>OX104130.1:69533545-70182728 GCA_944470555.2 Heterobilharzia americana | reverse complement strand
AATTTGCCGAAAATGAATATAAATCGTTCACAAGCTTATCGGTGATCGTCAAAATAGACAAAAGGCACTAGTTCATCATTGTGACTTTAGCTATGCGCTTCACTTATGACAAATGTTCACCAAATTGTTTTGTTTAATATTTCATGGGACACAGTTTTATCACTAGATATGACAAATTGTTCATCTTATTTTAAACATATCTAGTAAATTTTTCAATTTGTGGTAATGGATGGTGAAAAGTCAACCTTCTTTCCAGCATACTATTTTTAATTTGGTTAACAAACTCATTTAATGGCTTCGTTTTGTTAAATATCCTACATTGGTCTACTTGCTGTGTCTAGCAATTTAGTCCTGCAAAAATAACCGTAAAAGCAATGTGGTCACTCTTTCGACAACTTGTTTTCGAAGAAGTATCATTGGGTATTCAGAATCTGTTATAAAGTTGAGATCTAAATTAATTCTATAATTTCACAAAAGCTATCTGCCTTTTTAAATATAACATTCCTGATAGTCAGATTGTTTGTTTATCTTAGCTTATATTCATTCTTGACTTTTACAATTTGTATAATTTTGAGTATTTGAAACCCTTGATTTCGATCAACAAATTAACAGTAATGAGGCAATATGTATATGCTTCTTCGTACAAAATGCTTGAAATTTAAACGAGTGGAATGCTTTGAAGAATTTGGAACAATTCCTATTGAAGTATTTCAAATTAGCTCATCACTTTTGTTAATCTCTCAGCGAGAAGAATTCCTGCATTAAATCATCTGAAAAGTTTAAACGTCCAACATTCTGACAGTATTCGCCTATCACGCTTGTGATACACTAAGTGGGAAAGAGTGATGTATTTATATTGATGGCGGTCGAGATGTATGTGACTGGATATTTTCACAAATGTTGGGCGCCAAATGAAAATTGACATTATATATAATTTATATTTTGACAAATCTCAGCGTGTTTACAATAAGGAACTCCTGAACATTAGCAAATCAGGAGCAGACATCCAAACTTGCCAATTATTTTATCTTAATCATCGGTGATATACAAATTCTCTTCTGGGGTTTTTTCATGGGTCAAATAGTGTATGCTCATCTTTTCACTCATCACAGTTTCTTGCTTGATCCAGTCCATACAGTCGACCACAGTCAAATGCCTTTCGTAGCGCGCCAAGTCTCTGAAGCAGTGTATGCCCAATCCGTCTCAACTTCCTTGTGCATATTAGTTAGGCGATGGGTTATTGGTTGGCTCGTCACCAGCCAGAGTTTTTGTCGCTTATTCTTATGATTCTGGCCGTCTGAGCTTCAGTAACGAGTGTAGGCAGTTGCTGATGAATGTCTACAGTTTGTTGGAAAATCCGGTTGTTGTTCACGCTTTATGCTGAGTGCAATAGATCTCCACATTGGTTTCAGGTTAATTCAGGAAGGCCTGTATTGCTTTTCCGTTCCTGGCTTGGATATCTTCGTTTGCTCCTGTGCGTCTGTAGTTGAAACGATGCTGCCTAAATAAGTGAAGGAGGCTACTTTCTTCAAGTTTCTCCCGTTGATGGAGACTGAAGCTTGTTGTTGTTGGTGGTGGTGTTGGTTAGGTCTATTCATCACCTCTGTTTTCTCTATGTTCACTTGAATTCCCGTCTTAGCTGCCCTGCCTCTTCTGCTAACTTGTTAGTTTTTGCCTGTAGATCTTCGAGTTTGTGTGACATTAGACATAATTCGTCGGCGAAATCCAAGTCTTCTAGGATCTTTCCCCCGTTCCAGTATATCCACCTCTTCTCGCTCCTCACAGTTTGTTGCATGATCCAGTCGACCACAGTCAGAAAGATGATCGCTAATAGTAGACAGCCTTGTCTTACTCCTGTCTTCACTTCAAAGGCGTCACTGAGCTTCCAATTTCGAATCACTTGGCATATGGTGTCTTCATATTGTTGTTGGATGATAAAGTTTTGTGGCACTGAAACCGCAGTGTTGAAGCAGTTGCCAAATTACATCTCGGTCGACGCCTCGATCTAAGGTCTCTTCAGAGTCGATGGAGTTGAGGTAGAGATCCAGTTGACTGCCTTTATATACCCTGTTCTATAATGATGCAAAGCTTTGTGCTGCAATTTTGTCCGCACATGACTTGTTCTTTCTGAATCCAACCCGTCTGTTCCTGTCGTAGTTTTGAATCCAGCGCATCCTTTGGTCTCTCCAGGATGGTGCTGCTTGCTTCGCGTCGACAGAAGCATGATTCCCCGCCAGTTTTGGTAAACACTTTGGTCCCCCTTCTTCAAGAGTTTGACAAGAAAACCCTTCTTCCAGTCAATAGGCAGGTACATTTCCTTCCTTCCAGACCTTCCGCAATAGTGGTGTGGTGTGAACATGTCCGTTGTTTTCCCTGCATCTGTACTCAGTGCTTCTAGTGGGATTCCGTTTGGTCCTGCTGCTTTCCTGCATTTTAGTAGCCTCATGGCGTTCAGGACTTCAACCTTCATTGGAAGACTTGTATTAACTTTTAGTTCTGTGGCTGGGTTGCTGGTGATATTTCTGGACAAAGTGTAGTTGGTGGTCATGGTCGATTCAATAGCCTTTTGAAGTGGTCAGTTCTTCCTTTCTTTTATTTCTCCTCTTTGATAATTAGATTTCCTTCATCATCCATATTAGATTTGTTTATTTGATATACAGCGCACAGCGATACAGTATTATTTACTTGATTACGTTTCGAGCATAAATTACTGCTCATAATCATATCAATGTAATCACACTTCTTTCGACATCTGATTTTATAGTCCTGTCACCTGATCTCTCTTTGTTTTTTTGTTTTTTGATTGGTAGTAAAGTTTCCCATATCCTTGGTATAGGTGTTGCGTCATTCCTATTACATGTGTTGGGTGTGGATTCGATGAACTAAGATTCAGCAATTAATCTCTCTCTCCACCCAGCTATATTAGACCTAAGTACAGTGGCTTTTTCCTACCCTATTGTGTGGTTGTGTGTTAATGAATGTAATGCAATGGCCGAGTGTTTTTCTAGATTATTGATCTTGTTGGGGTCTGTCGTTCTATGTTAAGCTAAATTCCTATGTACTGCTAATCTAAATGACCCCAACCGGCTAGTTTGATCTGTGTATTTGACCTCACAGTCATTACATGGAATTTGGTAGATTATATTATTTGGCTTAATTGGTTCTATCGGATCTTTTAGCCGACAAAGCTTACCTCTAAGTGAGTTTGTTGGTTTAAATGCCACCCTAATTCCAACCTTGTTGAGAATCCTACGTATGGTTTCTGATATTCCTTCCTTGTATGGCATTACAACAGAGGTGTTGATTTCCTTCCTACTTATGTTGTCGCTATTATTTGTATTGATTGCATTCTTGATTGTGAATAACGAGGACGATGCAAGGATCATACGGGATGAATTCAATAGCTTCCACCCAGCAATAACCTTCACTATTGAAACAGAAAGTGACGACAGCATCACCTTATTAGATGTCCGATTGACAAGGAAGGTGGATGGAACTATAAAAAAAGGGTGTATCGGAAATCAACGTCAATAGGTCAATACACCCACTTCTTGAGTTTCGTCCCCTTGCAATATAAACGAAATCTCGTTAAATGTTTGGTGCATCGGGCGAGACTCATCTGTTCAGATGATACTTTTGACGAAGAGCTTCAAATTATCTACAATCTACTTAGTAGTAATGGATATCCAGAAACGTTCCTGGCTAAAAATATGAACACATTCAATATGAAAACCAAAATGCCGACAGTCTCCAAGAAACCGTTGTTCCTAAGACTACAATTTCGAGGTGACATCATCAGCGAAATTGTGACACAACGCTTAAGAAATGTCATAAGAAGGTCATTTAATGCTGCCAAGTTATGTTGTGTTTTCTACAGCCGGCCAATGATGACCACACGAACTAAAGACATACTCCCTGACTTCTCCTCTTCTATGTGCATTTACCAGTTCAACTGCTCCTGTGGAGCTAGTTACATTGGACGTACAGTTAGGCAAGTCCGTCGTCGAATCGCCGAGCATCATCCTTCATGGCTAAGTGAAGGGGAAACCAGATTGATACAAAGCTCAATTCTTTCTCATCTGATTGACACCGGCCACAAAGTTAACATTCATGATGCCTTTAAAGTTATTTATCACATTCCTTTTCACCTCACTCATCCTCTACAAGTTCGTCTTTTACATACAGTAGAAGCCATAGGAATCCGCCTACACAAGCCAAGTCTGTGTGTTCAGAAGATATTCGTACAGTCTTTTTCTTTGCCTTGGCCATCTATATAGCTCATTTATTACAACAAGACTCTTCGTTTCATCCACCACACAATTCACCATAACTAATATTTTAATAGCTCCATTATTATTATTATTATTATTATTATTATTATTATTATTACTATTACAGACTTAACCATCTTTCTCTCCCCCTACTGTCTCTAATTACCATCAACCATTTTACGTAACAGTTCATTTTCCTTCTTTAGTTATTATTATATAAAATATCAATAATGTAAAAACCTGTTCACAAAATCTTTCCACGATAATTAATCTTTGCTTTAGTAAACTGTCCTAATTACCTGATCAATTACCACCTTCTTGATACTTTGAGATTGATAACCTTTCACTGAACAACTCTTACCACTAGATTGGTATGTAATTTTACGTTTGAAAATGCTATATTAGTGTAGAGCCATTGATGAGGAACTAACTGAGAAGAAATATTTCTTCGCTCACATTGTTTGCTTTACTAAATGTCTAAATGAGAATTTTTGCATTATTTGTATTTGTATTACTGTTATTATTTTGCTTCCTATGTGTTTGTGTGAATTTCTTAATAAAATGATGCGGATAATTATTAATTATTAACGCTTCTTTTATGTGTTTCAATTCCTTATTTAAGTCCTTACAGTGACTAGTGAGTTTCTCAGCTCTGTTATTTAGACATTTGACTAAACCCGCTTTAACTGACACTGGATGAGATGACTTGAAGTCTAGATACCTGTTAGAATGTGTTGGTTTTCTGTAGACGGTAGTATCTAAACCACCATCTGTCCTTAGCTTTATTCTGCAGTCCAGCATAGGTAATTCTCCTTGTTCATTTTCTACTTCGTAAGTGAATTGGATTGCGTTAACTACTGAGTTTACGTGTGTCAAGAAACTGTCGATATGTTCCGATTTCAACACTGTAAATGTGTCATCCACATATCGACACCACATCTTAGGTGTCGGATTATATGTTCGTAAAGCCATATCTTCCCAACTATCCATAAATATATCTGCTACTATATAGGATATTGGTGATCCCGTTGCTACTCCTTCTGTTTGTCTATATATCTTTCCCTGAAACTTGAAGACTATCTAGGTCAAGCATAACTGCACTCCTAACATGATTTCATCGACCGATACTTTAGTTCTTTGAGTAAGTTGTGAGTCAGTATCTAGTTGATTTCTGACTGCCTCCAGTGCCATGTTGATTGGTATTTTAGTATAAAGACTTGTTACGTCAAAACTAACCATTTTTTCATTCTCTTCTATGTACAAGTCATTAAGTTTTTGTTTTAACTCGTAAGAATTTACTAGTCTAGAGTTTGAACGGTCTCTAATAGGATGTAATACTGATGCTAAATACTTTGATATCTCATATGTTGGTGTGTTCTGGCAGTCAGCTATCGGCCTAATGGGATAACCTGCTTTATGAACCTTAATAGTACCGTAAATTCTGCTAGGATTATTAGTTTTTGGCATTGAAGTAAGCCATTTGGACTTACGTAGAGATGGCTTTAGTCGGCGTATCAGATCTGTTGTAGATTTCTTAATTTTATTCATGACAGTATCTATAGGTTTCTTAATCTCTTCATATGGTCCTGTTTGCATATGTTCATCCATTTTTTTGAGATAATTTGCTATATATCAAATAAATAAATCCAATATGGAATCACATTCTACCACTGTGCCCAAGTTTTACACTTATATTCCTTCATCATCTTTTATAGGTTTCATCTGTGTTGATCTCTTGCCAGATAGACCATAACCTGGTTATTTGATACAATGTTGTCTATGATATTAGTCACAGTTGCTTACAATAAGTAGCGCCAATTACATAAACAAATAGAATGTGTATATAATTTGATAAACTTGATACTGAGTGTAGAATCATGTAACGGCAGCAGAATAAAGTGTTTTATTTTTATTGTTGTACTTGTCTGTTTCACATAGTTCGCCAAGTTTGCATGCCTAATTGCAAAACTCTTATGTTCACTAGCATATATGTGTACACTTGAAATATTATAACGCTTCGAATGTCTTATTGATTGCAATAGTATCATATCAGTTATGGCGATTCAGCTCTTAGTTCTCCATCGTTGGTTGGAATGAGTTCATCGGTCCATATTAAAATATGAACTTTCATGTGGGTGCCTCCGTATAACCGTCAATTCCATTTTAATATTAATGATAGACAGTAGGTAACAGAAGAATGCAGGAAGAAAGATTCATCCTATTTATGAATTTTCAACTAGGTTTACCTGTCTCCTTGAGAATAATAGTATTTGCAATGCGACTGGTTTATTCATGAGGTGGATGTCATGACGTTCAGGTGTTTAATGTGACGGATGATGAGCTCAAGTCTCACTGAAAATACCATAACTCACTGGAATACCAGTACTTTTAGCCGATGAGTCCTAAAATGTGTGTGCTGAATTCCACTGCTAGCCATGATCCAACATTAGTACCAAAGCTTAAGTGAGTTTAGAAAAAATTCTTGTCTCTGAGATATGTGATACATGATATTTATTATAAATGCCATTTATCCATAATCTAATTGTTTCAGAACAAATGTAGGTTTCACTCAATTTTCTGTGAATTTTAAACGTTTTGCGTACACTATTTAAAATATTGACGCAAGTAATAGTTTCCAAATGCCTAAACTGAAAGTATGGATTTCTCTTTTACTATCATAAAAAGGGTTTCATGGTTTTAAGACTATTCATTACTTGAGGCAAATATCAATGCTGTTTGTTCTCTACATCTACATAACACAGTACAGATAAAACACTAGTAACTCCATCATGCCATCCCTATATCTCAAACTACAATATATACTTTTTCACTGGTGAATGCCCTGCAAATTATGTGATATTTTTGAACCCTGTCTGGTTTATATACCCGTCTTTTGAAACTCGTCATAGCAAACAAAGAGGCGCTTTCTTTTAGTTATGATATGCAACATTTAACTTATGAATACTAAATGGGTTTCAATATCCCAAATGTAGGTTTTGAATAATATTGAGTCCTCACAACCATTCTTTGCACATCAGTTTCAGTAATTATTATCAACCCAGAAGATTTATTATTATTCTGAACCAGGTTAATCATGCAAGAATGATTGTCTAATCAGTCTGTACAGTCAAATAGGTATGCTGTTATTCATTCAACATAAATTCAAGTTAATTTCGATCTTTTCTTGAAAAGGTAGTGACAAAGTAAATGAAGTATTTGACAGTGATGAAAAGTCAAAATGTTGTTTGAGTTTTCATGACCTATTTCAATTCGCAGTTCTCCGCTTTCTCTGATTTCAATTCCTTTGATTGCATTAATCTTTGTGCTTTCGCAGGGTCAAAGTACTGGTACATTCACAAGATACCCTATCTAATACGTGATTATCTAACTCTTCACTTACTGAAATGAGGTCCTCATGTAATTTGGTTGGTGGTTGTTAGCAGTTAAATCTAGGATTTGTGTTTCTTCATGTTTCCGACTCGTTAGTCAAGTATATTTAGCTGCAGTTGAGTGATGTTGTCTTCCTTAGTAGTCGAGCCCAGTATTTATCGCTTCAAACATCTTATAATTATCTACTCGGCTATAGGGTCTGGAAAGCCATCTACAGTCGAGTGAGTATGAGTCATTATTCACTGATACTTTTGGTATGTTAATGATTCCTTTGTTGGATGGAAGCATCCACATATCGGCCTCTCATATATCAGCAGAAAAAGCTAAAGGCTTACCCATCAATGTAGTTAACGGGGTAGTTCGAACATTAATAAATATCTAAACTTCTGTTTGGTAGATTATAAATTAATTTATAATCTTACATTTCTCATAATCCTTCTCATGTATTTTGTTCACGAAGAACTTTGGAAAAGGTTAACTAACTGTAAAAATAAGTCAGAGGAACCAATACGGAAGACTAAAAGGTACTTCATAGATTATTTTCGGACCCGGAATAATGACTGATGACTACCAGTAATTTCGAATAAAATCAAAATTTCGTAAACCATTTCCGGTTTTCACAATTTTCACCACAGAAGGAAATTTAACTTGTATAGAAATGTCCGTAAAGGTTTTACTTAACCTTCAAGCAGAATATTGCCGTTTTTTGCATTGTAAGGGAATAGTACATGCTAATTTGTCTAGAATGACACTACCCTAGGAAAACACCAAGTAATGACATATGTTTCCTTAATGGAATTTGATAAAAGGACATTAGAAAAAGTGTCACTTTTATTGGTCAGTGGAGGGCAACCAATTTCATGTTATCTAGTCTTGAGGGCGAGCCGAATTCTCTAGATTATTTTATAATGTGGCCAATAGGCTAGGAGGCTCATTAAAGCAGTGAAGTTTGGTGGATGCTAGGTTGGTTGAAGGTGATCAGCAAGAATGCCTGCTTGGGATGGGTTTTATGCTTGTTAGCATTTACCAGCAAAATATACTTGAAACTTCGATGAAACCGATTTCTAACCTGAGATTCGAACCAGCATCATTCATTGTTATAGTCAGCGACGTTACTACTGAGTTATTCGGATCACGACTGACCTCATGCAGGACTGATTTAGATACATTGACTGGTCACTTTTCTGCAAATAAAAGTTTCGTAACTTATGATTTTGAAAAGGAATTCTTCCTGCAAACACCATCCAGTGAAAAGTAGTGATTCAGTATATGCCATATCAGATGAGCAGTCCAATATTAAAAATAGTTGAGAATATTTGTAGCTCAGGTGGATGGTCATTGGTTGTATTGTGTTCTCTGAACTAGGATGCTTAGTCGTTAAAACTTCATGACATTAAATTACGTTCTACTGCAATGCTTAAGTTTTCGCTTACATGATTTCTAAACATCAGTGTTTCAACGTATGGAATACAGGCACCTTCAATGAATACAACGGGGTGTGAAATAATGATTAAATAGATGTATTATCTTTGAACTTTTTCATTCTAAACAAACAATAGGTCAGTCTGCAGTCACTTTCAGTACAGTGATGTTTACGCTGTTAAGGTTTTCGTGATATTTTGTAGACGGATTTCTATAGTCACTAAAACTGCATCAGACAAGGCTTAAGCTGAATAGATTTCTAACCTAGTAATAATACAATTTCTTGTTGGTCAAACTGAGAACAACTGTATAACTGAATCCTAAGCGAAGAAAAATATCATTTAAACAATATTTATGGAAAACAATCGAATATTACTAAGTACTCAATCTTATCAAAAGTGATTGTAATTGATAAGCACATCTGCATGTGTCCCGTTATATATGCCTAAGGATACTAGGATATTCAGATATTAAACCACATAATAAAAAGTTTAGCACAAATAATTAAATTTCATCATTTCTATCGAATACACCTGCTCTTAGTCAAATGTATGAAGACAAGTCACCGTAATGCTGATGGACAAATTTTTCAAAAAATATAAAAAAACTTTTGTTTGATTTTATGAACAATACGCTTATTCAATAACTATGTGAGAATTGACTAAACAAGTTTTCCAGCTAAATCATCTTTTTTAAGTGAGTTGAAATCAATAAAGTTTAATCTTTTATATCACTAGACTGAAAATAGAAATTTATTTATCTCCTTTAACATGTATTCGAAAGGACGCTAAACAGTTTGTATATGGACACTGAGATCTATGAATGAAAACATGCATAAGAGCTCGAAAGCGATCACCGCAGTTAGCTTCTTAGTTGCCTTCGGTGTGTTTAGTGAATGAAGTGAGTGAAACTTAACCTTTCAAAGACCCACCAAGTGTTCAAGAAGAAATGTGGTTAGGGTATGATATAAGGTTTTAGGCCAATTCTAATACTCTCGGTGACCACTGTTCACTGCGATAAATACAGTTTTTTTTGAAGGTAAATGGTCTTCGAGCCGTTGTGAAGATAAGCAAGTGCATTGAAGTTGTGCCGCTTTTGACCTTAAAAAATACAACACTACTTATTTGTTCTCTGAAGTGTTTAAAAAGAAATTCAACACACTGATATTGGATGCTGAACAAGTTTTAGAAAACTTAAATGTTTAGGATTGGATATATCGTTTCCGAAGTAAAACAAATGCAGATCGTTAATTATCAGATACCTCTGAATAGTAATGACAGTTTGTCAAAAGCTACAAATGACAAGTATGTCGTCTAAGTTATTGTTACATTATACATTAATTCATTTTAAAGTTTGTAACAAAGAAATGCTATCCATTGAGTTCTGTCAGACACATTTGTATAAAAAAGTGACAGATATGTAGAAACTAGGCTATGTTTTAACAAAAGGTGGGTAGAATGTAAATTGTTCATTGACATAAGTTCTGTTAGTGTCTAGTGTACTAAAAACTTTCTGACAAAGATTTGATCTATATTTTAAGTGACTGTGTTTATTTGTCTTACTTCAGTCGAGACATCTAACTCGAGAACTCAGCTGTTTGCTTAAGCAGGCAAGATACTTGTTTTTGATATCCTTCTGTTGTTGATCTTTTTCAGTGAAAAAAATCGTGAGTGCACTGGGTGGAAATTAAACTTTTGTTATATACCGACAAAATAAGAATCTGCTTCTGGAATTTTTCATTGGTCAAACAGTGTACGCTCATCAAAATCCAAATGGGCGACATGAATGCCAAACTGGGAGCTTACAACACAAGAAGAGAACTCATCATGTGTGGAGAGTCACTCGGTGAATGATAAATAGAATGGAGGACTGTTTGGAGACTTCTGCGCATTCAATGATTTCGTGATTGGAAGCAGTGTGCATAATCATAAATATATTCACATAGCCAAATGGATTTCATCAGACACCAGACACACTCAAACCGTTATAGACTTCATTTCAATGTGAAGAAAGTGGAGATGCAGCCTCCTGGACTCAATATCAGATCATGAAGAGCAGTAGATGCAGGTCTACACCACCCACTATCTAGTGCAAGGAACCTACCTTCGAAATCAAGTTGAAAGCCTTCACAGAAGTCGTTGATAGACCACAGTTCAAGTTCGACACCCAGAACAGAGACAGAATGACGAAACTACAAAGGACATCTCCACGTCAGTTGGTCAGCCATCAGGAAGAAATCGGAGACATTGAGCAACATCCCTGAAGGAATCTGAGTGGAAGAACATTGGAACTCTTCGAAAGAGACTTGGAAGGAAACCTGGACAGTCGTGTTAGGAAGGAAGAAGAAATAAGACGAGGAATGGAATGGATCTCGATGGATACATGAGAGGTGATAGAGCAGGGAGAGGAAGATGGTGAAGTAGGAGATGAACCAGTGCAGTGCAGTGTAGTGCAGTGCAGCACAGAGATGAACAGTGGAAACAGGAACTGAATGCAATCTATAAAACTCTACACTGGACAACGAAGTGAAGAAGAGTGTACGGAAACACGAAAGACACTTCGACAATACACTCTCGAGTGAAGCAGAACAGGCTGCTGGTAGGGGAGACCTGACAATACTATATTGAATAACCAGCTCACGGTCTGTCTGGGAAGAGATCAACGCAGATGAAGCCAGTGAGAGATAGTGAAGGAGACCTAGTTAGCGAGGAGGAGAAACAAAGGAAACGATGGGCTGATCACTTCAAAAAACTCTTGAATTCACCACCACCTGCAACTCGTCCAGAAATACCACCTGCAGCTCAGCCACAGAACCATCAGTGTAGATAAGCCCTCCGACGAAAGCAGAAGTGAAGTTCTGAACTGCATAAAGTTGCTGAAATCTGAGAAAGCAGCAGGAACAGATGGAATTCCACCAGAAGCGCTGAAAACACAATGGTCTTCTTAGTGCGTGTCCAATCCAACTTATGAACACTTTCTACTTCTGCATATCTGTTGAGCGATGAGTCCTTGACTGGCTCGTTACCAGCTAGCCAGAGTTCCTTATTCCTTATTCTTATTATTCTGGCCATCTGATCTCCAGTTTCGAGTGAGTGAGCGTAGGCGGTGGTTGTCGCTGAATATTTGTAGTTTGTTGCAAATGCTTTTTCTGACGCATCAAGTTTCTGAATCATCCCATAGAAGCACTGACTTGACTGATATTAGTCCTGAAAATCCCAATCTTCTTCACACTTTATGCTGAGTTCAGTTCGGTGCAGTGCAGTGCAGTCCAGTGCAGTGAAGTAGATCTCCACACTGATTTTAGATTAATGAAGGCCTGTCTTAGTCGCTTTTCCAAACCTGACTTTGGCATCCTCATTTGTGCCTGTGGCAAGGGCTGTAGTTGAAACGATGCTGCTCAGGTAGGTAGGTGAGAGAGACAACCGCCTTCAATTTTCTCCTGCTGATGGTGATTGGTGCTTGTTGTTCATATTGTTGGTTGCGTATCTTCACCATCTCTGTCTTCGCTACATTCATCTTCATGAAGTCCCATATTCCTTCACTGCCTCCCCTCGACACTTCTGCCGAATTGTTGGCTTCTTCTGTAAATCCTGGAGGTTGTACTAGAAGTCATTAGACATCGATCATCATTGGCGATATACAAATTCTCTTCTGGGGATTTTTCATCGGTCAAGTAGTATATGCTCATCTTCTCGCTCATCACAGTTTCTTGATTGATTCAGTCCATCCAGTCGACCACAATCACAAACATCATTGGTCGTAGTAAACAGAAACCTTGTCCTACTCCTGTTCAAGCTTCAAAGACATCAAGGAGCTTTGTATTGTGAATCACTTGACATGTAGTATCATGTAACAAATAGTTGTTGAATGAGGGTGGTAAATGTTTGTGGCACTAAAAGCGTGGTATTGAAGCAGGTGTCTGCCAAATTACTTGTCGGTCGATGCTATTGAAGGCCTTTTCAAAGTCGATGAAGTTGAGGTGGAGATCCAGTTGACTACCGTTCTGTTCTCTTTTCCATCTTACTATTAGCCTTAGTTTATATTTAACAGTACCCTTTGAAATATCATTTATAATCTGGTTGAGTGTTTGACCATCATCATACATAATAAATGTTTATCTACTTGCTTCATGAATTCTCTCGCAATCCAGATTTTCATTCCACTTTCAAACATTACCCAGTATCAGTACCACTTGTTTAGCGATACCTGGTCATCGTAGATGATCTCATTGATATTGTTGTTTGTGAAGTTGTTCGGAACATCAGTCAGTAGAGGCGTAGGAGCTGATAAGTCTATGACGTGAAGCTATCCAACTGTATACAACATTTTTGTACACGTGGGATAATTTTGTACAGCTGTTACTGGTGCTTAACCTTTAAAGACCCTTATATCCATAGGTTCTTTCAGTGTTTCATGAATTTTGTATACTGAGAAAATGCTAGGAGTTATTTTACCTACCTCATACTGTACAAACTTCTTGTGCTTATTTTACTCACACCACTGTCTTGATATATTACCTGTCGTAAAATACACTTCTGAATTAGAATTTATCCTCAGTTGTTTATTTTAATAGTTTAGGCATGATAAATATGTAATTTTCAAATACATATTCTTTAAAAGCTAAACAGGTTTCTCAAGTGTTTTTTGATTACTCATGGTTAGCTCTGTATATTTCTTACTGTTTATCAAGATGGTGATGCTAAATTTGCCGAAAATGAATATAAATCGTTCACAAGCTTATCGGTGATCGTCAAAATAGACAGAAGGCACTAGTTCATCATTGTGACTTTAGCTATGCGCTTCACTTATGACAAATGTTCACCAAATTGTTTTGTTTAATATTTCATGGGACACAGTTTTATCACTAGATATGACAAATTGTTCATCTTATTTTAAACATATCTAGTAAATTTTTCAATTTGTGGTAATGGATGGTGAAAAGTGAACCTTCTTTCCAGTGTACTATTTTTAATTTGTTTAACCAACTCATTTAATGGCTTCGTTTTTTTAAATATCCTACATTGGTCTACTTGCTGTGTCTAGCAATTTAGTCCTGCAAAAATAACCGTAAAAACAATGTGGTCACTCTTTCGACAACTTGTTTTCGAAAAAGTATCATTGGGTATTCAGAATCTGTTATAAAGTTGAGATCTAAATTAATTCTATAATTTCACAAAAACTATCTGCCTTTTTAAATATAACATTCCTGATAGTCAGATTGTTTGTTTATCTTAGCTTATATTCATTCTTGACTTTTACAATTTGTATAATTTTGAGTATTTGAAACCCATGATTTCGATCAACAAATTAACAGTAATGAGGCAATATGTATATGCTTTTTCGTACAAAATGCTTGAAACTTAAACGAGTGGAATGCTTTGAAGAATTTGGAACAATTCCTATTGAAGTATTTCAAAGTAGCTCATCACTTTTGTTCATCTCTCAGCGAGAAGAATTCCTGCATTTAATCATCTGAAAAGTTTAAACGTCCAACATTCTGACAGTATTCGCCTATCACACTTGTGATACACTAAGTGGGAAAGAGTGATGCATTTATATTAATCGCGGTCAAGATGTGTGTGACTGGATATTTTCACAAATGTTGGGCGCCAAATGAAAAGTTGACATTATATATAAATATATATAATATTAATATATATTCTATATAAATATGTATGTATATATAATTTATATTTTGACAAATCTCAGCGTATTTACAACAAGAAACTCCTGAACATTAGCAAATCAGGAACAGACATCCGAACTTGCCAATTATTTAATCTTCAACAATGTAGGCTGTAATGATTCTTTTCCTAAACTAATGAGTATCAGGAACTCCTTGCTTTACTTTTTTCCAAATGAATTCATAACTTTGGTTAGATGGTTTACGGAGCTGTATACCGGTGTGGTGGTAAAATCGACTACTAATTATACTGGTATATTAACGTTGTCTATTTTCGATAGCTCATAAAATGTATAATAGGACAGGTTTTTGATGATAGACAGAACCAAGGGAGTTTCGCAGTTTCTTTTTCACGTGTCTTTACATTTTACTGGTTCAGATCTTGAGTTTATTCAGTGTGGCACGTGTTTTTGTGGCAGAAAGTTTCGCACGAATACCTGAATCGAGATGTTCCTTTGCTTTCCTTTCATAAATTTCAGATTTCATAACCACTGTAGTATTTCCTTAGTCCACTGTGGTCATGATGTTTATTTAGTCGCTGCGTAGCTGTTTATGAATTTGATGATTCATGTTTGTTTATATTTTGCATGTTTTATTTTTTATATCATAGTACATAAGATATTTTTGTCGCATGTTTTTCGCTATTTCCTTTGTCAAGTTTTATCAAGCCAACTTAATTGTAGGCACAATCTCAAAAATAGACAAACGTGACTAACATTAAAATAAAGATCTGCGGTGGAAGTGACACTTTGTGCTCCAATCTATTCTTGTTAGATTTATCACCTCCAAATTTACATCTAGTTTATTCCTCTTGTTTTTGGTGTGCTGGTATTTAAAATTTGTTTTTTCCCGAAGCATTTGTGAGAATCTTTCAATTTTCGACTTCTTATTTCGTCTTATACGTGATAAAACCGTCAGTAGACGGTTTTAACTCAGCTCGAACAAGAAAGGTTAATAATTCTTTGGTATTCTTGATACACGAACAAAGTATTTTCATATTGCACGCAGCTGTCTGAATTTGTTCTCTTTTGAAATTTTTTGTGGCTTGAAGGGTTATCCTGACAGAACACAACGAATTATCAGATCTTTCGCAACTTCAGATTTTGAATAATTATGTTTACATAGACATAGAAGGTTAAAAGTACGATGGTTGTATCCGTTGTACAAATTCCTTGACGATTTGATCCGAATATGAAATAATTTATATGAATCCTGGTTAAGATTTGACCGAATAAATTCAGAAACACACTGGATTTGTTAAGATATAATTTGTACTTAAGAGCGATGAATGTTTACTGAATTTCTGTGTAAATGAATTTCATCCAGTCAGTCAGTCAACAACAATATGGGACTTGACATTACAGCCAAATGGTCCAGTTTACCACACCTCGTGTCAGCAAATGCAGATATAAAACATGAATAAAAAAGATAAGTAGGTAAACGTTTACCTAAAAGTCGGGTACAGTTACAAACCATAAGCAGTATACTTCATCAACTTATGTCATGTTTTAATTTTGCTCCTTTGCACCTTAATTTTGCCTATACCTACTTCAGCTGGAACTATGATTACATAAATAAATTTCTTGAGCGACGTGTAAATGTGTAAATCCTTAAATTCCATAGTTGTTACATTTTTATAGGATTCTGCTGTTAACAAGCATACCAACTGATTCTAGTCAAATGATTGAGAACAGCAATTAGTGCAATAAATGTCAGTCGAGTAAAAAACGTCATAAAATGGGTATTTCCTGAATAACTAGGATGTTTGCCAAATTCTCTTTTGTGGACAACCTCTTTCTACCACAAAAGGAGACAAAAAAGGAGGAGGATTTGACAGCCTCATTGTTCTTAAAACGCTCCTGGAACTCAGCATCATTAATGACTCCGCTAAAAAGGTTGTATTACATAATTTTCCTTCGACATAGCTTTCTTGGCGTCTATAATTATGATGCTTAATAGGTTGGCATTTATAAACCGTACAACAAATAGTGATATCATTACAATTGCAGCTGAAATCTTGTTGATTTCTACATTTACTTTAGTCGAATCATGGAGTCTTGCCAAAAATCATTATGACTCCCGACAAAACGCATTGCAACACATTGAAAAATAATTTTTATTCATTTGGTAACAAACAACTGAAATGATTTCCCATTAGCAACAACCATAGATTATTACCATCGTAAAAATGTCTATTACTAATATTTTATCTCATTAAATAGTCACGGCGGGGAAACATACGAAGACTGGGAGAACTTAGACTAAATAAATGCTACTGAAGGGAGAAAATTAATGTTGGAAAATTCTACTTTTGCTGAATTTTGTATAGGTTACTGAGTTTCATTTCTTATAATGCCTCTACATGGGTTTCAAAAATCTTGAAGTCATATGAAGTTTGAATTGTTTTACCATAAGCTGACATCCTACCCACTGTTAACCCATAGTCCTCCTGGAATGGTTTTGTACCTAGTTCTTCCAAATGTCAGACTATGAACTTCAGTTTAAGATGTGAAGATAAGCTATATAAATTGCTTAGTTTTCATGATTCTTTTCCTACTGATGGTTGTGTATTGCAGAACGTTCGGTGTGATTTGTCTTGGTGTGTTTTCCTTCGAATCTTTCCTGGTCCTGTCACATCTTACTGATTTCCAAACGAATTTTCCGCCTAACTTTCTACATCAGAAAGCTGAGTATATCTGGTTTGACTCAACTCCTCCTCTTGTGTTTTATAAACTGCTGCATCTTGCATTTTTCCTTTTACTGCTCCCATTTATTCTTTCCCGGCTCTCTAAAATGACTATGCTGTGCGTTGTGCAGAATATTTAAGATTGTCAGGAAAACTAGTAGTATGCCTTTAAATCTTCCAAATAAAACTGTTGTGTACAAATATTGTGACGCATGCAAACATATTGCAGGGGTTAGTTTATCAGATGACCAGCATCCTCTTCACTTAAAGTTCTCTGCTTGTTGATTGTCAGGCAAGACCAGGAGTAAGTGTATAAGACTATATTCACGTAATACTAAATATAAAGCCTCTACAATATGGTATTTAGCTCGTTTCATGTGTGACAAAGAAAGTACTACAAATGAACTAACTGATCAAATTTCTGTTTTTGAAAGCAAATTAATTAAATAATATACAACTAGTTATTATTTATGTATTATGAATCTAACTGCTAGTGTGATTCTTTACTCAAGTTAACTCTGCATAAACAGGAAAATTGTAGACAGAGTAGATATTTTTATCTTTTATGTATAATTTCTACTTATTTCAGTTTACTATTCATGGATATATACTATTTCTTATTAATTGATGCTATATAACATGCTGAACGTTCTGTGCAGGATTCTTGAAATATCTTTCCGAATAAAGCCATTATTATTATTACTGTTCATGCTGACTACTACAAAAATTTGTTTTCTTCTGCTTCATTTTTCTTCATTTGAATACATACATTAATGTATGTGAGTATTACCAACAATGCCGTTTGCTACAATTCCTATAACTACTATTGGAAAGCTAGCAATTTTTAATTTATAAGCGGTAAATGTCAATGCATTGACTCATCATGCCGTAGTTGGGATACAACGTCATTTCAGGTGGTAAAACGTTTGATGATTGGACTGAAAGTAAGATTTGATCAGCAGCTAGATTTCATAGTTCAGCTACTGGAGCATTGGAGTGGTGATCCGAAGACAGCCTGTTCTAATTCTGCTGCGACCTACATTGCCTATAGTCAACTTTAGACATCATTCCATATATCATGTACGAATCTCCCTTTGTGAATACGAAAACAAGTGAAAACAAACAATGATAGTAGGAAAAACCTGGTCTGTTTTATTTCAGTAGCACCTTATCAAATGCTTACACCCTCGAACATAAAAATTTACAGTTCCACTGAAAGTTCAACGGACTTCAACTTACTCAAAAAGAAAATAGTTTGCTACTCATCAGATAAAGAGAAATAGTCGTAGGTGAATGGGAGCCCATGATGGGAAATTCAGCAAAGGTTAAGAACTTGTCGTATAGTCTTTGATGCTATAGCCCCTATTGGCATATGCACTCGTGCATGGATGCCTGGTTGTTGTTGTTGTTTTGAAATCTGATACCAACCACAGGTAGTGGTTTGCAGTGGGACTAAGGAAGCACGTTTCGTGTTGGGGGGCAGGCATATACAGCTGACGATTCCCAAATAAGATGAAACGCCCGTCTTGGATTCAGCTGCTGGTCACTATCTATCATTGTTACTAAAAATGTAGCGAAATGTTACGAGTGTTTGCATGCTCCAACAAAGGTTTGTCGGGTAAAAATGATAACAACAGCAGCTGTCAAAACGAGGTTTCGTAAGAAAGTCAAATGACGAGCAAGTGATAAGAAAAATATGCCAAATGTTTTCAGATAGACTCAACTAATTCAAAACAACCTATAAGAACAAGCTCGACTCAACAAAAGATACTGCAACCAAATAAGGGTGAAGGGATAAACATCCAAAATTTGACGGAGAAAGATGTAATGAAATCGTAGTTAAAGAAAGGTTGCCGAGGTGGAGAGAAGTTGAGACGTTTGATGTCTGTGACCTCAGGAAACTTCAGAAGAATTTAGCTTATTTGTTTATTTGTAATCTTGATGAAACTAGAGATATCTGTCTGATGTCTAATGTCAATCAGATGCCTTGTGATCGCGCTATTCCGACCCATCTCTTTTACCACAAAAGTCACTGAAATCAGAAAAGCAAAGCGGTTAAATACCTAAAGGTCGAGAAGATCAAATATTTATCAACTCACCTTTGGTAAATGATTCAATAATATAACTGGAAACTTTTTCAGTGGGTTGACCAAAATCATTATGGTAAATGTATTATCGCTTCAGTTCACTCACATATTAGCTTTAAATCACTTTCACACATAGTGAAATAACTAGTTGCACTGGTTTCAAAAAAAGATAAGGTGTGACTATCAATTAGAAACGAACCAATATAAATTTGAGTACATTTAAGTAACTCTAGGAGATTTTCGTGTGGCAGGAGATAAGTATTAGAAATACAAATTACAAACGAGAAAACTATAACTTATAGCTTTCAAATTAAATAATTACAAAATAATGACATTTGTAAATCAAACACTTTAATGACATCTGCTTTTACATTTAGGAGATAAACCGTTTTTAAAACTTGCGAATCATAGGCAGAAACTTTGAAGACAGCCATTCTTTGTTCACCTTAAAAGAATAGGTTTCTTTTTAAGAACAGTTGGATGATAAATTTATAAAGCGGTACGGTTGAACTGTTCCATTCCACTGTCATCTTTGAAGCTCATATGTAAAACGTTTCATGACTAGTTGAGATCGTAAAACGTTGATTACCTAGATAGGCAGAACTTTAAACGGCAATATTTTAAAAATAAATGATGGAAAAATCTAATGTAATACGGATGGGCATATATGATGAAAATATCTTACACAACAGAACTTTCGTCAGTTTTCGTAATATCATTCCTTTCTTCAGGAGAAGAATAAGTATTCGACTCTCATGATTGCGTGAAATAAAAGTAAAAAGCATGATGGAGGAATTCCATTAGGATGTTTATTACTGTTTTACTAGTTGTAAAAGTGCATGTTGAATTTGATACTTGACAAGCTATTTTGTCCCTTCTAAGAGATTAAATATTAAATTTGCCCACTATTTTGATAGGAAAACAACGCAACTGAGAATAAAATTCCAACTGTTTTAAAAATTCAGATAAAGTTGTCAAAAGTGAATGTTAAGCCAACTGAACACTGAACGAACATTTAAGATACCGTCGAATAAGTGATTGTTTGTCTTGTATCTGAAGAAACCCCAGTTACTAGGGTGGTAAATATCTGAACTGGTTTACTTAATGAATACTAAAAACTTATCAGGTCTTACAGGATATTACACGGTAACACATTGATTCCTCCTCACCTCTAACAACCATCTTCAGCATACTCACGAAATTGTTTCTAAAACTGTGAAAAATCAGTCATATTAAATTTTATGACTTTCAATATATTTGTAAAATTCCCATAGGATGCTGTAAACTCTCTTCTACCATGATTTTCTTTTTCCTGTTCACAATTCAACTTCTGTTCTATAAGTTAAAAATTCGTATGAAAGGTAGGTAGAAGAAACTCGTATAAACGTTGCTGTCTGTATAAGTTATTTTGTTTATGCTTTAAAAAGCGATTTTGAATTCAATTTATACAATAGTCTTTTATCCAGGGGCATTTTGTAAAGAATAAATTTTTATAGTGTAAGTTTCATTTTTTGGTGTGCATAAATAACGAAGGAAATAAAGCTAATTTCTTTCTCACAACAAAAGGCGAAGAAAAAGGGACAACAGCAAATTTGAATACTTAACTTTGTAGCGTGTTTATTTAATTTCACAACTTACCTAACCTAGAAAATAGCTTAGTGGTATCAATCCTGTTGTAACTTTTTCATGTCTGAAATATATATTTATACAAGTGGTTTTGATTGTGATAATTTTCACCAACTTACTCCAACCAAAATAGCATTGTAAGCATACGCTGTTTGTAGCCATCAAATATCTATTCAATGATTTTGTGGCATTTTTCTACGTGGTCATTTATAACAAGAGTTTGCAGTCGTATTTATCCTCAAAGAACTAGGTTTGTACTGCCTAGAATGGTATTTCATAATATCATTAATTTAACTGGCTCAAAGCCCAAAGAATAATCTTTTTAACTGAATTTCATGAGGTTGTTTAACGAATGAATATAAGTGTCATGATCTTTTCAATACAGTCTTACTGACCATTTTTCTGCATAAACTAACACTGGAGTGAAATAAACGCTATTGATTAGATGGAGGTTGTAGATGAAAGAGAATCTCGGGTTGTTGTAAGACTCGAACTAGTGTCTATCGAGTTACCGAACTGATGGTATGGCAACTGAGCTATGAGTCTTAGATGCTATTCAGGTCTTCACTCCCAATTACCGAAGCTATTGGCAGGTTGTTGTCTGAGTTCTTGATACCTAGCAGTTCAGTAATAACAATAACATTGGCTACCCGTCCACGTTTTTCTGTCTCAATTTAGATCAGGGTGAACTATACAGAAGTAGTATAGCATTGAATAATGATTATGAGACAACAAAATCAGTCTGTTGCATCACGGCTACATTAGATAGCGCTGTTAATAATAATGGGAAGTTGAAATAACAATAATGGTGGCTATAATTACAATAATGTTGCTTGTTGATGACATAAAGGTAACTTCATTTGATCTTTATCAGTTGTAAATTGTTCTCCGTTTGTGTAAAAGACAATATCCGTCAACAGGCTATGTACACTTCACCACTTTACCTGCTCATGTTGGGCAAGGTACATCGGCCGTATTCAGAGACTACCGTTAACACGTATACGAAAACATATTCTTGCCTGGCTTTTTAAGCATTCTGTCCTTGAACATTCAATCAATTCAAACCATCCAAACGACCCAAACAATGATTTCAAGGTTGTCTATCGAATTCGCTCAAATGTGTCACATTCCCTCCATTTTCAGCGTTTAGAAACAGCAGAGGCCTTGGCTATCCATGATTTGAAGCCTGACCCTTGTGTGCAAAAGGAGCATATACATTCCTTGTCTCTACCTTTGTCTTCACTTATTTTGGTCTTAGTATGTTCAGTCCCTTTTTTGTCCTTTTCATTTCCCCTTTTGTCAGATTAATCTTTGTGTTCTTATTTAGTCATTATCATTTTATTTTTATACTTATTTGTGTTCGGTGCTATTTCATTTAATTTTCCAAATAGTCACAAACAAAACGCTTCCAATTTATTCCAATTAACTTGTCTCATTACCCAATTATTTGATTGTTTATTAACTCTACCATGTCTCCACCTCTTTTTAATCTATATCCACCTTATAAAAGAATTAAAAATCTCCCGCAACCCTTTACGTCATCTACTAACAACATTATTCATGTAGTAATGATACTTGTTAGCAATGGAATACAGGATTCGCATTTCCTCCCATTTGGGACTCACTCGTCAGCTGAATGTGACTATCTCCCAGTGAGTAATGTTGTTCCCACTGGGATTCGAACTCGGGAACGATCGCTTCAAATGCCAGAGTATCATCCACTAGACCACCAAGCCACGATAGCCACTTCTTGTTCTACAGGTATAGTTTCAGTGTTACTGCTTGTATTAGACCATCGCTGATTGGACCGAATCGTTCGACCTTTACTGGCATATGGGCTGCTGGGTAAATGCCTTGATATTACCTGCGTTTTTAATCATGTAGTAGTAGGAGAAAGAGGTGATGAAGATACGCAACCAACAATATGAACAACAAGCACCAATCACCATCAGCAGGAGAAAATTGAAGGCGGTTGTCTCTCTCACTTACCTACCTGAGCAGCATCGTTTCAACTGCAGACGGTGGCACAGGCACAAATGAGGATGCCAAAGTCAGGTTCGGAAAAGCGACTAAGACAGGCCTTCATTAATCTAAAATCAGTGTGGAGATCTACTTCACTGCACTGGACTGCACTGCACTGCACTGCACTGAACTGTACTCAGCATAAAGTGTGAAGAAGATTGGGATTTTCAGGACTAATATCAGTCAAGTCAGTGCTTCTATGGGATGGTTCAGAAACTTAGTGCGTCACAAAAGCATTTGCAACAAACTACAAACATTCAGCGACAACCACCGCCTACGCTCACTCAGTCGAAACTGGAGATCAGATGGCCAGAATAATAAGAATAAGCAACAAGGAACTCTGTTTGGCTGCCTTTCTGGTTGGCAACGAGCCAGTCAAGGACCTATCGCTTAACAAATATTCAGAAGAAGAAAGTGGATATGCATTGGATTGGACATAGACTGAGATGACCGTTCGGCGTCATCACGCACCAGGCAGGGCCAGACTGTTGATTGGAACCCAAATGGTAACCGACGAGTTGGCTGTCTCAGCTGAGGGTGGCATGGAGGAGATGGTGTGAGGAAGAAATGAAAGCCTGTAGGCAGTCGTTGAGCCAGGTTGAAAAAGCTTGAGCGAAGAGAGTGAAATAGTGACGTGCTACTGAAGCCCTATGTTCCGCTAGGAATGCAAGGGACGAATATAAATATATAAATTATAAATGTTCTATAATTGGTTGTATTTGTCGATTCTGTTGGATAGATGTACTTAGAGCGGTTGCGCTCATTATGTTGTCACGACATCAGATATAGATTGTACTTGTGTGAGTTTGAAATCAAATAATTGCAGAGTCTCGCATGGAAGGTTGGTCCGAGCGTCTTCAGGGAAATAATCAAAATTAAACTATGAAGGATATATAAATGAATACATACACGTGTATTTAATCTCTTTGTGCTGTCTTCTTTGCACAGTAATTGCTTTTCTAAAATATGATAAGTGATCATTCGGTGTGAAATTGTAAGTCTCTTGTTGTGTATATGTATTCCATCTAATTTCGCCTTGATTGTAAATGTCAGCCAAAAAGGTCATAGGTGATATTATTGTCATTCGGTAATCTTATAAATACAATGGAATAGATGAGGCGAATATGTATGCAATTTCAAGTGGAAAATGGTGGTGAATAGAATTAACAGATTTTTTCTTATTGATTTACCGAAAAATAATGAAAATAAGTAATAAAATGATTATGATGATGGAAATAATGAATCAAATCAATCCATATTGTGTTGTTGTTGATGCATAAGTTGAGACGGGTGTTCATGATGAATGCTTTGAGTCACTCTTTTTGTTTACTAATTAGTAATTGCCAAGAGGCAGCTAACTGTACTCCACCTCGTCTGTTCAAATTGTCTGAATTCGCCTATCTATGTAGGCTTTCGGCTGTCAATCTTTCTCGGCATAACGAAAACTTTTTGTAGAACCTTTTGTTCGTCAAAGTCAACTTTGTGTCGCATTTTTATGGAGTGTAGCACGATTGCAGATTTTTTTCTAGTTTCTTAACCTCTGCCAAGGTTACTGTTAGATCGATTCTTGATCGTAGTTTATATAAATAAATGACTGATAGTTTACCAATCATCTGTTCTTTAGATGACCACTTAATACCATGACGTATTTTCGAGTATCGCATTCGTGAGTAAAGGTGGGAAATGAGAAAGTGTATACTAACTTGGTTAAGAGAACAACTTATGAGACAATGTGGAGTGGGATCACGCTCCTGAACTTCGACTAAGCTGAAGAGATAAATTGCAAAAGTAGAAGTGAAATTCGCAAGACCACATTCACTTGGCAATGTGGAAATGATCTGAGTAAGTGACTTTAAATAAGAAACTGATGATTAGGCCCTTCAGAACAACAATTCACTAGTAAGCACCTTGACACATTTCGGAAAAGTAGATGATCACAGCAAATCCAGGCACATTCATTCGAAGTAACTGGCAAGGAAAATCAATCATATGAGATAAACAACGACAATAAATCAAGACAGAAAATGTCAAACAAAGTGTTTTTCAAAAATTAATAATCTTGGTTGTTAATATAAACTTTTAGTAGAAGCTAACTGACGGTGGTAAAAACGTTTGTTTTTTCCTAGATAAATCCTAAGAAATTGTCTTCTAGACAATATTTATTGTATGATAATGAAAAGTGATTACTTTTCATCAAATCTGGTTCTTTTGTTTAAACAAAATGTGCTTTTTAATATTTTGTCACTGATAGAAGTTGGAGAAAACTTACATTTAATGTCCAGTTCAAATATCATTTCTCAAATAGGTTTGTGATTGAACTATGCTTAGTTAAGTTGGTTGGAGAATAATACCTTATCGAAAATAGAATTGACTAGTCAAATAATAGAAAACTGAGTGATGGTATATTTTCTTTCTTTCATGAATGCTGTCTCCAGCTATCTCAGTTAATTAGTAAATAAACTAGCCTTTTTGTGACATGATTCCATATTGATTACTCCACTTTCCAATGAGAAGCTGTGACTATTGGGGTTTATTTTAAAGAAATCTACTTGCCATTGATATTGAATAACATCGGTGATATATAACATACTGAAAGATTTTGTAGACAGGAATCAATGAATAAAGGAGTACAACTCGAATACTTTGATAGACTGTAATTCCATTTCAGTCTGTTCATTAGATGTTATACAGTGAGACAGTATCATTCACTTGATAACGTTTTGAAGATAATTTATAAATATCACTGAAACAGATAAGTTTGGTTCCTTATGACTTCCTACTTGAGCAAGACTTGGAAGTTTTGAATAAGGGCAGGAACAGTTGTGCAACTTTGTCCAGTTTCCAGAAGTATTCCGGAAGCTGTAATTTCATACTGAAAACTTTAGAACCACCAAAATCCTTCACGAGAATAGCTTATCTTTGAGCAGTTTTACCTAACTGAAACACAGTTGTACAGAATGTGGGTAAAAATATAATTTTTAGCAGCGAATAGATGAGTTTATTGATGATTAGATATACTACAGCAATACTCAGATGAAGTCTGTCATTTTTGAATGTTGGTTTAAGTGATAATTTTGAACGATCACGGAATATAGGTTCACTTGTTTGGAAATTCCAGTTTTGTAGATAGCATTTAAGTCGTTTCAGAAACGGTCTTACCACAAACATTCGATAACTGAAAATAAGTTACGTGATTTGATTTTGGTCAACAACTGAGATCGATGGATTAAACAGAAATAATCCTTCAGGTTAGCTTTATTATAAATTGCTTTGTAAACATTTGTCTATCAAAACCAGAGGAAATAGTTCATTTTCCTATTTCTCAACGAACTATCCCATCCTCCGTTAATAAGTTGTCGTAAAAATTTAATACGAACACCATCTCAAACATAAAATTATGATCTAAAAGACAGATAGTTTTTGTGATTTAACATTTAAACCGATATATTCAGACCCCAATCTTTTTATGAATTAGATTACGACAGACGATAGTCGAAATCTAGACGCTTTCTTTTGATGAGTATATGCATGTAGTTGAGACAAACTGCAACTCATCCACGTTACGAGTATTACATTTTAGCTGATTTATTTGATGCATCACACAATAGGACAGTATTATTTGCTACATTACGTATTGGACACAATTTATTGTCCATAGTCATATCAAGATAACGACACAACTTTGAGACACGGTTCATATACTTCTAATTTCCTCACCTTCTTTGTGATATGGGTAGGAGAATTCCTCATATTTCCGGAACGGGTGCTGAGACATCCCTGTTACAAGTATTAAATGTTGACCCGATAAATGAAGCTTCAGTTATCAATCTCTACATTCACCCGGTTACGTTAGTTTTGGGATTTTCACTCTGTTCCATCGCATTATGTGGGTGTTTGTGCTTATATGCAAAGTTACGGTTGAGCTCTTTTCTCAATTCCCTATCTTACTGGAATGTACTAATTTAGATTTGTCTAGATTTTTGTGCTTGCATAGCTTGACTGACCCTAGTCGATTACTTCGACCTATTTATTTGACCTCGCAATCGTTTATCTCTTAAATAATTGAATAATATACTTAGGAGTTGTAAGAAAAACATGAGTATTTTTAGTAAAACAAATTTTCATAGTAGTGATAATAATGTTAGGAATAATGGTGGCAGTACTGTAAAGAGAGAATCCAAAACCACTACAGTATTACCAGACGATAAGGTACTTTATAGATATTACACAGGATTATCAATAAGGATAGGATTAGAGTGGCATTTAAACCTATACACCCAACTGGAAATAAGCTTTGTAAGTTAAAAGATACTATTGATCCAAATTAGGGAGGATAATTTGGTTTACCAAATGTCTTGCAACGATTGGTCAAAAAAGTCGACCAGGGTCAGTCAAGCTATGCAAGCACAAAAATCTAGACAAATCTAAATTAGTACATTCCAGTAAGATAGGGAATTGAGAAAAGAGCTCAACCGTAACTTTGCATATAAGCACAAACACCCACATAATGCGATGGAACAGAGTGAAAATCCCAAAACTAACGTAACCGGGTGAATGTAGAGATTGATAACTGAAGCTTCATTTATCGGGTCAACATTTAATACTTGTAACAGGGATGTCTCAGCACCCGTTCCGGAAATATGAGGAATTCTCCTACCCATATCACAAAGAAGGTGAGGAAATTAGAAGTATATGAACCGTGTCTCAAAGTTGTGTCGTTATCTTGATATGACTATGGACAATAAATTGTGTCCAATACGTAATGTAGCAAATAATACTGTCCTATTGTGTGATGCATCAAATAAATCAGCTAAAATGGAATTGCAGTCTACCACAAAGCTGAATATTTACTTTTACGTTGGGAGCATGATGAGGGTTTTTCAAGTGTCGAATAAATATCAAACCAATCTTTAGACAATAAAGAAACCTCCGCAAACCTTCAATGGTATTATATCGTTTTACGAAATGAATGAGCTGTAATACTTACTTTTGGTTTGCCTTGAACAAACAACCATTATTCGGTAGTTGGCTGCATACACCGTAAGAACACCTTCTTGTTTGTTTAAAACCTACACTACACTGGTGTTTTCAAGAATTTCGTTTTGTCTCTTGATATAGCTTCCCCAATCACAAAGGTACTTCCTCAAGAAACCATCAGTATTATACTCCAGCATTACGATCTTCTCCCAACGCCATCAACAAAGTTCAGACCCCTAACAGTAATTCGTTACAAGGGTGTTCATTTCTAATTAAACAATAAACATTCCCAACAAGTTGACGGGTAGGCATGAAGAACCTTCTGGGTCCTATTTTGGTGAACATCTTCGTGCCTGACCTATAGGAAACAAAATTTAATCTTATAATCTGTGAAACCACACGAAGTATGTTCATAACAATTATTGTTTGTAATGATTTTATTCCATTTATCATGTTTGTTAGAAAGCTTAACTAACGCTCACAGAAAAATTGAACTCATCATAGAGTGTAAAAAAGATGGGAAGTTCAGTTTCAGGGATATCATTGTACAATGTAGGATAGATGGTACCTCCAACAGTTCATTCATCAAAAGAGCTCACGAAATTGCACCTACTTAAACTTTAATAATTTTTCTCACTAAACAAAAAACGGGGATTAGGTAAAAATAATTCTAGAGCGAAAATAACGAGTTCAAGAGATAAATTGGAGGACTAGTTGAGAAAAGTTGAAGAACCCCTTATAGTAGAATCGATATCCACAAGTATTTACCAACACAAATGAATTTCATGTTCAGTATTTTATTTATCGAATGACTACTTAATTCCTTAGGTCAGTTTAGAGGTTTCTAGGGATTTATTTATTGATTTCAGGTCAGTATTCGTCAAAGACTGACTTCAATTCGAGAAACATTAAAAACCAGTGAGCACTAGAAGGCTGCTTAGCTCTAGTATAGGACTCATCAACTTTGCGCACTCATGAGATTGGCAGGGATAAAACGACGAACATCAGAATATGCACCCGGCAAGTTACTGTATAACCACTTGGTAGGAATCTAGCTGATTATATTTCTTACTGCTTTCTGTTCACGATACAGTGCGACCTCCATTTCATGCCATCACTGTGTAACTGTCCTCATGTTCGACTTGGTCCTGGGTTCGTTCCCTACCAGAAGGAGCGCACTGCTGAGGAGCGCCGTAGTAAAACGAAACAGCTGTCCAGTGCTAACAAGTTTCCAGTGTTTCTCCAGCTGATGTCAGTCTATGATAAATGCCAACCTATAATTAAATAATATTGAGTCGCTTAATATTTTGATTGCCAGCTTAGTCATTTCTATACCAGAAACTAATGAACGGAACCAGACATTTTGGCGTTCGTGTCTGTAATCATTTGACAAGATATTATATAATTAAAATAAGTTTCATGCATTTTGAACCCTCAATAACCCTTTCACAAGTGTGAAAAAAGCGGAAAAGATTGGATTTGCAGAATGAAGTGAGGTCTTCTTTTGTGAATATCCGTCAGCTGCGCACATTTTGAAAATTAAAATGATTTTTAGGACAAAATTACTTAATTGCATACATTAAACTATTGCATGATCACATACAAGGAAATTTAAAGTAACAGCAAAGTCAGAACTTTTGGTGATTTATACTTTACGCAATAGAGGTTTCAAGATTTACACAAAGTGAGGGTGGATAATGTAGGAAAAGGAACAGTTGATATCAAATAGAAGACTGAGTAAAACAAAATGATGAAATCCATAGGATTGTGATCAACTAGTTCAGTTGGAATGAGCCGTGCAAAATATGAAATAAAATTTAGCTTGCATGAACTCGGAACAAGACTTGATGTTAGTCACCTTTATAGTGACTGACTACATTGTCCTTCTGCTTACAGAAGTCAGGCTGAAAGCGTTTTGTAGTGATCGATTTTATGAAGCGTGGTAATCTGAACCCCTTCTGCACGTTCATCACTTTAAAAGCACTAGGATAGTCAGTTTGATTTCCAGTGTCCATATGGTGTCTGCTAATTGCAATGGTTAGAATCTCGCTTTCTTTTAGGCATGTTATTCGAAACATTCTCAGCGATTCGAAAGGATACCCTCCTTTCAGTTCTCTCAATACACTTGCTGCAACAAGGGGATGCAACTTTATAAATGCAGTTGAAGGTGATCTGAGCGGGGTATATATTCATTTGAGACGGGTTCAGTTAGCATGTTACAGAGTTTTCTGATTCATGACCAGTTACAAGAAAACACTTTTAAGGCTCCTTTGGCTCACCTTTCTGTTCTGTTGGGTATTGCATTCCCCTTGAATGCAAGATGAATTTTGACCTTCTTCTGTTTCGTGCTTAATTCTTTCGACTTTTTTTTTCCATACTTCATAATAAATGTCTTAAGATATCCATTTTCTTCAGGACACTTTTCAATAATATTTCAGTAATATTCCTTGAACCTATCTCCTGAACATACATCTTGGTAGGGATTTTTAAAACATGAGATGTCTTAGATTCCCGCTTCAATTTTCGTCACATATGTTTTTTACTTATTCGAATGTACCTCAGAAAAACCTTTTACTTACGCCTGCAGTTAGTCAATCGTGAAATGGCTGCTGGACCAGAACCATACCGTCTACCTTCGTTCAAGCGTCATTATCCTCATGTGAATCTTGTTAGTGGACTTAAAGTCAATGAGTCAGTCAGTCAGTCAGTCAATCAAGATGAGACTTGGAACAGCAGTTCAACAAACCACGTGGTCGCCACCTACATCAGCAAATCAAAGTAAGAGGCATCAAGACGAAAGACACAAAGATAATAAAAACTTGTCAGCGAAAGCAGTGAAAAGTTGTAAGAAATAGGAAATACGGAGTAGAGATAAATTGATGATGAAATTCAGTAAGGTAATTAGAGTGGAAATATTGCGTGCATTTATCTGCACTCTGGCAACAGATTTTGAGCCATGTCACCTGGAGTCCTAAAACACTGGTCTAATTTGTCTCATGGAAGTTTCCATTGACCTTAACCTCTCACTTCAAGAGTCAGACACTTCATGATTTGATGTCATGCTTCTGCCTTGCAGTCTTTTCTCTTATCCGTTACATTGGGCGTGAGAAGAGATGATGGCTAGGTATACGATCAACATATCTAACTCATCTTCGTTGATAAAGGTTCATAACCTCATCCAGTGACCTCAAAAATCTACGCCTGAATTTGAATTTCAGGAAAGGGTTTTAAATCAATAATAGTAAACCAAAAGCCTCTAAGGAATATACACTCGCCTGAAATGAATATTCAAATGTCTGAATTCTCCTTCAGATAAACCTCTGAAATCATACATTTGCATTCGTAATGAAATGTATTGACTACCGAGATTGTATCAGCCTATTTTTTCTAGATTTTATAAGGCCATTTTTGTTTGCACGGAAAAGTTAATTAGTTTAGAGATTTTCATATTCAGTGGTATATATTTTGCTTAAAATATGTTTCCCTTCAATTCCTCTTTAAAATAAAAGAGAATTAATAAGCCACGAACTTTCATTGGGATAATTAATTTATAATTTATGTAATTAGTGGAATATAGTTGTGTGAGGAAGAAATGAGAGTGGATGGAGTCGAACTTTATGTTCCAAAACAAACAATATTCTTCTTTCTTAACAATATTGTATTTTGTGTTGTGAATGAAACTGATTTATTCCACCGCAATATTTTGATTACTTCCTTTTAGTTTAGATAAATACCAAAACAGATAAGCTATCTTTGTTCACAGTATGGAAAAGAGATGTGTAGCTTTTATTAGGAATTTGAGAAATTGTTTTTGGGATACTTGTTCATTATCCACGTGAATATTTTGTTAGGAATGATTATTTGATAGTTAAGCTATTTAGCTATGTTTTCCTTGCATCGATCCCCATCTCTTTGTACACAGAAAATGAATATAGTTGTTTTTGTTTATTTTTGGAAAAATAAATAACCTCAAATTAGACATATTCCTCAGCTGAAAAGCAATCACTTAATTTGAGATAATCTTAATATCAACCACTATTTATTGTCTTGTACAATCTCCACTTTGAAATGAAATATTTTTGAGTCCCTCTGATAAAGGATTCACAAATTTCTTGAAATCAGTCATCTTCCAAGTACGGTCATCAAACGCATTAAATTCATCTTTCAGGATACTAATAACAATTGTTGCTTAGCACCTCCAGCTTTAAAAGTAAGTTTATTGTTCTCCAAGCTGATGGACAAAAGCATCATTTCTTTAAGTCGTGATAAGTAAAGACTTCGCTGATAATCCAGCAATCCAGTGACTGAATGGTATGTTTATTCACTTGTTGAATACCAAGGAGATTATTACTAATTGAATGTTTCATTATCTATTCAAATATTCAATGGAATTGAACCTTTTTGATAACAAGGCTTCTGATAAAACCACAGAATCGATAGCAAGTACTTGGATCCATCAAGTACAAAACACGACTGGACGTGATATAAATTCATACACTACTTAGCTAGTCGGCAAGTTTATCAGAATGATCGAAATGATCAAAACATTAAACCAATGGTTCACACCTGCGGTTAAATTGTAGAACGATGTTTAGTGATAAGAACGATCAAATACTAATATACTTTGGACAGCCATGTGAGTAATAATAATAAGTTAAAATTAATGGTTTATCATTCCATGCAAGTTTATCGGTCTAAAGGGTTTCAAAAGATGCTTCTCAACTTAAGCGATTAACGTTGTAATATTTAATGCAATACAAGTGATAGATACCTACTTTTGTAATTCGATTTTACATTGAAAGTAGTGTTTGCGTTGTAAAGTTCGAAGTTTTGATGAAGACATGTCACATAATAACTTCTATTGAGTTCCATTTAAAATTAGCTGAAAGATATAAGCCAGTGTTCATCACCAGTAAACGTACGGTTTTTAGGCTGGTGACTAGTCATTGATTACCATGTTTCTTAATAATCTGTTTCTCGAAATCACATTTGAACTCGGCTAAGCGTACATGACAGTCAAAGCAAGTGATGAGAGACACAAAGTATAACAATTTGCATTGACCTAGGTAGGGTGACTTCAAATATTGACCTATTAATGAATGACACCAAGCTGATAAGATAATACTTTAGAAATAGTGTCAACAACTCAAGTTTCCCATGCACACTTCGTTATATCTGCACAAATATCCACAAATAATGACTAATTTGGGACGCATTTAATCGCTGTGAATATACCAGAATGCACTTCAAACGTTATGTCAGACATGAGGAAACCAGTTCTGGAAAATTGAATTTTACAGCCGTTTTGACATACATTATGAATAAGCACTTTTGTTTTTGGGATAAAATTGTCATAGGAGTAAAACGTGACTTCTGCACAATATAGTAACTCCATTTTAGTTTCTTTATTCGATATATTAAATGGTAAAACAGCACGATGATGCTCTGGATTGATTGTTCAGACACAATTTACATATTCTAATTGATATCAAGTTACCTCCACAACTCTGAGACTATTTTCATAAATCTTATTCCATTTTCTACTTTGATATATAGACAGCAGATATTCCTATATATCTGGAACAGGTATTAAGGCATTTTTCTTGCACATATCTAGTGTAGGTTCATCAAAGAAAGATTTGGCAGTCAGTTTTCCTAATACCCTACAGATGCGTTTTAACGTTCAAAATTATAGCTGGGCTGTTTTCCAAATCCCTCATTTTACTAGGGTCGGCGGATCTTGATACGGTCAGCTTTATTTTCACCGAGGAGCCTAAGTGACTTTATTCTGTAACTCTGACCTACATATTTGGCCTCGCAATCATTGTAAGGAGTTAAGTAGACTAGAAAATCTTGTTTTATAAGCTCAGTAGTATCTTTTAATCTGAAGTTTGTTTCTGGTTGAGTTTGTGGGTTCAAATACTGCTGTTATCCTAGGCCTAACCAAAATTCTACGTATTACCTCTGAGACGCCCTCCTTCAAGGATAATATCGTAGAGTTCTCCGACCCTCCTTTCAAATTGTCATTATTATCATATTAGTAATTTTGTTACCATTATTGCTCGTATTTTGCTCACAGTTCCTTGTGAATTTATTGATAATTTAGGCAGGCAATTATTTGGAGTTAGGGTGTCATAATTTTAACTGATTTATTGTCTACTGTTCGCTGTCCTACTAGTAAGCATTTTCATCCTTTCATTAATTAATTTAGCTTAGCCTACTTCAACCTAGACGGTCGGACGATTTGAAATCCTGGTAGCATTTTGAAAAATATTTTTTTGTAGACACTAGTATCTAAACTTCTATCTTAATTTTGTTCCACCTTCAAGCTAACATCACTAGCTTTCTTTCATCACTTTCTAACTCATAGATAAATTGGGTTGCGTTCACTAGTTAATTTTTAGGTGAAGGCATCTTACCTATATGCTTCGATTTAAGCACGTTAAATGCTTCATCTACGTAAACAAACTACAATTTGGAGTAGGACAATGTTTAAAGACCATCCATTCCGAACTATCTGTGGCAATGGAGTAATCCCATGGAAACTACCTCCGTTTGTCTATAAATTTTATTTTGAAACCTGAAAGCAGCAGAAGTCAGACATAAACGCACCCCTAGCATGGTCTTAGATTGTGTCGGAGTTAAAAACGTAGGCTCATAGTCATCAATGAGATTATTTCTATTTACCTTACAGGCTATGTCAGTCACTATGTTGCTGTAAATTTTTGTTCTATCAAAATACTATTAACTAGTTGTATATTATCTGATACATGCATAAAGTCACACCACATGGTAAATCTACAATTCGAATAGTTTCTAATGTGACCCAGCACTACAGAAGATATGAATAGGGACAATAAATTGTTTCCGAAATGTTATTCAGTGAATGCTGCTGTTTCACTGTGTGATATTTCTAATAAACAGACTAAAATGGAAGTACCATAAATTCTGGTAGGATTTGCGCACTTCTAAATGTAGTATGTGCTGATGAAGTAACCTAACCTAATGATGGGAAGTCTGCAAATAAACTCAAGCGCAAAAGGTATTAGACGATCTTCATCGTAGTTCAGAGCTACAGATTTTTACTACTGTCTCAAAATGAATTAGGTAAAAACACATCCTTATTTGGAAGTTAAGGAATAACAATTTAATTTACAAAGGAAACCTAGAGTTTTCACCAACTGACAATAATTTCTTCATCCAAAAGTCTACTTCACTTTCCATTTTCCTCATGATCATGATAAAATTCATTTGAAGTGCTTATTGCAAGTGTACACATACTCACAAATCCATCACGATGCATGCAAAGACTGAACGTTCTTCATAACAAGGACTTTTTCACCTGGAATGTAAAGGAAACATCGCTGCTGAGTTTTTCTCTAAAATAGCTACGATTTTCCTTAAAGTTATAAGTATTTTTTTGGGATGTTGATTGACTTATAGGACAACTGACGATGAACTTCACTGAAAGCTTAAGATTGAGAAATAAAGACATTTAAACTGACGCTTTGTGTCCTTAAGATATTTTTTGTTAAAAATGTTATCAGGAAACAAGCAGTTTTCGAAGTTTTACGCATATATAGACTGTTTATGCATAACAGTCATTCAAAATATGGAGTGGTCATTGTGTGATATGAAAATCGACAGGTTTTATCGTCATCCGAAAATGTTGGTTGTACTCCTTGATGTGAATCAGCAGACTTAAACCAAACTTATTGTAGAAGGATTTAAGCAATAATTATATATATACGTTGTTAATCATGACTACTCAGCTTACTTCATGCAATTTTTTAAGAAGATTTTAGGTATTGACTATGGTTTTTTCAGATCAGAAATATACTAAACCCCTGATTCCATACAAAAAAGTATTATTTTTTCTTATTCACATTTTTTACCTAGGATTACTGAACGTCTTCAAATCTACAGTCAAGTCAAACAGAAAGCTTGAACTGAGCTCTTCATAGGTCGTAAAATACTTTTATGGTTTCATATTCAGTGGATTTATCTTAGAAAGAATGAAAAATGTTAACTTAAACAAATGTAAAAATGAAATGAAATGGATCAAAACCAAATTTATTTTTCGTAATAGTTGAATATTGCTAAAGCACATTTCCTTTTCATTGTGAAATCACTTTAAACAAGGAAAAAGTAGACATCAGATGCAACTCAAGAATGCCTGCCACTCATCTAACACGTATGATTTACCTAAAAATTTACCCAGTTTGAGTCACGGGAACAGTAATTCTAAGGTAGATATTCGAAATCAATCAAAATACTCGTGTTCATCTGGTCTTGATAATACTTACGTACTTACTTGCTTAACAGACCATCAGATATACAGATTTCACCATCGTTTAGTGATAGGTGCAGCTGAATTACTGACGTATAAATTTGTGACGGTTAATTACCTAGATGCTGCGATGCACAAAAATATGTCTCAAAACATATCACTTATTAAAATCACCTAGTGAACAGAAGGAAATACGGTTCCATAAGCAAAAAATGCACTTTTCATACCAAATAAACAAGGATTCGTATAGTTTCATATATTAAAATACAGTTACCTCAAAACTGCCTTTTGGGTTATGTTTCAATAAAAGTAAATACTTTGTAACTAAATACTGAAAATATTATATTTTTACCGATGAATGTTCGACCTAGTCCTGTTCACTGTATGTGTTTTAAGATATTTAGTGATTGCAGTGCGAGCAAAGAAAGAGTTTTAATGTAGTGAAGTTTATTACCAGACATTTTATCCTGACAGCCACCTAAAGTACAAAACTCAGACGAACGTACACACTGATTACAGGAGCTTCATTTCAATATCCAGATTTTTTATCCTGCACATCTCGTTATCTCTGCCGCACTGATAAGGACATAATTCCTCATAATCTAAAGAACAGCTGCAGGTCATTGGTCGACCTGTCTACAAGCTTTATTGGTATCATTTAACTCCTATCTATTAAGAATAATAAGGTTGAGAACCAGTATTGTATGTGTCGTAAGCTGATTGAAGAATGAAACGGACCTTTTATGATTTGACCTGGAAGGTTTTCTCGAGGGACAAATAATACTTTCAAACTTTTCCTTTTGTAATTTAAAGATCCCCAAAGATTGTTCAGAACAAGAAGAATTTGAACGAACAATTGTTTTTAATAACTCGTACTTCAGGCTGTACTGTTATAAATCCATGAGAATAAGTTAAATACAATAGCCGGAAAAAGGGCATAATGTACAGTGTTATGGGTGAATGGAGATAAAATAGAATGGAATGGTGGAACTCTCTATTGTGTTATTTGTGCAATGAAATCAGTATTAACAGAACACTCACGAAATGATGAGACAAAATCCACAGATGATGACTCAATGATACACATTTATTGGGGCATGAATGTGTATGTGTTTGTTTACTAAGGGTCAAATAATAATTATGTAGTAATGAGTTATATTCAAGTGGGTTGGAAATCATGTGAATACCATAAGGAAATAGAGAATAACAAATGTGAAATATTACGTCACGGTTGAAAATGACCATAGGTTGTGATGTGAATGAAGAAGGGCGTAAGAGCATCAGTATAGTAAAATGAATGTTCATCAAAGTAATGACAATATAGAAGAAAGGGAAGGAAGTTAAAATGTGCAATTTGTATTAGGAAAAATCACGTGTCGACCCTATTGTGGGCCAGGGTAAAGAAGGTGGATGTATACATTTCTTTTGAACACATAGATTGGGTTTTCTTGCTTTGAGCCTTATGGCTTTGGCTGTGGGTAAGATGCTAAGTCGTTCATCTTTAGGGAGATTGCAAGGAACACGGCATATCACAGAAAAGACGTTATCCACCTTAATCTAGTGTTCGGTGTCTGCTAGATGTGAGAGGATTGCACTATTGATACTGTTTGTCATTCCTTTCCCTAACCAAGATGGTACTTGTTCACGAGTGTGCATGGATAGAACCCTTTGAGTGCGGCTTGTGTAACTAGCTCCACAGGAGCAGACGTACTCATAAATGCACGTTGAAGTGGCCATCATAGCTAAACTATCCGTGGTTCGCTGTGTCAGTAATAGTTTAGTTGAGAAGCTGACATAAAGTTTTGCTGCATTGAATATCGTTTCGGCTGATCTACTTAATCGATGTGTTAAGATATCCGAGGCAATATCACTTTTGAAACTTAGTCTAAGATGTATAGGCATCTTAGCAATATTGTTTTTCTTTATTTTCTCTCTAGGATTGACATGTGTTTATTTATGAAGTTCAGCGGATAACCATTTTGCTACAATGTTACCTCCAGCTTATTCATTTCTTTTTCAACAAAGTCACCAGAACAAATGTTTTTATTCTGTAACTCAGGTATTTGACTAGATTTCTTTTATATTGAATCAGTGTTAAGCTATGAAAGTGAATACATAGGCCAGTCTGTGTGTTCTCTCGAAAAATATTCCTTTTAATACACCCATCTGTTTTCCTGGAAAGAAGGACATACAAGTTAGGAATACTATTCCATTGTTCTTCCTCACAGGTGAACTTCACAGCTGGGTGAACCTTATTGAAGATATTGTGGCCATTCTAACAAATGATGAACGTGTCATCCATATACCGCCAATAATAGTATAGTTTATCTAGTGTGTATATAAGTGCAGTTTTCAAGTTTGTCTCTTAATTAGGAGAATACATGAGTGAATAAAATAACTTTATGAAAGTATAGTTTGGAAAGCTAGAGGCAGCTTGATTTTCTGCTTCTCAAAATGTTGGTCGTAAAGTGGGTACTAAACAGTGTAACAAAATGAGGTAGGTAGGAATGTTACATCAATTAGGGTAAATATTAGGCTGAATAACTAAACACTTTGGTGTCCGGTTGTTAAGTTACTTCACACTGGCAGGTAGCTGTATGCAGCTTAGTCAGAAGTAGCAGTTTAAATCGTTCAAAATAAACTTTCAAGACTGCCAGTATTAGTGACGGATGGATCGATAGTTACAAAGTATTTTGTGACCTAAATTATACTCAACATACAAACAACAAACAAACAAAGTTAACTGAATGATTTAAGGATAATTTTTTATACGGAGGAAAAATCGTTTGATTTGACATTTTGTCACTATTCACAGATACAACGTTAACAGAAAAAATCTATTTTTGTGCAAGTTCATCCAATTGAGAGATCTAGACATTGGCCTGCCCAACCGCGACATGAAAAAACTTCTAAGATGTACTTTCAACTTTCATTTCAAATTTAATAACTTAATCTACAGGCCGATTGATGATGAAGCAGTGGGATTGCATCTTGGACCTGTATTTGGTGACTGTTTTCTTGTGAACCGCGAGAATAGTACATTGCTACTAACAGTCGGTCAACTTCATGTATGCATAAGGTACATGGAGGAAGCCTGCATTGTTTGTGGTGACAACATGGACCTGATATAACTGCTTCAAAATTTCAGCCATAAATGCTTGAAGTGGGTATTCTTCCTTCTACATTTAATTCAGTAGTTACGAACTTAATACCATTACCAGGCTTCTATCTTGATGTTCATTGGTTCAACATAGAATAATTCTTTGGTCTTTTTAATATTCACAGTTTTCACCTACTCACCCATCAGCTCACTCACTCATTTACTCCTCTTATTATTATTGTAATCAATATTTTTGTTTACCTAGCAACTGTGTTGCCTTAGTTGTAAGCCGTTATCAGGCTCTCTAGTTGACTATTAACTATTGTGTTCAAACTGATGAAACCCATATGTAGTCTTTTTATTTTTCATAATCAATTTCCTATAATCTAATTAATTCACAGTTCCACTTAAGAAAGTTAAATTATGCGTTGTGTTGCCATTCCTCGTTCACTATCTTAGTCTTTACTATGTATGTTTATGTCACCCATTGCATAAGAGTATGAAGAATTAAGAGCAGACAAGTCCTATTGGGATTTACAAATTTAATAAATCCTGTTTTAATAACGTTTATCGTTTGTTCAGAGCATAAATTTATTGATTCGGAGTGTGGTTATATTTTCAACAGTTTAATAGTTACATATCAGTAGATTTCAAACATGTGAGAAGTAAATGAAACCTAAGTATTTTAAAATTTTCCTTTCATTTACTGATACACTTTGTTTCCCGTTTGTAGAAAGTTTGATAAATTACTACTTGTGTTTACTGAACTCATCAAAAATCAAAATGATCAGCACGTAAATATGAATAACAACTTGAAGAAAATAAGTGTTTTTTACGAAGTATGCAGTGATCATCATAGAATAAAAATGGATTTCAACATGAAGAAAAGGTTCATTTTTCTCCTATAACTTAGTGTGAAAACATTTAGGCAGATAGACAACTGTTTTTAAGGTCAGTGTGCTTAAAAAATTCATCTTCAAAAAAAAACCACACTTAGGTTATCCCTTATCAATTTATCCAAGAAGTTTAGGAAAGAAATTCCTTTAGAATTTGTTAAAAATTCATTAGGACATTATGTAATTCTATTAAAAGCCTGAATCATATGAAAATGAGAGTGCAAAAATTGCCAAGTTCTAACGCGGGTAATGTTATTCCATAAAAGTCGTCTAAGAAAAATATCCTAAAGATATTGTACTATTTATGGACTATATACTATCTTTCAAAATGTATATGATATCATTCATTCATTCTATAGTCAGTGTCATATAACCAACTGTTTAGATTATCGGATCTTTTTGTTACACCACTGAGTATAAAGGAATATGAAATTCCTCAGTATGTTAATTATATTTTGCCGAGTATTCTTTCAATTCATGGGGAACTAAACTGTTTCTATTTATCTTTTAAATGTTATTATATCAGGCTTAATGTTTATGTTGAGTAAGTACACTTTAATCGGCTACAGTGTTCCACAGAATGCATCAAAGGAAAAATATTTCACCCCACTTCTCTTAGCAATTTTTAGCTGAAAATATTTTCCTTATATTATTCATACTATAAAAATAACTTCATGCAATACAAACAATGGATAATAACGAGAGTACGTATAAAAGGTCTTTCTTGACAGTTATTGTGCAGGAATTTGGATGGAAATGACTATGCTACTGTGAGATACCCTTAAGTTGTATCGATGTCTCTCATGGAATTAGCTGAAATATGTCTAACTGTTGCCTCCTAAAGAGTATTCTTCATAATGTTGTTTCAACCTGCTACGTATCATTTTCATAGATAAGATACATAAAATTTTACTATTTATATGTTAAAATCAGTCATCATAAATCCAAAAACACATCTGTTTATTGGAACCGGAAAAACTTTCTGGAAAAAAGTGTTGAATTCGGTCAAGGGTTTAATGAAATACTGGAGATGGATCCACCAATCCTGAAGTAAAGTATACACGACATAAGCTGTATCATAAATTTAAAACTGGGTTGATTTTTACGTGGTTGGTGTCACTCCCAAAGAACATTTTTTAATGAATTTGTTGAACAATTTTATTTCTGGAAAGTTTCCCTGGATTTTCATACTGGAATTCTTCCTTACAAATCTGTAAAGAGGAAGGACAACCACAGCAATGGGATAAAAAGGATTTATTTTATTTCCTTGATGTCTTGTCAGCTGATTACTTGAGATATCAAGATATATAGCTTGATTGAAAATTTAACAGACTAACTTACTCGAAGAAAACAGAACATCAGTCAATAGTTAGAGTGGATAGAGACAGTCGTGGCCTAATGGGAGGTCATAACGGCAAATTCAAGGGGGGTTAATACAGTATAGAATTTTATCACAATTATGTACATAAGGCAAGTAAAGTTTCCCGAAGACAAACACGATGGGAGTAGCAGCCAAAATACTAGGGAAATTAGAATACATTACTGTTTAATTCACTCGACAAATAAGTTACTACACAATATATCATCAGTCAAGGTATCTGTTCAAAGCAGGCTAGGTGACTTAACAAAAAGGGATGTAACTAAGTATAGGTGGTAGAATTTATTCTTTCTTTCCGAGTGTGTTTTTATTCAGTTAATGCAAGTCTGCTCGATTTTTAGTAGTGCCTCATATTTTGCCATCGTAGTTTGTACGCATCAAACAAAATAAAATGTATCTCTTTAATTCTGCTCCAGTCGTTATCATTACATTTTTAAGAATGTACCGAATCTCCTAATATTATGAAATGAACATTGTTCAGTAGTATTAGAGAAATAAAAAAACTGAGTGTGATATAGGGAAGAGATTTTCATTTTTTATACTGTATCATATTGAACTTCAAAAGCATTCCGCAAGATAATTGTTAATTTATGTTTCACTTGAACTTTCATTAATGATTTTTTGGGGATCTACACGTGTGGTATATTGAAAGTGTAGAATATATGATTCGGCATTTGTTTTCCAAATGTCTAATCGGTTCCACTTTTCAAAGTTGATAAATTTTACTGACTATAAACACTCATTTGATAATCACGTTAAATTACTTTTTAGTGACAAACAGAGCTACAGACAATTTTCTATCAATTATTGCATACTAAAATTTTACAAAATGTAATGGACGTAAATGTCTAAGAATTCTACTACAGTCATAATTATACGCAAATGACTTTTATAATATGAAAGAGGAATTGAGGTGAAATTTGAAATGTTTAGTCTTCCTGCTGTTAGAAAATTGAAAATTTTGCAAGGGAACTTCTTAGGAATGATAATATTTTTTCCAGTAGATGAGGTATTCAATAATCGACTATATAACTAACGAAAACCAATATTTATAAAGGTATTTTTATTTATCCTTACTACCATTAAAATTATTTGTTACGAGTGGAAGAGTTGATTAAAACATCCCATCTTCTTTTATGAGGAGTAAGAACACCTGAAAAAATTTACTCGTTTACTTTTTGTCCAGTTCTTACTTAACATGTGCTACTGAGAACTTACCGCTGCATTTACCTGTAAACATCATTGGAATACCATTGTTAACTAAACCGACTTTTTGGTCTCTATTGGCAAACGGGCTCATTAGCGGATGTCTTGATATAACCTGTAATTTCGTTCTGACAGTTTGATAGCAATCCGGTCCAACCAGTGACCAGAAAATACAAGCAAACTGAGTGAATGCCATGACTCTTTGACGGGATGGATAACGCTCTGGCTCTCGAAGTGATTGCTTCTGGGTTTCTGTCTTGCCGTGAACAACACAATTCACTAGGCAGGCATATCCAGCTAATGAGTCCTAAATAGGCCGAAACAAGCCCTTCGGATTCTACTGCTAGCCACTATCCACTATTACGGTCAATAGAAAGCCCTTTATTGATAAATATGTCAAAGACTGAATATAAGCAGGACTGCATAGCAGATCATACAACCTTTGATCCATTCTCTGATGTTCGGATACAGCTGAGTATAATTGCGATATAGACGTGAATGTGATATACTGATAATCTATAGCTAACAACCTGAACTACTTCTGATGTGAAATTTAGGTAAACCTACTAACAAACTTTATAATGACATAATCTGCGATGATTTCAGTGGCTAGCATTGGCAGATATTTAGTCGAATACATTGGTAATTAGTCAGGTGTATCTTCTAACACGACTTACACATAGCATTATTGATTCAAACGTTTTCATCCGTCCCTGTCAGTAAATCAAGGAAATCTCAACTCTATACTTTATTGCTTATTGACAGTTGCACGTTATGACGCTTCGTCTTTGTCGGAATAGCCCAGTGGTGACGTCGCTAACTCCAAAACTTTGTAATGCTGGTTCACATCTTAGAGAAGACATACGTACCCATGAGGCTGCAGATACGCCTTGCTGACAAGGGCCAACAAGCACAAACTTAGAGCGAAAGCTTCTTGCTGATTGTCTTCAACCAAATTTTATTCCTATATTTTAATCCATCTAGATACCTGTGGTCATGGATTCTACATCGAAAACGTAGCTATTTTGAATTCAGGAATCACAAATTTTGCAAGCAGACTCTAAGGAGTTTTGCATTTAGGTCAGTCAGCTATCAGCAACAGCCGCATAGATATACATGTAGTCAATCAACCAATACGGAAAGTAGTAAACTACCACAAGATCAGATTTTAATTACAGAAATGAAAGGGTGAGAATATGCCTAGTCAGTAAACAGCAATCAAAAAATGTAACAATCACGCTGGATCGCTGACAGAGAAGTTCTTGTAGCTTATTTTATAATAAAGTTTCAGCTGATGATATTATCTAGAAAGATAATGAAAGCTTCGTGATTTGACTAACCATCCAGCTTAGGTAACGCAACATCGCCAAGATCATCAATATAAGCTGTAAATATTCTCATTCATGTCACTGAAGTATTTTGAACATGATCCTTTTGTATGAACCCGACGAGATGTCGACTATCAGAGGTAGAAAACAAATTATTTATTGAAATTTTTAAGTCCTCAACCCAACGATGTAGTCACCGTTACTACTTTCATATTCATTTGAAGATGTTTCTTTGGTCGCATTAAAAAATAAATTGAAATACTAGTCCTATCTGCTGTTGTTTCTTCTTGGTTGTTATCTGAACGTTTGTTGATACTATCGCCAACGTCAAAACAGGTGACTCAGGACGATAGAAAGCATATACAGCTAGCCTTCACTGAGTGGTTATATCTTCTTGACCAACAAAAAGGGAAATGTACAAAGTTAAAAAGGTGTTTAAATGGTCTTATCAGAATGTTAGTGAATGAAAACAAAAGGCATTGAAGATAAAGCGAGACACAATTACCAATTAATGGTTGCTGCTTTCAACCATTTTACGGAAGAATACAGCCGAACTCATTTTGACATTGACAAACAAGTGGTTGGGTTGAAAATTTCCACTTAGGTGTAAAAAGACAAGGCAAACTAGGCAAATAATGCTTTCTTTTTAATTGGCTTCTCATCTGTAGATCCGGTATAGATTATATAATAAGATCAAATACCAGACAAATGACGGTTTATTTTAACACGTTGCATAGTTTACTTTAATGATTGAAATAATAACTGAAGAAATTAAGATATCGAATAATGAAGAGGTTAATTTCATTAGAGATGAGGGTGGAAGATAATGACAACAGTGGTAAGGTGGATTAAATGATGCATAAGAGAAGAAATGTAGTGTATTACAAAGTGGTTAAATGCTAACTGTTAACATATTTATCTAGTACAAACTGTAGTAGAAAAAAGTAGAATATTGTCAACCGATCTGACTCCTATTTGATGTCAGTGACGGATAGAGGCTAGCAATGGAATCTAGGAAACGTCCTTCTTTCTATTTGGGAATATTCAGCTGAATGCACTTATCTTCCAGTGAATGGTATTGTTTTCATTAAAACTCGAACCAAGCACCAATCGCTTCAAACGTCAGAGCGCTGTTCAACAGGCCACTGAGCCAAGACAGTCACTTCTTGTGCAACAAGCATAGTTGTAGTTCAGTTACTTGTGAATTCACGTCGTTTATTTCTGTTTGCAATGAACAAGCATGAAATTTATCACAGTATAAATCTTACAGAAATTCACTGTTTTAAGTGTAATATATAAACTAGATAAATTCATTGGATAATCTTTTGATTATATCTGCAAATGCATTGCTCTTACTAATAGTTTTGAAATGTGATAATCCTTTGGGATATAATAAGAAATAATAAAAAGTGCAATAAATGACTACACAATGATAAATAAAATAAATATGTCGCATCTTGTTGATAAAATTAACTTCTGCGTTGTTCATTTTCTCACCATTGAAAGTTTAGACAACACTTATGGAAGGAGGTATTTGTAGCCTCTATGCTTTAGTGAACAAAAGTAGCTTACCAGTAAATAAAAGAATATTTCATCAGTGGGTGAGTAAATAATACAGCATTAAAAACTTTGGTGAATTTATAGTTATATGGAGAAAATGTGCGTATTCAAGCAAAATGCTACCAGTCTTTATAAGCATTCAAATTGATATTTATCTGTGAAATCATAATCCGATGAGGGGATAACGGAAAAATTATGAATGCGAAAGATTTTAAAGCAGTATTTTTTATGAACTTACCATAGGTGGAGGACAGTTGAAAAGGTATGACCACCGGACAATTGTTTTGTCCTATTTTTACTTCTCGGTAGACCATAACCACAATCCTTTCAGGGGTCGAACACGATTATCCGGTATGGTGGCATGGTTATTGGTGTATTCTGCTGAATAGTGACATGCTGGCGCGAAGCAGCTGTCTACTCAACTCGTCTCTTACTGATGTCTGTCCACGTTGAATACCACATTTAAATCAATCAAACCCTACAAATCTCCAAACTGAAATGTAAAAGACTATAAAGGCTTGTGACGAGTTAGTCGTCCAAGGATGACATAGAGGAGATCGTGTGAGAAAGAAATGAGAGCTTCTGGGCTGTCATGGTGCCAGGTTCGAAAGGTTGAAGAGAACAGAGGGCACTAGAGACGTGCTACTGGAGCCGTTTGTTCTATTAGGAACCCAAGGGACAAATAATAGTAATAATAATAATAAAGGCTTGAATTTCATTCACTTGAAACATACTTCTAGCATATGATCCAACTATTATCCAAAGAACTCAGAAACAAGCAACATATTTCATCTGTGGCGTCTCAAAATTACAAACACACCTGTCATGAATACCTTTGTACTAAGCTGAATGAAAACTAGAGATATTTCGCTGCTTATTATAATCTAAAAAATAATTGCCAGATTTTGTCTAAATAAGTTTTGTCTTGAGAAAATTTGTAACAAGGAGATAGTGAGGTTCAATGTCATCATTAAAAAAAGAAAAAAATTTATCCAACAGACTAATATTCTTCGGATACTTTTGGACATGTGATAGGCAAACTTAGTAATTGTGATTATCTTTTATGCTTCATATATCTGTTGTAAAGTATCTACAAGTGACAGTACATAGATCTTTAAAAAGTTACTTCCGCATTTTAAAAGATAATCTAAATTCTAAGGGTATACAAAATGTCATTTCAATATATCCTCACTAGTTAAGTTAAAGTAAAAAGATTTTCATTCTTATGTGTTTTATCACGTAAACTTTGAACTTTCTATGTTCTGTTATTGTATTTAACATTTGGGAATTATCATTAGTATGACAGTGTATTTTTCGGGTGCAATATTTTCATCGGTACAGTCAGCCTAAAGACTGTAACATGAACAGGAAGCATTATGTGATTATAAATTTCCTAGGAAGGATATACTTAGCTTAAAGTGTGTCTGTCAAACCGTTGCTGACAAAAGACATTTCCAAAGTGCATGACTGAAATAAGATACTAAGACAATAAAGGTATTGAATGTGATAACACATTTGCACTGAAAACGATTATGATTATTCACTGAGTCATGAAAATATCAGGAGACAAAGGCTGGTCTGTTACTGCCAAAAAATACTTTGACAAACAAACATCAGTTCTCACAAACAAGACAATGCACTAATTCTGAGATAAACTGACCTTTCGTGACTGGCTCCATAGAATACGGAATTGTTTAGGAGTATCTATTTTGCCCGCATACCACTAGAGATTATAATGTGCAGCTCAAAGTTTCATTTCTAATCGACAAACGACCTGAAGTTTTGATTCCCATTTGAACAAGTTTCTATCGTCTCCTTCTGTCTCAAAGGTCTAGTGCATTACGGCTTAATGGTTGGAGCGGTAGGTAATAGGTTGAATTCTAAATGTGAATAATAGAACTTCTTAGGATTCGGGTACACTTGGCTACATTGTTAAAAAGTGTTGCATGATGTTAAAGAGATCCAACCAGGATCACAGGTACTTTGATTGAGTGACAAAACTATTTCTAGAAACAGTTTGCTTAAAGCAATTGTTTGGTGTTTTCCAAGCTTTGAGTATTTTATTGGAAGTATCGTCCTTAAGCTTCAAGGCTTCATCAAAACTTAACTTGGTGAAGTTTAGCAACTGAATAATCACATGCATGTCAAATAAGTTTAATAAGACTTCTAGTTGGGAATTTTGAAAAGTTTAAAATCATATGCAATACGTGGTGATGTTAATTAACTTTGTTGAATAATTATACTCCAAACTTTGTCGATAGAATTATTTCACCACCTAGAGTGCATGGACCACACAGTACAGTTTTGGTTGCTTTTCGGAGAAAAAACTTAGTCTTTATGTTTTTTACCTTGTTCTTTAGAATTATAATTTTTTTCAATTCGCACTTCGTGTGAAATATGCTTGCAGCCTGTTACCCAATCCTATACAGTGTGGCCATGGTAAAAAATTCAAAGTATTCAGTAAATCACTTTATAGTTTAAAAAGTATGCTCCAGTCTTTACAGACCAAAAAATATGTTGAAATGATTATCTGCATTTTAAGTTTTGTTCCATGTTGTTTCCTTTACAGATTTTCTTCGTTTTCACTTCAACGCTAACTTTCCGTATTCTCGTTTATACTGGCAACGTGATTCAAAACATCTTAACAATGTGCAGTCATAGGCGCTTGGATAGTGACTGTGAGGTATTTTACTTGGTGGGCCTTCGACTTATCTCAGTGGAAGAATCAGAAAAATAACAGGATGTTTATTTTTAGATCAAAAATGTACGAAATACCACACTATATACAAACACAGACAAGGCAGTTGTTTTGGTTTTTCTTACATCATATTAGACGAAGTTTCTCTACTCACTCAATTCCCTTTGATCAGTTTGTTGACAGGACGCTTGGTCATTCTGGAATAGTTCCCGATACTTCAGTATTGAGTGATTAAAAGTTAAGATTTCTTAGACAGATCTAGAATGTTATAATGCTCATCAAAAATCCTCCTGCCTAAAAGGCAGAATATGGACAAAGGAGATCTTTCGAATTCTCCTAAAATTTCTGAACCAGATGTTTTAGTTAAATGGTTCAGTATTATTTCAGTTGGTGACCTGAAAGCTTACTGATTGCCCGCTTCTGGCTGAAATGATGTCCATCAGATGTAGATGGGCATGAGTTGTCTATTCGAAGATTCAGTTGCAGGTTGCCAATTGAAGGTGATATATTTATCGAACTCACAAAATTTTCGCTGTATTTCTGTTTCTTAATAAGCTTTTAATGAAGTCATTTAGTGTGATGCAATGTTTACAAAAGCGCATAGAAGCTCGCAGAGTATCAATTATTAATCACCATAAGGTTCGCCGGTGAAAGGACATGAATTCGTTTTACTCTAGGAATCCTTGTAATATAACCTTGTTATATAAGAATGAGGTAATTAGTACAAGTAAAAAGTTGTTTAAAATGTTTATCTTACATTTTTGCTTTAGCAGAGGTAAACATTTTGGTCTGTCAAGCATATGCAACAAGGATTACTTTCATTTTCCTCGAATAAATATACTTACACCAGACATTTCATGCATATGACACTGAAATTTTGCGCATCTGTACATTTTACTACAAATAATCAAGGTACCTGTGAGATATTGAAAGATATTTTATGAATAAAAAATGTAATTTATTGGCTCTCATCCTAATGTTCGAGTTAGCGTATCATGAAAAATAATATTTACTACACTGATAACCCTATAGCAACTGCTTTACCTAGTAGCATGTTAATAAACTATCAGAGATAAACACTGATATTATAAAAAGACGGAGAAAAATATACAACAAGTTTTAATATTATGTGTTTCATATTTTTGCAAAAACTCGAAATATTACTGTTATTACTACTGTTAAGTCAAATTGCAATTATTTGATCAAGTTGATTGAGATCGTTTTGACTGATTTTTCGGAACAAGTTTGCATGAACATTTAGACAACAAATTATGCTCTCGTTTATGAAAAGTAGGAAGTTTGTGTCAGAATTTGACAATTACCTTTAATATTACTATAAAAAAACTTTCATTTATAGATGGAGATATGACAGTGAAAAGAAAACAGTAACTAGTAATTTGAGAAAGATTTTTAGGAAGAAGAATGGAACGTTCAAAAAAAGACTAGTTTTAAAAGTCCGATGAGTAGATTGGAATAAACTTGATATTACCTAATTTATGACGTCTTACGAACAGAAGCTATGTTAAAGCAAATTTTTTATCCAAATGAGATTCCTTGGAATCGTTTCTTCTTATGCTACATCTGATTGTCGTTTTTTTCTTCAAAGTAGTTTAACTATGAGGAAAAACAGTTTGAGACTTATTCAGTAAAGATAATACTTTTTTATGATTTCATACCGAAATGATTTAATAATACTTGATATAGATTTCTATTGGGATACAAATAAGAAAGACTCGCAACACTTACAGTGATATACACTGATCACTGGAATACTATCTTTATACTACTGAAAGATACAGAAGACAAGACTTAGTAAAGGAGGCTGTTTGATTCGTAGAGAGGCGAAAGTCAACTCTAAATACAGTTGGTTGTTTAGTTATTTTAATGAATCACTAAATTCCAAGTTCAGTACAAAATGTGTCTTCCCAGATATTGGTTAATAATGGACTAGAAAAATGCCGGTAACGTGGTCACTGACTAACGTTAATAATATGTTAATAAAATATCAATGACACTACCTTCGATCAATGTTAAGAATAAATATTTAGTGCATATCTATGTAGAAAACACTGAACAGTCATCTGTCTTTCTATCCCTTCTAACGGATATAAATAATAAACAAGCTGCATCAGATAGCAAAACTGTTATTAACACAGATTTCTCATCATAGAAATAAATATTTTCAAGATATTTAACTTTTAGTTGTTCTAGTAACGCGTTCCTAGTCAGGTTTTTGAAGGAATTTAGATACGTTTTTAGTGTAACCGTTGCATAAACAGTTATATTGAGAATAAATGAGATGAATGTTGCTTAGCAGATTGAAGTTTCAAATACAGAGTGGTGATTTTAGATGAAATGAAAACCTGGGTTAATGAATTACTCAAATTAGTTGCGTGCGAACCAAATGTCACTGGTCATTTCGCTTAGTGATCATAATGCTAGGAGACTTAGTGTTGCGTTCCTACTGGTTGTTGCCAAACACTAATAGAAATCTGTCAGTGTTCAGCACTAGGAAGTGAGTATTTGACTACTCATGAGTAACCAGCTAGCATATATATATATATATATATATATATATATATATATATATATATATATATATATTCTAAGTAATTATCGAAAAGCATCAGCCCATCTAGGAGTCTTTCATACCTACTCTTTAGATTGGCCAGATTATGAAATGAATAAACTAATTGTTAATTCTATTTGGCATTGGCTATAGAGTTAAACACGAGAGAAATGAAAGCGTCAAGTGAATGCATTTCTGCAATAATTTACAATTTAAACCGTGGATAGTAAATATGTAAGATTCCGACTGTGATCACTTGCTCTAATTAAAGATTTGCTAATATTCACTTCCCTGAAGTAGTCTCATTATCAGTAACGGCTATGATAAAGTCAGGATTTAATAAACTTATAAGATTCAATGGAACTCAGCAGTTGAGTACTCTAGAAACAAGGTTATTATTTTATTAATATTTGTCCCTTGGGTTCCAAGTGGAACATACGGCTTCAGTAGCACGTCTCCAATGCACTCTGTTCTCTGAAATCTTTTCAACCTGGCTCCACAACAGCCCACAAGCTCTCATTTCCTCCTCACACGATCTCTTCCATGTCACCCTCGGCACCGACGCCAATCTCGTCGCTTTACATCTGGGTTCCACTCGAGTGACTGTCCTGGCGCATGATGTCCCCAGTCGGCCTTCTCAATTTATGCCCAGTCCAATCCATCTCCACTTCCTTCCACTGCATATTTGTTCAACGATAGGTTCTTGGTTGGTTCACTACCAGCCAGTCAGAGTTCCTTGTTGCTTATTCTTATTATTCTGCCCATCTGATCTTCAGCAACGAGCCAGCGAAGGCAGTTGTTGATAAATGTCTGTAGTTTGTTGGAAATCCCTTTCGTGAAGCGCCAAGTCTCTGAGCTATACAGAAGTACTGATTTGACTGAAGTTGGTATTGAAAATCCGGATGTTGTTCACACTGTATGCTGAGTGCAGAAAATCTCCACACTGGTTTCAGGCTAATGAACGCCTGTCTTGCTGTCTTTCCGACCCTGGCTGCTTTGACGTCCTCATCTTTGCCACCGCCTCTGGTTGAAACAAAGCTGCCTAGGTAGGTGAAGGGGGCTGCTGTCTTTACGTTTCTCCCCTTGATGGTGATTACAGCTTGTTGTTAGTTGGGTGTCTTCATCACCTCTGTCTTCTCTACGTTCACCTGACGGCAGTCCCATCTTCGCTGCCTCGCTCTGCCTCATCTGACAACTTGTTAGTTTTCCCCTGTAGAACTCCAAGTTTGTGTGACATCAGACACAAGTCATCGTTGGCGAAATCCAAATCTTCTAGGTTGTTTTTCGCGGTCCAGCGTGTCCCACCTATCTCGCTCCTCATTGATTGTTGCATGATTGAGTGCAAGGTCAAAAAATGTGAGGATTTTGGTCGGAAAACAACGATAACGTGAACAGTTATGCTGAGATATGGATGAAAATTGAATAGGCCATGAGGCTTGTGGGTAGCATTTGTCGAGGAAATATGAGAAAACCGGATACATAGCGGAAATAATTATAGTATAAACAGTGGTAAAAAATGGTTTTGACTAAGTGAAATAGACGAAGAGTGAAAATTAGGTCCGATAAAATAGATGGCAAATAAAGCCATGGCAGATAGAATAGAGAAGGGTTGGTTAACCTTGGTAGTGATTACACGAGGGTAGATTCAAGCTAACAACCTGCTCATTCTGCATACTGTTTCACATTTCTACCAGCTAAAGCCCCTGATATTGTATCTGCTTGTTCCATTGTCTACTAAGTTATAAAGTTTCTAAAATCACCAGTGTTATGCCGGTCTGGTGAATGTTTCTGTATCAAATTTTGTAGATTTTTATTTTCAATTTACCTTAGCCATTCACATATAGACCCAGTCATTCACCTAAACAAGAGTTTCTTCTTACAATCTATGCGTTTTTTTATTTGTTGAGGTTTTTCAGAATACCCTATCTATTGATCTACGAAGGAATTCTCACTGAACCTATTGTGATAAAGAAATCCATTCAGCCCTTTAAGCCTGACATTTTAACGGATGAAAGGAAACCTCTCGTTTTAAGTGATTTCTCAACGTACAGTCATGCTTGTACTATGAAATCTGCTTCTCTAATTTGTCAACCCAGAAGTTGCAATTCATTCCTACGTAGATCGGTGAAAAAGAAATCGAACATTTTAAACAAATAATAGAAGAGATATATCTCACGAAGAAGAGTGAAGCTACAAATGATGTACTATCAGCCATTACTAGAACAAAGTGCGTGATCAAACTCCCAAGTAGAGAATTAGGCTTGACCGAAGTAAAAGTTTTTTGACAAAGAACTAAACTTTAACAATGGAGTAATTGAACTCACACCTAGAGTGACGAAGAACTTAATGAAACCAAAATTACTAGCACTGAAACATTTGATGAGTAACAACGATATTTTAACCACTAAGTACGAGAAAGACAGCCTAATGTTAGATATAGATAGGGTGGATTACTTGAGGGTAGCTGACGAACTAATTCAAAGAGGATCATATGAAGAAGTTGAGAAGCTTGTAAACACAGTTATGAACAAGATTTAAAAGTCTATAACTGATCTAATAAGCCAATAGAAGTCATTTTTAAGAGAAACTAATTGGTTTAATTCGATGCCTAGTACTAGTTATGCCAGTATGGCAATATTGAGATTCATAAAACAGCTTATCCTCTTATACCAGTAGTTGACTTCAGAATAACATCACCATATGAATTATCTAAATATTAAGCAACGGTGTTATGTCTCATTGAAAATCGCTTAAAGTCTATACCAATCAGTTTCCTTACTTTGAAACACGGATCAAATAACATACAAACGAGTGGCGAGGAAAACAACAACTAGTTTTGATGAAACGAACCTTTATACGAGCACACCAATAAATTTGGCATCTTAGCTAATGAGTATTGAATTCAGTACTGATAATTAACCACATAACATAACCACAGTGTTTCACCTCATTTATAATGTCATGTTTGAGTAGACGGCGGTTTGGTGTCTATAACACTTATTCTAACCGTCTCAGTCAGTTAAAGTTTCTAATCTTATCTAATAACATCTTTTACTTGATCGTACTCCCTCATCTCCAATTCGTTTACTTGATAGTCCTATAGTACGCCAGTAATCAAATACTTAAGGCCTTAAGGAACTCTCTAGCTTTTTCAGGCTGACCAGAGAGTCAAGCGTTCATGTCAGTGAGTACTAAAATTAGTATATCCCGTCGGCACACAAGTGGCATGAATTGGCAATAATTAATCTAGAGTTCTATACCGGTGATTTATCATTGTGTGCTATATCACATAAAATAATAAAACGTGGAATTGTACTCCGTCTTAGTGATCAAATGCAGTCATTCTTGTTCAGTAAGATTAAGTATGAAGTTAAGAATTGTACTCGACATAATTTGTTCCCGTTTTAAATTTGACCAGTACAATAGTAATAATAATAGTTGAAGTCAATTAAGATGCAGTCGTTAAATGCCTGAAATCGTGAACGTTAAGCAAAAGAAAATATATTTACAGGTTTAAATCAAATTCATAGGAATAATTTTGATCAAGAGGGGAACATAATGACATGACGTTAATAAATCAAAAGAAGTTGAAAAACGTCTAGGCCAATAAAAGGTTACTTATTTACAGGATACAGTAGGAAAATATATCGGAAAAATAAGCGAAAAACAATTCGTGAATATAAACAGAAATTTTCTGGAGAGAGATGGAGTATCCCACTAATTACACGAACATAATGAAAAGAAAGAATACCAGAATAAAGAATAAAATGACTCGAAATTAGTTGGGGATTAAAAAGAGTAGGAAAGGATGAATAGACTGACTGTCATACGTAACCAAAAACTATTATGGCAGTAGACGTTTAATAAGTCACTTGTTTGGAATGTATACACTGAATTCATTTTATACGACAGTATCTAACTAGACGATTGGCAGCAAATTCGATCTCACCTGCTTCCTATTTATATCGAAAAATCAAAAAAAGATCCACAAGACGATTGCTACCATTTTCGTGACACGCAACTGGACTTCTCAAAACTTATGAACCTTTGAGTGAAAAATTCATTGCAGCATATTCTAAATATGATTAGGAAATCTTCTCTTCGCGATATCAATGTATAGAATTGGTGCATACAAGTTAGTTGCCAGCTGCAGTTGGAGGTAGTTTAATAATGTCACTTATAGACCAACTATTGCAGTAGGAAATAGTATGTATAGCAAACTGAAATATGAAGGAAAAGTGGAAGAAACGTATCATTGGTTAACCTTTCTTACTTCACTCCATAGCTTTCCTTTTCAATTTCCCAACAATTTGGAGTCTTCCAATTTTTTTCGTATTATTCCTACAATTCCTTTCCTGTTTTATTGAATTGACATTTTACCACCAGTTCCATTAGTAACAATTTTTTCCAATTAATTTGAAAATGTTGACCTCTGAAAATGAGAAGTTCAAAAGATAACCGATTTCAACGGTAAAGTGGGTAGTTGAATGTGTAATAATAATCGTGGTATTTAGTTTACAGTTTATTGCTACATCAGTTTCACTATCATTCAGTTCATGAGATGAAAAGACCAGCGTTCTCTAACACTAGGCTCTGGTGCTCTTAGCACATCTCCACTTACTGACTAATCTCTATGGGTAGCGGCTGTCACATAAATTTTTGGCATGAATATTGGGTTCTTTCTCAAACTTCGCATTTGAATAGAGTTTTCATGTTCTATAAAAAGAGTATATAACCTTTCAGTACAACGGAGGAACTAGTATAATAGTTTAAGTAGATCCTGCTCAGGATTTCTTTCTTATGAACACAACTTGGTTTTATTTCATCTTTAGAACTCTAAATACTACGATGCAACAAGTTAAACTTCTTAACTCTTTCGTATTATTTCATGTCTTTTATGCTGAGATGAGCTTTGCTGACAACTCAGCTTGTCAGGAGACTATATTTTTAGCAGTGTACCTCGTGTAAAATATCATATTGAAAAAGAATTTATCCATGTCAGATACTTAAATTTGTATCCAAGGTATATATCCAAAATATGCTGATTTAGTCACTGCACATATCTAGAAAACTCTGTCTTGGGTACATGTTCACCTGGCTGTACTATGCCGTCTGCATAGTCAAGGTTGAATAAATAGTTGCCTGCCAATGGAAAAATCCATGCACAATTAGACGTGTAAACATATATCTCCACAGGTAGATCTTTAACAAAGTTGAGTAAAATGGGGAAAATTAATATGTCTGGTAGACAGTAACAGGTGCAAACAGTGTACCCATTTGTTGTAGTGTGGAGAATTCAGTAATGTTACATAATTAGTGAACTTTTCCTCGAGTTAAATATACTTTAATAAGATCTCTAACAGAATAGTACAAACGTAACCTTTTGGTCAATAAGTACACATACCTTTCAGCACCTTTCAGTAGACTAATTCCTCTTCACTTATCCTAGAAGTATTAATCTTGTTTTTGAAAGATAAGAAAGTTAGAAGGTATTATATCTGATTTTAATGCCCTAGGTAGTTCCTCATTTAATTTATATGGTGATCATGAGCCACTTTGGTTAAATACATTGAGCGTTAGTCCCTCACTGTTTGGTTCGCTTACTCGTTTCGGGCTACTCAAAGTTTCTTCAACAACTAATTAACTTTAATTTAATAAAATTGTGGTTGATTGATTTTAAGTGCTCACAGAGGTATTGAGTAAATCTGAAATGCAGTATGTCACGAGTGGATTCAAATTGAAGAATCGCGTGACTAGTTTCGTTTCTCAACCAAATTCTTCTTTTGTTTTATAGTAGTAGTACTTCTTTGGGATTAAAACAATTTGATTTGGTATTTAACTTTTGTTAAGTAATTTTGTTTATGAATCTAATAGTAACTTTTTAAGTGTTATTATATATTATCTGTTAGTCAATTTAAAGCAAATACTGAAGGTAAGTTTCGGCTGGTTTTCGATGATTATGTCTTCCTCACATAAAAATTTTATCACAACTGACAGTTGTTAGCGTTTTGTTCTTATCTTCATTAAAAATTTGATTAAAAATTAGATTACATATTTTCAAACTTTACTGTCACCTGCTTTTAGGATTTTTTGTTATGAGGTAAATAAAATGTTGCTAAACTTGTTGTAGCATGAAATTGTCTGGTTATTAATTAATTTGGCTCATATAGAAAGTGTCAAACTTCGACGAATCTTAGAATTATTTTACATAAGTTTGACAGTCTCCCAGATCTATTTCAGATTTTCGAATAATTTTTGAAAATCATGTCAAAAAACTTGCTGAAATAACTATACCCTAGATTGTTGATATACTTATGTAGGTGAAATGAAATTCAGCTTGGTTGCACTGTGATTTAGATTGAGTATATTCACGACTGCTATGAAGCACTGTTTCAGCTAAAGGCGGGACAGACGAGGATGTCAAAGTGAGAATAGGAAAAGCAAGAGAGGCGTTCATTAGCCTGAAACCAGTGTGGAGATCTGCACTCAGCATGTGGCACAATATCCGGATTTTCAATATTAACTTCAGTCAAATCAGTACTTCTGTATGGCTCAGAGACTAGGCGCTTCACGAAAGGGATTTCCAATAAGCTACAGACATTCATCAACAACTGCCTTCGCTGGCTCGTTGCTGAAGATCAGATGGGCAGAATAATAAGAATAAGCAACAAGGAACTCTGACTGGCTGGTAGTGAACCAACCAAGAACCTATCGTTGAACAAATATGCAGTGGAAGGAAGTGGAGATGGATTGGACTGGGCATAAATTGAGAAGGCCGACTGGGGACATCATGCGCCAGGACAGTCACTCGAGTGGAACCCAGATGGGAAGCTACGAGTTGGGCGTCAGTGCCGAGGGTGACATGGAGGAGATCGTGTGAGGAGGAAATGAGAGGTTGTGGGCTGTCGTGGAGCCAGGTTGAAAAGATTTCAGAGAACAGAGTGCATTGGAGACGTGCTACTGAAGCCCTATGTTCCAATAGGAACCCAAGGGACTAATAATAATAATAATATTCACGAATGAGTTATAAGGAGATGGAAAAATTGGAACATGAGCAAAAATGTGTTAGTTAAAACTTGTTGGGTTCAGCCTATAAAAAAAATATTATACATGAAGAATTATGTGGACATCAAGTGAGTGGATGAACTTAAAGATTGATAGGTTTCTTTAACTTAAGCTAATTCTAGTGTTGAAGCTGTGCAATAGTTCATTCCACGGTATATTCGGAAATTAGTTGATAAAAGTTTTCATAGGTCTAGAGACTATCAGTTACCATAGTAGTTTTCGCAAAATCGTAATTGAAAAAGGGTAACTAACAAATTTAGGCCAGCTGAAGATCAAATACACCAAGACTAGTTTTAGATATGCATAAATGTTTATAGGATATCACGGTAAATTAGTACATTCATTTACTAGACAATCTAAGATGAAGGTCATGAAATTATGGCCTATCGAAGATTTATTATTAAACAAAACCGTTAAACTTATGATGTTATTGTCTAGTTCTTTCAACCTTAATCTCTTCCGTCTACTTAATTTACCAATACAAGGAATAAATATGACACCAGTAATTAATATGAAAACAGTCTTCGCAAGGAGTGTAGGTAATGCTTTTGTTTTGTGTTATGATATTAATCAGGGTAATCCTCTATTCCAAATGTTGAGTGAGGTCTGTTCATAGGTCAAAATGACCTAGTGAATGAAAGGTAAGGAAAGATATAACCCCTGAAAATGTAAAGCAAAAGTAGTGAGAACGCTAGTTCATAGGTTGACTAAACTGTGTTGGTAAGAGACAGTGCAGATCGGAGATTCGATTACAGAGAAAGGTCTTCAGTGAGACGGCTATTATCAGAAGGTCATTATGAAGAAAGGGAGAGATATTCACTCTATGGTTAAGGCAAGTCAAATAGAAGAAGCCTATACTTATTCTTATTACACGGTAGACATCATCAACTGAGAATGTGACAGTTTAAAGATGCTATTTTGCCACCAGAAGCACATACGTTTTTTGAGGTCCAGTATCCCTGTGCTACGGTTGAATTAACTGCACGAACATTAACAACTATCTATTTCATATGACTGAGCTCAACTGACAGACTTATTTACGTTTACTACAGTAGGTGCAATGAGATGACGAAGCGTTAAGTTTCTATTGAGTACTAGGAAAACGTTTCAAACAATTGACGCCTAAGGCAATCAAAGATGGTCAACAGTTTGATTGCTTGTCCCATACCGGGGGCAAAAACTGATGTCAGTAGTGAAACAGTTTCAAAATAACCAGCAGACAGAAAGACTGGCTTTTTTGTCAGGTGACATCCAGATTTTCAAGATTAGAAATAAAGTAGGTTGTCTTCGGCATAAACTGTGCGATTTCCTCCTACCTGTCTTTCTTCATTTTCTAAACAAAATTCATTATTTTACTTTATTGTTCACAATAAATGCCCAATATCTTTCGTATTTGACGAACACTTTGACCCTAATGACAGAATGACTATCCCAACTCATCACGCAACACATGTAGGAAGGATTTGCTTGAATTGCGAACGAAGCATACTCATGAATGAATGAAAACTCTTTGAAAAGCTATATACTACGCTGAAGGTGGGAAATGTATTTCAAATGCTGCCAAAATAGGGGATTTTTCGATACATTTTCAGCAACCTGAAAAATTTTTGACATTTGTGACCCAATAATGTTATAGGAAAGCATATTGTTGACAGTTTAATAAGGTTGTTTGGTGTTAATGGTATCTACGTTAACCTGTTGACTCTATATTGGTTATTAATTTCCGGATAATACGTATCCTACATGGATCACGGAAATAAATTTACAGCAAGACAGAGTGTTATTGCTAGACTGTTAATAATGAAGGTAGCACACTGTTACCTCTCAAGCCTTAATGAATCAGTTTCGTTGACCTTCTCAGCTTGAAGATGTTTATTGTTGACAGCATTCTATACTGGAACAATTCATATCGTCTCATCGTTGCATTATGAGATATGAGATAATATTTTACCGAAAAGATAGTAATTTCTTAGATACACTCCAACTGTCCATTTTCTAATTTTGAAAAAAAATATTTTTGCATACATTTTTAAAAGCATTTATGACCAAAGTATAAAACTTGTTTAAACCATTTCACAGAATGCTAAAATGTTTGGTAACAATAATCTTTGAAGAAATGGGTTTACAACAATTGACTTTTAACTACTTTGATAAGTTGAGCAAAGGAATAATTGGCAATATGACACAAAAGTAGGAATCATATCAGGAAAAATTATAAAGATACTGTAAAAGGGCATGCCAAACATCGACCTCATATTCAAAAGGAACAGAACGTCCAAAATTAAAAAAAGGTATAAACAAACGTTGCATGATAGGAGTATTTTAATCAAAAGTATATTCATAATTTTGGTTATAAATCGCACTAAATGTTCCATACATATTCACTATAACTGTTAGCCTCCAAATCAGTTGGAGATAGCTCACGAAATGTTGCCAGGATAATGGTTAGGACAGTAGATTAGTAACCTTCAAATGAAGCTGCATGTAAAAAGGACAAACTTGAAATAATGAGTACGCTTGGCACATAAATTTTCCAACAGATGATCCTGTCTATAATTTGTTCTAAGAGCTTTAATGTAACATGGGTTTTCTGTTGAACGTTGATTAAGTTGTGTCATGTGTCACATTTATTACTTGTGGTCCCACCAGTAACATAAAGTTCAATAAAAGATCACTAAATGTGGTCGATGACAGGTATCAGTAGATGCGGTTGCGATTCACAACCTAGCGATGTATAGATCTGTCACATATACACTATTAACTATGTCTGAAACCTATCTAAGTAACTAGCTCAAAAGTGTCCATATGCAAAGTATTTGTTAGTGCTTGTATTAAACATAGTCGTACGTATCCCGTGAAGGCATAGAGTATTCACAACCTAAAAACTCGAAAATGGTATTCAGACGAATTCTGTTGGGCAGTTTCACATGTCACTCCGGCGACTATGTCTGACTTTGGGTGTTCAAAATCAGTGCCACATGGTGTTTTATTCCCCGGTATTTTCTTCGTGGTTTGCTTAAATTGAAAGGCTAATTCGGTTATTGCATCCAGAAGTGCAAATTAAGCATTGGTATAGCTGACATCATTTAGAGAAGCATTTAAAACATAGAAGCGCTAGACAGTTGTTTTGTCCTAGTAAGGAACTCCTTAGCAGTATGCACCGCCTAACCCGGTTAGTGATCGAACTCAAGACTTTTGGGTTACATGGCGAACGGGTCAACGATTACGCCACTGAGGTCAGATTTTCATGGTCCAAAGTTTCCAACTTCTGTCACTTCGCAATATAGCACAACTAAGACTTAAGATCATCACTTGGCATCCGCTTCACTTCCAACTGGTTGACCCCAAAGGTCACGGTTTCCTGTAAGAATTTCGAGGTGCCTATCTCCACGCATTGCACTGATGAGTACTGTAAAGTAACACATTTTGGGGTTGATGTGAGGTCAACCAGTCGGAAGTGAAGCTGATCCTAACTGAAGTTCTTAGGTCAAAGTCGCACTATATGGCGAATTGACAGAATTTAGAAACCGTGGACAGTTGGAATCTACCCTATTGGTTGGATGGCTAAGGCGTTTGCAATGGGACCAGGAGATCCTCATTTTAATCCCTAGCCAGGTTGTGTCGCTTTGCACTGCTGAGGAATCTCATACTAGAAAGAAACAGCTATCTATAGCTCTCAGGTTTTCAGTGGTTTTCCAGCAGATGCCAGTCCATGATGAATCTTACTTTAAACCTAAAATCCTCATTTACCTCAAAATACATTATTATAGTTCTTGCTTATATTGAAGTCGAGAACTTAAGTGTGAATGAATAAAACATTGGTGTTTTCGATGTTCGTGTTTGGTTGTGTAATAATATGTCCATGATAAGTGGTGAGTAAAGGCACCAAATTTCCATTTCCTAATTTTTCTAGAAAAAATAGTTTTTGATCAATTTTTTCGTAATTTGTTGTTACTGGTTCATGGACTTTAACACCTGAGTATTTTCATCAAGTTGAAAATTCACATGATTTTCACACAGCATTTCATTTCTTTGATTGAGTTTTTAAATGTAACTTAAACTTAACAGAATCAAATGGATGAATTACCAACACAAATAGTAATTACATTTCAGCTGCTCTTTGATGTCCTTGTTTAAAACTTACTACTTTACTTCAACCAAATCAGGCTTTTTAGAAATACTGCTGAAGTTCCAATGCTGATTTCAACACACTTTATTTCTCATTCTTTTCAACTGACGAATTTTTGCAACGTAACTAAAGCAAAACTGCCAAAGAGTTGCAAACAGAGGCAATAAATAACAAAAATATTGATTGCATCTTACTGTACACTGCATGTCTTGTATACTACATGTACAAACTAAATGATCACATTAACCGTGAGATGCTTGTACTTCCATTATTTGAGATATAGGCGCCATTCTTGACGGATACAAAAATTTAACAGCAGTATTGATGCCTAACAGAAAGCATGAATTTATCTAAAACAGTGGGTCCGGGTACTTATGGACTTACCTGCATCTGAATAGACACATATGTGACTGATAATATCACTAATATCTGTTCTTAATTATCTGCTTTTGATAGTGAAGTTCACAGCATATTCCAGAGGTAAAGTAGGTCTCCGTTAAATTGAATGGTACTGTTACGCATATAATTAGAATTGACCAAACGTCATATTCATTAACGATCTTATCAGGTGGTGCTGCACAGTGTGTAATATAGTGCTCATTCTCTTCTTTACTGGTAGGGTTTTTGGAACTCAAAATCATGCAATGCTATAGCTTTTGATTTCCCGAGGCCGACTGGACCGAACTGATCAGACACTGTCAGTTTATTGGCTCCAGTGTGACTGGATTAACATTGCAGATAATTTCCTTTTTATTGGTGCTTACGGATTGCTGCTATTTGTGGAGGGGTGCCATACTCGGGACTTGTCACGCAGATTTATCTGTCTATATGATCGGTTCAGCTAGCGACAGAAAAATACAAGCTTCATCATCAGGTTACACCTGTAGCAAATGGAGTGACTGTCATGACTCAGTAGTCTGGTGGATATTCTCCTGGCATTTAAAGCGCTGGGTTCAGTACTGATTAACTATGATGCAGTTATATATTGTTAACCAGTCTTAAATAGGACAAAATGTCCATCCTGGATTCCACGGTCACCCATTGTCCATCGCTACTTTTCAACAACATACTTGAACATAGGTTTTCAGCTTAATGCTACAATTAAAAAAGAGTAAGATTTCGATAATATAATAGAAAACACTTTCTATTTTCAGATTTTACTGTTTTCGAAAATTTTTAGTTATTCAAGTCTACAAAAATGAATCTGAGAAGGTTACTATAATTATCGATTCAAATTAACTCTTTGAAATGAATTGTACATTACTGTAAACTAATTTCTGCTTACACGTGTCAGTGACTGGTATTCAATAGAGTTCACAAGTAAAACACAGGTCAATCTATCTGTGTTGAACACGCTTGTGTTGGATAAAACTCAAAAGCCATTATCACAACGATAAGTTGTATAGAAAATAAATGTTATAAGAACAGATTGTTTGAACCTGAAGTCGGCATGTTAATATTCTTGGCATTTTTGTTGTTCATTATCAGCGTCACTTAGAAAAATTATCCTACACACTAAAAACTATTTTTAAACAAACAGGCTGTGTAAACAGTAACGAGCTTCAGAAGGTTTTTCCTTATCTTACATTTTTAAAAGCAGGGTACTAGCTACTTGATACTAATTTAACTTGTATTCAGACATATTCGTTGAAGTCATCATAAATTTGCTGTCAGTGAATTTTATGAATATCTCATACTTCTCAACTATTTGTATCAAAGTCAATGAAACAGCGTAAGGAAGTGAAAAAGTCATATTACAGTTTGAAATTTATTCAGACGATAACAATAGTAGCAGTAAAACTCAGGTACCACGTTTGTGTTCATGTATGTATTTGTGGCTGCTTTTGATACAAGCTGATGTCATAGACGCTAAAAAAATGGTAGGCGCTTAAACCAGTAATTCACCTTAAAAAAGTCAATCAACTCATTTAGTAACTCTTAACTCTACTATGTGAACAGTTTAGAAAAAGTACTGCTTTTCTCCGGTTGAAGTATACAGTGCTAAACAGAAGAAGAAAGAAAAAAAAATGTCAAGAGATCACTCTCTATAACACGATATGAAGAAAATATAGTTGTTACAAATAATGTAGGCAGGAACTATTGTAAAAGTTTGTAATGACTGTTATGAGATTCTGCCGGAAAGCTGATAATTCATTTCAGAAGGTGAATTGAAGGAAATGGTGGATAGAGTTGAAAATGATATATTTTGTTTTGGCCTTTAACAATAATGAGGTGAATTTAATACTTTCTTTTTCTTTAAAAAAACTTTCAAAACTGTTCAGTTAGTGCATATAAATGTATAAATAAATATTACATTCCAAGTGTCTTAATAAAATTTAAAAAAACCTCTAGAAATATTTTAGCAGTATACATTTTAACGAACATCGCCTGGTTAACTAGTTCACTAGTTACTAGCCGGTCATAAGCCCGGATACACAGGGAAGGTTGGGCATAGGGCTACCAACCCTACCCCGTAAAACAAACCTAACCGCTAAACAAACTTCAAAGCACAAACGAAATATAAAAAATAACAAAATTATTCCTCACTGGAATCGGAGAGGCGAAATGACGCCAGTTGGTCAAACTCTTCGGGAAGCCAATTGGCCAACGTGTCTTTTCTTCTCTCGATGGAAGCGAAAGTAAACGTGGGGAAATGGAATGTCCGCACCATGTTTGAACCCAGCAAGGCAGCCCAGATTGCAAACGAGATGAAGAGGAATCACATTGAAGTGCTTGGAATTTGCGAAAGCAGATGGAATGGGAGTAGACACTCCAAACTGCCAACTGGAGAAGAGTCAATAATCTACTCCGATATTGTCAACCAGACGACAACCACGAGCACACTGAGTTATGGAGTGGCTATCATGATGTCCTCAAAAGCATCGAAGGCCCTCATGCAGTGGGAACCAATCTCCTCCAGGATCACTACAGCAAGGTTCAACTCAAAAGGAAGGAGGGTTACGATTATACAATGCTATGCACCTACAAATAATGCAGATCAGGAGGAATTCTACAGACAACTGCATTCAACATTGGACAAGACCTTAGTTGGCGATGTTAAAATTCTAATGGGCGACATGAATGTCAATCTGGGAGGGGACAACACAGGAAGAAAACCAACCATGGGTCGAGAAGCGCTCGGTGAGGTGATGAACGGGAATGGAGAATTGTTTGCAGAATTCTGCGCATTCAACGATTTGGTGATTGGAGTCAGGCATTGTGTTCAAGCACAAGGATATTCACAAAACGACATGGATCTCACCAGACACCAGGACACACTAAAAATTAGATCGACTTTATCTCAATCTCAAGAAAATGGAGACGCAGTCTACGTGACACAAGGTCAAGAAGAGGAGCAGATGTAGGTTTACACCACTGTCTAGTGCAAGGAACCTTCCTGCAAAATCAAGTTAAAAGCCTTCAAGGAAGCTGGTGATAGACCACAGTTCAAGTACAACACCCAGAAACTGAAGGATGAAACTACAAAGGAGATCTTCACGACAGCCATCAAGACAAAATGGGAGATGCTGAGCAACATCTCTGAAGAAACCTGTGTGGAAGAACACTGGAAGTCTTTGAAAGAGATGTGGAAAGAAACCTGCACAGCCGTATTAGGAAGGAAGAAGAAAGAAGACAAGGAGTGGAATGGATCTCGACGGATACCTGGAAGCTGATAGAGGAGAGGAGGATGGTGCAGCAGAAGATAAACCAGTGCAGTGCAAGGATGCTCAACGACAAGAGGAAGTGAGCACAATGTATAAAACACTACACTGGACAAAGAAGTGAAGAAGAGTGTACGGAAAGACAAAAGACACTTCTATGAAACACTGGCAAGTGAAGCAGAACAGTCTGTAGGCCGGTAAGAGAGACCTGACAGCATTGTATCAAACAACTAGGTTGCTATCAGGGAAGAGATCAACGCAGACGAAACCAATAAAAGGTGAAGAAGGAAATTTAATTACGAAAGAAGAGAAACAGAGGAAACAATGGTCCGACCACTTCAAAAAGATCTTGAATCGACCACCACCTGCACTTCGTCCAGAAATACCACCTGCAGCCGCTGAACTACAAGTGAACATAAATCCCCCCAACGAAAATGGAAGTCCTGAACTCCATTAAGCTACTGAAATGCGTGAAAGCAGCAGGATCAGATGGAATCCCGCCAGAAGCACTGAAAACAGACGCAGAGACAACAGCGCACATGATCACACCATTATTGCAATGTGGAAGGAAGAGAAGGTACCTGCCCATTGATTGGAAGAAGGGTTACCTTGTCAAACTGCCGAAGAAGGGAGACCTCAGTGCTTGCAAGAACTGGCGCGGAATCACTCTCCTGTCCACCCAGAGCGAGCAAAATATTATGCCGCATCATCCTGGAGAGGCTTAAGGATGCACTGGATTCAAAACTACGACCGGAACAGGCTAGCTGGCTGGATTCAGGAAGTACAAATCATGTGCAGACCAAATGGCAACGCTTCGCATCATCATAGAACAGAGTATAGAATGGCAGTCAACTCGATCTCTACTTCAACTTCATCAACTTTGAGAAGGCCTTTGACAGCGTCGACCGAGAGGTAATTTGGAAGATATGGATTTCGCCAACGATGACTTGTGTCTGATGTCGCACAAACTTGAAGATCTACAGGCGAAAACTAACAAGTTGTCAGAAGAGGCAGAGCAGGGCAGCGAACACTGGACTTCAGGTGAATATAGAGAAGACGGAAGTGATGAAGATACCGCACAAACAACTCCAACAACAACAACAACAAGTTCCAGTCACCATCAAGGGGAGAAACTTAAGGGAAGTAACCTCCTTCACCTATCTAGGAAGCACCATTTCAACTACAGGTAGCAAAGGCACAGACGAGGATTTCAAAGTCAGAATCGGAAAAGCAAGGCAGGCGTTCATTAGCCTGAAACCAGTGTGGAGATCAGCTGCACTCAATACGTGGAACGAGATCCGGATTTTCAACACCAACGTCAGTCAAGTCAGTGCTTCTGTGTGATGGTTCAGAGACTTGGCGCGTTACGAAAGGGATTTCCAATAAACTACAGACATTCATCAACAACTGCCTACAGTGGCTCGCTACTGAAGATCAGATGTCCAGAAAGAATAAAGAACAAGGAGCTGTGGGAACGAACCACCCAAGAACCTATCACCCAACAAATATGCACTGGAAGGAGGTGGAGATGTATTGGGCTAGGCATACCCTGAGAAGGTCGACTGGAGACATCACGCTTCAGGCCAGTCGCCTTAGTGGAACCCAGATGGGAAGCGACGAGTTGGGCGTCGGTGCCGAGGGTGACATGGAGGAGATCGTGTGAGGAGGAAATGAGAGCTTGTGGGCTATCGTGGTGTTAGGTTGGAAAGATTTCAGAAAACAGAGTTCACTGGAGATGTTCTACTGAAGCCTCATGTTTTACTTGGAACCCAAGGGACCAGTTATAATAATAATAATACATTTTAACGGATATGGGAAAAACAGGAAGATCAGGTTCGCAGAACAGTCAGTACAAATACATGTGTGGATGAGTTCACAATCATAGAAACACCAATCACCGTAGAAAACCACCAGGATAAGCTCATAAATAAATTGTCGAGAAACTCCAACAGGTGCTGTCTCGTTGATGCATTTTAGATTGACGATTAAAGCTTCAGAACCGAAACCTTTACCTTAGAAAAGACTGCACCACCAGTCATAAAAGCGCCAAATCTTTCTGTTTCTTCAAAGTGGGAGATTGTTGTTAAGTGGCAGGCCTCCAACAGATAACAGCTGTCTTTTCTTAATGAGTATGTACATCAGAATTTTATGCAAACTGGTGTCAGATACAGACCACTAACAAACTGGATGAGGGAGAGCTGAAATATATGGTTCCTAAGATGGACGGAAAATGCATAAACCAAATATCCATCTACGACCTATTTTTTCACTCTTGCAGACTCCAGCATGCAACCTGTCGATGGAAATCTTTTGAAAACTGAATCATATGGTAAAACAATCCAATCACCTTATCAGCTTTCTGACACAATTTCCCAAGAAGATTAGAAGTATCCATGTTTACAACGACGAAGTAGTGGTGATTTTCAATGATGCGGTCCTATACATCTCATTCGAGCAGAAACCAGCAACGAGTACAGGGATTCTTCTCTTCACCAACAAAAGGGCTTCTCTCATATGGTGTTCACATTTATTAGATCTTATCTAACTAATTTGGAGGTTTGTGGAGATTTGTTAGCTACAGGTTTGGATTCATCATGGACTGACATCAGTTGGAGGGACATTGGAAACTTGGGAGTACAAATTTCTGATTCAACACTAGACTGCAAAATCAGATTAAAAGAATGGCAGGCACTTTGATAAAGTTAATATAACTAAAAAGTAAAACGGCATTTACAACTACTTTCATGCGTTTTAAACCCACTTAGAAGTAGAGAGTGGAAAATAGTAGGGAACTAATAAGACCGCATATATCAAGACTGCTTCCATAACCAGTAATGTAAAGATTGAAAATTGCCTTCTTTTCATACCAAAACTTTGGGTCTCACATGCAAATGATAGGATTACTATCACTAAAAGAAGACGATTGCAAACTAATCGAAAAAAGTTTTGACGATATTTAAAGAGTCATCAAACAAAAGCTTACATTTTGGATGCTTTGATTACATTGACCAGTATGAGAAAATTTGGAACTCAAGAGTACAGAAGACCAACTCACACTGATTAAATTCTCATATGTAGTAGAAACAATCCAAAAATACAGAATCTGTCAAGCGGAAGTATTGTTCAGAACCGAAAAACAAACTGTAGTTCACTATCCTTTCGAAGCGAATCATAAAGTGATATAATAATCCCAGTAGCAATGACAACGCAAAATTCGTGTTTAAAACTTTCAGCTCAGACGATATGATATTGCTGAAGCCATACTCTTGGATGACAAAATACATTCTCCTTTATTTTTACTACTACTTATTATTATTTATTTTTTGGGTTCCTAGTGGAACATACGGCTTCAGTAGCATATCTTTATTTCACTCTCTTCTCTCCAGTCTTTTCGTTCTATCTCCACGACTGCTAAGAAGCTCTCACTTCTTCCTCCACGTTACCTTCAAGTGGGACGCCCAACTTGTATTTTCCCATGCAGGTTCCACTCAACGGCCTGTTTAGTCTGGTGCCTAATGTCCCAGTGTATGTCAGTGTATGTCAAATCCAATCCATATCCACTTTCTTCTTCTGAATACTTGTTGGGTGGTAGGTTCTTGGCTGGCTCGTTGCCAGCCAGAAAGGCAGCCAACCAGAGTTCCTTGTTTCTTATTCTTATTATTCTGACCATCTGATCTCCAGTCTCGAGTAATTAAGCGTAGGCGGTAGTTGTTGGTGAATGTCTGTAGTTTGTTGGAAATGCTTTTCGTGACGCGCCAAGTTTCTGAACCATCCCATAGAAGCACTGACTTGACTGATATTAGTCCTGAAAATCCCGATATTCTTCACGCTTTATGCTGAGTACAGTCCAGTCCAGTCCAGTGTGGTGAAGTAGATCTCCACACTGATTTCCGAATAATGAAGGCCTATCTCGCTTGCTTTTCCGATCCCACCTTTGACATCCTCATCTGCGCCACCGCCTTTAGTTCAGGCAAGTCAAAGAGACAACTTCTTTTAGGTTTCTCCCATTGATGGTGATTGGTGCTTGTTATTGATATTGTTGGTTGGGTATCTTCATCATCCCACCTGAAGGAAGACCCGTCTTCATCGTCTCGTTTCTTCTGCCAACTTATTGGTTTCAGCCTGTAGATCTTTGAGTTTTTGCTACCAGACTTTAAACATAAATCATCGATGATATCCAAGTTCTCTAGAGTCTTTTTATCTGTCATTTAGCTTATGCTCATCTTCCCGCTCATCATAGTTTCTTGCATGATGCAGTCTGTCCAGTCGACATCAGTCACGAAGATCATCGGTCGTAGTAAGCGGCAACCTTGGCTTACTCCTGTCTTTACTTCGAGGGCGTCACTCAGCCTTCCACTGTGAATCTTGTGGGATGTAGCTTTATCATCATCACTTAACTGTTAAACAAGGTTGATGAAGTTTAGTGGTACTAAAACCGTAGTGTTGAAGCAGCTGCCTGTCAAGTTTTTTCTCGGTCGACGCTGTCGAAGGCCTTTTCAAAGTCGACGAAGTTGAGGTAGAAATCCAGTTGATCACTGTTATATACTCTGTTCTTTGGTGATGCGTAGCGTTGCAATTTGATCCGTACATAATTCGTTCTTCCTGAAGCCAGGCAGCCAGCCTGTTCCGGTCGTAATTTTGAATACAGTGAATCTTTTATTCCATCTCTGTAGATTACGTCAATTAAATTTAAATACATCTAGGTTTTGCTCATATAAAGTTTTCAACGCTATCGGAATCTTTGTAAAAGGAATATCTGAAATGCTTGCATTAGCAAGTCCATAACTATGAGTAACTTGTCTTTCAAACAATGCTGGAAGCGAATCGGGGATGCGAATATGGAGATCAAGTGTATATGGTTTAAGTAGATATTCATCGTCAAGGCTGACTGAGTGGATATTCTGATAGGTAAGTAAACAGATGAAGTAGTCATGTGAGAGTAGTGAACAGAAAAATAGATAAAAGTCCTGCATAAATTGTCGCAATCTTGATAATCAAGGTTCGCATTAATTTGAGAATGACTTCGAGGAACAATGTATCTGGTGATTCTTTTCTCCGTAAGATAGACGCAGTTTCCTGAGTGTAAAAGAAAACGAATAATTCATAGTTTTTGCATCGGTACCAGCGCAAAAATGTTTGCAGTTACAAATATCCACTGTTGATTATCAAAATTTAAACGAATAGAAAGCGTGAGAAAAGCGATGATAATTAAGGCCTAGTACCTTTGTTCCCTATAAATTCTACTACTTAAGGTTTTTCACTTTAAAATAAATTGGTTCTGGGTATATAAATGACCAACACCTCCATTTGAAATCTAGTTATTCCTTAATGTTCGAAATTCATTGAAATCTTGGTGATCTTTGAATTCTCGGTACGAATCTTACTACACGGGAGGGAAACGAAACCTAGGAAAGATCAAAATAATGAATTTTCAAACTTCATTGCAGTACAGTGTGGAGTCAATTCGTGTGGTGGTCACAATGCGCAACTTGAACGACTGACTTTGGTTAGTACGAAGCGCCGAGAGCCAAAGATCTGCAGTAGTCACCAGTTGGTGATCGATTCCTGTATGTCATGAAGTACGACAGGAGATCAACTGTGACCTGAATAGCTTAGCAGTTAAGTATGTGACTTAAACAAGGTGATAAAGATTTGAAATATGAAGGGATTACCAGTTACCTCATAGTTTTGATATGCCATAATGATAAGTTCTATTGCATACGAAGTCTAAGTCCAGGGCTTCATTCCAACTGACACACAAGCATTGTTCGAGGATATCTACCTCTACATTTTATTATGTCTCTGGATTTGTTTTCAATACACTTCTGTGATCACACAGTCCCTGGAAAATACTTCCTTTGTACTCAAAAACAACAAGTTATGAAAAATGTGAGCATGAGCAAACAAATTTCTCATTTTCTGTAATCCAAGATGAGGATCTCAGTTGATCGTATTTGTTGATATGCGGACCTACAACAAGAATGACTGCGTACTTTATTCGTGCCGAAATCATTAAAGAAAAATTATATTGAGGAATTTTCATTTAAGGAAGAAAGCATTGCTCATTGAACTCAGCTGTCTTCTACAGTGGTTATCTGAATGAATAATAGAAACTGTCATACTTTATCGGCGATTATATAAAGTTGCTGATGCTCTTTTTTGCAATAAAGCGGTTTGGTAGACAGAAGCAGTTTATACGAGAAAAGTTGTGAATTTAAGGTGTTGCAAAACAATCGGAAGTAGACTGTACATAAACTTATCGTTTACCAAGTTGGAGATTTCTGATACTAAGGTTTTTAATGACAAAATCAAGTAAGTCAAGTGTTGTTGATGTTGTTTGAGAGCAAAAGTTCTAAATATACTTGCAAGAGGGAAAAATATATTTGAATGACATTACCGTTTTTATACACCCCGCCAAATGTACTTTCCAACAAGTGCTGCAAAACGTGGTGAGATAATATGTTTCAGAATATGACTGGTGATTGATTCTTACTATTATTTTGACAGCCATAGCAGTAAATGTTCATCGAATTATTTCAACAATGTTCTGCAAGTATAACCTAGGAAACTGAATCCCTAGGTTCAGATAAACTGATATTAGAACTGGCTGTAGGACTTCGTGTTTGATGGTTTGTTGGGTTAGATCACTTATTAAAAAGGTGGAACTTAAAGTTGTGAGGAACAACTTACATCTAATAACATTCTGAAGTTGATTTTGCAGATAAATTTTAGAACTATCCTATTGTCTGCAGCTGGAATAACTTAAATGTAGCCTCGCGAAAAGTCAGAAACAGAATTTTGTCCGAGTTTTTTGTTAGAACGGAGTTGACTCTAAAAAGGGGGCTAACAGAAAGCTTACTGAACAAAATTTTCGTTCATCAGTCAATTCGGTAAAACTGGTAGTCAGCTTTGCGTTCTATAACACGTATCATAATAAAGCATAAATACTCTGACAAATGTAGTTTCTTTTTCATTGGTGAATGTTCATGTGGACAGTAATAACTTTGTCTTACAGATGTTATTACTTTTATTCACAATCATCGAAAAGCACTCGCACGAAATATGTTTAATGGATTTAACTACTTTCTTGTTTCCTTTGACTAGTAATATAAATCTTTTTGTTTTGCGGTTTGTTAAAATAAGGATCACCTACTTGCTAGAAAAAGATGCTTTCTTAAATTTTATTACGATCTTTGTTTAAAAATATATTCTAGTTCGCCAGCAAATGTACTACTAAATAGTTTTCACACTACTTCACATTTTATACTGCACTGGCTACTGACGTGATATCAATTGTGTTCTGGTAGTTTTGTTGCCTGCACAGCACGAGTTTTTTTGTGCAATAAAATTCTTGAGGCATAAAACTTCCGAAAAGAAAGGGCAATTTATTGAGCGAATCAGTATGAATTCACTTAGAAGGATTTTATTCATACCGATATACAATGCTAAATTTTTCTTAAATACATCTATAAGTATCGAAACAATCTCATTTCAAAGTGGGAAAGCACAGAAGATGATTGTAACGAAGGAAACTTCTTTGTGAGAAAATCATTGTCTGAGCTGTAGATTTGTGAACATATAGTAAAAAAAAATAAAATATTTCAGAGCAATTTTCGGCCGAAGGTCACAAATGAAATTCACCTAATAGGGAAATAAATAATATAATCATAAAAAAAGTGGTTGGGTTAATTAGGGTGATCAATAATCTACGATGTTCATGGCAAAGAAAGAAGATAGGCATTTTTCTTTTGAACTTTTGAATAGCTGATACTTCAGCCATGCTTAGATGTCTTAGCCCTACTCTTTTCGAGTGGTATGGTTCCACTTTGTACGGGATTTTGAAGGACTTAATAAAAGAAGACAAGTGTCCTGAGTTTACCTGGTGTTCTCTTACATGGCTGGAGATACATTTCCGTTCTCCTCCTGTCAGCTGGGTCGGATAGTGTTTGTGAGCAGGTTTCATAATCTGACGTATGGTACGGGCGATGTACTCGGCTGATAGGATGTAGTAAACCGTTATACGCACAGTGATGTGGCCCAACGCTCTAGCTTATCCACTTCATGTTGACGAATGATTTTCTTACAGCTAAATGTGATCCTGAACTATCGACAGAGAATATTTTGTTTATGGACCATGATAATCTCTTTCTGAGTAAATCTGCTGCATTATCTCTCTAGAATTTGAAGTTCGACGGTAAGGTATGTACGCCTCTCCTGGCGTTATCGTCTTCCATTCTTACCTCTTAATCTCAGTTGCAGGATGAATCAGATTCATTTCATGTGCTCTAAATCTTCCACATGCGCGCTAAATTTAGTGCGTATTTACTGTTGTTTTCTGCTGAATTGTATCAACTGACTTATGCTGAACACTGGTAACTTACTGCACAGAATTTCAAATTTATTGCGTATTTGGAAGATTTAAAGTACACAAAATTAATTCGATTCATCCTACGATATTTGTTTTTCTTGCTTTTCAAAAATTTATAAAGGGAACGAATTAGGTGAGTCTAAAAGTTACTCCTAGGTGTTATAGTGTTTTGTGTGAAAATACGCATTATGTATGTCTTGTAAGCACATACTTTGAGGTGAAAACTGCAATTATAAATCCTTTTTGCTGCAGTTCGAAAGCCCAATGAATCCACTGATTTGTGAATATCATTCTTGATAAGTAAACGTACTGGCATCCAGACTAGGAGGTGGAAATAGAACCAATACTTAACATAAGAATAAACGCCTCAAAACAGAGTTCAATGACAACAGGCGTTTTCGAAACTACAAAAGTAGGTAAAATATGCATACTGCTTATAGAAAATTCACGAAGTTGCACATAGAACTTTTTATCCCATAAGGAGCACGATAAAACCTAACGATAACGTTTAGCCTCATCCGAACTGTGCTTGACCCAAAGATAGGCTGTCGGTTTGAGACACCACTGTGGAGTCTTGTGTTTATTTACTGCGATGGAATTAGTTATAAAAGTCACATAAACCACGCACCTTCTAAAAGTCTCTGCCTAATTATCAAGTTATCTGTGCCTACTCATTTGCTCAAAAAAAGTTAAACAGCTTCAGCTGAATCTTCATTGAAACTTATCTACAAAGCTAGACCGTAGTATCCAAAAGTAGTGGAATTTCTTAACTTCTTCACAGTAGAAGCACTCACAACCCATCTTCTCAGACCTAAGCTGCTGAATTATATGTCTACTTCTCTACGCCAGAGATGAGATTGCATATCTAGATTTTGAGATAAGAAGCTTTGTAGGATCAGTAAAATTATTTTTTTATATTTTTGGAATGCATCGTAGCTTTGTGAGAAATCCCGGTTCATTCGAAAAATTCATTGGTAGATGGTTCAGTTTTAGGCCTAGTATCTGAAGTGGATTTTCATAAAATGATTCTAAAGTTTTTTGAGTAGCACACAGTACAGTTATCAAACTACAACGATCATCAATAATCTCTCCTGAATTTCCTCCTATAAACCATTTTGAATACACTGAAGCATAAACAATCACACATCACAAATAACTATATTTATTAGAGACGTCAATTTAAAGCGACCTCTCAAACAACGTATCAAGAAAAACTCGAACGTAAGATTCCTATTACCAGTGAATAAACTGCTTGTATCAAGCTCATTGAATCACCGTTATTCATGATTGCTCATCATTTTTTTGCGACGGAATCAAACCAGAGTTCTTATATTTCATTTGATAACCATCGGTTACTTGATGTTATCTTCAGTCACATTCCAGAAAGCTGAAGGTTGAAGTCGTGTACGTATATTAATATTACTCATCGTTTAAAGTGTATTTTACTAGTTTAATACAGGCGTAGTATACATTATTACTTCACACATATGCATAAAAATGGAGGAAATGGTGAATTTAAGAGATTTTTGTTCTCAATAAAACATGCAGGTTAGCTGCTAAACGGACCTTGATTCGTTTTTGAGGAATAGTAGTTTTCGTTTCAAATGTTCGACATTTCTGTTAACATTATTTTTGCTAAAAATGGAAAAACAAAGATGTAGTGTTTCGAGAATCGAATGACAAATTAAATATCTGTACTTACCATTCACAAGAATTTGTAACTCACAAATACGGAGGGAGAATAACACTGGTATTTATAACTGTATAGCGTATACTTCAGGCAGTTCAAAAAACTTAGCTAAGCATTTCTCAGGTAGTACCAAAAACATTCCAGCACTTGGCTGAATCCTGCCTAGTTAGGATATTAATTACTTAACTTTACAACAACAGGATTATCATATCGATCATATTAGCATTGTACAAGCATAGCCAATAAGGAAATATTACAAATACAAGCACGATTCATGACTTCATAAGAAATCACACATTGATTCATATATGGGTCACACGTTTGTTTGAACGGTAAACAGTCGTCACAAAACATAATCTAAGTAATCCGTCTGTTCTTAGTTGTATGCTACAAACCAGTTAGAGAATGAAACGAAGGTAATTTAAGTGATAAGCTATTTCGTAGGCTTTGGATACGTTCACCTTCAGCATACACTCTATAAATCATACACTTCCAAACCACTTAAACTGGTTGTTGTGAGTCACATTGTGCTTCTTATTTAAGATTCTACTGATCAAAAATCACGTCATGAACTTAACTACTTTTTTAGGTACTATTATGACAAACAATTTATATGTAACGTCTATATGAATTGAAATGAACCTATAAAAAGCTGAAACAGTTCAAAAGCAAATAACTTATTCATATTAATCCATTTATTTTACTCACTAGAAAAAGTAGAAATTTTATGAATTGCACAAAATGCGTTGGCTCAGTAATAAGATGATTACAAAGCAGGCGATTTATATATGCAGATATCTACCAAAAATACGAATATGGTCGCAAAGCTGCATAAACCCTAGTTGGATGTAATTATTACAAATCCTGGGAAAATTATGTAACTTGTATAATATTTTTAGGTGTTAAAAAAGAATCCAAAAATTAACAGTTTGTTTTTATGCCCTTTCAAGAAATACAAGTAATTATGTCATAATTAGTAAATGTGTATAATGATCCTTTTAAAGCTCTTATAGCATCTCTATTTCCTGCACAAAATTACTGAAAAGAATTCAAAATTATTCTCAAAGATATTTAATGACAATGATGGCTAACATGTCAATCAAATGAATATTTCATCCTCAACAGTTCTACACAGGATGTACAGTGAGGTAGCAGTTGAGTACTTGCATACTGGTTAAGTCATTCTGAAGTGAAGATCTCAAGAAGTTTAACCAAATACATCCTAGAATTTATTCAAGATATAAACTTTATTGATTTATTTACAGTGGTCAACAGACAGTGAAACACGAATTTGTTTGCGATCACAGAAGATTGCATGATTCGTCTTCATAAACTAGAAGTTTGTGAACGGTGATTTCTAATTTGTCTTGGTAAGATTTTTAATGTTCTGTAAATTTCGATAATGAAGAATATTTGTATCTCAGAAGGATGATTTTGACGGTGTAAAGTCCTTTGAGCTGGATGGTTTAACGATGAAGCTTTCATTGTCATTTTAGACCAGATCATCAACAACCAATCATATACAAAGCCAGCAGGACAAACTAATAAGCTAATTCTGAAGTTTGTATTGATATTGTCCAAAATGGTAATGAAAGATTCAAGATTTAACCATCCAGCCTAGAGAACAGAGCACTATTAAGTACTGTAAGTTGGTTAGTTATATTTCTGTTTTATTATCCGTTGTTATCAATGAATTATTTCTGATTTTTGTTTAATTTTCATTAACCTTATTGACTTGTTCCATTTAATGAACAAATGTAATACAACTATCCACTCAATAATCACATACCAACTATTCTGTCGACGGTAGAATTAGACCTTAATCCACGTAACTTTATAGACAATTTTTCAGTAGCTCCCACCCTGTCCACACGTCTACTTGTTGAAAAGACCTTTATATCGCTAAACGTTATTCATCATCTGAGTTTTAAATGCATATGGCGATCTCACTGCGTATTTCTTCTTGATAATAAATAACCAAGCACATAAAGTATGCAGCTGAAGAGTTCTACGGAAACTGATGAATTCACTGAGTCCAGTTCTTGGCGCACTTGTTAGTTGTTTCAAATGAAAGTAGATGAAAACAAACAAAATATGACGAATCTGAGTATTCATGAAACACTGACCAACCATCAGGCATAATAGTTTCCAAACATTGTTTTTTATGTAAAAAATTTGGTGAGTATTCGGGTAGGTTTTGTTTTTATATATGAAAAGTGATTACTCAGTGGTTGCTGGTTCGAATCCCACCGTGACCCAAGTTTTCATTTTCCGTCTATCATCAATACTAGTCTGCAAACCACGGCTATCACACTCAGATGGTGAAGATGGTAATCAAAACTGTGCTCCTCTCGTCTAATTCAAGTAGATTGAGTTTGAGATGAGACGTCCTTACTGCGCAGACAGTGTAGGTAGGATCAAGCGTTAGTAACGCGCTACGAATTCACATGACAATCTGGCAAAACCCAATGACCACTTATTAGAATCCCGCTGTGATCCAAATCTATGTTTCACCTTCACTCATCACCCAGTATAAAAGTAGTAATTCATTCTTACTCCTTCCTGTTGACTCACAACTCCGTTGTACTTTTCAATAGTCGAACTATATTTCCCCACCGCATTTTGTTCCAGTCACTAATTTATTTTCCTTCACCAGGAATATTTTTGGGAACTGCCAGAGCCTAAAAAAGTTGCAATAAGCAAACATTCTTACTTAGTAGTAATGTATTCGTTCAAAATATTTTACTGTCATTTCAGATATGCACATTCGATGGGAAAAAAAGACATTGTAACGCGTCCACACTATTTGCTAATATTAATTACTCACAAACCCTTTTTTTCACTCTGTTTGACTGGATAAGTTCGAATTATCGACAGCTACGCATTTAAACAGCCTATCAGAACACTTAGAGTGAGGTCTTTCTTTGCAAAGAAACGTGCTACAGCAAATTTATATAAAATAGATAAGAATTTCTTCAAAGATTACAGTATGCAGAACGTTTAGTGAAAAAAACTACCTTATGACGACACCATTTACCAAGGCTGTACAACCGAATTTTCCCAGTCGAAACGAAAAATCATGCCAAGGAAAGCTACCTTTTGGGCTACCTCAGTGTGTATCTACCTGTTTAAATGCTCTTATGGCACTGTTCATATTAACACTACTTAATGTCTTTTTCCAAAATGCATTGGAAATCACAATCCCGCATGATTGTGAATAGGTGAGTGCAAAGCAACAGACATTTTTGTACTTAAACATCTGGTTATTTCAAGCTAAAGATCTCTACCCAAGTTAAACTTATGGCTTCAAAGGAAGTATGATATCACATTCTGTGTAAGGTGGAGGTAATAGGATTCACTATTTCCAGCCTAATCTCCGTTCGTAGAAGAAAAATGTACGCAATCTTCTTTCAATTTGGTTTTATTTCCTACTTCAACTTTTGTTAATTTCTATACTAGTAGTTAGTTCAGTAATATCACTTGATTGTGATGCTTGTTTTGTTCTTCACCTTCTGTCAAGCTGACATTTGCCAATGGTATTTTATATCTAGAAACTATGCACATCTCTGAAGAAGAGGCTTCCACGAAGTCACGGGATGTTAGAAATTTGTTTTTCTACCTCATTGGGACTTTGCAGATATATTTCGCCTATAATAAGCGTGTTTTTTTGGACTCTTCGCTCTTTTATTACTTCCATTGCCCTTTTGGTTATTACGCAGTTATTTTCCCGTGTTTACTCACGTTTATCTTGTAGTCTATAGAATTGTGTTGATATTGCAATCTATACCTATCATTCAATATTAGACTATCACTTATTTTCATCGATACCAGAACGTTTATACAAGTTCTATAATTGATAGGGTCGATGATAAAAACTTTTCTGCGCTAAAATGTTTTTCTTTCAGTAGCCTAGTGAGACTCTTTTGTTGGATGTGATATGTACTAACTATTCACTAAAAATCACTAAGAGGTCATGAGATTTAGTATGGTAAAAAACGTCTCACAGAATAATAAAAATGCATGCTCTTCACGTTTCTAAAATAGGTCATATGCATACTTCTCAGACCTTAATCTCCAGCATAGTCACGAGATAAAACAATCCAATAGTCAAAGGCTTTGTTCGCTTCTATATAAACAGTATCTACAGAAAAATATCCACCCCCATTAGACGAAGAAGCAAATTTTCCAGACAGCCTTGGGATTTTAGTATTTAATTAGAAAGAATACTTTTGACTTGAGTTATACGACTCGATTTGGGTTCAGTGATGAGATATAAAAACCCCACTAAACAACTGTTCAAATCCTATAGTTGAACTAGTTTTCTTTTCAAACACATATGTACAGTTTCGGTTGTTTCACAACTCTTTAGGGAGATGACTTCACTCCAAATGCAATCTACTACTTATCGCACTGAAAAACATGGCAAACATCAGAGTTTCGTACATTTAACTTCCAGAGTGAACGTGATAATTTAATGTAGTTTAATATAAGGATAGATAAAAATGGAGTCTGGGTTTTGATCAACATACTTGATCTCATTCATGCATTACTTGATTTGGTAATGCCCACATTGTCTTTGGTGCGGAGATGACAAATTAATAAGCGCCACTACATACGGTTGTATTTACGATCCATCTCAAGAAGTCATCATTTTCCTATAAATGTTTTGTAATACGTCATCCTAAAATAACATAATTCATAATTAGGCAGCATTCCAAAACCAACATGAATGAAACATAACCGGGTAACTTCATGTTGTAATTATGTATGGTAATACTTCTGACGGACCACATGCATATTTTAGATGTGAGTTTCTGTTGTGACCGAGTGGTGGGGTTGCGCGCGTCGGTATAATGAATACTGAGACTCAATACACACCTCAACTGAATACCTTTACGACTGACCTCCCTCAGTACCTTCTGCTTCACTAAGCCACAGAGAAATCAGAAGACAAAGACGGCCTGTGACTGCAAGAACAGTGACAACAACTTTTATTAGACAAATACATGATATATATGAAGTTACAAAACTCTCAGAAAGTGAAGCCATAAATGAAGCAATCAGATTTCTTGTATGAGGTATAATTTCTCCAATCAGGTCCTCATGTCAGCGCATGCATAAATCATGACCTGAACATGATCTGATCACGACTTGAAACCTCCCCTATTGGCTGCCTTGTTGTAGCTACGTTGCAGTTTCGACTTTTGAGCTGTGTATTTTGTCATGTTTATGCAATTTACTTTGAAGGAAAAATGAACGAAAATTTTTTTTGTTATCCTTCATTTCATGTATTCAGTGTTTCTTTATAAAGTTCTTCAACATTTCACTAATACTCAACTTCTGTAACTGATTTTGCATTTAAAAACTGAACAATTTTTCCACGTAGACAGTGATATAACTGAAAATTTTCATGTTTGTTCAAAATCATCCAGCTCCTGAAATCAATTAGGTGTTAAGGATTTTATTTGCTGATTTATATGTCTTATGACTTTATGGATGTATTTAATCTAAGCATACTCTCTTATCCTCAGTTAAGGCTTCTTTGACCAGTTTTTATATTCACACAATTTTGGTGAGCAGAATATCTCTTGTGACGCTTTCATTTTCAAAAGCTGTACCACTGTACTTATAAATAAGAACCATTTGACATGATCAGTAGAAAAACATAAAGTGCTATATCCCAACTAGCAACTACATACTTCCGCCTTTCAGTTTGTCTTAGTGTTAGGGAAGTATTTCCTTAGTTGTCCATGTTGATGTGTATATACATGTTTATCTGCTCTTGTTGAGATAGATAAGAAGGACATCCGTCTAGAAACATTTTCTGTTATATTCGGAAGCACCAAACAGTATGACAGCAAAGAAGTATGTAGAAACTTTAATTCGAAATGTGATTGACTGTTTCCATACAATGTCCAAGTCACCATTTGACATTTCATAAAAGCTCATATCAAATCTGTCGAAGAGTGCATCCATACAGCTTCGTTGTATTTCAGATGTCTACTTTTATATCAAGACTATGTGTTTAGAAACAGTTCTCGGATTATCTTTCATTACCTTGGACCTAGCTTATCATTTAGATCATATACTTTAGGGAAATACCCTTCTTTGTTTTATATTTTCAACTATGTTGCATTATAACTTTTTCAACTCTTTTAGTTTCCGTCTTATCAAACTTGATCTGACTGATAATTACATTTGTTGTCTGGCATAATATTCACTGACCTACGTTTGGATAAAAACACACCACTTTTATTCACTCATCTATGTGGTGTATTTATCCTTTAGTTTTCATTATTTTCCAGGTTTATTCAATGATATGCGAAATATTATCCTTACTTTCATAATGTACTTCCTAATTATACACTGCAAAAATGAAACTTCCCTACGAACAGATTTCTTATGATTGTTGAACTTTAAGAAATGAAATCGTAACAGAAAGAGATTTACACCGCCGAAATCCGTTTTTTTACTTTCTAAATAGATACTATGAACTTAGTTGAATCCAGTATTGTTCAAGATGGTAGTGAGTTTGCGGTTCGCTGACATCTCTAGCAGTGTAGTTGTTTGTTGTCTGTTCAAATATCGTATCATCAAAATTTCCATCAAAAACCACCCAGCCAAGATCACAAGGTAGGACTTGTAACACAAAAGCACCATAATCATCGTATATAAGTTGCATTGGTCAACCAAAGTCAGCTAGTCGAATTCACATGATTCGGACATTTCGGATCTGTGAGTTGAAGCTATCTGTGTACATTGTTGATGAGCTCAACGAAGAGCGAGCAAAACAAACATCTGGTATTCAAATCGATTTGACCTATCCAGCTTTATTAACAGAAAAACACGGTTGGTTTCTATCTAGCTATTCACGTTGTGCAATAACAAATTTCCTCAACATGTTTGCTTTCAGTTCTGTTGATTACTAAACTAATTATAACCATTCTCATTGCGATGAAACCTGCTTTTGTTCTTAAATAGAGAAGAAAGTCTATTGGTTTTTGAGAATCCATTATTAAATGTTTCTACAGTTATATTGATATACTGTCTGTGGTAGGTATTCTATCTCAGTTTGGTCTTAAATTAAATTAAAAAGCTTATATTCTTTGTCTATCATCACAGCTGAGGTCTGTTTAAAAGACTTGGATCGCATAGTTCAGTGGCTCTTGAGGAGTTGGAATGTGAACGATATATATTCGAATGCATCACATGCAGTCGGTGAGCCATCTGCTAACTTGACAAAAAGAGACATTTGCTGGATACAGTCCAACCGGATGGTGAAATGAAAAAAAGCAGTGTGGCACATTAGTTTCCTTATACTCACTTAATCCTAAATTGGATCAGGGAATTTAAAGCACATATCCTCCTACAAGAACAACAACTCATAGGTTCTGTAGATAACTCTTTTCTACCAAACTAACCTTTAATCTGCATGATTCTAAAGTATTTTGATCATTAAATTAGTAGAATGATTTATTCTTACTTATTTTAAAGATCAGTCATAAATACAAGCATCAGAATGTTCTTCATAGCAATCTCTTTGTGAACAGATATTCGACTAAATTTTCCAGTCATATTTTGCACTAAACATATAAGTAATACATCATCAATTAATAAACAAATTCACTAGTATAGGACGCTTCTTTGTCGTTGGTGGGAAGTGACTAGCAGTTACTAGTGATGAATAAATCGTCTAGTTTAGTCACAAAAGGAAGAGATTTAAAGTATTTAGTTTATTTGTAACTCTTTCTTCCATTATCCAAAGACTTCAGTCATTAAGGCTGTCGTATTTTGTTTACTTCAGTCGCACTTACGAAACATATAAACAAATGAATAACATAAAGGTTTGCTCGCATTTTCAGATTTTAACAACTTTTGTACACGCATTTGCATAATGCTACATCGTGTCCGCTCGTTTTCATGGCATACTTTTTTTATTCTCACTGGAATGTAAATCATATAAACTAATTTTTTACTTGTTTTACTTGATGAGAGCCAATTTATTCTAGCTAACATAAAGTATTTGCAAAGATTCGTAATACCCAACCTAAAAGCTAATCTGAAGCTAGTGAGTCACTCAAGTTTTCTGGTACATCTTGATACTTTAATATGTTGCTTGCATTAACCAGTCTTTGATAGGATCGAATTGATCGGTCTTTACTGGCTGGCATATGGTTTCCTGCGTGAATGCCTCAATATCATCGCTCACTGGGAGTCAGGTGCATACCAACATTAAGTCTTAAATAAGACGAAATGCGTGTCCTGGATTCCACTGCTAGTCCCTAGCTGTCAATAACACTTTAAATCTTATTATATCACACTTGATTTAAAGTGAGGGTTCAGTCATAGAATATGAGCATAATATGACCAATTCAATCTCTAACCTGTTTGTTTTTTAGTGAAAGTATATGAATTATGTTGCAGCGATGGTCATTCAATCCATAACATTAACTACTGAATAAATTACCGAGAACAGTATTTGCACGAGAAGATCAGATCATTTTATCCCGTAGGTTTTGCATCAGCTTCGAACAATCTAAATAAGTAACTAACCAGTTCAAAAAGATATTTATTTAAGATCTTGTGATATTAGCTCAAACGCTCTGAAGGCTGAGTGAGGTACAGAATAGTAGGTGTCTAATGCACATAAATATGGTCAAACCACACACACATTTAGGAAAAGCGGGATATGAATCTTCTGAAACAGAGAAAGGAGGTGTACATGGCAGGAGAAGCGGTTACTTAGTCATGAGAAAACTACGTATACAAAGTGAAAACACTTGTAAGATAAGCGAAATATTATAAGAGCAGTAACTGTGATGCCAAAAATAATCGTACTTAGAAAAAACTGTAATTTGAGAATATTGAAGGAGAAAAACACAAATTAAAGAGCATTTGAAAGAGTAAGTGAGTTATGACGGATACAAAAGTCAGTCATTACGGAGATAATACGACATTGGCTACCATTTCCTTTTGAACACAAGTAAGGTAGCATTCATTTTATAGAAATATCTTTATCAAACCATAGAGTACTTGGAGTCTGCTATTTGTTGACACTTGTGAGCGCATCTGGTATATTAAATGAACGCCGTATGTCCGTCGTATAGAGGGCTATTGCATTGTTAAGGGAACCGTAACCATTATGACTCATATCCCCCGGTTCATGCTCATGAATCTAGATAGATAGTCATCTCACAGTTCTCATCATAAACCTGTTCAAACACATACATGTAAACTGGTAAATGCAAATGGAGATATGAAGAGTCAGTGCTAACTTCGTATCTCAGTGGGTAATTGACGTTACATCACCCATGATACAGAGTTTGAAGAAAATCGGTTTCTTTGCTAAGTAGATTTATTCTTGTTCACCTCTGATGTTCATGCAGCATTTTCAAATGTATTTCAAAGGGTCATTATTTTCTAGCAGACATCATTTTTTTTAGCTTCACTTCTACTGGAGGAGACTTTAGAATATTCTGTCTTATCATATATGGCGTGTTTTACTTGTGTAATCCCAGCGTAGTATATCGAAAGAAATAACAAAATAAGCAAATATTTCGTATTATTCGATCTTGCCATATTCTTTCTTCAGTGTAGTCTTTTCACTGACTCCTTCCTTTATCTGATTATGCAAAAGCTAGTTAGGTTTATGTTTTGATTGGCCGAATTAGTTTTTCATTGAAAAACTGTCTCAGTAACACAAGTTTTTATCGTTTAATGTGAATGTGAAAAAGGTTTACTTGGTTTCCTTCTTCTTCGTATTCCTCATGTTGATATTATGATAGGCTCCATTAAAAAACGTGAACATTGTTATTGACTAATGAAGATTATCGGGAATTGGAAAAGCGATGTCTAAATATCGCGCGTCAAAAGTACATTTGTCAATCATAGACTTCAGGATAGATCTTGTCTGTTCTCCAAGAGTAATATCAGCTAGGACTGGATTAATGATAATTGTCACAGTCACTCAATTGTCTTATGTACATATAGGCAGAAAACGCCTCAGTTCATTCTTTGTCAAGAGGACATCTCTTACATATTGACCGATAAGACTTAATACATTTTACTGCTGAAATGAAGTTGCTTATCATGGTTGAGTTACACAGTTTTAAAGAAGATAAGGAAACAAATAAAGCTCTCTAACATATTCTTTCATATTTGAATTATCAATGAATATGCATCTACTGATTTACAATACTTGAGTTCGGTTATCGTTAAGCTACTCTTGGCTTACTTCAATTCAACGAACTATATTTATTAGTCATATTACTGTTTTCTGATAATGAAGAAGCTATGTTTTTCAGACTGATTAACTTTATTTCTGGATAATGTTTTACTAACATTCCAACCAAGATGGGTGGTATAACTTTAGTAAAATGCACGATCAGTTGTTAACATTACTCAAAGTGTTGTATAACTGATATATATTTATCTACTTTTGAGTGACAGCAGTAAACATACTACTTTTATTAGCTATGTAATTCACATCAGTTACTACTTTAGTGAATATGTTTTTCATCCACCAGATATTTCTTTAGCAGAGGAGAAAAGAAATTGAGAGATAACATTATTACAGTTAGTGCTATTTGACAGTTTGTCAGTAATTCGATTCACTTTTTGATAATGAGGTATTATAGTTCATTTTATGCAGAAATTTATCTTCAGATGATTGACACAGACTATAATATGTTCAGAAGATTAATTTTAAAATGTAACTAAAAGCAGTCATGGTCTTAATTTATTTTATATTTAATGAACAATAAACTGGCAAGGATGTACTTACATGTACTTACTCAAAAGACCAATTTATTTTCCTTTGAGAATGATATGCACAAGATGCAAGGATATTTAGGCTTTCAGCTTCAACTAAAGAAAAGTAAAATGATTATCACAAACTAGGTAATCACCATACGTTGAACAGTTTATCTGTTTAGTCCTTGTAGCTAAGCGCTGAATAATCGTGGACTGATAGCCTACGGTTCCAGTACTTGGTGAGGCATGGATAAATCATCAACTGAAAACTTATTTCCGAACGGCTATAAATGAGCCTTGTTGGTCAGTGTCAACAAACTTGAAGCCTAGATAAAAAGGCTTTTCACTGAAAAATTTGCAATTTGTGAATCTGAAAAGATGATTATGGTGATAACGTTATATTCATATATGACTGAAGATAGAGTAGAAAGGCATATGGGTTGCTGAACGACATCCCTTACAAACTAGATAATTTTTTGTGCATGATGAATTGAAATTTAGTGCTTGATTTCGTATTAAAGAATTTTAAGTGACAGCTTGGATAATAAATAATCATCCACTGGGAGAATTTACAGTTTATCTGTTGTAGCACACCTCGCAAATGTTTCATAAAGTTGTTTCACTTTAAAAGGATAATTTATATGATACTCATTGAATGCAAGAATTAGACATCCAATGAGATCAACTAAAATATACTAGTTTGCTAGTCTGTTCTGCAAATTTTCAAAAAAATGAAACAAATTTTATTTTAACTGAATAAATTCAAAGTACAATCGTAGCTCTTTGATAACCTATAGTAGAACCTCTAGCTGTTATGTGTCCTAGAGTCAGACACTATTTCAGATTGGCAGGAAAGTCTCTAGAACTGAAAAAAGAGAACAAGCAGAAGTGGGAAAGAAGCGGTGATTAGTTTAAAATAATTTAAGATGAGGAATTGTGAAAACTTATATAGATTTGGTTAAGAAGAACGAAGAAAATGAAAAGATGGACACAAAAAATGCGATAGAGACCACAGAAAGTATGTAGCTAGGTCAACAAAATATAGTATGCTAAGAAAAACTGCTGATTTACATTAAAGCAATTTAATACTAGAAAAATACCTATGACGACAATCTGTTCCATCAGCTCAGTTTGTCTTTGAGCAAGACAAGAATGTTGTTGGTATTACCGCTTAGTTTCCTTAGCACTTTAAAGCTATTAGAGGATAGGGTAAAGCCTAATCAGCTGCTATTTGGTTTCAGATAGGTTACTACACAAATAATAGGTGTTGTCACATTTCAGTGTGTGGATGCTTTTGTTTGTGTTGTCAATCTTTTGATAACTAAGCAAATAGTTGAAATCAATTTGACAAGCTGACCTGAACTGCTAGTATGTCACTTATGCGGAGAATAGGTTGTTGAGAACTATCTTCTTCTGCCTTACTCTCACAACAGTTTCATAACTCTTTTTCTGAATATCCTATGAATTATTTCACTTTCAATGAGTAGTAGGGCCGTAAGGCTGCGTACAGCAAGAGGAGGTTTACACAAGCTTCGTAGATATGGACAAAAGCAACGGACATAAGTACTGCTTATTTCTCATCCGTGGAATACATTGTCACATACACTTTAGCAACATATTTTTTCGGGAGAAGAAGTGCTGAGCTCTCAGTTGCCCTTAAAAAAGGCAAACAAGGTAGAAAGACCACGAAAATCTGTAATATGGAGTAGGGGGAATAAACGGGGCTAATAATGCTTTGACCACTCTTCTATGATATATATTCAGCTGCTTTTGAGACATACGTGACTTCATACTGCATCTCGTGGCTTTCTATAAGTTAACATTCTCAAGATTGGGCAAAAATAAAGAACTATGTGTATATAACCGAAAATGAGTGACTTTGGGGACTCTTAGGGGAAAGACTTTGATGTAGAGTTGTTTCAAAAGCATTTAAGAAACACCAAACCAGTCACAGTAGTCCATCCAGGTAATCTATACCGACAATTGAAGTAGTTAGGAATGTATGAGTCATATTTTATAAGTGTACTTTAAGCACTATAAAGGATTTCGTATCTGTAAAAATAGTCGTTGGTACAGTTTCTCTTTGGTATGCTTATGTTCTGTTTTCCAACCTTATTCGCCTGGCAACTGTTCTGATTCTAGTGGGTGCTTGAACCAAGGAACGAACAAATCGTAAACAGTGTTTGTAGTTTACGTTCATGTGAAGTGATATGCATTCTTGTATTTTAGGCGCTAGATGTGCTAAAGCATCTATATCTTAGCGAAAACTATGTTGGGATAAAAGTAGGGTATTCGCAATTCCTCATTAATAATAGGGTTAAGTGGTACTCAAGTTGTCCAGGATGTATCTAACTGATAGAAATTTATTTGAGTTGCTTTCCAGAATAGACACTAAAGTTTTCACCTATTTCTCGGACAAAGGGGTTTCTCTTGCAGGTCAAGTTACTGTGTGCTTCCAAATAGGTAGATATTTTTGAACTCATGAATCAATAACAATTTTTCGGAATACGAATAAAATTCTAGTATGCTTTGCCTGAAACAAATCACTACATGCTGAAAATTCACCCTCAAACTGATTCTTCCAAAAATGTTCCTACATGAAGCAATTTCTGTAAAGACTGTAACAAGAACTAAAATTATAAACCTAACCAATAGATCCTATAAGAATTATAAGGTACTGTTTCTGTTGGACCGATGCTTGGAAAGATTGATTTCTCAACGACCCTTATCGTCAAACCACCGCCACTATTTACTGACAACTACTTTTTCCATAGCAGGAGGGCTTCTAATAAACAAGCTCTAATATGAGACACAAACTTGACACAAGGTCAAGAAGAGGAGCAGATGTAGGTTCAGACCACTATCTAGTGCAAGGAACCTTCCAAATCAAGTTAAAAGCCTTCAAGGAAGCTGGTGATAGACCGCAGTTCAAGTACAACACCCAGAACACAAACTGAAGGACGAAACTACAAAAGAGATCTTCACAGCAGCCATCAAGGCAAAATGGGAGATATCGAGGAACATCCCTGAAGAAACCTGTGTGGAAGAACACTGGAAGTCTTTGAAAGCTATGTGGAAAGAAAGCTGCATAGCCGTACTAGGAAGGAGGAAGAAAGAAGATAAGGAATGGATCTCGACGGATACCTGGAAGCTGATAGAGGAGAGGAGGATGGTGCAGCAGAAGATAAACCAGTGCAGTGCAAGGATGCTCAACGACAAGAGGAAGTGAGCACAATGTATAAAACACTACACTGGACAAAGAAGTGAAGAAGAGTGTACGGAAAGGCTAAAGACACTTCTACGAAAAACTGGCAAGTGAAGCAGAACAGGCTGCAGGTAAGAGAAATAGAGACCTGACAACATTGTATCAAATAACCAGGTTGCTATCTGTGAAGAGATTAATGCAGACGGAACCAGTAAAAGATGATGACGGAAATATAATTACGAAAGAAGAGAAACAGAGGAAACAATGGTCCGATCACTTCAAAAAGCTCTTGAATCGGACACCACCTGCACTTCGTCCAGAAATACCACCTGCAGCCCAGCCCAGCCACAGAACTACAAGTGAACATAAATCCTTCAACAAAAATGGAAGTCATGAACGCCATAAAGCTACTACTGGGAAAGCAGCAGGACCAGACGGGATACCGCCAGTAGCACTGAGAACAGATGCAGAGACAACAGCGCACATGATCACACCATTATTGCAATGTGGAAAGAAGAGAAGGTACCTGCCCATTGATTGGAAGAAGGGTTACCTTGTCTAACTGTCGAAGAAGGGAGACCTCAGTGTTTGCAAGAGCTGGTGCGGAATCACTCTCCTGTCCACCCAGAACGAGCAAAATATTATGCCGCATCATACTGGAGAGGCTTAAGGATGCACTGGATTCAAAACTACGACCGGAACAGGCTAGCTGGCTGGATTCAGGAAGTACAAATCATGTGCAGACCAAATGGCAACGCTTCGCATCATCATAGAACAGAGTATAGAATGGCACTCAACTCTATAACCTCAACTTTATCGACTTTGAGAAGGCCTTTGACAGCGTCGACCGAGAAGTAATTTGGAAACTGCTTCAACACTACGGAATACCACTAACCTTGATCAGCCCCATTCAACAACTATATGAAGACGCCAAATGCGAAGTAATTCACAACGAGAAGCTCACTGATGCTTTTGAAGTGAAGTGAAGACAGGAGTGAAACAGGGTTGCCTACTATCACCCATGATATTCCTGATTGTGGTCGACTGGACTGGATCATGTAGCAAACAGTGAGGAGCGAGAAGAGGGGTATACGCTGGCTGAACTGCGGAAAACAACCTTGAAGATCTGGATTTCGCCAACGATGACTTGTGCCTGATGTCGCACAAACTTGAAGATCTACAGGCAAAAACTAACAAGTTGGCAGAAGAGGCGAGGCAGCGAAGACGGGACTTCAGGTGAATATAGAGAAGACAGAGGTGATGAAGAGACCCAGCCAACAACAACAGCAACAACAACAAACTCCAGTCACCATCAACGGCAGAAACTTAAAGAAAGTAACCTCCTTCACCTATCAAGGCAGCACTGTTTCAACTACAGGTGGCGGGATAGACGAGGATTTCAAAGTCAAAATAGGAAAAGCAAGACAGGCGTTCATTAGCCTGAAACCAGTGTGAAGATCTTCTGCACTCAGTATGTGGAACGAGATCCGGATTTTCAACACCGATTCAGTCAAATCAGTGCTTCTGTGTGATGGTTCGGAGACTTGGCGCGTCACGAAAGGGATTTCCAATAAACTACAGACATTCATCAACAACTGCCTACACTGGCTCGCTACCGAAGATCAGATGTCCAGAAAGAATAAGCAATAAGGATCTCTGGGAACGAACCAACCAAGAACCTATCACGCAACAAATATGCAAGAGGAAGTGGAGATGGATTGGCCATGCACTGAGAAGGCCGACTGAGGACATCACGCTTCAGGCCCTCGAGTGGAATCCCCATGGGAAGCGACGAGTTGGACGTCCGAGGGTGACATGGAGGAGGTCGTGCGAGGGGAAATGAGAGGTTGTGAGGTGTCGTGGAACCAGGTTCAAAAGATCTCAGAGAACAGAGGTCACTGGAGACGTGCTAGTGAAGCCCTATATTCCACTAGGAACCCAAAGGACTAATAATAAATAATAATATGAGACACCAAACTTTTAAACAAGCAGTTATGACGCTCTCTTTGTATTAATCTATCGTTGGGCCAGACATTTTAAACGTTTTTGTGTTGTATTTCAAAACGATGCCAAAATAAATTCACTTAACAGTCTTAAGGACGTTTTAGCTTTTTAAAACTCTTTTAGCTAAAGTTTGCTTTATGCTATTAAATATATCACAATTTTCACTTTTTTTGCTATACAAAAATAGTTCTTATCATTATATAAGTTTTAATGTAATCATAGCGTGTTTAAAAAATCAAAACAAGGTTTTCCAGGTTTTGCTACGTACACTACAGCTTCTTCAGGTTTTACAGGATAAAAATAGTTCTGTTTCTCATCCAGGTAATATCGTATGAAGTAAATTAATACAGGTTCTAGTTATGCACTTAGCGCTTTATGTATAATGCTGATACTATTTTCCAGTACTTAATAAACATTGATAAATTATACATTCATTTTAGTTATAAATAGGTTCTGTGAAGTAAATCGGTTTACATTAGATTAACGTATACACAGATTAAACACTGAAAGAATCTGAAACGTTATAAATTTAATGATTTGATTTGCATTCTGGAGTGATTTTCATTCATTAAGAAGCCCAAGAAATAGCCTGTCTTGTCAGACATCTGTTAAAGTTTTTGATGTGATAAATAGAGGTTGATTAGGATTTTCTATCTGATAAAAGATAAGTTATAAGTTCATAAGTTTTCTTTCAGTTTTAAAACAAGAATAAGTACAAAAATGACTAGAGGAATAAACTAACGGAACATAATTTATTATCCTGACTTTAGTATACTTTCCTATTTATGAAGAAGAAAGGAAAAACTACTTTCCACTAAGAAATACAAATCTAAAAATAATGGAGATCACTTAGTCGGTACATTTTTTATTCCACTTTATGCATATAAAACTAAGCTTAGATGTCAACAAATTAAATCTGGTTTGACATTTTCTTTCGTACCTCTTTGGTTCTGAAGCAGAAGCTCTTGTGATTTGTTTGAGACGATCTTTTCTGTTAGTTGACATTTCTGAAGGTTTCTTGAAAGTCATAAGCAAATGACATGTTAATGTCTTTTTTTTATTCTGCTGCTGGCGTTTTTTGTTAAACTTTTATTAAATATAATTTATTAACACCCTAACTAAATACATGTTTATCACTTCAATTACTTACAGAATAAAATTATACGAATTAAAGCCGGCAGAGAAGTCACATTTGTAGGGAATACAAGATTAGGCATCTTAGCATAGAACAAACGAATAGAAATGTAGCAGAAGTCCCTGAAGAAGTATGGTATGCTGCTTGAAGTTTTGTGTTTTCTTACCTGATAAGAGAGTCTTTTCTAAATCCGTAGTAACAGATTGAGATATCTTTATTCATCAGTTTGTAAGTCAACATATTTCTCTAAATTTAGGTTTCATAATAATATATGAGAGGAAATTTATAAAAGTGTGTCTTTATTTTCAAACAATGTTGATGTAGCGGAAATATTTAATGACTGAAGGCTTTTTCTACGAGTGGCTGAGATCTAATAGGCAATCTTACAGCTTGTATAACACTTAAGGCTGATTGGTTGATTTTGAGCCCAGTGGCTGAATGATGATATACTTACAGCAAGATGTGATAATCTTGGTGTCAATCTCCTGTAAGATCGCAGTTTCATACTACCGAAGGTTCCCAAACTAGAATAGGATAACTGTCTAGTGTTGCCAGGTTTTTAACAGTTCTACAACTAATTTCGGTATATGTAAAATATTATCTTGATCATCAGGGTCTAGTTTTTTCTTCATAAAGTAGCATTTCTGTAAAATAATTGATCAGTGTTTTCATCACTAAAAAGGGATTTTGCATGTAGACTGCTCTCACTGTCAAAGGAGTTACTCAACAATTATTTTGTCTACAATTACCCTCTTAAAATATTGAGTTAACCAGCTTGAGTAGCTACAATACTATGTAGGCAATAAGTGACAGAAAGTAAAGGTTGTTTATAAAGCTTACACAAGCTTGCATGTTACATATTTTTGGTTACTGAGTTCTATCTAGGGGGATTTGCTTTGTTGTTATTTGAAATAGTTGGTTTGATACTGAAATGAAATCAGAAGGAAAGTTATGACTGTAAGTTTCGCCTTCGTTATCGCTCATCAATTCGGTCATGTTGGCACATCAGTTGACTTAGCCAGAAATCTTATTGACATTTAATATACTCCAATCTGTCATTCATTGTGTTAAAGCTGTAGCACATGATCATTTTTTGCCTCGTCTAACTTTAAAACCATAAGATCACTTCTTGATAAAACTCTGCTCAGTCATATTATCGAATACTTTCAACCATAGTGTTACCTACAGCACTGAGCTGTTTTTCAAAGAATAATTTATATATTGGTATGAAAATTTTAAATTTAGAATTCAACTATAACCTTTTTTGAAAGTGACTGATTTTCCTAACCTTTTAATACTAGCTGCATTTTAATGTCTAATAATGATTGTGATCTAAATTTATTTGATTTTCAAAATGGTTGTTCTGTTTTGAGCCCACAAACTTGATAAGATGTGTTTTCATTCACCACCATCTAATTTGGTTAACCGTTTAAAGGGATCAGTCAATTCAATTTCATCATACTATAGAATGCTTTGCAACATACAAGTGCAACGTACTTTTACAAGATTGGAAAGAGCCTGTTCCTTCGCTCACTCTCGATGATGAGCTGTTGAAAGTAGCTGAAAGGTTCGTGTGTCTAGGTAGTTGAGTGTGCTGGTGGTGTGTGGTAAAATTTCCAGCAGCATATCAAAAGCCAGAGTGACATACATTAATCTGGGCCACCTAGGGGGCCGCCGCAATGTTGATCTAACCGTAAAAGTTCTCGTCGACAATACTTTGGTGCTAGGTGGGTATGTGCGGCGATTCTGAGTGTTCGAACATTGTTGTTCCCCAACGATTGCTCTTATCTGGAAGCTATACAGTGTAAGTAATTCTGAGGTACAACAGCGTATGTTTGGGCATGATGGATATTGTCATTTAGTAGGTGAAGTCATCTGCGAACATAGACTTTGGAGGCTTCGGCATGTGTTACGTATGTCATTCCAACGGCTTCCATACCGTTCATTGTTTGCTAACCCTGAGACTGGATGTAAGAAACGTAATGATGGTCTATGTATGACGTGGTACCGTGGCATGTTGAGTAGTTGTATCGGGTTAGTATCTGTTGGTGCATCATATCTCTTTGGATGGGATCCAAGAGACAACGCAACTCGGTGGCTCGAGACGTTATCGAATATAGCTGAAAATCAAAAACAGTGGCGATCATGCTGCAGCTTCCGTTTATCTTCTGCTGTTGAAAAGTTAAGAATATTTTGTTTCAAATGTATCTTACTGGACTGCGCTTCTAATCACTCTGCTTTTATTGTGTATCATTATTATATTTCCCTTGGGTTTCTAGTGGAACATACGGCTTCAGTAACATGCCTTCATTGTACTCTCTTCTCCCCAGTCTTTTCAGGCTGGTGCCACAACTGCCTACAAGCTTGCATCTCTTCCTCACACCATCTACTCCATGTCACCCTCCGACGCCCAACTCGTCGTTTCCTCTTTGGATTCCACTCGAGGGCCTGGCCTGGCGCGTGATGTCCCCAGTCGGCCTTCTCAGTGTATGCCCAATCCAATCCATCTCAACTTTCTTCTGCATATTTGTTGAGTGATAGGTTCTGGTTAGTTAACTTCTTGTCAGAGTTTCTTGTTGGTTTTTCTTATTATTCTCGCCATCCATATGATCTTCATTATCAAGTGAGTGAACGTGGGCGGCAGCTGTTGATGACTGTCTATCGTTTGTTGGAAATGCTTAACGTGACGTGCCAAGTTTCTGAAACATATAGCAGCACTGACTTGACACTAGTGTTGAAAATTCGAATCTTGTTATTTTTGCTGAGTGCTGTACATCTCCACAGTGATTTCAGATTAATGAAGGCCTGTCCTGCCTTTCCCATCCTGGTTTTGACGTACTCGTCTGTGCCACCACCTGTGGCTGAGACGATGCTGCCTACGTAGATGAAATAGACTGCTTACTTTAGGTTTCTCCCGTTAATGGTGATTGGTGCTCATTGTTGATGCTGTTGTTGGTTGTGTATCTTCATCAACTCCGTCTTTTCTACGTTCACTTGAAGTCTCGTCTTCACTGCCTCTTCTGTCAACTTGTTGGTTTTCGCCTGCAGATCTTCGAGTTTATGCGATATTAGGCACAAATCATCGGCAAAATCCAACACTTCTAAGGTCTTTTCATCGGTCCAGACAGCGTATGCCTATCTTCTCGCTCCTCGCGATTTGCTGCATGATCTAGTCCAGTTGAGCACAATCAGGGCGATCATCGAAGGTGATTGTCGGCAGCCCTGCCTTATCCCTGTCCCCTGTCCTCACTTCAAAGGCATCGATGACCTTTCCACTGTGAATCACTTGGCATGTGGCGTATTCATATAGCTGTTGAATGAGGGTGATAAAGGTTTGTGGCACTGAAACCGTAGCACTGAAGCAGCTACCTGCCAAATAACTTTTCGGTCGGCGCTGTTGAAGGCCTTTTCAAATTCGATGGAGTTGAGATAGAGAGTTGACTGCCATTCTATACTCTGTTCCGTTATGATGGCTAGCGTAGAGTTGTAATTCGATCCCCACATGATTTGTTCTTCCTGAGGCCAGCCAGCCAGACACTTCTGGTCGTAATTTTGAATCAAGCCTATCTTTCAGTTTCACCAGGGTGATTCGGCTTATTATTTTGCTTGCAGTGGACGAAGACTGGAACATAATCTCTCTCCAGTCCTTTCAATGGCTGAGGTCTTCCTTCTTTGAGAGATTGACAAGGTACCCCTTTTTCCATTCTCCAGGTACTTTTCTTTCCTTTCAGACCTTCTGCAATAATGGTGTGAGCATGTCCGCTGTTGTCTCTGCTTGTATTTTCAGTGAGTCTGGAGGAATTCCATCTGGTTCTGCTGCTTTCCCGAATTTCAGTAGCTTTATGGCATCCAGAACTCCACTTCTGCTTTCGTCGGAGGGCCCGCGTTCACTAGTAGTTCTGCTGTTGCTAATGGTATTTCTGAACGAAATGCTGGTGGTGGTGGTCGATTCAAGTGCTTTTTGAAGTGGTCAGCACACTGTTTCCTATGTTTCTCCTCTTTGGTAACTAGATAAACTTCAATATCTTTCATTGGTTTCGTCTGCGTTGATCTCTTCCCGGATCGACTGTAACCTGGTTATTTGATGTAGTGTTATCAGGTCCCTCTTACCAGCCTGCTGCCTGTTCTGCTTCACTTGCCAATGTGTCGTAGAAGTGTCTTTTTTCTTGCGCGCACTCTTCTTCACTTTTTTATCCAGTGTAGTGCTTCATACGTTGTACTCAGTTCTCCTTTTCATTGTGCATCCTTGCACTGGTTCGTCTCCTGCTTCAACATCTTCCTCTACCTGCTCTGTCGGCTTCCATGCGTCCGTCGAGATTCATTCCTGATCTTCTTTCCTAATATGGCTGTGCAGGTTCCCTTCAACATTGCTTTTAAAGAGCTCCAGCGTACTTCCACACAGGTTTCTTCAGTGATGTTGATCAATGTCTCCCATTTTGTCCTGATGACTGACAACGTGATGTCCTTTGTAGTTTCGTCCTCCAGTTTCTGGGTGAGGTTTGAACTTGAACTGTGGTCTATCACCAACTTCTTTCAAGGCTTTCAACTTGATTTGAAATATTCCTTGCATTAGACAGTGAGTGTTGGGAAACTATATCTGCTTCCCTTCTTGACCTGACCTTGTGTCCAGTAGGCTGCATCTCCACTTTCCTCACAATGAGATGAAGTCGATCTGATTTTCAGTGAATCCATCTAGTGAAGTCGTTGCCTTGTGAATATCCCTGTGTTTGTACACACGGCCTCCAATCTCCGAATCGTTGAATGTACAGAAGTCTGACAACAATTCTCTATTCTCATTCATTTCACTGAGTGCTTCTCGACCCATGACGAGTTTTCTTCCCGAGTTGTCAGCTCCCAGTTTGGCATTCATGTCGCCCATTAGAATTTTGATGTCACCAACCTGGGTGGGTTTCTCTCCAGTGTTGATTGCAGTTGTCTGTAGAATTCCTCCTTCTTCTCTTCATCTGCATTATTTGTAAATACATAGCGTAGCGTAGCATTGTTTGGTTGTGACTTTCCTTCCTTTTGAGATGAACCCATCTTTCTGTCATGATCCTGATCCTGCAGGAGGAGATTGGTTATCACTGAGTGAGATAGATCCTTTGATGCTGTTGGGGACATCGTAATAAACACTGCCTCCGTGTGCTCGTGGTTGTTGTTTGCAAGACGATGCCGGATAGATTATTGACTCTTTAGTTGACAGTTTGGATGGTCCACCTTCTTTCGCAGATTCCAAGTACTTCAATGCCATACCTCCTCATCTCTTTTGCAATCTGGGCATCCTTGTTAGGTTCATACATAGTTCGGACATTCCATGTCTTCATCCTTTCTTTTGCTTACATCGAGAGAAGACACACCGGCCAATAAGCTTCCAGAAGGCTTTTACTAATCGGCGTCATTTCGTCTCCCCGATCCCAGCGAGGAATATTCGTGTTATTTTTTATATATTTTGTCTGCGCTTTGAAGTTTCTGTAGCGGTTGGATTGGTTTTCCGGGGTAGGGTTGCTAGCACTACGCCCAGCCTTTGCTCCTCACCTGGGCTTAGGCCTGACTAATAACTAGTGAACTAGTTAACCAGGCGAGTTTTTTGTGTATTACTTTCCTATATATCCATTTCCCCTCCCTTTGTGTTTTGATATAGTTGTTATAGTATTTGTTTGTTTCAAGTCTTGATGCCTATGCTGTACCATGTTTGTGTTCTAATAACAATAATACAATACATGACATCAGATGATTTCATTAGGGAGAAAGTTTTAATGCATTGGAGTCGCATTTTGTATTAATTGGGCGGTAAGAGTTGACCTCAATTGTGAGACTGTTTACAGATATGCAACTAGTTGTTATTCTACAAGAAGTAACAAAATCTTTCTTTTTAAATAGACCTTAGTTAAATGTTGATCACCTTGCTTTTACTGTAATGTGATGTAAGTAAGAGATCTGTTCCTTCATTATCTAGCGAGTTTATTCATCATTTCTGTATACAGTAACCAATTAATTAAACAGGAGTAACTCTAGCAAATTAATTTAACTGTTGATCACTTATCCTGTTTTGAAAATTTAGCTATAATTGATTAGCTACTTGATAGTATGACTTATCAACTATAGTAGTGAAGTATGAATCGCAGTTGGTGTTTAAAATGAACTAAGATCCTTCAATTAACTGAATGATAATTTAGTGTCATAATATCTTGAAGCTCCCAATTTTTGTCCTTTTAAAGCAAAGCTTATGATACAACTATTTGCACTCAAATTTGAACACAAACACCAAAGAAGAATAAATAGTAAACGTTTTTTGTTATGCAGACCCTTTGCTGAGGTTAGAATTCAATCGACTAGCTGCACCCTGCGAAAAACGCTCATAAATATATTTCCATTTGTAATGCAAAACATGAGGACCATATCATTCATCATGGGAAAGGAGTAGAAAGAAGTTTCCAGTTTATGTATAGTTTCACTAAATTTTTATTTACATCTGTAATCAATGGAAGTTAACGGATTGGAATGATGGGATTAGTAGTATAGTCTGTTAAACTGATGATAGGTATGGAGTTGGTAATTATCGTCGGTTTAGTCTGACTAGTTGGGAAAGATTACAAGCAATGCCATTCTAATATGATGCTACCAGTAATGTGGTTGTTGTAACAATTACGCCCAGAGCTCAAGCAGAAACTGATAAGCTCCAAGAGATAGAACAAAGATTTTCCTTCCAACAAAAGGCAGAGAGCGATGGTAAGTGGCATATATTTACGTAGAAAGTACTAATTGGTGGAGTGCCTCAAGGTACTGTCTTAGATCCACTTCTCTTTTAACCCTATTCGAGAAAATTTCCCTGGACGACTGCATCATTTATAATCACAGTTCCTGACGATGTGCAACTCAGGAGACCCATTTACGATGATGAGAATAAGCTGCTCCTACAGAAAGATCCGAATAGGTCAGTGGATTAGCCTATAGATGATGCTTGGAAATTAATCCAACCAATAGTGAAGTCGTGTTAATAAGTTAAAATGATTCATATGACTACTTGATTACCTATGTTTTGCTTCTGAGAGTAAGAAAATCTAAGGATGTGCTATATGCAGCCATAAATTAATCTGTCATCTAACCTTAGAGAAGTAGCTGTGAAAGACGCTTTCCTCTTGTGGTGCTTGCTAAAAACCTTAAAGATCTCTGCAATTATGTGCTCATAATCTTGTGCGCGATGTATGTAAGAACACGCTTGTTCTATGGGATTCAAACAGCAAGCTCACGCTTTGATGTAAAGCCAGCGTAATAAAGTGGGTTCATAGGTTAAGAACTAAGTTGGTTACAGAGCTCCGCACCCTTTTTGAGAAGGAAAACTGTAGGAATACAGTTTTTCCACTGTCTTGTCATAAGATTATACCAAATTTCACTTTTTTATTTCATATCTCGAATGCTGAATGATATTCTAACTCATCTTACTTGTTCTTTTCATCTAGGACTCTTTCATTCGATGAAGTCTTGGAAACGATTAGAAACCACAGGGTGAATTGTCTACGTATGGAAATATGCTTTCTGCACAGAGCTGCGAACTAGGTATACTCTTCATTGAGGCATACAGTGTCTGCACCATCCGTTGATAATTTAAGAGCATGACTGAATCTTCACATTACCATTATTAGTGAACATTATTATGGTCCGTTGACCAAACATCCTCATTCTTACAAGATGGAAATGAGGATGAAAACTAGTTATCTACAAGCTATGAAAATCCATTAAAACAATGTTCAGGGCTATAACGACTAGATTCTGCTCAGAAACTGTCTTCAGTTCTTTGCTTTATTGAAATCGGCTGTTAAAAATAAACTCTGTCGATTATGAATACGAGATCGTGGCCATCTCAATGCTTCCTAGCTTTTATTCCTTATCACGTTATATGTCTTCAATTCATACGTTTAAAATTCTAAATATAACCATCAAATTGTTAACGCTAGTTAATTATCTATGTTCTGTCTCATTTCCCTAAAATTTGAAGTCCAAAGTTTCTCAGACGATTAGTCAGTCAACTTTTCTTTTCACTATATCAATTTCACTCTATTACTGATGTAATTATTTACTGCATGAATAATAGTCAGATATACCTATGAAAAGAAATGTCACATTAAAAACTAAATGCACTTTTAGTTGCCATTTAAGTTTTGTCATTAAAACTAGCTAATGAAAACAGAAGTTGTCAAAATCACATTTGAATGTAGGTTAATACACAAATAATCAAAAAAATGAATTATTCAGTTTAATATATCGTGTTCAATCGAATGAAAGGGATTTGGTGTAAACACTGTTTATTGCGAATAAATTCGGTGTAAAATGAAATGTTTATAATACCGATACGTAAACTGCATGACCAATAGAATGGTAGCATTAACACATTGTTGATGATATCTGGAAGAGAAGCAAAAGTATTAGCAAAAAATATTCCAAATAAACGGTTATTCGACTACCGTGATCATTTGAAAGACTGATGGTAATAGTAGAAGAAGACTGACATTATTTATATAGTGTATTTGTGTAAGTCACAGCGGGTTTTAAATCAGCGGCCAATATTTACCATACTATACGATGAAATCTTGATCATAGTTTATATAAATTACTTTGCAATAGTATTAAATTATCAAAGAGGAAGATTGTTGCTTGATATTAGTAACAAAAAGTCCTAAACGTCAGAGATATATAATGCAAAATAATACCATTATTTATTTAATGTGTGAAATCATACAAAACAGTCCCAAATATTAACCCGTTTATATTGTTCCAATATTTTTTCAGATGTCGAATAGACCACATCCAGTAACTATGCAGTTACCTGATTTCGTGAATAACTATCAAATATTAGCGAAACGAAATAAGGATAACTTGTTATATGTATACGGACAACGTGTACTACACCGTTTTTAACTCGGATTTTACTTTCATATGCATAAATGTTAGCCCTTTCCATCAATTTAAGACATAAGATTGTAGGCATTCATAGTAGGATGCTTAACGTAATACAGTTTGAATGTGTTGAATAATCTGGACTTCAAAGGATGCTGTTAATAGTTAAGAATTAATAGTTTTTTTGACCAAAAACACCTTTTGTTGACAGGTTTGCGAAAGCATAATGAGTAGTATGGCTGAACAGCTTTTATCATAACTTTCTTTTTGAAAAAAAATTATCAAAAAAACATTGGGAAATTCATTTATGCATACTCTTCTCTAATGCTTGGCGCTTAGATCGTGTTTATAAAAGATTTAATTTCGAAAAGCAAAAATAACAATTATCGAGGAATGAATCAAATTCATTTCGTGTCCTCTAAATTTTTCATATGAGCACTCAATTTAAAATTTTGCACAGTAAGCTGTCAATGTTCAGCATAAGTCATCTGATACATTTCAGTAGTAAATAACATCAAATACATCTTTTTAACCTCAACATTAATACTTATATATGAAAACATATATGAATGATTAAGTTCATGATGTAAACAACCAATACAGAGAACTAGTAACAACAAGTCAGACTTTAAAATCAATCAGTACACCTAAAGTAAACCACAACGTGGTAGTAGTGAAGCAATGTGATTACAGCTCAAGGTGATAGAAATTCTGATGGAAGGGGAAGAACAATACAAGATGGTATGCTAAGTACGTAAGCTAATGGTAGACGAATGGAAAAGAATCTGCTGAAAAACAAAAATATGATGCGTTAAAGTAAATCGGAAGTGATGGGAATGTAAATATTGTTTGAGAATAATATGTAAGACAATAAGATGAAAGGATAAAATAGTAAATAAAGCCGTAGGAAAAGAACAGCTCACTAAGGCAAGGCAAGGTGAACCATAAACTCTTTTTATACGGTTTCAGTCAATGGGTTGCAGTTGCTTCAGCATAACGTAGCAATCTACGCTTTTTTGTCTGCTGATTACCATTAAAGTCAAGCCTGAGTAGACGGCGTGACCTGTATCGAGTATGTGCTTGCCAATGGCACTGATTAGTAGCCTCCTACTTCTTTATGACAGGCTTTTCGGTAAACTTTCAGAGATTCTTTTAGTAAAGATCCTCTCCGTTCTTCCGACTTACATGCTACTGCAAGTACACGTGAATAAACAGATACAGTTAGAGGTAACATGAGGAGGTCTGACATCTAAATTAGTTCCTCTGACCATGTTCTTCGTGTCATAGACAACTGTTAATTTCGCAGCTGCATAAGTTAGTGCGTTGCGCGCATTTAGGATTTATTGATATCTAATAAGAATAGATACGCAGTTCTTTTTTTAAATAATTGTTATATTTTGGAGTAAAAAGGATCTGAAAGAAAGATCGATGAATCAGCTAGTCACTGTAAGTCAATGAAATCAAACTTAATTCAACTTTATTCTATATTGGCTCCTACATTTTATATCGAAGATGAAGATAACTAACACAATGACTTTACTACTTTTTAAACTAAAACAAAATAATTTCTATTTTGATTTCTCAATGAATGAAAAAAACTTCGCTTACTTTTTTACTCATTTGGAAGTAATAACTATGAAGAAATGGATATCATTCATCTAATGTCGACAATGTATAAAAATCTATAAAATTAAAAATTAGCCCATATATATTCATAAATAAAGTTGATATGTATATAAATAAACCATTTTTATGATGATTTTCTCATTCTCTACGGTGGTGGATACTTCTATTTAAAAAAAACTTTTATTAGATGAAAACAAAAAGGCGTTGCAGTTTCTTTTTATAAAAACGTAATACCAAAAAGCTAGATTAAAAGTTCTTGTCATATGTTATTTAGAGCAGACAAAGCTATTCTTTTAGTAATATAGATTTTTTTTAAATGGTATGCAATCTCTAAAGGATAGACCTCTATAAACTGGTTTTTGTTTAGAAAAATACCTAGAGAAGAGATAATTCAGCGAAGAAAATTTTCTTTCTCGACAATATCGTTTTCCAAAGCTGTACAATCGCGTTTACATATATCATAAACATATTATATTATATTATTATTATGAAACAACAGGGTATAATTGCATCATTAACCTAGTACTAAATAACCAGAATCAAGAATTCAAAGTAGTTGCGTAAGAAACTAAGGCAGTAGAAATATCGAGGAAGGCAAAGAGTTTGACAAGGTGAGAATTATTGGTAGATAAGAAATGCAAATATTGAGTGTCCACTTGATAGATAGATGGATGTAAAGAAGGTGAAGAATGAGACATGGGTTATAATCAAGGTGATAATAATAAACTAATTAATTACAATGAAATCGAAAAAATGAATCTTGTGTATCAGATGTGAAAAATGATAGTATTAAGATCATGGTAAGATGAGAGATTGAACATACCTTTTTTGCACGCAGAGATTAGGCTTGAATTGATGAATTACCAGTGCCTCCAATGTGCACAACTGTCGAAGGCGTACTCTTTTTGAACTGTTCCATCTGATACTATTAATGACTTTGAAGGAGGATTCTGGTTTAGCTTTATGTCCACAGTTGACTAAATGTTCAAGAATTGAACCGTTAATTGATTTGCATTCTCACTTCCACAACCGTGCAGGATAGTGCTCAGAGATACGTTTGGAAAGCGTGCGCTTTGTGCGACCTATGTAACTAGCACCGCAGGAGCAAGTAAATTTGTAGACACACATCAAGGTGGCCCAAAATGACAACTTGTTTTTAACGCGATCTGAAATGAGGTGTTGAGTAGAGAAGCTGAACTGCAGCTTCGCAAATAAGAATGTTGCTTTCAGTGATCTGGACAGCCAATTCTTCAGAATCTCTGCTACCGTATCACCTTTGAAAACAACGTTCATAAACAAGGTCTTCTTAGGAACTATGAGTACTCGCTAGGTATTCTGATTTACTTTCAAGTTTTCATCAATAAATCTAGACGGATATCCATTTTGCATGAGGTTCTTCCGTAGTTTATCTGATTCTTCATCGATAGCACCACTGGTGCAAATTCTTCTGATTCTTGAAGATAAACAACATATAAGATTCCTCTTTCTGCTGAGAGGCACCTAGCCATGGAAATTCAAATATTGTCCGTTCCATGTAGGCCTCCTTTAAATTGATTGCTGAAGACAGCCATCTGGTCTCCGTTTCAATAAAACATCGAGAAAATGGAATTCTGAGTTCTCTTCAAATTCTGATGTGAAGTTGATCGATAGGTGACAACCATTGAACTTTTTAACGATAGTCTTAATATCTATATTATGATCAATTATGATGAATGTGTCGTCCACATATCTTTTATATAGGTAGAAACTATCAATTGTGGAATGCAGCACACTATTCTCTAGCTTCGCCGTAAAGCTTAGAATGCGACTTCATAACTACTGATAAAATTCAGAGTTACAAAATACAACCTATTTTCAAATTAGTTTTCCAGAACAAGATATCCATTATGTTATTTTCACACGCAGAAAATTATGAAAAATCTTTCTCCACAGTTAATGAATATTGCAAAGTTTATATGTCAGTTGTAAACGTTCTTGTCAGAAAGCGAAGTGTCATGTGAAAAACACTGTAGTAACATGTTTCTAATTAAAAGTGGCAATCATTCACTTTTGCCATGTCTACAAGTTTAAGAAATCTATTTGCCAAGTAGTTTTATGTCTGCCGATACTAAGAAATATTTTATTCAAACAGTGTAATGAGAAGACAAAAATTATCTTAAACGTGTGATATATTAGTGCTATACATTTCGAACATTTTGACTATACATATAGACCTGTTAAACTTTCCATACGGAAATTTATAAAAAGGGTCAATGAAGTCAATAGGAAACACAGAAATAGGAAGGTCAGAGAAAAAACGAAATCTAAATCATATCACTCTTGATATAGAAACTGAAACCGTTACACTACTAAGGTAGGTATAACCAAGGGCTTCAGTTATTTTAAGCACTCTACCCTGATCACTTTTATGTAGTAGTTTAAGGGCTGTTTCCATGTCTACTCTGGGATTATTTTCTAGTATGTGTTTTTGCGATAGATGGAGATGGAAGTTTGCCACCTGCACTTATCGGATCTGTTGAGGTCATTTGTTTTCAAAGTCACGTAGGTACATAGTGCTATTGTTTGTTTTATTGCTGACAAGTCTTAAATAGGACGATATGAGCATCCTGGATTCCACTGCTAGCCACTACCCATTATCACCACTTAGGTACGTGTTCAGCCACCGTTAGCTGCATATTACGAACACTTTTCCCTATGTTCGAAATGTATATTGCTGAAGTATCACAAATTTCAGATAATCTTCGACTTCACACCACGCCGTTTAAATTTATCAGAAAGAACTTGTTACTTTAGGTGTAATATTCTTCACCCTATTCACAATAGTAAAGTTTGATATGTAGAAGTACATTAAGAACTTATCATGGAGTATTTTTATTATACAACGACGTGACTGGCGTTTGACTTAACCCAATAAAAAGTTAATTTCAGTCCAATTGTTTCCCAGAAGCTTCTAAAACAGCCTATAAGCCCCAATGTGGTTATCGTAGGAAGTTATTTAACCTGCTAATTTTCTTGAATAACTTTTAGGGATATAATTCTTAACACATGTAAAACAATGCAAAAAATGATAATGTTTTCACCAAACTAGACATAAGAGTCTGTAAAAATATAAATGTTTACATACGCAAAGCCTCATGTAGCATAAAAAATGTTCTCCCATCTGTTAAAACAATGAAATGATATTTTACTTCCATATAGTAATATCTTATGAAGGGGATATCATCCTGCTTTATGAACCGGATAAAAGTTATACATTAGATTCTGATTTCTTTACATGTTATTGACATAAATTACACTTCTTTTAGTGATTAAAAACTAAGATAATGCAAATTGTTACTTGTCTGAAACAAAAAAGAATGCATAACGTTGTTCAATTTAGAAATGTCATACATGAAAATATGCAAATGGATATGAATTAGAGGCATCAACAATCTTTTAATACCATCATTATACTTACTCACTATGTAATGGCACATGGTGCTATGCGCACAACAAAGAGTGGACCAGTGTTCAACATCTGCACTTTTTGAAAATTATATTAATATACATAATTTGTGACGTCATAAATATGCGCTTTTCACGACTGCCAAGGATTACCACCTGAGAGCAGAGTATATTGCTGCTAAGTGCAGATCTCACGAGTGTAAATAAATTTAATTTTCGAACTGCAGTTAATAAAACAGAAGAGAAACACTTGCCTTATGTTTTCCTTGTAAGAACAATTATGAGCGAACGTCAGACGTTCATAAATTTTTAGTGAAGTGTAGTAATAAATACAAGAATCACTTACTCAAATAAACAAATTTATCCTTAGATTTTGTATACTGTTTTTAATTTTTATGCTTGCTCGACCAAACTTATAGTATCAGGGCTAATGAAACTACCTGGGTACCCAACCTTCGGCAGGTAAAGTGGTGTTCTAAATTGTCATACATCGGTCAAGTGTCATCTCCCAAAGCCAGTGAACACCGGCTTCACATACATTTATCGGAACAAATATGAATACTGATCTTCTTCAATATTACCAATAAACCATACATCTCCTGGTATCTATGTTTAGTTAGGGTTGACCAATTAAATGTTACCATTATTTTGTTTCAATTGACTAAACATACCCATTTTTTCATGGATAAGAAAAAGACATGTTGCAGCGAATATATATTTCTTTTTCAGCGACTTAATTATCAAGCATTAGAGTCGCATTTATCATCCTTTTACGATTCTTTGACGGCACTTGTGCCTTATGTCACCACTTGTCATCATTTCGTTCCTTATTCAGTGACCTATTTTCTATTTCTTCCATTTAAACAGATCCAATCACCAACGCCAATTGTATATTCTTCATATTGACTGAGCATCCTTTTAGTGAAGTTGTCTGTCATTTCACGAATCATAAATACTACTGCATAGTTTGATAATGAAGTCGTTGAAAAAGGATATTTCTTGGCTGATATATGTCTTGTTTTTATTTTTTTGGATGCCAAAATTTCACTGAAATTTAGATTATGATAGCCACTAACCGTTGCATTATGGATAAAGAAGACTATATAGTAGATTTTTATTCATTGATATTTCACACTATACAAATTAGATAACTGCCATAATTCTATATTTCAAATTACATTTATCTTCGGCTTTATTATTATCGTCAAGACAGCATAGTTTGTAAATTTAAACGAAAAGCTAGATAGAGAAAAAAGGATGAACCAACGACATCATTTTCAAAAGATTTTAAAAGGTCTTATTAAACTACTTTTGTTTTGTAAAGCGATTAAGATTCTTCAAATTTCTTTAGAGAATCTTGAATACAGTTTTAATGGAAATCTTATTCTTGTGCGTAGGGGTATTTACCTTACCTGAAGTGAAGTTTGAAAAATCTTTACATTCCTTTGAATAAGTGCTGATAATTAACAGAAACTTAAATGATTTAAGAGGAATAGGAAAATTCCTAAATACTCTTACATTGCCGTCTTTTATTACAGATATTTTATAAAAGTGAATGAATAATTATGAAAAAAGGCCAACACCTTGTTTTAAAGTGTGGGGATCAAAATGAAGCCTATTTATTCTTTCATTGTTTAAAAAGAGAAGTTACATCCGTTTTCCCGCTAACGAAAAAAGCGGTCATTACAACGGAAAAAAACCCGTTCGACGAAGTTATCTGCCTAGTTGGACATTTATGAACATACAATGAAAGAACTAGAATATTCTGAAATAATTTCTGGTAAGTGGTCAAAATACATTGCACGATAAACAGAGATTTAGAAAACAAAATACAATTCATCAATAAAGGAACTACGTAAATTTCCCGATCTTCTACAATGTTTTTGACAAAAAAAAGACCGCATATACTTTTTTTGCTTCACATTGACGTCTTATAACTTCTGAATTGCTTATGCTTTATCTGTTCTCGGATGTTATTCATATATTGAGCTTTTGTCGTCTTCGGTTGCCCCCCTCACGTTTCTACTCGTAATATTTTTGTACATATATATATTTACTGGGCAACTTCATTTTACTACCCAGTATACTCTGGTCGCTGATTGGAAATTATTGTAGAAATTTTTTCCTCCTTCCATTATGTTCACGCAAATACAGCCAGAAGAATGAGTTCTTTATAATGAAAACGTTTTCCTCAATGTTATTATTTTTTTCTCTTTTTCTGTAATGAAGCATGTTGGTTCTAAGTTTTCAACAGAAAAATATGACCATCGAAACTGATCAATTAAAGAAACAGGCCGGATAACTGGCTTGGTGCTATTCTGGATGATACTTGGGGCAAAACAATAATTAATACGACGCTACTCCTCCCTATTTCACTTTGGTTTGGATCTGGATGGAATATCTTGTCTAGACACCTAGTGTGATTACTACGAACTGGAAGTTAGGTATTATGCATTCATGTGGGAATCAAGCAAACTCCTCTCTTGAATGAGGGAGGTTTATACCTGTTAGCACCTGTATGTCTTAGCTCAGTTGGTTGAACACAGGGCTGGTTATTGCTGAGGCTGTTGGTCAGAATCCTACAATGACTAAGGTTTTTAGTTCATCTAGAATAACTGCAACATGTCAATAAAACCAGTCTGCCTCGCCATACGTAAATGGTTAAACCAACGACATTTGATGTAAAAAATTTAACAGTGAAACAATCCGGTGGCATAATACATAACATTGACGACGGTGCTGTGATTTTTAGTCAACCTTTATTATACTTATCATCGAATGAAAACTGTTAACCATTTATCGTCAAATTTATCTCATAGAATATTAATAGGCTCTTGTTTTATTTACTGAAGACATTAGAAAAGTATTCAGTACTGCATAACATAATCGGTATCCTCTGTTGAGAAGATCGTGTTCTCTCTGTTTATGATAGGCTTTTCCCGAAAGTTTAATGTAGATGAATACTGCAGGCAACAAGGTGGAAGTATTTCGGCCTGAACTTATGTGGTCACAATATTCTACTGATGCCAATAATGATTTAATTCATCAGTTATTTCCGATCAGTCAATTTAAGCACACTATTGCCTGAATATTGCATCATATGAGAAGTGATTAGAAAGCTATTCTGCAGTTGCACAGACTTCTATTGTAGTCTCATTTTTATAAAATTAAATTCTTTTAGAAGTGTGTTTCAGATCAACAATTTATAGCTCATTTTCTCAGAGAACTTGTGCTGATCAGGTTGCAATAATATGAAGTGTCATCTGTTCACACCGAAATACAATCGTGTTTTATAAATTTGACCTATATGTTATTACAATAAACCTGAAAGCATAAAATATTCTTTACTTAAAATTAAGTACTAATTACCTTAGTTATTCTTGTAAACTAGTCACGTCTTAAGAAGTATGTTAGTCATATCAGTTTGTTTTAGCAGTTCAGTAAATGATTGTGGAATATGAAAAATGAACGCATTTATTGTTCTAAGCAATGAATGACTTTTTGAACCAAAAACTGTGAACTGTGTTCAGCTAAATCTGTTATTTACTTGTAGATAATATTATCTAACATCATCATTGTGCACGAATAGTTCCTATATCAAGTCTATCTGAGAAAAATCTCTTCACCAGCTAAAGATTTTCATTCTAGTAGGTGTGTCTGGTAGTTTGTAACATGTATAAGAAACTGTTGAGGTTGTGTCATTAGTTTTAATTTCTTTATACAGTTCATTTACATTTTTCCATCCGCCACGTTAAAATGATCATCGTTTATGTGAATAGTTTGTTTATCTGTGCGTTAATAATCAACTAACGCGTTCAAAATGCCTTTGAAGTTTCATATGATGAACGCTTCATTTATGGGACTTTCGGTTTATCTCAATGAGTAACCAGATAATTGCTTCTTTGAATTTACCTTCTTTATTTATCTTTACTTATGTAAGGAATATCACGATAAATCTCGTTAAAATCCTTTCTGTGGATCGATAAATATGTACACAAATAAACTGTCAATTTACATTTTACTTGTTCTATGTCAATGATTTCATTGGTTTTATGTCTAGGTTCAAGTAAGTTTTCTTGGATGCCATTTAGCTGATTCACTGGAAGGATAACTGACAACTTATATATATAGTTGAGTGGTACTTTAGTGGAGTTCTGTTTGCATTTGGCGTAAAAGTAGATATTTAAAAACCTTTTTACTATAGATATGCTTCAATAAAAACTCCAGTTTTCCTAATATGAACCTACTATTATTTCGTGAACACCCAACTAATTTGCTCTCAGATGGGGTCAGCAATAATTCTGCTTTCTGCATTCATGAATGTACATTCCTGCAGCTGCATTTAGCATTTGATAATCTGAAAAGCATAAGCAGGGTAATCCGCGTTCAAATTAACATGCTTTGCGAAACAGAAAAGGAAGAAATATAGGACTCATTAAAAAGCTGGTCTCTTTTCATTCACTTGTTTCATTTACACTGTAACCCAAGCGCTATCTCAAAGTTATTCACCGGCTTCATTTATATGGTCACTAGTGTATAGTGTTGAGTCTTCAGGTTTGTTTGGGGTACTTATGAATTTGTCACTTAAAGACAATTTCAGGGAGTAGAATAAAACGAGTAATATTTCGAAAAATAATAATTTTAAGTTTGCATAATTCATGTTTAGTGATTAGTAAGATAAAAGCAACTAGATCCTTCTGTTTTCGTGGAGCGGTACGTATTAAGCTTCATTTATTATTAATTAATTAAAAGTATTACTGTAAACCGCTCCTAATAATTCAGCTTGTACAACTGAGCAATATCACAAACCCCGTACCCAATAAGTGTGGCTTACACCTTAATGTGTAGACTTAGAGTGAATTCAGTTGCATTATTTATTATTTACCTGTTTGTCGTATATACTTCTAAATAGTCACAAAAATTGAGTAGTAAGTGTTTTCCAAAAACAATGTTTATAAACTTGTCCATGCCACGGTATCATGAATGCGGGGAAACTGTGGTGCATGTTTTACGCTAAATCATATAATCGACATCTATCTCTTCAATCTATATATTGAACAAATGTACTGCTATGTATTCCAAAAACATTTTCATCCATTTTACCATGAACTAATCTAAAAACACTGTATCCCCTAAATATTTAATATTTCTAGATAAGGCTAAGCATTAAACATTATATCTATTGAATACAGAACCAAAGAAAGAGAGGGAAAATAATAATTATACTTACATTTTCAGTCTCTGCGTAACTTAGAAAACAGGGTATTTCCTGCTTTTAATTTCAAGGCCACTGATTGATTTTCTCGCCACACATTTCTTTGTTGTTAACCCTAACATCTGTGTAAAATAATCTGAATGATGTTACCGGGAAAATTCACAATATGTTTATCAGCTGGCCAGAGTGACGAGATAACAATGTTAAAATATGTTCATTGAATAAACCGTGATCATTTTCTGATACTAGTTTGTAGTCTACTGTTAAGGTCACCGGAAAATAAATCATACCCTTAAGAAAATACAATTTTTCCAAAAAGATCTAGCATTTGCGGGTCTTTAATAAATTGGAAGTCAAAATGTAGGTCATCTTACAAAGAAACTTCTTATATCCCAGAAGTTATACAATTGGTCAGTGATTTTATGGTATAAGTTCAAATGAAAACTGGATAATTTTCTGTCTGCTTAAACTACGAAAGTGGTTGCGAGATACCAACACAATACGATATGAAGAAAATGTGATCATTATTGACTTTTATATAACATTGGAAAGTTCTCCTAGCTTCTTTTAAATATACCTTCTATGACTGAACAAACAAACAGTTCAGTGGAGGAAATTATTAACAACTATTCGCCCTTAGAAATCATAGAAGTTTGCATAAAAAATACGCTTTAGGAATGATATCACTGTAGCTGCATTTGTTTGAGAGGTAAAGAAATTGAACAGAGTTTAAGCAGTAAGACCGCTTTCGTTGTTTCTTTCCTTTTGTAGCCTTTGTCAGTAGATAAAGAACGTAAAGTACAAGGGAATCGTATAGACTTTAGTACTGCTGAGAACTGTAAACTTATCTGAAATTACTCCGATGAAGATGAATTTAAAATGAAGTTCATGGAGCATATAAATTTGCTAAGTTATGATCACAAAATAGAAAGGTCTTCATCATGTCGTTTCTTCTGCATGGGTGTTATAGTTAAATTGAGGTCTGCCAAAGCTTCTACATTCAATACACAGTGCTAATGTAGATTGTTTCAGTTTCTGACTGAATCCTTTTGTTAATGTCGAATGAATATTCAGAGAATGAATATTCAGCATCTATCAAATAGTGTAAAACATATTACTGAACTGAATTGCTCTTTGCAGAACCATACTTGAAAATGGTTCCGAGTACTTTAAAGACGGGTGTGAATTAATAACGGGAAGGGTATAAATTTCGTTTTTGAGGTAAAATAGCATTTTGAAACTGATTTATTGTTATTTTTCACTAAACTGAAGACTATGGTATCAGAATAAGAATGACATAAATAGACGTTGTCTAATTTCTACTACTGAGTGCAAAACTGGGAACTTTTTTGCGTGTTCGAAGCTAATAAATCCTAAAGTCTACAACATTTTAAACTCCTTAATGCGCTCGACGAAATATTCTTTCATATTCCAGTCAAATTGATCTGTGAAACAAGTTTGCTTTAACAAAGGTCAAGTGATATTCCTTGTGGGTGTTGAACTCACACAGTTTGGAAGACTGGTGCTAATCAAGGAATAATTTTCATGAAACCACGACATACAAATTATATTAAATTAGAACATTGTTTAGGAGTCTATTGGTTCATAATCCCACAAATCTCAACACCGTAAGAAGTTTAGGGAGACAAAAGTGTAAGAGAATAGTGAGAATTATTCAATCGAATTTCTGTTAAAGTGCTCAAAATATAAAAGCTGATAAAGCGGGAATGCATCTAACTCGTGATCGAGGGACAGCCGTGTTATATTATTATTATTATTATTAGTCCCTTGGGTTCCGAGTGGAACATAGGGCTTCAGTAGCACGCCTCCAGTGACCTCTGTTCTCTGAGATCTTTTGAACCTGGTTCCACGACAGCCCACAACCTCTCATTTCCTCCTCGCATGACCTCCTCCATGTCACCCTCACCTCGGACTCCCAACTCGTCGCTTCCCATGGGGATTCCACTCGAGGGCCTGAAGCGTGATGTCCTCAGTCGGCCTTCTCAGTGCATGCCCAATCCATCTCCACTTCCTCCTGCATATTTGTTGCGTGATAGGTTCTTGGTTGGTTCGTTCCCAGAGTTCCTTGTTGCTTATTCTTTCTGGCAATCCATCTGATCTTCGGTAGCGAGCCAGTGTAGGCAGTTGTTGATGAATGTCTGTAGTTTATTGGAAATGCCTTTCGTGACGCGCCAAGTCTCTGAGCCATACAAGAGCACTGACTTGACGTTGGTGTTGAAAATCCGTATCTTGTTCCACATGCTGAGTGCAGAAGATCTCCACACTGGTTTCAGGCTGATGAACGCCTGTCTTGCTTTTCCGATTCTGACTTTCACGTCCTCGTCCGTCCCGCCTGTGATTGAGACAGTGCTTCCTAGATAAGTGAAGGAGGTTACTTCCTTCAAGTTTCTCCCGTTGACGGTGATTGGAGTTTGTTGTTGTTGTTGATGGTGGTGGTGGTGGTGCGGTATCTTCATCACTTCTGTCTTCTCTATATTCACCTGAAGTCCCGTCTTAGCTGCCTCGCCTCTTCTGCCAACTTGTTAGTTTTTGCCTGCAGATCTTCAAGTTTATGTGACATTAGGCATAAGTCATCGGCGAAATCCAAGTCTTCTAGGTTCTTTTCCGTCGTCCAGTGTATACCCCTCTTCTCGCTGCCTACTGTTTGCTGCATGATCCAGTCCACCACAATCAAGAATATCATGGGGGATAGTAGGCAACCTTGTTTCACTCCTGTCTTCACTTCAAAGGCATCACTGAGCTTCCCATTGTGGATTACTTGGCATGTGGCATCTTCATATAGTTGTTGAATGAGGCGGATAAAGGTTTGCGGTACTTCGTAGTATTGAAGCAGTTTCCAAATTACTTCTCGGTCGACGCTATCAAAGGCCTTCTCAAAGTCGATGAAGTTGAGGTAGAGAGCTGATTGCCATTCTACGCTCTGTTCTATGATGATACGAAGCGTTGCAATTTGGTCCACACATGATTTGTACTTCCTGAAGCCTGCCTGTTCCGGTAGTAGTTTTGAATCCAGTGCGTCTTTAAGCCTCTCCAGGATGATGCGGCTTAATATTTTGCTTGCACTGGGTGGACAGGAGAGTGATTCCGCACCAGTTCTTGCAAGCACTGAGGTCTCCTTTCTTCGGCAGTTTGACAAGGTAACCCTTCTTCCAATCGCCAGGTACCTTCTCTTCCTTCCACACCTTCTGCAATAGTGGTGTGGTGTGAGCATGTCCGCTGTTGTCTCTGCGTCTGTTCTCAGTGCTTCTGGCGGGATTCCATCTGGTCCTGCTGCTTTCCCGCATTTCAGTAGCTTTATGGCGTTCAGGACTTCCATTTTCGTTGGGGGATTTATGTTCACTTGTAATTCAGCGGCTGCAGGTGGTATTTCTGGACGAAGTGCAGGTGGTGGTCGATTCAAGAGCTTCTTGAAGTGGTCGGCCCATCGTTTCCTCCGTTTCTCTTCTTTTGTAATTAAATTTCTTTCTTCATCTTTCATTGGTTTCATCTGTGTTGGTCTCTTCCCTGATAGCAACCTGGTTATTTGATACAATGTCGTCAGGTCTCTCTAACCCGCCTCCAGCCTGTTCTGCTTCACTTGCCAGTGTTTCGTAGAAGTGTCTTTTGTCTTTGCGTGCACTCTTCTTCACTTCTTTGTCCAGTGTAGTGTTTTATACATTGTGCTCAGTTCCTCTTGTCGTTGAGCATCCTTGCACTGCACTGGTTTATCTTCTGCTGCACCATCCTCCTCTCCTCTATCAGCTTCCAGGTATCCGTCGAGATCCATTCCTCCTTGTCTTCTTTCTTCTTCCTTCCTAATACGGCTGTGCAGGTTTCTTTCCACATCTCTTTCAAAGACTTCCAGTGTTCTTCCACACAGGTTTCTTCAGGGATGTCCCTCGACGTCTCCCATTTTGTCTTGATGGCTGCTTTGAAGATCTCCTTTGTAGTTTCATCCTTCAGTTTCCGAGTGTTGTACTTGAACTGCGGTCTATCACCAGCTTCCTTGAAGGCTTTTAACTTGATTTTGCAGGAAGGTTCCTTGCACTAGATAGTGGTCTGAACCTACATCTGCTCCTCTTCTTGACCTTGTGTTAAGTAGACTGCGTCTCCATTTTCTTGAGATTGAGATAAAGTCGATTTGATTTTTAGTGTGTCCATCTGGTGAAGTCCATGTCGCTTTGTGGATATCCTTGTGCCTGAACACACTGCCTCCAATCACCAAATCGTTGAATGCACAGAATTCTGCAAACAATTCTCCATTCTCATTCATTTCACCTAGCGCCTCTCGACCCATGGTTAGTTCTCTTCCCGTATTGTCCCCTCCCAGTTTGGCATTCATGTCACCCCACCCATTAGAATTTTGATATCGCCAACTGACGTCTTGTCCAGTGTTGATTGAAGTTGTCTGTAGAATTCCTCCTTTTTCTCTTGCTCTGCATTATTTGTAGGTGAATAACATTGTATGATTGTGACCTTCCTTCCTTTTGAGTTGAACCTTGCTGTCATGATCCTGGAGGAGATTGGTTCCCACTGCATGAGAGCCTTCGATGCTCTTGAGGACATCATGATAGCCACTCCCTCAGTGTGCTCGTGGTTGTCATCTGGGTGACAATATCGGAGTAGATTATTGATTCTCCAGTTGACAGTTTGGAGTGTCTACTCCCATTCCATCTGCTTTCGCAAATCCCAAGCACTTCGATGTGATACCTTCTCATCTCCTTTGCAATCTGGGCTGCCTTACTGGGTTCAAACATCGTGCGGACATTCCATGTCCCCACGTTTACTTTCGCTTTCATCGAGAGAAGACACATCGGCCAATTGGCTTCCCGAAGGCAGGCTTTCACCAACTGGCGTCATTTCGCCTCTCCGATTCCAGCGGGGTATAAGTTTGTTTTCATTTTTTATATTTTGTTTGTGCTTTGAAGTTTGTTTAGCGGTTAGATTTGTTTTACGGGGTAGGGTTGCTAGCCCTATGCCCAACCTTCCGTTTTTACCCGGGCTTATGACCGTCTAGTAACTAGTAAACTAGTTAACCAGGCGAGGTTATATACATATATATATTATATGTATATAATGTACATGTTATTGAATAAAAGTGAAGGGTAGACAAAGTAACTTTAGTCATTATTCGATCTCAAGTTTCTGTGTCTCTTAAACCGTGAATCCATGCTGAATTTACTCTGATCTCAATGATTTAGAAAAAAACACACATGACTTATCACAGTAAGTCATAAAGTTTTCATCTAATACACACTTATTAATGCGTTGTTTATACCTTTTCTTATGTTTGTTTAGTTGGATTATTAGCATATTAGTGTTTAAAGTTAAGAATCAATCTGCGAAAAGCACCTGACCTAAGTTTCGTGGTTGTTGGTAGTCATGAGTCACCTCGACGGAAATGATACTTCTTAAGAGGCCGGAACCTACATCTCAAATACTGAAGTTAAAGACGTTACCCTCCAGCTACTTCAACAGTGATTGACCTCCTGTGGGACGTGGTAGATAGATTGAAGTTAACACCTAGGATAGGCTTAAATAAGCCACGCGATATTGACCAGTCAACGAATCATTCCCATATTAAACTAAATGGTCGTTGAAACGTTAGAGTAGTTATAAATTTAATCAGCAACTGAAATACTGAAGCAGAATAAAACCAGCGATGCTGACACAAATACACAGAGTTCCGTACTTCCATTGCGCTTATTTAATTAACAGTCGGCTTAAGAAATTAGAAATGAAGCTTATTTACTGTGAAGATAAATATGGTCACATCGAACTACTAACAACTAGTACTTATATAAGGTTTATATTCACATGCAAACATTTTTCAAGCTCACTACAATGAAATTAGTTTTTACGGTGACAGAACTGGAATTATTGTCTTCTTTACTTCGCTTGCCATTGTTTGTGATTGCTAGGATTAAAAAGTTTGAGCAACGTTAAGATTTCAACAGATATTTCCCTTAAAAGGTATTCAAGAAAGAGTTTAAACCTAGTGTTTGTAATATATGGCACAATGAGTTCTTCAAAACTTTCAAGCGAAGATTCTTCAGGTGACACTATCACTTAGACGAAGAAGCAACTCTTAGAATAAGTATATGTAAGAGGTAGAGTTGATTATTTCTGAATATCTGTTTATCAAAACAATACACAGTAGATATGACAAGAGGTGCGGAAATTTCTGCTACCTTTAAAATTAAAGTATGAGATGAAGTAGAGCTATAAAAACTAGATAACGAAATGTTTGTATCTACCGTGACGAGATTTCAGCTCGTTATGTATAATCACAAATTTCTCTTGACTGAAGTGTTCACTTCAATGAATGACTTTTTTTGACACAAGGCTAGATCATTTATTTATATTTATTCATCCAGGAAACTGTTATCTAGAGTACACTTCATAATTATTATAAGTATTATAAACTGTGTACAATTGATTAAGTGATCATAGATTTTTTTATATTTTCTGATTTCAAACACAGCAAGAGGATATATTAAAAATCCAGTGATATGACAGTGCAAGAGAAGATTCATCTTAACTATTATTAATCAACTTGGTAACTAGAAACGAATAATCACATGTTGTTGACATCATCAATGATATTTACATAGTGAGAAACTGATTGTAGGATGTTAAAATTTGTGATACTGTAAACAGCCGGTCTCTTTAAAATTTTGAGCTATGATAGCATCAAATTGCTCTCTTTTTATTCATTTCAATTATTCAAATGTCAATAAATCGTAAAACGTGCACTCATACATTCTGATAATATTTTCAACCTATCGTTACGCAACCTAACAACAAAACTTTAGGAAAAATGACGATTAATGGCTGTGGGATTTTGAGTGCAAACAATTCATCATATTACTAATACCAAAACAGTTAGCAGTAACCACAAATTTGTCTACTGGCTAAATGATCCTCCATCATCAAACCCTCAAGAACTTTACCGTTCGCCCTCCTATGCAACAACTAACCTAAAAACTAGATGAAAAACTAAAAATAACTGGTATTTCTGTAATATTGGTTATCTCACTGTTATTAATAACATTATTTAACTGTAATGGTCATTTTAATTAAGAATAATGTTTAGAGAGTAAATTTGTTGGGACATTACGCTGAGAATTATATAATGTATTAAAAGAACTGTCTGGAATAACGTAATTCTTGTGGTTGCTGCTGAAAACCTTTCTTAAAGAGCAGGTAATACTTTTTTAACGTCACTCTATTGTAAAACGAGTTAGTTGGTATTTTGCAGTCTGGGCTTTCTTTGAAATTTAATTACCGTGTATTACGGTGGAAAAATGTTAGTTTTCATGGTTATCAGTTCATACAGACAGAATGCATCTAATTACGTCAAACCGACAGTGAGATGAAATGTTTCACAATTTGAGTAGTCTTTAATAACTGTAGGTATAAGTCCATCGTGATTCTTAGCTGAAGGATTTTTTGTTAACACAAGCAATTCAAAAGAATAGTGTACGATCATTATTGATTTCCCAGTGAGAAATAATTTATTGTACTAAATAAAAAATTTAAAAAACTTTATTTGGTATGATGTTTTCCTTAAGTTATATATATGTTTAATAAATTGATTCCAAAAATGTATTAAATATACATTTGTAGTAGGAAATCTTACATGGTGTTTGGTCAAATCTGATTTATCAAAAATCTCAAACACTGTCTTAATTAACTGTAAACCGTAGAGTTTTTATTCACACTGACTAATAATAAACGTTTAGCGACTAAAGGAAGATTTTTTTTAATTATAAGTATATGGAAGTTCGCTTAAAGTTTGACTATTTATCATAAAACGCAATAGCTTTTCGATGAACGAAGAATAAAAAGGAACACTGCTTACCAGACAAAATATATTGCACTTTACCGAACGCATAAATAAGCAAACGATACTCATATTCACCACAAAATAGTACAGTATTTAGAAAACCCAGATTAAGCCTTTAGCAAATATACACAAATGAATGTTGTTCATTTCAATATGGAAGGAATTATTGTTCGAAAACATCAGTGGGTTACTAAAACGTTTGCTTGGATTTTTAAAATACAGTATGGTTTGCATGTCATAATATATATTACAGCGAAAAGTTGGGTATATCTCAAATAAAATCAATGCAAAAGCAATGCCAGTGCAAAAAACTTCTGGTAGTCACTTGAAGAGACACTTCAAAATTCAGTAGTTGAGAATTTTTGAAAAATATGCATATACACTGAGTAAAAAGATGTCATCAGAAATTCTTCTGGCTGGATTTGCAAGCCAGATATTACTTAGAAAATCTGAAGATTGACTGAAGTACATATATGCTTCTTTCATGAAATCTGAGCTGATGAAGGCATGATAGAGACGAATTTACAGATGTTTTTAGAAATGAGTTATAAGCAAGTAATTTACAGATTATGAGCATCAGTTAGATAATCAGTGCAATCATGTATATGGAGTGAAATACAAAATCTCCCGAAAATGCTTCATATCTTGCGTGTCTTCATTTTTACCAGCACTGTTACTTGATGAGCAATTAAATTTGTTCATTCTGCTAAATCTGTCGAAATACACATGTCTAAGGCATATTTGTTTTATTTGCTTATGATAATTTGTATTCTTAATTGACTGGGAAATATTAGTATGTATTTTCTAACATATTCAGCTTGCAACTATTGTGACTGTGTTTGTGATTGCGTTTTTCACGCCTAAATACATCTTTTATTTCATCTCTTCTTTCTGGTATTATTGGTTTTCACTGAAACAATAATATTCAATTTAGAAAGTATATTTTCGCCCTTAAGGGTGTACTCTAAGATACTATAATTAAGGTCACCACTTAACAGGGTCATTACTAAACAACAATACAGTAGAGCAATATATGTATACCTTGCTGACGTACTCTTACAAACATGTAAAAAAAATTGAAATGGTGAAAAACAAAAAAAAGACACAGCATATATACTGCTCCTAAATCTTCTCATAATTACTTCTACCTTTGAATCCTTCAGAAAATAACTGTAAATTATACATCTTGTATTCGTTTTTAGACACATTTGGAAAATAAAAGTTGGTTATTTCAATACACAGAGCCTAGGATCTTAAAAAAAGTCAGCTGATATAGATCCGTGTTCAAACTTAGAGTTTTCCATTAACCTTGAAGTACTGGATGAGTTCTATCTTTTTATTCAGTGCACAATCTTAACCTTCGAAGCTGACCTTCACTTATGTAAGACGACTGAAGTAGTTTTGATCTGGTGCCAGGTATGAGCAAAAAGTCAACTTTCTGCCTACTGGCTTTCGATATTTAATAGCAAACTATCTTTTAGCACTTAACATAGCAATTATAAACTTCGTAGACAAAGAGATTTTTCAGGTAAACTAATAACAATTTACAGATGGATTATTGTTGATTTCAGTATAAAGCGAGTTTATTACTTTTTTCATATCAATAATTATAAACTTAATACATATCTTACCTTAATCTTAAGCAGTTTTCCAAGGCTTATTGGTAAATGTTTCCGTGGGAAAACAAGTAAAACAGCAATAACCTTTTGACCAGTATAACTTACATTTTTTTCTACTTTTTAGGCTATAAAGTCATTCTTATCATGGGAGCATGTAATAAATAGTATATTTTACTTTTGCAACCTAACAAATGAGAATGACCTCCACGAAAATTAAAAACCAAGCAGATTTACTTTGACATTTGACATTTCAGAAGAATTTTTTCCTGGGATTATGATAACTTAATTGAGAATTATGCATACATTTATTTACCAATATGGTACAACTAAAGGCGGTAGGGAATCTTTTCGTCGACAGGTTAAAAGGTAGAATTAGCTGAATGGAGTATTTGTCAATAAATCGCCACTAGACGTGACACGAACTGTAGATAGATGATACCCTTACCTGCTTTATGTAACGCTTCAAATTCTAAAGAAAGTAGCCTAGCAACCTATTTTAACATTGACTGCATGGTCTATTAAACCAAACTGTCAAAAAGTCAACTAAAACTACCAATCTAGCATTAGTGACTTTAGCTTTTGAATAAGTAATAAAGCTGTTTGTTCATCAACCTATTTCAGAGGTTTGTATGAAGTAGATGGCATTTTTTTTAGCAGTGATTATTGATACTTCGTGTTATTCTACTGACTCCTTACTGGTTCTTTTTCACGTAAAATCAGGTGGAAAGTACTAGTTTTGCGTTGATTTTCGATGTATTTAACACTTTTTTTCAGAAAATATACAAGTAATACATAAGGAGACATCCAAAAGTACAAAACGTCATAGCATAGAAGTTGTGGATATTCTGGAACGAAAGAAAAAAGGATAAACAAGACAAATAAAGAACGCAAGGGTGTTGTTCAGTGAAATTCTGAACAAAGAGTACAACTGTTAATTTAACTTTCTTGTAAAGTTTGTTATTTTTATTATAACTGACTGAGAATTCCCGATGCGCAATATGAATTGCTTTATTGAAGTTTTTTGATGTGAACCTTTAGTAATTCTTAAGATACGGTTACATCGTAAATTCTAAAGTTACTCATTTCTACTGGTTCAGAGAACAATTTTCGGTGGATGTAAATGTCAGGCATTTTAGTGGCACACACATTAACATCAACACCTAGTTACTCCTTGGTTTATTTTTAATGGTAAATAAAGTGGGGAAAATTGCCTATCTTTTAATAAACCCTTCAAGGCAGAATTTAGTAAAAATTTCAGAAGTGACTAGCACAACTTGCAAATAATGCAAAATAAATTTTACATATATCAGTTATATAATTATAGGTATAAGCTGAAAAAAAGTAAAGTTTTTTAAACGTGGTAAACAGTTATTGTAAGGTTTTTAGGACATATCCATCACATCTGCTACCTGAGTGTTGTATGAATAAACTAGCGAAACACCCATATCATTTCTTTGGCTACTATTTGGTTTTTCTCAAGGCAAAGTTACTTGCATGTGAATTATTTACATTATCTACATGTGACTATACATGGTTGTCTGGGCTTATGGAGTATTCTGCTAGGAACATTAAACTAGTGAGTTAATAAGTTAACTTGAGAAAGGTTATTTAGTATATTCACTATTGAAAAAGTCATGATGTTGAGTGGAGTGTATAATATAGACTTCACCATATATAATGATTTGTTATTTCTTTGCTGACTGCCTGAATTTTTATGACTTTTTCATTTTGATCCCTTTTTGTGGTTGGTAAACTAGCCTTCATAGACATTAGATATTTTTGAAAAATTGTGAATAAACCAAGAGAAGCGAAATAATGATCAGTTCAGACTTGTACTAGTATGATGAACGCTATTCAAGAGAATAAATGCTGGTGATATTTAGAATAACACCAAAGGATACAATGAAGTAGTGAAGATGTTTGAAGAAAGGAGACAGAGTATCAGAGGCAAACAAAGTAAGCGAAAAAATTGCACAGTGATATCCCAAGCTAAAAGAATGTTAGCAAATGTGATAATGTAGTCCGGTTCGGTATTATTTTATCATTACCTACTGTAACTTTCCGATAAACAAAACATGTTACTCTACACAGCTTGTTTTCACTGCTGTGTAAGAATAGCCACTTTTATTGGTTGCCATAAATTTCAAATCATACAAAAAGTATAAAAAGAAATATTACGATAAAACTCAATTTACTGAATTTATGTCTACATTAAGTGATTTTAACGCTTAGCAATTAGGAAACCTGTAATCCTTAAAAAAAGAACCTGGTTCTTCACTTTATCACTCATTGTCTGATTCATGTTATTGTTCTGATACGGCTGTATACAACGATTTTGTAGAAGAATATTTATAATAATTCTAACTAAACTGAGATTTTTATAATGTAACTTAGACAAAAAAATTGGTGAAATATTTACTTATGGGTTTATGAAAACAATCAATAATTTCTACTTTTTTTCTCTATTTCTATTATAGCAATTATGTACGATCAGTAAAGAATGAGGAAGAAATTTTTTTAAAAATTCATTTTACTAGTTATTCACTTTGTACTATGGTTGAATCAATAAAATTAAATTTTTATGTTTACAAGTGGTTATGACAGCAGTTGTTGATTGAACTTCGTAAACTAAAAATATTCCGTTTAATAGCTGCAACATTTTGATAACGAGAACAGAATAAATTATGCCTTATAAACTGTTCAATAATAGATTCATCATGGAAAACACTAAAAAGCACAACATGACGTTTATTTTCATGATGTCTTTTGCCATTCTAATATATTTATTAACTGTAAGTTGCCTTTGAAATACAAGTTGACAAAAGCATGAAATGTAACATTTTTTTGTGTGTAGTTTCTTCAACTTTTTCAAGATTGTAAGCATAAGTTATTCAATTTTAATTTCAGCCTGAAGTGTTATGTTGTCGATTGCATCACATGTAGCTAGCTTTGTGTTCAGTATCCACTTCAATTATTTAGATTTATTCAAATATATTCTGTCAAAACTGTGAAATGAAGTTATGCCTATCTATTTCACTTATAAAGACACTAAAGTTTAAAAATATCATGTTTAAACAATATTGTTATTCACTTTTGCTAATAGGTATTCTACCGAAAGGTTAAACATTCTTACTGACTTCTTTCTCATAATTTTGATTTTTTTTGTTTGATCTTTGAATGAAGTTATTCATATTTGCATTGAAGAAGAAATCAGAATCCTTCACTTCATCTTATCGTTAGTTATATTGTTATTTACATGTTACAGTATGCTTTAACTTCTTGACCCATAAACACTATTTGTAAAGACGGAAACTGTATTGATAAATAATTCTAAATTAAATAAAATTGCTTTATAAACAATACAAAGTGATGATTGAAGGTTGAACGAAAGCCTTGGTCACAGTATGACTTAAGGTAGCTACCACCTGAGTGACAAGTTTGATGTTATACTATCTGATCCTTACTGGGTCTGTAATTAAATTTCAAAGGGTTTTGCTTGGTCATCATTTGGATACTTGCCTGATAGACAACTGTCATTTGATCTTTGTAAGCTAACCAGCCAGGACTTCTCCATATCGAAAGTGAAATGAATTAAAGAAAAGGAGCATCGGAATGGTGATTGATGAGGCTATCTCAGATAACTACAACTTTTGATTGATACAACGTGACAACCTTAATCTGCCTTTAAAAATAATTGTCTGGTTATAAGTACTTATAGCGCAATAAAGAACGTCATCTTATTGAGAAAAAATTGTTCATTGCTCTATTTTTATCAAAATGAATAGATTGCTATCAAACTTTAATCACCTTGTCTACAACAAGCAAACAATAAAGACATATGAATACTTCCAATGATGGTTATTCAATTGTATTTCAAGTGTTTTATGCGTAACTGCATCTTATATGAATGTATACCTCTATGAGTTGACGCACGGAACCTGATTTCTTTAGCTTGTAACAGATTTTAACAGATTAGCATAGTTTAACTCTTAAGAACAGCCTTCGTTTATGTGATACAAAAATTCTCTGCAGTCACATACGCGATCTCAAACTTTACTGTCAGGTTTCTCTAGTTGTTAAAGAACCATAATATTTCACTTGTTATTACATTAATGGACATTGAAACAAGGTATTGAATCAATGCCAATTGTTGTATTTGATACTGCGTAAATTGCATTGGTTAATCAGTTGTATAAGAACAAAGGATAAGGACTGTTACTGCACAAGGAAAACCACAAAAACATTTGTACTGTGTCAACTTTATCATGTTCTCTTTCATTTGTTAGCTTTTCAAAGTGTAAATGAAATATATAAATGTTTATAACCTATTCTAGTTTCGGTGCAGGATATCTAAACTAGTTTTAAATGGCAGTTACTTCTGGAAGATCACATTTATCGAGCGGAGAAAAAATATCAGAGGCTAGATTAGGTAGAATAAGCCTACGTTCCTCAGAAATTTCATCACTTACATATTGCTTAAATGATTTGTTTACCATTCTTTACTAATTTAGCTATGGCTGTAGAAATATAATTTAAAAAAGTTCTTTATGGACACAGTTATATGGTAAACATCTTCACACTCCTTTTCAGTGTCAATGAAAGAAAAATAACCGTGCTGTATCTAGGTTACTTGCTTTTCTGAACTTAACAGCAAAGCTTATCTACAGCTACGAAGAAACTCAGAAGATCTAACCTGGGTCATTCATTGTCGATGTCGCAGACTCAAACACCAAGAAACTCACAACGTTACTAAACCTCGCTTGAGTTGAATTCTGCACACCAGTTAGTCACCAGTAAGCATCCATTGTAGCTGTCTTGTTTTTAGTACTCAGTACCGACAAACGAACAAACTACAAATCTAAATGATAGTGACGGTTAACGGAATTTACCTAAAGTGCTTTATGTCATCATAATATATTATACTTCGCTCGTCTGGAAAGTGGACAAGTTTATGACACATGTTCTGTTAATTCTGTCAATAAATTCGATACTTTTTGTATTTCATAACTTAAGAACCGTAGCCTTCAAAGTATGATCAGTTTGTAACAACGGAAATGGCTGAATAAACTCTAAAGTGACCGCTATCTTTGTTACTTAGCAACGATAAGTGCAATCAGTTGCTGTTAATGGTTTAAAGATTGCTTTGCATAAAGTTTTCATTTATGAAATAGTTGAATCTATTTAGATAACAGAAATTACAGTATAGTAGTTAGTAATAATAACAATAATACATAATAAATTACTAACTCCAGAAGTTTGATACGGTGAGAGAATAAATGCTCGTGAAATTTTTCAACCTACTCACCACATAGATTAGTATAGTGTACATACAAATCCTTTTTAAAAGCTACCTTTTAGAAACAGAGCAAAATAATCCATCTTTTCATGTTTATTGCACTTATATATCTCCAAAGTAGTATCTTGTAATTACCATCTATGAATAGAGTTTTAGGAATAAAAGTCATTTATTTGTTATTATGTTTTGAGCAAAAGTGTCTGGTGCAGTACTTGATTCTATGCTTCACAAGTTGTTAAGTGTCATTAATGTGTCGATTCCACAGTGTGTTACTGCACTGAAAAGTTTTCACAACGTTCATCTGAACTCTTCTGGTCTGTGAATGATACTGTACCATTTGAATGTGACGCTGTAGTCATATAATTCACGGATTGTAAAGCGTCTGCTGGCTCACAGGTATACTGTGGTGTAGAGTGATTCCTAGAATAACGTTGTTTCAGTCGACATGAATTGAATTTTATTTTAAAAGGTGAACATAGAATATCACCGAATGCTTTACGAATATCACGCAAAGAATATGCATAGATAAATGGATTGACACCTGAATTAAGGTAGCCAAGCCATGTTACTAATGGGAATATAATATTTTCTTTAGATTTTAAAATTGACGGGTAAATAGCTTTAATGGTGTTATAAACAAAAAATGGCAACCAACACAGAACAAATACACCCATTACAATTCCAAGTGTTTTAGCTGCTTTACGTTCTTTAGTAAATCGCTGAACACGTTTTTTGATTTCAGTTAGACAACTTCTTGATGTGATCCCAACCTCTTCAATATTTTGTATTGTATTTGATGCTGATTCTGAAACATTATCATCACTTGGTATTATTGGTTGGCTTATATTAGTTCGGTTGAATATAATCTTGTAACAACCACAAAATAATGTGCATTGAGTACTTGGTTCATCGGTTAAGTCAACAGCTTTTGGTTGATTAAATTTTACACGTTTAACTATTTTTTTATCATCAGTTATTTCAGAATCTGGCAACTCCTGATTGTTAGCAGTATCCATATTCTCCTCAAAATTTGACAAAGGAATCCGTTTGTTTGAAATACTGGTAGAGTTTGTTGAACATAGGGTATCAGTGTTTTTATACGTTTTCGTCAGTATACCTCTGTGTAATGAAGATGGTAATGATTTAGTTGTACCACCCCTGTGTACTCTTAATATCATAACTTCACCACCGAGTGATTTTCGGTAAATCAGTCTTTTGCCAGTATTCAGTGTTTTAACTAGACCATTGGCTTTTTGGTAAATTTTCCAATAAACAAAAACCATAACTATCAGTGGTATATGAAATGAGATGCATGATGAAAGGAATAAGTAAACTCGATCAGATGAAAATAAACACTCTTCATTTGTTACAGCATTGATTTCAGTATCATTGTATATATTACTTGAATACCGCCACCAGGCAATAGCCGGAAATGAAATTAACACTGAACATATCCATGTTAGCATAATCATGAGAATGCATCGTGAGTGTGTCATACGTAAAGGGTAATTAAATGGATCAGATATAGCAATATAACGTTCCACAGAAATTACGCATAAGTTTAAAATTGAAGCTGTTGAGCTAAGGACATCCAATGCATGCCATATATCACACCAGTCTTGTCCAAAAGGCCATAAAATATATTCACTCTGTTGTTCTTTAGGAAGACAGTCTTTATGAATCGACCTGAGAAGGTCGATTACAGCGAATGGCATAACTATAGCTCCTAAAACTAGATCTGCTGCTGCTAGAGATGCTATAAGACAGTTAGTTACATTTTTTCTTAGTTTATGTTTTGTAGATATAGCAACTAGGACAAGTAAGTTACCTCCTATGGTAACAATGATGATAATACTAAACCCCAAAGATGCTATTGATTCCACTACATTTCCATCCACTGAATGTAGACAACCACCGCTTGTATTGATACTAATATTATCCGATATATCCACATTTAGTTGTTGTTCCTCAGTGTTCATTTCTCATAGGTGGTCTAAGTTATTTGACCATAATTATTCATATCAGCAAGAAAATTCAATCGGACAAAAATAGCTTGGTGTTTTATATCAACAAAATTTGACAGCCAACCATTCGCATTATAATTTGGCCTAAAATAAATATTACCAACCAATGACTGTGAGGCCAAGGGACCAATCAAACCAGTGACCTTGAAACTAAGTGACATTTCTTGCAGTGGGATCGCAGTGGTTATAATAATATTGTATGAATATAATTGACATAAGATTGAAGTTAATCTCAGTTTTAAGAAGTATGACTAAAATATTTTAGATAAGTAATGGAATACTTCTCTTGATAAATTTGAAGTGTTAGAAGTACTAGGAAAAGGGAATAAAATGATATTTTATTTCACGAATATTCATTAGTTACGTAGTCTGAAATGACAATGAATTTCAGAAAAAAATTATACAATCGAATGCTATATATTCTTGAACATTGTCACAAAAGATAATATAAGATTTAAGGACTTATTATTTTAGGAAACGGAAGATAAGTTGAACATTGGAACCACTGCTAACTTATATGTTACGTTACAAAAAAGTTCTAATTGGATGAATACCTTGGTCATGTCATGTCTAATTTGATTTGTAAATTTGCGTACATTTATGGTAGCATGTAAGCTGAAAAGTGTGATAGGAGGACATTCATTCATTCCTTTAAGCATACGATGAATTTATTATTATAGTAATATTTAAACTACGTGATTAACAAACATGTCGCACATACAGGACATCAGTTCAATAATTCTAGCTCCTACGAATTAAATGGGCAGAATAAACCTCAGCTACTAATCCTTTTCAAAATCGTTTATCTATAATAAAAGGCTTTCAGCCTGATTTATACAAGAATTTGACCTTGTTTCACTTACTTAGTCATAAATTTTACTCGTGTAATGATTTCAAACTACTTATTTGATTGCAGTCTTACGGATGTCATTTTCTTAATTATTTGTAATCCGTTGGTTAATATTACTCACTTTTCTTTTTCTTTTTTTCGACCCTTTCCCATACTGCACAGTCTTTGAGCCTTTATTAGATAACATATAAGTAAACAGTGGTTTCTATGCTCAACTTATGGCCTTTTGTTTCCCCGACACTCTGGATTCCTCAATTTTAGAATATCTTTTGTATTACCATACGACATTAAATAGTACGTAAGTAAATAAATTTTCTTCGAATAGCCGTTGCAATTTATTATTTTAACTAGTCGATGGTTATTCGTATAATAAAACACTTCAAGTTTGTTTACATTTTCACAGATAACGTGTGTCAAAATAGCTTCATAAAGATGGGTGGTATGTGTAAGGAAATCAAAGTTGAAAAAATTGAATACCCACAAGCTGAATTTCACTTGCTCCAAAGAATATGTGTACTCAGTTTTGCTTAGTAAAATGGAAACTTTTTAGGGGTGGAAACGGTGCTTTAATATAGCAATATATCATTATATATTTTTTGAAAAGATCCAAATGTGACACGAATTCAGTCAAAACTTTTCATTATATGACATTTTTCGTGAAATGTTTTGCCTAAATAACTTGAATATGCTGATTATGAGATTATTTTGGTTTTCAAAGACAATTTGGACAATGTTTAATGCCAAAAACTGAAAGGAATATAGCAGTGAGAACTCAGGAAGACTGTCTTACTCTATTAGTTTGGCGTTTTGTAATTCATGCAGTAAATGTTATTTTAAAAAAGTTTAGGCAGCTTATTTCGCAAAATTCATTATTTATTTATTGTTTATAGGTAACTTAAACTAAGAAAATGTTTTCCAGAGGATTTAGCGTAAACTATTTTGTTTCAAAATACATATCCTGATTTTTTTGATACGAGATGAAAGCAGCTTCTATGGTCTATATATTTTTCTCAGGTGCATATTTAGTCAGTAGACTTAAATGGTATCATGCGGAGAGCAATAGCTTTATTATTAGCTCTTCTGTCGAATATTGCATAATATTCATGCAGTCATTTCGTATATATTATTCACTGAGTTTGGATGTTTATTAGACGGGACATAGTTTTCGAAAAATTATTATTATTATTATTATTATTAGTCCCTTGGGTTCCTAGTGGAACATAGGGCTTCAGTAGCACGCCTCCAGTGACCTCTGTTCTCTGAGATCTTTTGAACCTGGTCCCACGACAGCCCACAACCTCTCATTTCCTCCTCGCGCGACCTCCTCCATGTCACCCTCGGACGTCCAACTCGTCGCTTCCCATGGGGATTCCACTCGAGGGCCTGACGCGTGATGTCCTCAGTCGGCCTTCTCAGTGCATGGCCAATCCATCTCCACTTCTTCCTGCATATTTGTTGGGTGATAGGTTCTTGGTTGGTTCGTTTTCAGAGTTCCTTGTTGCTTATTCTTTCTGGCCATCTGATCTTCAGCAGCGAGCGTAAGCAGTTGTTGTTGTTGTCGAAAAATAACGATTGACATTTCCTTAGATAGTTTTATTTATAACTTCTAAACTTAAAATGAAAATATTTTAAAACTAGCCTGAAAAGTGTTTTACGTTGAACATATCAAATGATAACTAAGTAACAGGGATTATAAAAGAACTGTAACAAAACAACCCTTGTTTGAATTTTGAATATTTCTTGACTATCTGTAATTTTTTTAAGTGCCAGGTAAACCTTAAATTTAAAGTCATAGGCATTTAATAATTATTTAAAACTTTTCTTTTGAAGAGTAGAATACTAATTGCATCATCTAAAACTATGTTTTCGTAAGCAACATGTACATTAGAAAATTTATTTTCAGTATGAAAGTATATTTTACTGATTTGATGCACCACAAAATTTACTGCTTTTCGAATCTATACGCCAGTCTTATGTTCAATTGAGGAAAAATAATATACACTTTCGAATTGGAACTTTGTTTGTTTATACTGGATGAAGTTTTTCAAACATTCTAACAAGTTTACTCACCCTTCCCACAATTCTTTGTTATATAATTGAATATTTAAGAGATTTGTACAGTTACTTGAAATAAAAAACTTATTGTATGAAACCTTTTTGGATTCATAAGCGGAAAACACACCATATACTGTAGTTGTTTGGATCATATTTCTTGCTACACTGAACTGTCAAAAAGTTGAGCATCAGATGATCAAGTAAAATTGTGTAATTTCATTACACTAAACAGTAAAAAGGAATGGTGTAATGAGTTTCGAAATTAGAATTTAACATGGGCTAAAATTAGTTCAAGCTCTAACAGAAAGTGAAAAGCAGTTTAGGGTGAGATGACTACTTTGAACCGCTTTAGTGAACACGCAGTGTCTTATGTCAAATAAACAGAGATATTTTTCAATACTCTTCTGATTCTGGCATACAATTTCTAGGTAATTGCTTCTCGTGTACTCGAAAAACTAAATTCGCTTGTCTGGACAATTTCATTGGAAGATTAAACGGAGGCTTCCATTCTGTTTCTTAAAGCAATTCAGAATAAATTCTACCCAAATCAAATAAACTTTGTGATCACTGCTATCATTATGAAAAATCAATTGTATAAAAAATACCGCAGATAATTCTTTTTATGAAAGTATCTGGTATGAGAAGTGTTTTCAAGTGAAATTATATAAAACGATGAATAGTGCAGTCTATGTATTACTCCAAAATCATGAACTTATTTTGACTGCCAAATCCTTTATTTTACTCATCTATCAATTTCAAAGTACTGATTCAATTACAGTAATATGCATGTTAATTATTTTATTAGTTAAGAAATCTGTTAGCTAGTAGGAGAGTCATTCTTTTTCCACTTTTACAATTCTTCAAGCTTCTATTCACAAGAAAATAAGCAGTGATTTTAAAATCTAGTTTCTATTTTTGTTTCTACAAGATTGAAATTCATTAAGATACAATATCTAAAGTACAACCATTTGACATTTAAAAGGCAAAGTTCTTTACTCTATTTTATTCTGATCACCACTATGATACTAAGTTGTATGAAGCTAAAGTAAATTCATCAAATGAAATTATATTATTATATTTTGCGGATCTAGTCCACTTAACCTTGTCGAAATTACTTGAAGGATGCAAAAATTTAACACATTGAAATATTATTATTATTTATATTATTATTAGTCCCTTGGGTTCCTAGTGGAACATAGGGCTTCAGTAGCACGCCTCCAGTGACCTCTGTTCTCTGAGATCTTTTGAACCTGGTTCCACGACAGTCCACAACCTCTCATTTCCTCCTCGCATGACCTCCTCCATGTCACCCTCGGACGTCCAACTCGTCGCTTCCCATGGGGATTCCACTCGAGGGCCTGACGCGTGATGTCCTCAGTCGGCCTTCTCAGTGCATGGCCAATCCATCTCCACTTCCTCCTGCATATTTGTTGCGTGATAGCTTCTTGGTTGGTTCGTTCCCAGAGTTCCTTGTTGCTTATTCTTTCTGGCCATCTGATCTTCAGCAGCGAGCGTAAGCAGTTGTTGATGAATGTCTGTAGTTTATTGGAAATGCCTTTCGTGACGCGCCAAGTCTCTGAGCCATACAAGAGCACTGACTTGACGTTGGTGTTGAAAATCCGTATCTTGTTCCACATGCTGAGTGCAGAAGATCTCCACACTGGTTTCAGGCTAATGAATGCCTGTCTTGCTTTTCCGATTCTGACTTTGACGTCCTCGTCCGTCCCGCCTGTAGTTGAAACAGTGCTTCCTAGATAAGTGAAGGAGGTTACTTCCTTCAAGTTTCTCCCGTTGACGGTGATTGGAGTTTGTTGTTGTTGTTGATGGTGGTGGTGCGGTATCTTCATCACTTCTGTCTTCTCTATATTCACCTGAAGTCCCGTCTTAGCTGCCTCTTCTGTCAACTTGTTAGTTTTTGCCTGCAGATCTTCAAGTTTATGTGACATTAGGCATAAGTCATCGGCGAAATCCAAGTCTTCTAGGTTCTTTTCCGTCGTCCAGTGTATCCCCCTCTTCTCGCTGCCTACTGTTTGCTGCATGATCCAGTCCACCACAATAAGGAATATCATGGGGGATAGTAGGCAACCTTGTTTCACTCCTGTCTTCACTTCAAAGGCATCACTGAGCTTCCCATTGTGGATTACTTGGCATGTGGCATCTTCATATAGTTGTTGAATGAGGCGGATAAAGGTTTGCGGTACTCCGTAGTATTGAAGCAGTTTCCAAATTACTTCTCGGTCGACGCTGTCAAAGGCCTTCTCAAAGTCGATGAAGTTGAGGTAGAGAGCTGATTGCCATTCTACGCTCTGTTCTATGATGATACGAAGTGTTGCAATTTGGTCAGCACATGATTTGTACTTCCTGAAGCCTGCCTGTTCCGGTCGCAGTTTTGAATCCAGTGCGTCTTTAAGCCTCTCCAGGATGATGCGGCTTAATATTTTACTTGGGGTGGACAGGAGAGTGATTCCGCGCCAGTTCTTGCAAGCACTGAGGTCTCCCTTCTTCGGCAGTTTGACAAGGTAACCCTTCTTCCAATCGTCCGGTACCTTCTCTTCCTTCCACACCTTCTGCAATAGTGGTGTGAGCATGTCCGCTGTTGTCTCTGCATCTGTTCTCAGTGCTTCTGGTGGGATTCCATCTGGTCCTGCTGCTTTCCCGCATTTCAGTAGCTTTATGGCGTTCAGGACTTCCATTTTCGTTGGGGGATTTATGTTCACTTGTAATTCAGCGGCTGCAGGTGGTATTTCTGGACGAAGTGCAGGTGGTGGTCGATTCAAGAGCTTCTTGAAGTGGTCGGCCCATCGTTTCCTCTGTTTCTCTTCTTTTGTAATTAAATTTCCTTCTTCATCTTTTATTGGTTTCATCTGTGTTGGTCTCTTCCCTGATAGCAACCTGGTTATTTGATACAATGTCGTCAGGTCTCTCTTACCTGCAGCCTGTTCTGCTTCACTTGCCAGTGTGTCGTAGAAGTGTCTTTTGTCTTTGCGTGCACTCTTCTTCACTTCTTTGTCCAGTGTTTTATACATTGTGCTCAGTTCCTCTTGTCGTTGAGCATCCTTGCACTGGTTTATCTTCTGCTTCACCATCCTCCTCTCCTCTATCAGCTTCCAGGTATCCGTCGAGATCCATTCCTTGTCTTCTTTCTTCTTCCTTCCTAATACTGTTGTGCAGGTTTCTTTCCACATCTCTTTCAAAGACTTCCAGTGTTCTTCCACACAGGTTTCTTCAGGGATGTCCCTCGACGTCTCCCATTTTGTCTTGATGGCTGCTTTGAAGATCTCCTTTGTAGTTTCATCCTTCAGTTTCCGAGTGTTGTACTTGAACTGCGGTCTATCACCAGCTTCCTTGAAGGCTTTTAACTTGATTTGGAAGGTTCCTTGCACTAGATAGTGGTCTGAACCTACATCTGCTCCTCTTCTTGACCTTGTGTTAAGTAGACTGCGTCTCCATTTTCTTGAGATTGAGATAAAGTCGATTTGATTTTTAGTGTGTCCATCTGGTGAAGTCCATGTCGCTTTGTGGATATCCTTGTGCCTGAACACACTGCCTCCAATCACCAAATCGTTGAATGCACAGAATTCTGCAAACAATTCTCCATTCTCATTCATTTCACCTAGCGCCTCTCGACCCATGGTTAGTTCTCTTCCTGTGTTGTCACCTCCCAGTTTGGCATTCATGTCGCCCATTAGAATTTTGATATCGCCAACTGACGTCTTGTCCAGTGTTGATTGAAGTTGTCTGTAGAATTCCTCCTTTTTCTCTTGCTCTGCATTATTTGTAGGTGCATAACATTGTATGATTGTGACCTTTCTTCCTCTTGAGTTGAATCTTGCTGTCATGATCCTGGAGGAGATTGGTTCCCACTGCATGAGAGCCTTCGATGCTCTTGAGGACATCATGATAGCCACTCCCTCAGTGTGCTCGTGGTTGGCGTCTGGGTGACCGGAGTAGATTATTGATTCTCCAGTTGACAGTTTGGAGAGTCCACTCCCATTCCATCTGCTTTCGCAAATCCCAAGCACTTCTATGTTATACCTTCTCATCTCCTTTGCAATCTGGGCTGCCTTACTGGGTTCAAACATCGTACGGACATTCCATGTCCCCACGTTTACTTTCGCTTTCATCGAGAGAAGACACATCGGCCAATTGGCTTCCCGAAGGCTTTCACCAACTGGCGTCATTTCGCCTCTCCGATTCCAGCGGGGAATAAGTTTGTTTTCATTTTTTATATTTTGTTTGTGCTTTGAAGTTTCTTTAGCGGTTAGATTTGTTTTACGGGGTAGGGTTGCTAGCCCTATGCCCAACCTTCCCTCTTTACCCGGGCTTAGGACCGGCTAGTAACTAGTAAACTAGTTAACCAGGCGAGGTTATTGAAATATTATATGACAATACAATTATTCGATGAAATATTTTCGAAAATCATGTCTTCAGGCTCTTGTTTTTCAGTCAGTTTTTCTTGTAGAAAGGGTTAGAAGTTTTTCGCCTGGCAGCTTTCTAGGTAGGCTACAGTGCGAATAAAGAGTTTCATGAAAGCGAAGGAAGATAAAGTTCTGCTTTAGGTTTATTTGACGAAAGAAGCACTTACTTTTTTGATTTACAAGACACAGTGATACAATATTATTTACTTTATGACGTTTCGAGCATAAATTGTCAATGCTCATTATCATATCAATGTAATCCCACTACTTTCGACATCTGGTTTTTATAGTTCTGTCACCTACTCTTATTTGTTTTTAATTATAGTAAAATTTTTCACATCTCTGGTATTGGTGTTGCTTCATTCATGTTACATATGTTGATTCGATGAACAAAGATTCTTTCCCACAGTACCCAAGTTTCACACTTATAAAAAGTAGTTAATCTAAACCGCATTCTAGTTTACACAATGATATTCGCAATTAAAGTATATTCATGAAAGCAATGAAATACACTGAGATATGTGCTTTTTACCCGTGTAACGGTTTAAAGAAAGACTACAGTACTACTGTTTAGAGTTTATGAATTAACAAAGTCGATGAAAGTTTGCAAATATGATAAATGATTTTATTGACAAGTCTAAAAAGGTTAAGAAACTGTCAATGATCTCATTTGTAAAGTTACTGATAATAATCCTACGTAAAACATGTATGAACCTCTTTGTATATGAATGATATGACTGACCTTTAAGAGAGACAAAAGATGATACAAGTTGTATGGAATCAAATTCAGTTTGTTAATTGTGTTTGTAGGAATGCGAAAATGTCACTTTCAGCGAATCATAATTGAACCTTTTAAAAATTATTAAACTTTGATGTTTGTTTCGACATAACTGCTTTTCTGGAAGAACAAGTGGTTTTAAAGCTTTTCTTTGTAAGAATATTATTTACGATATCACCTGACAAACATACATAAAGAAATTTGAAAGCACTTTCTTTATGTTGAATTGCTTTTATTTTGATAAACATATGAGCCAAATGACGGTGATAATATACTTTGGATAGGTCAGCTGTACATTGAACTTGACTACAAATATGGTTCATTTTCTATTGACTTAGAAAATCGGTTGGCTTACCAAATTTATTTCTATTTTCGGGATGAGACTTACAGCTGGGCACTTAGTAACATCCCAGAAGGTTTTTCATTTTACGTGTATAACAGTTTTTCCTTCAGAAAAGAATGTTTGCCGGAGTAATAAAGGCAGTAGGTGCCATTCATTTTCCCAGCTATCCATTCACTTCGATTTCATCGTTCACAGTAGGTTGGATTTGATGAGATTACTAAGCTGCATAATTATGCAGTTAGATATAAGGGCTCTGATATTACTGTGGCAGATACATTTACGAACTTGGATGTTGTCAGGGATTTTGTCTGCTTCTTCAATAACGTCATAGCTAATAGAAGGTGATTTAGTCAATGATAAGTGAAAAAGGCCACGAAACTAGTTAATTGACCCCATCAAGCGGATGAAGAAATGGATTTTTGGACAACACAGTGAGATACAAATTGTCTAAACTGTGTAATGTATTTGCACAACACATTTCGAACTATCTCATAACACACGTACCTGTCATGTTAGGGAAGAAAATGTGAAAAGCAGTCAAGTAGGAATAAAAAAATGAAAGCGAATAACAATGAAAATCAATAGGGCGAAAGTAATAGTACATGGAACTTGATTTCAGAGTTGAATTCACCAAGGTGGAGATTTCATATGATAACAAATTTGTTTTGAACACATAGGTGGTTTAAACTTTCTAATATTTAAGGCCTCGACAAAATAATGGATCCATCCTCAACAGGTTTTGTAATCAGGTCTAAAGGAAGCGGCCGTGTCAATCCTGTGGCCTGTCCCAATGATATGTTTCGCCATTGCAGACCTTGAACGTCTGCTGTCAACGTTTATGGGTTCATGTGATTCAGTTTGCTTCTGAAGACACTTAGGAATATGCCTAAGGTCCTTATTTGTATGGATCTATAAGTCTTCCTTATGTATAGGTCACAACACACACATTTGAATTGGTAGATGCAATCAGACGTAACACTGTCGTTATGTTCTGCATTGGTTTGAGAGAATATTTGGGCTTCGTGGTTTCTATGAATCAAAACCCAGCAGCATAGCACGTCCTTCTAACAGCGATGTCGAATCCCTGCTTAAGGATTGTAGTATGGGTCACCTTTGTATGGAAGAACCATGAAATCGATTTTCATCGACAGAAATCGCTTGCCCAACGAGATTGAGCCGAAAACTCCACTATTCGAGAAAAATTAATAAAACTAAGATACAAGTTGTCATGCCTGACATAAAAGCAGGATTTACACAGATGAATACTGTTGATGGAAGTGTGTTTTTGAGCCCATTGACATATTCGCCATAATTTAACACCCTAAAAGTCGGTATACCAAGGTATAATAATAATCTGTACATCATTTAATTTCAAGATCTATAGAAACGTACAGCTTTAAGCTTTGAAACTGCAACCATTTTGGTGCTTTCAACTATATTTAAACTCATTCACTTCTTCTTGGTTACTGAGAGTAGCTCAGAATCCACTTTCATCAAATAATACAGCAAGCGTTAACAATCATTACCCGATTCACCTTTATTATAATCAAATCAAGAAAAGGCCAGTATTTTTCTTAGTTTTGGCTGGCAGATGAATCCGGGACGCGCGTTTCTTCCTAGCTCGTCAGCTGGATGTATCTGCATCGATGTGAGTGATGTAGTTCCCATTATGACTCGAACCCCATACCCACTTACAACGCTAAAGCGTTATCTAGTAATCCACCAAGTATTTGAGGCAATGATTACGAGTTTCGAGTCTCAGTGAGAACATCACTCACTGGGTAGCGAGTACATTCAGCAGACGATTCCCAAAACAGGCCGAAAAGCGCGTCCTAGGTTCCTCTCCCGACAATAACCAAGCAGATTATCAGATAAATACTTAGGCGATATCGAGACATCCGCATAGGAGCACATATGCTTACAGAGGTCGGACAATTCGATCCAGTATAACAGCAGAGAACTATAAGTATATAAATAATTGGTAGATACTAGTATGGTTGAAAATGTAAATATACAAATCTGGTAGTTTTGTGTTTTAATTGCATTTATTCTGATGTGATACTAAAAATGTATGCCGATGACATACAATCAAATCGAGTGTCTCTAAAGTGTTTGATGATAGGAAAAATGTCAGGATAATGATAGAAAATGTGTTATCAAACTGATGTCAGAGCACGCTGAAAACTTCCTTGAACTCAGCCAGTCTTCACAAACCAACAAATAAATTATTCTTTAGTGCTAATAAATGGTTAGCTTTAAAGTGGATTATATGGCGCTCTTCTGAGTTATAACCTTCGGAAACACTCAAGTTAGATGAGATGATAAATACTCATGGATGGAACTGGAAATCGGTTATGCTATATAGTGAATTGAAAAACGTTGGAAAATGTGAATCTGTTAAATTCATCCAGCACGATAGCTGAAGAGTAACCACTTTGCATCAAACCCTTACTATCTTTTGGTAGGTCTCTCACGCAACTGAGGGTTTGCAGTTTCAACCTAGGACAAAATAGCTGATCTGAGCTCCCTGTTTTTCCATTGATATCGGTGGGATAAGAAAGTTACTTTTTACCTGAAAGAATACTGAGCATGTAAAAGGTATATAAACCTCTATTTCGAGGTCAGTATGCAAATACTGATGAGAAAACATTATTTGAATATGAAGTCTTCTGAAAGTAAGAAATAAGTAGCTTGGAAATCTGGTCACTAAGAGTGTTTTACCATTATTATATTATTATTTGTCCCTTGGGTTCATAATGGAACACATGGTTTCAGTAGCACGTCTCCAGGGCACTCTCTTCTCTGAAATCTTTTGAATCTGGCTCTACGACAGCCCACAAGCTCTCATTTCCTCCTCGAACGATCTCCTCCATGTCACCCTCGCCTCAGACACCCAGCTCGTCGCTTCCCATGGGAGTTCCACTCGAGGGCCTGACGCATGATGTCCCCAGTCGGCCTTCTCAGTGTATGCCAAATCCATCTCCACTTCCTTCCAATGCATATTTGTTGAGCGACAGTTTCTTCGTTGGTTCATTGCCTGGCCAGAGTTGCTTATTGCTTATTCTTCCCGGTCATCTGATCTTCAGTAACGAGCTACCGTAGGCAGTTGTTGATGAAGGTCTGTAGTTTGTTGGAAATGCTTTTCGTAACCCCCCAAGACTTTAGACATACAAAAGCACTGATTTGACGTTGGTGTTGAAAATCCGGATGTTGTTCCACATGCTGAGTGCAACTGATCTCCATACTGGTTTCAGGTTAGTGAACGCCTGTCTTGCTTTTCCGATTGTGACTTTGACGTCCTCGTTCGTCCCGCCTGTAGTTGAAACAGTGCTTCCTAGATAAGTGATCGAGGTTACTTCCTTCAAGTTTCTCCAGTTGATGGTGATTGGAGTTTGTTGTTGTTGTTGATAGTGGTGGTGCGGTAGCTTCATCACTTCTGTCTTCTCTATATGCACTTGAAGTCCCGTCTTCGCTGCCTTTTCTATCAACTTGTGAGTTTTCGCCTGTAGATCTTCAAGTTTGTGTGACATCAGACACAAGTCATCGTTGGCGAAATCCATATCTTCTAGGTTCTTTTCCGCAGTCCAGCCAGCGTATACCCCTCTTCTCGCTCCTCACTGTTTGCTACATGATCCAGTCCAGTCGACCACAATCAGGAATATCATGGGTGATAGTAGGCAACCTTGTTTCACTCCTGTCTTCACTTCGAAAGCATCACTGAGCTTCCCATTGTGAATTACTTGGCATGTGGCATCTTCATATAGTTGTTGAATGAGGCTGATGAAGGTTTGTGGTATTCCGTAGTATTGAAGCAGTTTCCAAATTACCTCTCGGTTGACGTGGTCAAAGGCCTTCTCAAAGTTGATGAAGTTGAGGTGAGGTGGAGAGTTGACTGCCATTCTATGCTCTGTTCTATGATGATGCATAGAGTGGCGTTGCAATTTGGTCCACACATGATTTGTACTTCCTAAAGCCTGCCTGTTCCGGTCGTAGTTTTGAATCCAGTGCGTCTTTAAGCCTCTCTAGGATGATGCGGCATAATATTTTGCTTGCACTGGGTGGACAGGAGCTTGATTCCGCACCACTTCTTGCAAGCACTGAGGTCTCCTTTCTTCGGCAGTTTGACACGGTAACCCTTCTTCCAATCGCCAGGTACCTTCTCTTCCTTCCAGACCTTCTGCAATAGTGGTGTGGTGTGAGCATGTCCGCTGTTATCTCTGCGTCTGTTCTCAGTGCTTCTGGCGGGATTCCATCTGGTCCTGCTGCTTTCCCGCATTTCAGTAGCTTTATGGCGTTCAGGACTTCCATTTTCGTTGGGGGATTTATGTTCACTTGTAATTCAGCGGCTGCAGGTGGTATTTCTGGACGAAGTGCAGGTGGTGGTCGATTCAAGAGCTTCTTGAAGTGGTCGGCCCATCGTTTCCTCTGTTTCTCTTCTTTCGTAATTAAATTTCCTTCTTCATCTTTTATTGGTTTCATCTGTGTTGGTCTCTTCCTTGATAGTAACCTGGTTATTTGATACAATGTCGTCAGGTCTCTCTTACTTACCTGCAGCCTGTTCTGCTTCACTTGCCAGTGTGTCGTAGAAGTGTCTTTTGTCTTTGCGTGCACTCTACTTCACTTCCTTGCTCAGTGTTTTATACATTGTGCTCAGTTCCTCTTGTCGTTGAGCATCCTTGCACTGCACTGGTTTATCTTCTGTTTCACCATCCTCCTCTCCCTGCTCTATCAGCTTCCATGTATCCATTGAGATCCATTCCTTATCTTCTTTCTTCTTCCTTCCTAATATTGTTGTGCAGGTTTCTTTCCACATCTCTTTCAAAGAATTCCAGTGTTCTTCCACACAGGTTTCTTCAGGGATGTTCCTCGATATCTCCCATTTCGTCTTGATGGCTGACTGATGTGTAGATTTCCTTTGTAGTTTCGTCCTTCAGTTTGTGTTCTGGGTGTTGAACTTGAACTGCGGTCTATCACAGACTTCCTTGAAGTCTTTTAACTTGATTTTGAAGGTATTTTGCACTAGACAGTGGTCTGAACCTACATCTGCTCCTCTTTTCGACCTTGTGTCAAGTAGACTGCGTCTCTACTTTCTTCACATTGAGATGAAGTCGATCTGACTTTTAGTGTGTCCTGGTGTCTGGTGAAATCTATGTTGCTTTGTGGATATCTTTGTGCTTGAATACAGTGCCTGACTCCAATCACCAAATCTTTGAATGTACAAAATTCTGCAAACATTTCTCCATTCTCGTTCATCACCTCACCGAGCGCTTCTCGACCCATGGTTAGTTCTCTTCCTGTGTTGTCTGCTCCCGATTTGGCATTCATGTCGCCCATCAAAATTTTGATATCGCTAACTGACGTCTTGTCCAGTGTTGATTGCAGTTGTCTGTAGAATTCCCTCTTTTTCTCTTGCTCTGCATTATTTGTAGGTGCGTAGTGTAGCATTGTATGATTGTGACTTTCCTTCCTTTTGAGTTGAATCTTGCTGTCATGATCCTGGAGGAGATTGGTTCCCACTGCATGAAAGCCTTCGATGCTCTTGGGGACATCACGATAGCCACTCCACAACTCAGTGTGCTCGTGGTTGTCGTCTGGGTGACAATATCGGAGTAGATTATTGACTCTTCTCCAGTTGACAGTTTGGAGTGTCTACTCCCATTCCATCTGCTTCCGCAAATCCCAAGCACTTCGATGTGACACCTCTTCATCTCGTTCGCAATCTGGGCTGCCTTGCTGGGTTCAGACATGGTGCGGACATTCCATTTCCCCAAGTTTACTTTCGCTTCCATCGAGAGAAGAAAAGACACGTTGGCCAATTGGCTTCCCGAAGGCTTTCACCAACTGGCGTCATTTCGCCTCTCCAATTCCAGCGAGGAATAAGTTTGTTTTCATTTTTTATACTTTGTTTGTGCTTTAAAGTTTGTTTAGCGGTTAGATTTGTTTTCCGGGGTAGGGTTGCTATTTTGCCGTATGCCCAACCTTCCGTTTTTACCCGGGCTTATGACCGTCTAGTAACTAGTTAACTAGTTAACCAGGCGAGGTTGTTCTACCGTTATACAAAGTACTAAATTTATGACATGAAGCAGTTCTCTTGTATATGTCAGCAGTGTATCGTTCGGTTAATATACTCGGTATTGTGTTGTTCAGAATAATGAAACCTCAAAATCTCACTTTAGCAAAGGAAAATGCTAAAGGCATTCTGGTGCATACGTTCAGTCGTGAACTCTTAGTGAGGAGAATGTCAAACAAAGCTCCATTAATAACACGTGTTTGAAATATTTAATTTGTGAAATTTTAAGCTTGCCGAAGAAATAATTGATTTAGTTTAGGGGCTTGTGAGGGATTTAGATGATCCAGCCACATCAACTACAGAACCAATCAAAAAACTGGGAGCATATGAAGGCCTTTTATTCCTAGATTTGGACCGATAAGCAAAAGAGGCTTAAAATGACGCGAAGGATATGATTCAAGAAAGTAGTGTCACACTCAAAGCATTTTACTATTTAGTTAGAGGGTCGGAGTCCAGTGCTTCATCTTTTTCAACTTTTATCGATTCGTGATACTCTGCAGCCGACATGCAATACCATCAGATTATATTTATCTTCACATACAGACTGGTCGATTTTGAAGCAAAACTTCTCATAGGTATTCAGCAATCTTTAATTTTTAAAAGTCATAAAAAATATTCATTTTTCACTTTACAAATTCAATCATACACACTTAGTTAATTGATGCTTGAAGCACAGGACACCCACATTACATTACACTAACCTCAGAAGTGAGAGTTACAAGTGTCTCAACTCCTCGAAAACTATTTTCCTCACATCAACTTTCAAATAAGTTAAGAGTGTGAACATAATAAATATACTATTCCTTTCATTTCAATATTAGTGTCTTATTTCAGAAATGGATGATTTAACTGTATATCCAATAATGTCTAACATTGAAAAAAAGAAATTTCAGTTGAGAGCAGTCAGTTAGTATAAGTGTATTGATAGGGAAATTTTTCATATTCTCGCAAAAATATATAGTATCAATAACAATACTTTGCATTTCTAGAGTGTTAACAAAGATCAAGTGGACAAGTTGATTAACAATTGGCTTAATAAGCTATAAGAATAGATTGATAGTAGATCGCTGCTTCAAGAAAATGGTAGAGGGAAGAATAATAAGTTCTGGCCAAAAAGCATTCACTATGTTCACCAATTATAACGCCTAAATATCATGCCAAAAAATTCAGTATGTGATATATACATATATATATATATGTACCACTAACAGTTTGAAATCCGGTGCCGAGATAATGTCCTCAAGAAAATAAAGTTGATGTATTCTTTATATAGGTTTCTAGACATTATGACTAGTCACATTGTGTAAGGTGTATTTTACTTATATAATCCCGGCGAAGAATATAAGAACAAATTACGAAGCAAAACATATTTTGTGCTATTCCTCAACGTTTCGATCTGGCTAAGAAGAACCTTTCGAAGAGTATGAAAGTGATATGGGTTTTCAGGTTATTATTAAAATTTTAGTGCGAAAGGTAACCTATATTATCATCCATTGACATCGTGATGTAGAATAAAGATCAATATAATGTATAAGAGTGAATAATCGATTCGGTCAGAGTGGTTTTTTATTTCAGTTACGCAAGTAAAGTGAAACAAGTAGGATTATTAGTTGATATCTTTCTTTTTGATTATTTCGTAAACAGAAATTCAGTATCCACAGTATACAAACCTGTTTGATGCAACACATATTCATGTAGTATTATTTTCAAGATGACGTTTCAAGCACAATTTATTGCTCACTATTATGTTACATTGAAACGTCATCCTTCGAATAACACTGTGCTATGTTAAATAAACTGATAAAATCCACATTAAATTTAAAATAGTTCCTAAGCTCTTTACACATATTAATTCCGATTGCTTTACTTTTAATAACGCAGTGTTTGTTTCACTTTTTTGCCTAAGACCAATAAACTGTTATGATCACATCAATCTCATTGGTGTTGACGTTTACAAAGCAATCGGGTTATATTATATTATTTATTCATGAATATGTTTTCATCATGTTAAACCTTCAACCTTCTTTTTGGAAATGAATGAACATTTTCCTTCGACCTATATGATTGTTAGTTGTTGATATATTTTATCTTAGATAGCTTAGTTTCTTGTTAGCAGTTTATTAAATAAGTTAGTGTTGGACAGTTTGTCTTATTTTTTGTTGTTACGTAATGCTGTGTAGCCCTTAAGATAAACAATAATTTGGTCTGGATGGACACTTCCTTAACTTTTCACTACAGGTAGATAGTTAGGTTCGAAATCAGTTGTTTTCCTAATTCGGCGCCACAACTTCAGCAGTCTTACCTTTGCTTTAAAAGTAATGTATTCGAAGTATACTCAACGTTATCAAACTTATACTCATATTGACAAACGTGTAAAAAGTTGACCGACTCCACATCATTAGGCTTTATTGTCTTCTGATATCCATGTATTCTTGACTATGTAACGTTTTTTTATACATACATTATAATTACTGTTGACTACAACTGTTCCATTTCGAATATCTAATAATAATAACTTTACTACAAATAATTTTGGTATGATGTTTTATGTTTCATGAGATACTTTAGGATGAGTGCGCGGGAGTGTACGTAACACACCTATGCCATGCAGTAACTGCTTGCTTCCAAGATATTTTCTGTGTATGGAGAAAAGAGTTATGATCTCATTGTGGCTGATAAGTGCCTTGTTCATATGTTAGCAGGCATTTTAAATGTTCTTAAATCGGTCGTTTTGCCAAAATATCTCGTGTAGATGGATTTTTTAAACCATTTTTGATTCGGCTGTTCTGCACGATATTTTCATTCCTTTGGTGGCGAAAGATTTACAATTTTTCTGATAGGCCAACAGGTGGTCATCATTCAAGAACATATATCTGCCTGTTAGAGTTTCATTCTAATCAACCAGCTTCTGTATTATTCTAGTTACCGTTCTACTGACTAAGAAATTCACGTGTTATACCTGATCTTTTGACATGGGTTTAATTCTGAAATCAATGTTTGTGAACAAATTTAAAATTATATCGTAGCACGTTCCTAGTTTGTAAACTTCTTATGATCATTAAGTCATCAACAGTGTCTTGGATTTGAAAACCCTGCTTTACGACTTTTACTGCTAAACACGTGCGTTGTTATTTCATTGTGTAAGCCCTAAGGTAGTAGGATTCGCAACAGTTTCCCTATTCAACACACATTTATCCATTTAAGTGAAAATAGGCAGAAAGGTTGAGAGTGAACTTCAGATCTTGATTTCTGTGTTGTTGACAAAGTTTTGTCAGTGATCACACTTATTTGTTTAAGTTTTACAGGGCTAAACATCACGATAGCATCAAAAAATCAGTTGTCTCATCGGTGTTTGTTTGCTCATTTTTGATGTCTTTTGTGATTTATCGGCTGAATCAGCCACATGCTGGAAGCTCTTGAGTAGGTATTAATTGCAAGATATTTACAAAAGTGATATGCTCCCAGTTTTACTGTCACTTCTGGTGTTCTCATACTAGGTTACCAAAAAACCCTAAAATAAGACTTTCTTTCGAATTCATACTTCACAGACCTTTTTGCACACGAGTACTCACTGTAGCAGGCCTAGCGGTCTATCAAAACATTCTGGTTGTTTTATGATGACTGATGTTAAGTCTATATCTGGTGCTATTATAAAAATGTATATTATTTTTCCAGTCTTCCCCTAACCACTTGTCTGATACAACTGAGTGGGTAGTCTCTGGATCTTTATTTTGCTAATGGTGCCATTTTTAAGATTGGATTTCGTGTTGTTTACTTGACGCTAAACGGTTACACTGTGAGGGGTCAAAGATTACACCAAATATTTTAGATTTCCTCAATTATGCTGTTTAAATTTAGCCATTGTACCAGGAAAGGAGGAAAGACAGAGTTCATTCCTCCAATTTTGACTATAGAAAGTCATCTTATTTTGGGGTTTCACGAAGCTCCATTTAAAAGTGTTTTCCATATTGCTTTCTGCAATCCAACATTATTCAAATTCAATAGTCAACGCAAACCGGTTCACACTTGAATTAGAAAATAATAAAGGAGAACCAGAGAAGTTGGATTGCAGAATAAAACGGAAACAAGGTGGAATTTTAGACATTAGTATCCACAAAAAACCCCCACACTCATCCGTCACTTAAACTTCAAGCCGTCTCGCTTTTTGTCAATTAAAGTTGGCCTGATAAAACATTTAAGCAATAGGATCAGAAAACTTACTAGTAAGACAGAAGATCCTGGACAAGAAACGAGATAAAACAAGGACATTTTAATTATCAGCAATTAACCCCGTAGATTAACTGACAAGTCACTTAAGTAATATAATAAAATACGAACAATATTCGCAATGCAAGTGTTAGTAGTAGTAATAATAATGTAAATAATCATAGTGGTAATACAGTGAAAGTATAATTCAAAACCTCCACAGTATTACCATACTAAGAAGGTATCTCAGAGAAGTTACCTAGGATTCTCAAGAGGGCTGCGGTAAGAGTGAGTTTTAAACCTACAAACTCACTTAAAAACAAGTTTTGTAGGTTATAAGATCCTTTTGATCCATTTAGGTAGGATAATTTTATTAAAAAAATCCCTAACACAGATTGGAAGATCAAATACATTGGTTGAGAAAGTTGACCAGGGCCAATTAGTCTACCCGATAGCAAAACCCCAGTTAGATAAAAACGGGTGGATCCTAGTACGTTCATCATCATCATTATCAACATAGGACCAGGCATTACTGCGTAACGGTCCGAATTGCCACACCTCATATCACCATATCAAGTAAAAAGGTAGTGAGGTGAAGGATGAAGAGGAGTGACAAAATGGTGAGATTCGGTATAGCGTTGTTAAGATGAGGATAATGTGTGTATACATCTGCACCACTGACATCGGCTCTGAGCCATATCACCTAGGGTCTCCAACCACTGGTTCCTCTTGTCCAGTGGACCCCAACCACCTAGTCTGCATCGTCCTACATGGCTTAAACCAACAGTCAGAGACTTCATACATTGGTGCCATGTTTTAGTCTGGCCACCTCGGGCCGTTTTCCAGCCTGGACCCACCTCAGCCAACATTGTGTGACGAGGCAATCGACAACTAGGCATACGTAGTACGTGTCCCAACCATCTCAGTCGATGAAGGTTCACAACCTCGTCAACTGACTTACCTCTTCTCCCCAAAACTCTACACCTAACTTCTGCATTACTCACATGGTGACACCACGGAATACGTCCTATACTACGAAGGCAACGGTGGTCAAACACCTGAAGCCTTTTTTTATCCTCCACTTTCAATGGTCATGTTTCACAGCCATACAGTAGAACAGAGCGGACTGCTGTGCAGTACACGCGACCCTTAATAGACAAACGAATATCACGGCGGCGCCATAGGTGGCGCAAATTGGCAAAAGCCAATCGAGCCTTTTGTATCCTTGCAGAAATCTCATCGGCAACTAACCCACCAGGGTTGATCCTATTTCCCAGGTAAGTGAAGTGGTCAACACACCCAACCACTTCACTATCTATTGTTAACCGCGGTACCGCTGAAGACCAGTCCTGGAGCAAAAATTTGCATTTGGGTGGTGAAAATCGCATCCCAAACATTCTCGAATTCCCACTCAAAGTGTTCAGAAGACTGTGCATCTTGTCAGTGTCTTCACCTAACAGGACTATGTCATCTGCATATTCTAGATCTAAAGAAAATTCACCTGTGACTGGGTCAACGTCTGTGTAATTAGGTGACGAGAGGGAAACCTCCATAAGAATATCTACGATAAAATTAAATAAGAATGGGGATAGTGAGCATCCTAGTACGAAATCCTAGTAAGAAATTCAGAAAAATGCTCAGCCATAACTATGGATTCAATTACACACAACTACACAGTAGGATGGGACGGGGTTAAAATCTTAAAAACTAACTTAGCTTGGTGAATGTGAAGATTAATAACTGAAGCTTTGTTTATTGAATTAACACATGATACGTCCAACAGGAATAACTTAATGCGGAAAATCCTACTACCCATATCACCGAGGAAGTGAGGAAATTGGGACTCTATAAAGGATTTCTAAAAATTTGTATAGTTATCTTGCTATGAGTACAGACAATAAATTATGTCTGAAACGTCATCCAGTAAACAACACTATTCCACTGCATGATGCATCTAATAAATCAACTAAAATGAAATCTGCTAGAACTTTTTAGTTCTGAAGCCCATAAATAAGACACTTATTTCCAGTTGGCCTATTCAAAAATTCTCAAGTAATTTATTTGTGGTGTGTCTTAGAATTGCCATTTAAACTCTACAATTTTTCACGCAAATTTCTTTTATTTTGAATCGGAAAAAAAATTGTTTTATATTGAGTGAATGCTTTCCATTGTATCTGGGTTGATAAAATCGTTGATCTGTGTCTTCTTTTATCTAGGCAGACACAAGTATTTCAAAAAATGTATTGCTTTTCATCATTTTGTTCCTAAATCTTCTCATTTGTGACTTGTAAATATGTTTTCCACTCTTCATCTACTCAATGAAAAAAAAGAGGAGACGATAAAATAACACAATCTGAAATGAAAGTTTAATTATGCGCAAAGTTTTGGTCTATCTACTTACCTAAAGGTAACTGTGGTGTTTCGAAACTTCTTCATAAGATTATCTTCACTAACTGTAATAACCTTTGGAACCAACTTTTTATACTTATACAACGTCTTGTCCTGAACATTTGCATTCAATGAAGATGAATAAGATTTGTAGAACAAATTGAGCTAACAATCATTTCCCAACTTCACCTAAGCTGTGAACAGTCTAGAATCAATGCAGAATCAGCCTGGGTTAAAATGAGTAACTTGTGATTTGGAGCAAAGTAACCATGTACATTGCAAAATGAAGACAAAACAGGCAAACATTAGCAACGCAAATAACGGTGATGAAATTTGTTCATTTATAGGTAATTAGTAGGAAGATCTTAAACTTTTAACAGTTGGTGTCTGAAATAGTAAAAAGATGATAAAATAATCAGTTGCATAGAACAGGCAATCAAAAAGAAAGCAGAAAAATGAGAAAACATGAAATAAGAAAATATATTGGTCAAGAAAAAGCTTAGTTATCAGGGTAATGTTAGGTTATTCGTTGTCTCTTTCTCTTTAGACGGGTCAGATTTAAAGCTTTTGGTTGCTATCAATTCCGCAAAACGAAGTAAAATTAAGAATTTTTATGTTACATATATACCAGCATCGCATCTTAAGTTGACCAGTTGATGTGTGATTGGACTTGTGAGTAGTTTCGAACCATTAGGTCAGAGACCCCTTGGAGTGTGTTCAGAAAAATGAACACATACATCTTTTTGTCCTTCAGATAAACTTGTTTGAAGAAGTGCACGTGAATTCTACAGTACAGTTGGAGGTGAGGTTGGGTAGATAATTTTCCATTTTAGACTGATGAATGACGTGGTTAGTGCTGTGTATAGGGACTAGTTTTGCTACCAGCTACGTCCCAGCTAGAGAGACCAGTTATTTTCTTCTTACGCTTTGGAAACATCACATCCTTTATATATCCCATGCTAATTCTGTAGTTGTTCTGAACTGTCTGCGGATAGAGAGAAAATCCAAAATAAACCTATCCTGAATTTTTCGTTTTTCTTGTTTTGATCGAAACTAAACTTATTTTCATATGGTTTACGGAAACATTCTGAAGTATCTGATTGGTTTTCTGTATTTCGTCTGTTTTCGCTTCTTCAATAACTTAGATGGTAAGTGTTATATATTTTAACATTTTTTCTTACTGAAAGGAAACGCTCACCTACTCCAGCGTAGTGAGAGTGAAACGTTACCACGCTTCGATGCTTGCAGTATTAAGTAGTTAAAAATAAACAGTCATACGTCGATAAGATTTGATTTTGTGATGTTATTGAAATGGAAAGGTTGGAAACATTGAACATTACAGGGATTACTACGGCTCAGCTTTTGTGTGCTTTTACTGTAACTGACCATTCATTTATTGCCTTTTTATTTCATCAATGTATCACAATTAGTTCCGTAGAGTAGGTTATGTTGCAACTATTTTTCGTGTTCATTCCTAGGGTGAGAATAGGCACTTAGTATTCTATCACATTATTTTACAGAACACTTTAATGTAGATCTGCAGTACAATATTTACACTAAATAAGCTGAAAGGCTGAAGGAAGGAGATATACCAGTGCTATATATTATCCAAGTGAATCAAAAAATCTTATTTATTACACTTAGCGAATGCTTTAGGAAACAATTAGAGTTATGAATAGCTATATACTAAAGTCTTGCATCAAAAACCATTTCCAATGAAGTTTTAGAGTACTTTTCATCAAATGAACATCTAGATTCTGGTACAAATTTCTGCTAACGTATTTTCCTACTTAAGAAAACAGAATTACTGTAATTTGCGTATACTCTTCAATCTTTCAGTTATTCGTATACATAAAAACTTTGAAGTTATGCTTTTAAACAACAAACAGTCTTCAGGATAAGTTAGGAAATAATCACTAGTCATAAATTGTATCTGCTGACAGTAGCCCTGTCTTCCGGATATGACTAACAAGACTTGATGACAGATTTTTCGTAGGACAGCTTCAATCAGTAGGTGGTGACAGGAAGAAACTCACTTGGCTTCTGTTCCTTTTTGTGTTCTTTTGTTTACATTTATGAGGATTTTGAGCTGTATATTCAAAGAAAGTATTTTTCTAACAAAAGCATAATGAAACTCATGCTCTAGATTAGATAGAAGAGCATGAAATAACAACGGAGTCCAAAAATGTATATTTAAGTACTAAAAACATACGAACTACCTTGGATTCGAACCATATAAGATACATGTTTCATCTTACAGAAGATATCTACTGACTAACTAATTCAGTACTGATTAGTATTTTAAGAGAAAGTGGTTAATTTTTAATTTTAAGCTTGATTTCTAAGGAGTAAAATAAAGCAGAACATAATTACAACATGGAAATGTTTTCTGATAAAAGTCAGTTTAACTTCCCTAGAGAATTTGTAAAGCAGAATAATCCTGACATTAATTTTCGAGTCTATTATCTTGCTTAAAAGTGTACACAAATAGCCTAGAATTTGTCCACTAACTAATCTTGATGACTTTGTTTGCTGATGTATGACAGTAAACTTTGTGGATGTAAGTAGAAATATTTGTGCTAACATTTGTTGGTAAAGTCCTTAGGTAAAGGTCACTCACTATTGATATGAAGTAAATATTTCGAGATACACAAAATATGTCTTATTATTGCAACCCTGCATAAAGTTTGTGATTACAAATGGACAATTTGTTCATGTGTGAGAAATATAACTTGTAAAGAAGGAAGATCACTTTATTAAAAAACTAATTAATTACCGATATACACTACTGATGTTCACTAGATTAGTGACGGATTCTTAAGATCAGCAAATCAGCATCTTTACTGACTAATGAAAAGTGATACTGGGGAGAGAATTACTAACCAGAAACGGTTCACTGAATTCATTTTCCACTAATCCGTTCACAGTTTCTAACTAACATGAAAATAATCAAATATTGGGCACAGTACTGGTGGGAAGTACGGTGGTGTACTGAGTGGAATCAGTGAACCTAAAGAAAGTCATCAGTTCTCACGTATTTAGGGTATAGTGAATAAACTTTGTGGGAAAAAAGTACTCAGCAGTGGCGCTGAGAATGACCTATCTTCATTGTTTGCTTTTCTGTTGCCTTGTGTTGACTGCACACTCAATTAAAATTTAGTTATACAGTCGAGAGATTTAGAATAAAGGTTGTGCTTATTTTTAATTGTGTACATACCGATACTGAATCATAGTCCAGTGTAAGCTTCTTGTCCATAATATTTATCTCCTTCGAGAATAAAGGGACACTGAAAAACGTGTAGAGCTAATTCGTAATGCGATGCAGATATCTGAAAGTTAATTCGCCAGTCCGAGTCATAGCTGCACATTGCTGAGGAGTTCAATACTAGAACCAAATACTTGTCCAGTGCTCTCAGGTTTCCAATGTTCCTCCAACTGATGTCAGTCCAATGATGAATACCAACTTGAAAAATCACCATATCTTCACAAACCTCCAAAGTAAATTGATCTAGGTCTCATTGGTGACTAGCTTCGAGAGGTTGTTCTTGAAGTTACACTCAAAAGTCATAATCCATGGGCCAAACCTGGCGGCTGTGAGGACAAATACTCAACGATGGCACTGAGCGATGGTCGCACAATGTCGTGAACTGATAGAAGTTATAAATATGGACAACCGGATTCCGAAGCAGGAGCTCAATGGCAACGTACTGACCACAGAACCTGGGGGTCCTGAGTTCTATCACTGTAGGGGTCATATGTGTGCACTCCTGGAAAGTCCCATTCTGAGGCAAAACAGTTGGCCAGTGCTACCAGCATCCCATTGTTCCTCCAACTGATGTTAGTTAGAGTCACCAAGCTTCCAGTTTCAAGTACTCAGAGCTTTCTAGAACCACCACATCCTCACACTCAACATGACTGTCTACTTCAAAGTTACTTCGAAATTTCTCCAAGAAGACAAAATTCTATAGTTCCACAGTCGGTTAATGAATACATCTTACATATTTCTACATAGGTCAAGGGTAATTAAACATCCCATAGGCGTCAGAATTACTTATGTACAGCTAAAGTAGAGTCGAGATGTATCACATATTTAAAGAACATAATATATATATTTGTCCTTCAGGACACCCGAATTCCTTATTATATCAGACATATAGGAAGTATCTGAGCAATTAAGCGAAATGTGATGTGCACTGGAGTGGTGGGTAAAAGAAGTAAATTTTTAATTCTGGTAGAAATGCTAGAGATAAATTTAAACATAAGAACGTAAAACATCAACTACTTACTGTCTTAAGGTGTATAGACACTTCCTGAGGATGATGACTGATGGTAAAGCTAATAAAAGATTGTATTTTACTTTTAGACAAAGCAAAGTGAGCCTTATTCTCTTCATGGCTTCTGCGTCAGTTAATTCAGTGGCACTTTAAATGCCTTGTCTACTGTTTACCATGACAGTTGTCTGTTTTGTTTTCCGTGTCCATCGTTCGGTGTTTCATTTTGACGTTTGAAGATAACTCCTGACATTTTAAGTCATGCTTATATGCTCAGAGACTGAAGCACATAAGCAAGCTTTTGTATTTCGAATTTTATTCTGGAGTATATATTTATGAATCATTTGATATGTTTCAATTGGAAGACAGTGCACGTCTCCCTTTTGATTTCATTACCAAGCATATGTTGAATTAAAGATAATTTTATGCTTGTATTACGCTTCTGCAATAAAGTTGTATTTTACTTCAGGTTCTTGAAAAGAATTTCACCTCTGAAAACATAAGGCCAAAAACTTTCAAAATATTTTTTCCCCTATCATTAACACCTTGATTTATGATACGCTTCAAGAGAATAATTTGTTGTGAGGCCCCAGTTTGCGTAAAACATTGTTACTGATTTGAACATTTTTCACTTGGGGTTCTCACACTATTTTTACGGTATGACTAGTAGTTTATTTTCTGCCGCATTGTAATGTAATTCGCTGATTGGTTCATCTTTACTCTTACTATGCCAATGTCTCAAATTGCGAATAAGAAAATTTCTCATGTATGTACTTATTCATGTGTTTTGGGATTTATTATTATATCTATATTCTCGGAGATATAAACTCTGCGATCACCCTCTTCGGTCATTTGACACTAATATACGTTTCTACATGTCCATCACGTCTCCTCCAATAATTAGTCGGGTCGGGAAACAACTAGGAAATTGTTAAATGTCGGTGGCTGGCAGTCGATATCTGTACATCATTAGCGGCCATAGCATATATAGCAGTCCTCCAAATCATAACATTGCCGTATATGCACCGTTAACAAAATCACTACTGACTTCGAAAGAAAATGCTTTGCGAAACTTTATACTATAGCAAGGATTTCCTTCAAAGCATTTTTGAACCTCATTTAGCAGACACTGACAAAGTTTCAACCTCGACCTAAACATAGTTTTGAAGTATGTAGTTTTGTCGACTTTATAACAACTCTCACATGTATTGTGCAGACTAATTCCCTTTACTACTTTGTGTTGTTTGACGTCACATTATTATTATTATTATTTGCCCCTTGGGTTCCTAGTGGAACATAGGGCTTCAATAACAAGTCACTATTTCAATCTCTTCCCTCCAGTCTTTGAACCCGGCTGCACGAAAGCCCACAAGCTTTCATTTCTTTCTCACATCATCTCCTCCATGCCACCCTCGCATCTGACTCCTAACTCGTCTTTCCGCCTTTGGGTTTTGCTCGGCGGCCCGACCTGGCCTGAGACGTGTTGTCCCTAAACGATCTTCTCAGTGTTTGTCCAATCCTTCTCCAGTGTCTTCGGTATATTTGTTGAGCAGTAGGTTCTTGGTTGGTTAACCCGTTGCCAGAGTTCATTGTTGCTTTTTTTATTGTTCTGAGCATCCATCTGATCTTCAGTGTCGAGTGAGTGAGCGTAGGCGGCAGCTGTTGATGACTGTGTGTAGTTTGTTGGGAATGCTTTTCGTGAAGCCCCAAGTCTCTCAACTATCACATAGAAGCACTGAATTGACTGACATGAGTGTTAAAATCCGAATCTTGTTCACCCTTTATGCTGAGTCCTCTGCAGTAGATCTCCACAGTGATTTCAGATTAGTGAAGGCCTATCTAGTTTGCTCTTCCAATCCTGGCTTTGACATCCTCACCTGTACCACCTGTAGGTGTCTGAAGTTAAAAGGATGCGGCTTATGCAGTAGGTAGGTGAAAAAGACAACTTGCTTTAGATTTCTTCCGTTGATTGTATTGTTGGTTGATGTCACGTTCAGTTTATTATCTGTATCATACTCTGTAAGATATGAAGGGTGTTACTGAGCATGAACAGGTCTGCACAATCAGTGTTACCTCTGTGTGCAACTGTCTCAGATTCAGTGTCTCGCCAAACCCATGTCAACTCATGACATTTATGACAGCTTTCCTATGATCACTCCTTTGAATAATAAACTCTGAAGAGAGTTCTCTTTTGAATAAATATATTTCAAAAAGCAGCAAAAATATGTGTGCAGATCTAGTATATTGCGAATATATTGTCTACGCTTTTTGTCCTTTGTTCAAAGTTTAGTATCAGTTTCACTGATAAAACCTGCGTATGTTTTTGGTTACGCTGCATAGATTTTGAGGTACTTACTGGGAAATTTGCAGCTACGATGCCAGTTTCGGTTCGTATTACATTATGTTAGACTGAGGAGAATTTGATATATTTTTGCTGTGAATTGTTGCATATGAGGAGATTATATTGCATTACTACTCACAAATGACCGAACATGCAATGGTCAAATGCAGTTGTTATCCAACATGAGGTTTACGTTACAAGACGTTTTTGAGAGAAGTACTGTCACACTGAAGGCGATGTTCAGTATGACCCTGAGGTGTCTGCTACCCGAAACATAAACTCACAGAACAACTCAATCTTGACATCCACATCCTAGGTTACAAATATTCTTTACCTTAGACATATAATGCACTTTTTCAGTCATTCATGTTAAAATTTTCACTGTTCATTACCTTTGTTTCTGCTGTTGTAGGTAACAAAAGATTTCGATCTTGTTTAGCTACTTATGATATTAATTAACCTTTAAAGCCGACTAGTAAATTTCTGAAAAAACCGGTTATTGATTACTAAGAACTAAAAGTTTGCTAGTAAAAGTGATGCAGATTCCCAATAAACTTGTATTTCATGTAGATTGACTTTAATAATTGGGCAAGTCACAATTTTACATAATATATTGTTATTTTGTTTTACTATTCATTGCTATCCTCTTTTTGGGTAAAATCTTCCAGTGATGCCCTGAAATTTCTTTTTCCGATCATACTGAATGAGGAAGACTGTTCTAAGTATCTCTGTCAATCATTTTACAGATATAAAGGGACTTTTATCACACTAAAATCGCATTGTTAGCTGTTGTTTAAAAGAAAACGTATCCTTTGTAACGTGGAATTGTTTTGTGGTGGCGACACATCGATGATTTTGTGGTAGCAGATATTTTGCAATCAGATCTCTGTTTTAAATAATACTGAATACAAATTTTTCTCTAAGGATTGGATAATAATGACTGTCCTTAAATTTACTTCCACTTAATTTTTAATAACTCCAGTAGATTTTTAAACACTATATATAAGAGATGGCCAAATTTAAATCGGAAAAATATGTCATTCATATTGCTTATCATCACAGAGTTGATTCAAGAAACAAATTTTGCTAGTATCGTTAATTATTTTTTTCTTGAAACTACTGACTAAGGGAAGTTTGAAGCTTAACCACGAAATCGGGTTATTATAAGGCTGATGTGAACAGCAAAATATTTCATTCTCACATTCATGACTGTTGTCAAACATGAGTGTTTTGAGTCGTTTTTATTTATTTATTTCACGTGAAAGCTGTTCAGAAGTATATCCTACATCCTTTGTTATATTTTCAAGCCCATCCTTTTTCCCATATTTTTTAAAAGTTTATTTTCTATCATAAAGGCTAAAATCTAACGTCATTATACTGATGCTTATTCATCTGACCATTTAGCATCTTATGGATCACTTGATTATGGTAGTTATGTGTATCGTAGACATATTGAGTACTTTCACTTTGGTTCCATTTCAACATCAGTGCAATACAAAAAAAGACAGTCATAAATATGCTCCAAGCTGATTCTAGATTTATTGATCTTATTTGGGTCTGTCATTCTATATTTCGCTAAATTCCTATGTTCCCCTATTCTAATTGACCCTTACGGGCTGATTGGTTTGACCTGTTTACTTGAAATGCAGTCATTACATAGAATTTGATAAACTAGATAATCTTGCTAAATTGGATCTATTGGATTCGTAAGCCAATGAAGCTTATCTATGAGTGAGTTTGCAAATTTGAATGCCACCGTAATTCTTTGTTGAGGATCCTACACAAAGTTTCTGACGTAACTCCCTCATAGGGTAACACAAAAGCGGCAGTGAACTGCTTTCTACTCGTATTGTCGTTATTAATCGTACTCATGTTACTGTTATTACTTCGTTTCTTATGCATTTGTAAGGATTTTTTAACTGCAGAGGATAATTATTACCTGTAAGTACTTCTTTTAGGTATTTTATTTCCTTGTTTAGGTCCTTGTACTGACTAATGAGTTTTCTAGCTCTATCATTTAGACATTTGATTAAACTTACGTTAAATGACATTGGATGGGATGACTTGAAGTCTAGATACCCGTTAGAATGTGTCGGTTTTCTGTAGACAGTAGTATCTAAACCACCGTCTGTGCTTCTTTTTATTCTGCAATCCAACGTTGGTAATTCCCCTCGTTCATTTTCTACCTCGTAAGTGAATCGGAGTGCACCTACTTCTGAGGTTATATGTATGAGGAAATTGTTGATATGTTTCAATATCAACATATTGAATGTGTCATCCACATATCGTCACCATATCTTCGGTGCGGGATTAAACGCTTGTAAAGCCATGCTTTCCCAACTATCCATAGACATATCTGCTTCGACTGAGGATATTGGTGATTCTGTTGCTATTCCTTCTATTTGTCTTTATATTTTGAACTGAAATTTCAAGACTATGGAGGTCAAAAACTACTTTACGCCTAGTATGATCTCATCAAACGATATCTTAGTTCTGTAAGTTTTGAGTCAATATTTAGTACCATATTGGTTGTTATTTTAGTATAAAGTCTTGTTACTTTAATACTAACCATTATTTCATCCTCTTCTATATGTAGGTCATTAAGCTTTGGTTTTAAGTTGTAAGGGTCTATAAGTCTGGAGTTTGGACAGTTCCTAATCTGAATCATCTTGAGGTGGCTATTATGGTGAGTCTAAATGGTTTAATTTAATGCCCAGAACTAACAACCCTAGCAGAATTTATGGTACCGTAATGGTTCACAAACCAGGTTATCTCATTAGACTCATAGTGAATACTGTATTCACAACGTTGATAAACAATTATTATTCACCAAAACTTCACGAAAGATAATACTATACAGAAAAAAACATAAAGTACTAACAGCACTTAACAGTAGTATAGTATCTAGTGTATAGCATAGTTTTAGAGAAAAATCTTAGAAAAGAAGAAATCTTAAAAAATAGGTACCTATACTACTTTTAAACCATAAGTTCTTAACAAAATAATGTCGAACAAACTTAGGTATCCGATAACAAATTCGGGGAAGACAATATAAGCTGTAAAGTATCATATGCTGACTACTCGATTGGTTACATGGGTCACACTTTGTGGTCGTACAAGGTTAGACTGAATAAACAATAAACACTAGGTACGGATCAGTCGAAACAGTTTTTATGATAAAAAATGATATTGTTTGGAATAATGCCAACATTTTGAAGTATTATGAATATTGATGAAAAGAAAGATTAATAAACAAGTTATTATTCATACTTGTCACACTGATAACATTCAAATTAGCTAACAACCCCATGGGAAATTTTGTTAGGTAGACTAACTCTCTGACGGAAACTTAAAACATATGAAAGTTATTGGTGAATATGTGGTTAAAATTTCAAACACTGGTTTGGCCACGAACACTAATTTTGATCTAAATACTATGGAAAACCCAAAGTTCTGATGGATGAGTGTAAGAATTTTTAATTTGTTTGTAATGGATTTATTTATTCCACAATGTTAAAGCTGTTCAGAGTTTGAAGAGATTTAGGGTTATATATCATATTAATTTGTAATAGAAAGAATTTTCACTGTTGTAACATTTAGAATATGTATTCAGCTTATTTTAAAAGTTGAGGTACTTTATATTCAGAAGATTTCTGAATTCATGGACGCTGTGCTGTGTCTGAATGCAAATATACCAGTTTTTTATCTACTGTAGTTGATAAAATATATTTCTTTAGTTCCTTTGTCTGTTAGGAAATTCTATGTTATAGAAAAATTCCTCTAACATAATATTTTCGATTCATTTGGATATTAAACCAAGTAGTTCAGTTTCTTTTTGTCGTACAGTTTCCATCTTAAAATGCTTCTGAAGCTCAGTTTGGAATGTTCAGAAAGTGAAAACTTTCATTTTAGTTAATCGATACTTTAAGTTAATATGATTAGATTAAAAGACTAAAAAATGTTTAAAGTTTATGTCAGAATTCTATTTCCTGACTTTACATGTATTCCTTACTCTCAGTCGAGATGTCAGCAAAGATTTAACTGACCGATGCACTCACTTCTGTAAACAAAAATCACTGTCTGTGATCTATATAATTTAAATACGTGTCAATTAGTTTGGCAAGTAGAGTGGATTTCTACGTATACTATTGAATATGTTTATATAAATTCATTATATCAATCATACATTCATATATCAGGTACAAAGTGATCTTGGGCGTACTTCACTGTCTCAGCTGGATGGTTTAATCGTGAAGCCCTCATTCTCTTTCTAGACAAAACAATCAGTACTTTCGGTATTTCTCTGTGAATGATTTAGCTACTTACCTTGACGAAGTAGTTTGTAATTAGTTGTTTTCTTCAGTTGTTACGTCACTGACCGCATAGATGTTTTTCTATTGGCTGTTTCTCTGCCTGACTTCTGATCTTTTAAATTTTTATTGTTTTTGTTATAAGTTTATAGATTTCTGTCTATGCATGAAGTGGCTTATATCTCCAATTTTTCAGCAACTAATTTCCTGAAATAACAAAGTGATTGTTCACCTGGTAAACAGAGAATAACTTACATACTGACTGTAACGAATGTGAACACCGTGGGAAACTGAATTCAGCCAGGTCAATTAGTATGGTTTCTGATATGACATGACAGTTGAAACAAGTTATACAGACGATTTTGAACATTACTGTGTATCGTTGTCAATTAAACTTACAGTTGAAGTTCAGCTTGGTCTAACTGACAAAAATCTTCCTTCAATCTCTTCGACGATGTCGAAGGGAATATTTCGAATAGAGTACCCGTTTGAAAAGTGTACAAAGTGGAGGCACAGGAAATCCGCCATTTTAAGCCTACCATATGCTTATGTTTACTATCATTCTCTTAAACGTAACCTAGATTTTCTGATTTCATTATAAATAATCACTGTACTATTTTGACCATTTTGATTTTTCTTTCGTCACCTTCTATAGATCAAGTAAGTGGACGAATATATTTCATCAGATTCTTCCCTCGCAATTTGTTTTAGTCTTTTAACTATGTTATTTAAACGTATCATTTACTCTCGTCCATTTTTAAAGTGTTTTCAAACTGTTGTTTTTCAAGCTAACAACAAAGCCAAGTAAAAAACATAGCACCGCCAAGAAATAAACATATGAATGCACAGCAAACACAGCGCATTACGACTCCTACGATAGCTGTGTCAAACTCCTGAATTGTGAACTGACTGAAGAAACTGCTACTACCAAAATCGCTCCCAGTTTTCTTTTCATTTACCGCTCCAGACCATTTCGGATTGTAGTGCCATCTGCCTGTTTAACATAATTGCCCTTATTACTGTTATTCGAAAACTTTATTCAGATGAAGTTATTATTTCGCCCAAAAGTACTATGTGGGGACTCAAAATGTTGAAAGATTACATGCTAAGAATTCTAATCCGTGGAAATCGCTATTTTGAATCATGTGATTATTATTCTTATTATGAATAGGTGGAATTTAGAATTACACTACCTCACAATACCCAACTTTCAAGCATAAAATCGACCAAATCTACCTTCATCACTCAATAATAAACTACTATATGGTTGTGATTTATCTGCATACTATTGCTTAGCTGTGGAAAATAGTTTCAGCGAATAGATTCTTTTCTAAATGACACTTAATTTTATGATGTTCATTACAGTATGAAAACTGGTTATCACTGTACAATAAACTGATGATTACTACCACTTTAAATATTATTAAATACATGAGAAAATAAACATAACGGAGTTCGAATTCCTTACAACATTTAGCAATTCCATCAGAGAAATCATTTTTCAAAGTTGTTAAATGATTACTTACTTTACTGACACTATTTATCAATTTTGGAAGGCTCCAAAAAGATTGATTGGCTGAATTCTTGCAGCACTCAGCACTAGATAGCATGAAAATGATAACTTTTTTAGTGAACAGCCAATTTATATAATACACTGTAATTTTCATTGTTTGTTTTCCAGCTTAAGGAATGTTAATTAACACTTAATTGACTGTACATTTTTACAGTTTATGGAAAGAATCTAATTTTGAACTTCCTGACAAAATATCTACACTTTACTCTTCAGGTTCTTTCAACGAGTTTTATTGATGCACAATAAAGCGCTGAGCTTTCAAAAGCCAGGTAACTGTTACATTATATTAGTGCCATCGTCTGTCTAAGTCGGTCTGTATCCTCTGTAAACAATATCTTTGGCCATCATGAAACTGAAATTCTGTTTTTAAATCTGTTGTTCATCTTTCAATAACATATTAATGTAAATTATTGGATAACGAAAAGTCTTTCAAAACAAGATATGGGCAGTCTACACACCTAGATATTTAAAAACTATCCCCTGATGGTATTTAAAAGGTTTGAAAGTATCTGTTTTTTTCCATAAAAGAAGAAAAAGAGTTTAGTAGTACTATTTGTCTCTTAAGTAATTGGCAAAATGTTATAGGGCTGTACGTCAAATAATAAACATCTGAGAAATGAAATTAGTGAAGGAGCACAAAAATTCAAGTTGGGTGACGTTTTTCTAATTCACAAATATCGTACAAACTCTTATACATATATACATTCTTTATACAACATCAAATCAGATCTCGTCGAAAAGTTACGATGCTGATGTTTTAGTAAGCCCCTTTTTCTCACGAAAAAACAAGCAACATCGATTTGTTAAACAAAACAAATACTAATTTTTGCAATAGATATCCTTGTTAACATACAATTGTTTAAGGTATTCAGAAAGACTTAGTCAACAGTGCAAAAATTTCTTTGATGTCTAGTTAACAAGACGCTTAACTGTTCTATTTTGGTGCAGATCTTACCACGGAAATTATCTCTCAGATGGTGTACTGCCAACTCTTATAATCTATATTTCCTGGAGAAGGATAAAATCAAAATATAACTGATGACTTTCAGAGTCAGGTAAGCAGTGAATCTGTAAAGTCTTTGAAAGCTAATCACAGTCGTACAGGATAATGTTTGTTTCTTATTTGGTCTTTCTGAGGCAAGTGAAATAAGTGATTTAAAACCTTAGCTGAGTTTATTCAGATCTGACAACAGCGACCACACCTGAATCAGTCACTTTCATTTCGTGATGTCTTTTTATTGTCTTGATGATTTTTGTTGGTACGCCAGTTTTAAATTGGGTACATAAAGTGACACGTAGTTACCTAACACCTTGTGTTGTTATTACCAGACAGTTTCGAAATTTGTAAGGATTTGATTAGCTTCAAACTGGTATTCATCACGGAGTGACACTGATAAGAAACCACTGAAAACCTTGGAGCACTGAACATTTGTGTCATCCCAATATGAGACTCATAATCAACGTTCACTCATGACTCTGCCAATGATTATGTACATTTAAATGGTCACTGGTGATTCTCTGAGATGGATTTCTTCAAGTGCTGATGAAAAACACTGACTTTTGGGATAAACCAAATCGGGCCTGCGATGGAGTTGAATGATGTAAAAATAAAATCTTCGTATAGTGTCTTATTAGATTGTTTATTTGACATAAAACTCAGTGAAGTATATTTACTGTATAAAATTCTGAACAGAATTTATTGCTCACATTCATGTCAAAGTAATCATACGGCTTTCAAACTGTCTTTGTTGTTTAACGGCTTACTCATATATATACACTAAGGGAGAGAGAGACTAACTATTCTCTCTTTCTGTATACAAAGGTCAGATTTAAAGCGTTTTGTTGTAATCACTTCTTCTAAACGCAGTAACCCGGACATTTTCTTCACGTTGAATAATGTAAGAGCACTCGAGGTCTCAACTTGATATTCTGTGTCTGCAAGGTGTTTGATGATTGAACTGGTTACAACTTTACTTCCCTTTAAGCACAGATTATTGGGGATATGTTCAGTAAACCGAATGGATGCCCTCCTCTCAGTCCTTCAAATTTACTTATCACAGAAGCATGAGAATTCATAAATCAAGTCAGGGATGACACGAGTTTTGACTGGTTTAGTGTGCATGTGGTATTGTAAACTGATATAAGTTTAGCTGTATGAAAGCTCCTTAGGAGTGTACCTTTGATTTTTGCTTACATCCTATTGTATACTACATCTCACTTGAACATAGGATGAATAAGTACCTTTTTTTCACAGTTCAGCGTTTATTTCTCTCGATCTGTTCTTTTACTTAGTTCATAATTAATCTTTTAGGATATCCATTCTCTTGGAGTCATTTCTCAATAAAAATTAGTTCTCTCTCTAACTTGTTCTCAGGACCTAACTTTTTGGCTCTGTTGTGAGGTGTTTTGACTAACTCTTATTTATAGATGACAGGATAAAAACTGTTGAAGTTAAAGTATTGTTCGGTTCATGTCTTTTTTATGGATGATCTCACACTTACCGTTAGTTTTTCTCACGTTGAAGTACAAGAACTGAACTCATTTTGATGTTCATGTTCTGTCGTAAATCTAATGTTATGATGAGCCTGGTTAAAGTTGTCAAAAAACTCACCTGAATGTTTCATATCATTAGAAACAACAAAGATGTACCTGTGGTAATAGATTGTTCTTCTGTTGACTCAAATGAGGTGCATCTGTTCGAAAAAACCTATGAAGGTAGCAAATCGGTTTGTTGACAGATTATATCAATCCTTTCACAATCGTTTCACTGACTGGTATATTTGTAAACAAGAAAGGCACATCGCGTGGCATCATGCGCTTGTCTGAAACATCCATGTGACTTTTTTCTTGAGAAAATTTAAATGTCTTTTAAACTATGGATCCCCAATTTGTTCCGGACGTGCTCTACAGTTTTGCCAGCTTGTGATAGGGCGAATTAGTTGCTGACATTATAAACTTCATACCTTTATTAAGCTCAAGCTTTTTTAATGAACAAATTACCAGTTCGAAACTTCACAAAGACATCAGATATCTCTATGCTGTGTGCTTGTTTTCTCCGTTTTCTTCGTAAATGATTGGAGTTATGAAATATGTGTTTCCCTCTTCATTTATTTTAGTAAATTTTCTGTAACATCGAAGGGAACTCTCGTTCATACTCTGTGGAATAGAAGTAGAGGTTATTGATGTAAGATATACTGGCTATGAGAGTGAGGTAAAGTATTTTTATCCTCTCGCATGAAGATTTTCGTGGGATACTTTTAAAGCACAGCGAATAAAATGTACCCATCTTTCTAGGAGTATTTGACTGCGACAAATGCAATAACTGGAAATCCTTCTTTTGATTTCCTCAAAGTTCTCTTAAGGATGTCGGGTTTCATCTAACTTGATAACAACTGCTCTAGACTGATATATCGGTTCCGATAGTTTGCATGAGGATGTTAAGGTTCGGTGATAGGTTGATTAAGAGTAGTCACAAAATCAGACTTACTTTTTAAGTTATCAATCCGAGACGTGGGTATCAAAACTAATTGGTGGATGACTGCTTAAAGTTAACAAAAAGTACAAGAAAATAATATGAAAAGGTTTTTTTGAAATAAATTACTTTACAGAAATGCATGGGGAAGCAAAGTGTATTGTTAAGTAAACACATGTTGACAGTAAATACATAAGGGTATTGAGAAGACAGAAACTGTGACACTTAGCTGTAACTTTTCAAAGTTACTTTAGGTGGCCATTGCCACTACAGTGAGAGATATTGTATTAACTTCCTCTGAATATAGAGACCTGGTTTGCAAAGATAAATGACGGTCTCTCCAGAGGTCCAGAGTAAACGGATACTGAAACCATTGGGAGATTCGATGGTTTGCAATGATTATCTGTGAATGCCTCTTTTTGCTCGATTATAAATGTTGACAAGATGAGCAAGCAGAGAAGCTTTTATTGTTTTACTTGCCATTTAGTCAACCGTTATGGGGATACTCAAAAGTTTGGTAACGAACGTGCCTAATTATCTTCCCTATGTAGCTAACTGCACACTAGAAGCAGCTATATTTCGAGATATTATTTTATTGAATGGCTAAACCAATGTTACCACTTCTTTTTCAGCTTGGATTTAATTGTTTGTTTTCGATTTTCTCACACTCCGTTTTAGCCAAAATTATCTATTATCTATCTGCAATAAAAAAAGTAGATTACTAAGCATCATATCTCATAGACGAGCTAGATTTGCTGCATAACACAGAACAGTTTTCGGCAAACTGCATCATGAGGAATATAAAAAGTAGTTCTTACAAAACAATGAACTATTCATGTTGATTACAGGTCTCTGATAGCTGGTTTCAAGGAGACTCAATTATCCATGATAATATAATCATTATTATTTGTCCCTTGAGTTCCTAGTGGAACATACGCCTTCAGTAACAAGTTGCCATTTCACTCTCTTCTCCGCAGTCTTTTCTACCTGGTGCCACGACTGCCCACAAGCTTTTATTTCTTCCTCACACCATCTACTCCATGTCACCCTCGCTTAGGACGCCCAACTCGTTTCATCTCCCTTCCTAGTACAGTTATGCAGGTTACCTTCCGCATCTCTTTCAAAGTGTTCCAGTGTTCTTCCACACAGGTTCATTCAGGGATGTTGCCAAATGTCTCTTATTTTGTTCTGATGGCTGACGTGAAGATGTCCTTCGTAGTTTCGTCCCTCAGTGTCTTTTCTCGGTGTTGGACTTGAACTGTGGTATATCACAAACTTCCTCGAAGGCTTTCAACTTGGTTTTGAAGTCAAATTCCTTGCACTAGATAGTTAGTGGTATGAACCCATATCTGCTCCCATTCTTAATTTGATCTTGTGTCCAGTAGTCAGCCTTTACACTTTTTTCACGTTGAGGTGAAGTCGATCTGATTTCCAATGTGTCTGCTGAAATCAACTCCATGTCACTTTGTGAATTTCCCTGTGTTTGTACACACTGCCTGACTCCAATCACCGAATTCTTGAATGCGAAGAAGTCTGCAAACAGTTCTCTATTCTTATCCAGCATTTCATCGATTGCTTCTCTAGTTGTGATGAATTCTATTCCTGTGTTGTTCGCTCCCAGTTTGGCATTCATTTCACCCATTAGAATCTGGATGACGCCATCTGAGGTGGGGTCTTGACCAGTACTGATTGCAGTTGTCTGTAGAATTTCTCCTTCTTCTCTTCATCCGTATTATTTATAGGTGCAAAGCATAGCATTACATGATTGTGACTTTCCTTCCTTTTGAGTTGAATCTTGCTCTCATGATCCTGGAGGAGACTGATTTTCACTGTATGAGAGAGAGAGCCTTTCATGCTGTTGGGAGGTGGACATCATGATAGCCACTTGCAAATTCAGTGTGCACGTGGATGTCATCTGGGTGACAATGTCGGAGTAGATTATTCACTTCTCTCCAGATGACAGTTTGGCGAGTCCACTTCCATTCCATCTGCATATTCCTGACAGATTCTCAGCCTAGTACTTCTATACCACACCTTCTCATCTCTTTGGCAATCCGGGCAGCCTTGCCAGCCAGCCAGCCAATCAGTCAGCTTCAAATACAGTGTGAACATTCCATGTCCCTATGCTTATTTACACTTTCATCGAGAGAAGACGCATCGGCCGATCGACGCCCCAAAGGCTTTCACCAACTGGCGTCATTTCGTCTCTCCGATTCCATCAAGGAATACGTTTATTTTTATTTTTATATTTTCTTTGTGCTTTGAAGTTTGTTTAGCTATTGGATTGGTTTTCCTGTGTGTGACTGCTAGCCCTATGCCCAACGTTCCCTCTTTATCCGGGGTTAGGACCGGCTAGTAACTAGTGAACCAGTTAACCAGGCGAGGTTATCCATGCTTATAAGAAAACTTCGAATTTTGAATTAAAAGAAAACTTTTGATGACATATAGTCTTCATCCATCGTAAAGTATCATCTGTAAAACGTTTAAAAAATATACTGAATAAGATCTGTAAAGTGTCGGTCAGTTATATTTACATTACTAAGAAAAAGTAAGGTTTACGTAGTCATCCTTTTCATAGCCAAGTATTAGTCCAAATTAACTTCTTAGTTGAAATACTGTTTCTAATGCCTTTCACGTCATTCTGCAAACACAAACTCCTCTAAAATGAACAAGCATCCAAACATAAGTGAAACATAAATGTGAAACTTGGCCAATTCGGTAGGATGTAATTCCGTGCCAGATTTGTATATTGCTCGTAATCGTATCATACTGATAAGATTATAAGGAATAATTTATGCCCAAAGTGTCTTCAGGTGAATAATGCTTCATCATTGACGGCACTATCAAGTGGAGAAATCTAATATCAAAAGAGTGAAACATTGGAGTATTCTTACACAGCGCTAGCATTTAAGCGAGTTATAATTTACTTTCCTGTTCTTATAAAACAAAGGTGAACATCTTTGGTACCAATTATGGACAACCTAGAGATAGAATTTTCTTCTAAGTGTACTCAAACTTCAAATGTTTTTACTTATCCATGAAATTATATTTTGCCTTTTATGAGAATAATTCGTTTGAAAAACGGATATCATCTAGATATTCACCTAATTAGTGAACTTGACCTATTACAATAGAGTTTTATGAAATCATGTAAAATCTGATAATAGTCCTCACATTGGAACTTGTAAGTTGATAAGTATTTTGGATGAACTGAATTCAACCGTTTGATAAGCAAAATATCTTGGAGATGTTAGCTGTTGACTTGGATACTGAACGATGATTTGATGATATCTGAACTTTACTTCAAGTACACCTACCTCAATTTGGGCAGCCAGTTGGTAGCAATAGCTGTAATACTTAAAGTTTGGTTCACAAAACATTTACCGAATCGCTAGACTGTGCGTTTTAGAAGACTATAATTGCCTATTTTTCGTTTATATCAGAATCGTTATGCTACCAGTCCTTTAAAAAGGGTTGGTAAATTTTGTAAAATAAACTGTTTTCCTGTAGCTAGGATTATATTCTTTTTCGTGTGCATCCTGATTCCCTTTTAAACTGAAAATAAGCGCTAGATAACATAATTGTCTTAGATGTATGCCGAAAAAACTTAACAGATAAGGAGGAATCTTGCACAGATTGCATGTAATAATATTTCATTTTCACTGAAATAAATGAGATCAAATGTATGCGAAACAAACAAGTTTTGAGTTAAGCTTAAATAAATATTAAGTTATATTACTGGACAGTTCTCATACGTCATTTGTAGTCTTGGTGAGATATCCAGGTATCTGTCGGAGGGCGAATATACTGTACCGCAGTCGTTTCTGTACTGTTACACAGCTATGAGACAGCAGTTAAAAGTAGGATAAATGAAGCGGTGACAGAGTTTTATCACAGTGACTTCAAAGCATTGTTCGTGTTTCAGTGGAATCACCATGTGAGCAATCTTCAGGCCAAGAGTACTATACAAGACAGGTGTATGGATCTATGAGGTTATGAACCTTAGTCGATTGAGATGGTTTAGACATGTACTGCGCATCCCGAGCTACCGCCTGCCTTGAAATACTGTGCTAGGGGAAGCTGGATTATTTTGGAAAAGGGTTCAGTTTGGCCGGACCTAGACGTGGCACCAGTAATGAAGTCTATAACCGTTGGTCTGAGTAGCATGGGGGAGGCATGTAAACTGACTGGCTGAGGTCTTCGATACCATAAGAATCAGTGAGGACTTTGAGTGACGGCTGAAAATTGGTCGAAATGACGAAGATTTATTCACTATCAAGCGTCTTCTAAAGCTTGATTATTTACAGTAACCGTCATCTTCAGATTGTTTATTCTCTCACACTAGGTTACCTACTTTATCATCACCACTTTTATATCCACTTGTTCTTTTTGTACTACTATGGTGTCGCAACTGGAGCCTATGCACCTCCAGATTCACTGGGGTGGAAGTATGTTCAGCAAATGAGTACCAAGCAGAACTAACCTTGCATTCTTGATTTCACTGCTAGTCATCACTAAGTTATTTATAATATAATTAAAATTCCACCAAAATTACGGCATCGGTATAGTAATCTATATATCAACAGAAGCCAGCGAATTTTATCCAGTATAATAACTGGAAACTACAAGCATCCATATGTATTTCAATGATAAACTTGGTAATGACAGCATTTACTTATGTAGAGCCAAGGCTTTGGCAATTCACTACTTCAAACCTCAACTGTGTATTCAAAAGAAACCCGGCCGAAAACTCTTTTTATCATAGCCTTATTAAAGTACCCTACACCTCAGTTTGCTTTTTATTTCATGTTTATCGATTTGTTTCTTACCAGGTATCAAACCTTACTGTTTACTGCATTTTATGGAAACTGTTAAGATCGTGTCTTGTGTTACGTAACATCATTTCATTCCTTTGACTGGAAAACTCTCTGAAACGTTCTAACATTCGACTTATATGTTCATGAATATACAGCTGTGAAAATAAGTAACAGAAACGACAAATAATTTCCATGCAAACTCTTTTTGTTTTTTAATATATTCAAATGAAATGGCTACTTTATCTGAGTAAAGTTAATAACAGCACTATTAAAGGTTACAATATTGAACAGTCAGCAAGCTTCGGATTAACTTCTGATCTGGAATGGAAGATGTACAGAAAATCAAAAGTGAGTTTGATAGTGGCTGTTCATTCAGCCGATAGACGAATCTGCCGTTCGAGCTAAGCGTCTAAAGAGTGGAAATGAATTTCTGCACAAGCAAAAAATCCATTTCCCTCGAACTTGATATTTCTTCTTCACCCTGCTATCTACTCGAGAAATGCCTAGCTGAAAATATTTTAAAACTGTAAAAGTTTAAGCGATATGTCTAGAAGACAGTCAAATAATAAAAACAAATTGAAAACAAATAATTTGACGTATATAGATGTTCGGTAGGAAATTTCAGTAGCCCAAGATTCAAGCAGGCTGCCAGATGAAGAAAGATTGATCATCTCGATAATAAGAAAATTTTTATTCGACAAACAGCTGACTGTTTTAAGTATTTGAGCCATACTCAACTTCGTACTTAATAGCTTAGTTTAGATGATTAAACTATTTGCTTCAATTTACTTAGACTCAAATTCAAGGTTTTTAAGAATTTGTTATCAAAATATGCAGATACCATCTTTTTTTTCCATTTGACTAGCTTTTAATTTTTTTACGAATTTGATTCTTTCAGATTATCAGTTGTTACACTGATTAGAAGATAAAAACTAAAAGTAATACTCCTACAGTTTTTTTGAACTAATAGCATCCTATCACTACCTGGGAGTTAAAATACCTGAGTATTGGCTTACCTTATTCAAAATCGCCGTATTGAAGATGGAAAAAAGAACAAACTCATCCTTTAAACATTAAAATTCATTGAGATATATATTTATATCTATACATTCATTGATCACAGTAGAGAAGTCGATTTCGTGTTATCTAGTTATGAATGCTGATCAATTTCTATTGATCATTTTGTAGTATGTTCACCAGGATAGCAAACTCATCATTGCAGTGCAGTTTAATAGACGTTATTTCGATGTTGGTAACCGGCGGAAAAACCCTGAACCTAGATATCTTGGTCGTTAGATCTCGTCAGCAAGAAGTATTTGCGATCCTGGAGCGCCAGTTTCCTATGTGTGATTCAAACTCTTGTCAACTAGTACTGCAATGAGAAATGTTATCTCTGTGCCTTTCGGACTACAGTTGCTCTCTTACAAGACTGGAAAGTATATACTAGTTGGCTATACCTTTAGTGACCGATGAACAGACTAGTATGATTTACTTGATATTGGCTAGCATTAAAATCCAGGACGTATCTTTTTCCTAATTTTAAACTCACTAGCTGGATGTGCTTGCGTCTTACCGAGCGGTTATGTGAATAAAGCTCCGGCTTTTTCAGGGATGGGTCCAGGCTTTCAGTGTCAGTGCGATGACGAACTCGTCCAGCTGACAAGTTCAGAAAGAGGATGGAATGGACATCCTGGATTCCACCGCTAGCCGACACCTACCAGATGACATGAGAATGTAACTGAGGCTAATATTTAGGAATCTGTTCACGAAGCCTTTGTGTCATAAATAACGGATCAACTCTGTCCAGCATTATAATCGGAGGAAGGCTGCGAGCACCAATCGGTGCAAATGTAACTTCTAAATATTTAAACAAATAATTAATAATATAAGAGGAACACAAGAGCATCATCGAGTTTACTGGATGTCTGCATATGATTGTTGGTAACCTGATATAGCACTACTTTGCATATGAACCAAAACTGTGAGTAAGCTGTTTTCTTAGTCATGGTATCAAGCATTGTTTTCAGAGAAACTAAATAGTTAATGCTAAATCTCATCTACGCTTATTTTTGTACTTCCTAATAAAACTAAGCACTAAATAACGACGAAGATTTTTACTTCAATCTGTCTATAAACTTTAAACTCATTTCTTTACTTGCTGAAAGTAGTTTTGAAAATTTAGCTTGCCTATTCTGTTTAAAAGACATGAGAAACTCATGTTACCTTGATAAGTAAATAATTTCGGACGCTAATCTGTCTTGCATTTACCTACCGCGATAAACATTATTGTGATTGATATTAGTTTGAAAGCTATTCTTCTCGTCAATCTTTACTTTTTTTTAACCTATTGAAAAGATCAGTCATACGTAGAATAGTTGTTATCGAATATCAATAGTGTACAAAAATTATGATCAGGTAAATATGCGGTTGAAGGACATTTTTGTATGATTTAATGAAAGTCAGTTTATACTCAAACGTATGCTTTCTTTTCAGAATCAAACTCATAAACGACATCAGATACATGCATTTCAGGTTACAAAGACACGTGACCATGCGTTTTGATTCTATCCAAGTTAAGCCTGAACGTTGAAGATTGGGATACTCCACTGCTATTACCTTTAGGTCTCCTAAATCATGTTGCTTGAAATGCACCATTAGTTATCTCTTAATAAGTAAGTATTGGATTAGGTACTAGGCGAAATACTAAGTTCTCAAGTGTGAATACATTTTGACCACATGGACTATAACGAGTTTCTCTCTAAAAGGATAAAATTATGCAAACATTTCTTACTTGGCGAGATTTTACTGATGTCGAGGCGTAAAGTTATCAGAAAGTGAAGTATCATTTTGTCACTGAAATGGATGAAAAATAACCAAGTAAATCGAGTTTTATTCTTTCTCTCTGTCTTTCCTATGTACATGACATGTATACGAGAATTGGTGAATACGATTTTAGGTGACATGAGCCAGAAAACTGTCTACTTACGGTTGTTATAGTGAACACTTTGTTCCTCTTAAAGAAACCAACTTGGCTGCTGTGAAAGTGATTTTTAATGCAGTTCTTACTTTTCACTTCTCTCTTCAAAGTCAGCAGGAGGAACACAAGTCTCTTCTAAGGATCTTGGAGTTCTTTGTTTTTTTATTTTTGTTTCGCCTTCATATATAAACGTCTAAGTGTCATCATTTTTTCTCAAACAACATTCGATGAACCGAATTTCTTCATCCAGTTTTCTTTCCCAACTAAATATCTAGGTAGAATCCATTAAAATGAATATAATGTCCACCTCTTGTTTATTACCTGTAGATTGATCTCTGACAAGACTCATCTATTCATCAAAATCCTGAGTCCAAAAAATGAAATTCATTGGTTTTCTCATATTTCTAGACAAAGTTATTATTAGTATCCATCCTATTAATTACTGCACGCAGTTTTGTAACATAAGTAACATAAGTACATAAAAAAGTACCATTAACAGACCTAAAGCCCTGCGGTTTGACTAATAGCTGAAGTCACTGTAGGTTTTTCATAGTCCTCAATAAATACGTCCGGAAGAAGTCGTAAAGGACTTTCCATCGCTATTTCATTTTCTTAGTGGTATAATTTCCTTTTGAATTGAAACTGCACATTCTTGGTGCCCAAAAGTATTAGCTTCTTGATTGTCGTCTCTGGCGTGTATGTTTCATCTAATTGCTGGCAGACAATACTAATTTTTTCCTCTAACGGTATGTAGTTATACAATACTGATATATTTTTACTTAGTACTGATACTTGTCGTATCATTTATCTACGTAAACTCATATATGCTTTCTAGACTACAGCATTCTGGTTCCCATCAAATGAGATTTTAAGGATTTGTAACCCACTGAACTAATTTGTGGTGAAGAGAGCTTATCACAGACAATAGGTTTAAGTGGAGTACTCAGTTTATAAAGCTTCACCGTAATCCTTGAGGTTTCAGTTCTTTGTATGCTTGATTATCGGTAAGTTTCTTCCTTGGTAATTCTTTCAGTTGCTTGGTTGCTTTGATCACCATTACACAGGTCTTACCTCTGTTTACATTCTTAGTTCCAAATTTAGATTTGTATCCCAGAATGGATTGTGTCTTTTGAACTTAACTGATGCCTTGGTCTGGTGTGGCAAGCATCAACTGACCATCTTCTTGGAACTTTATGATGAATTTTGGCCATGGTTTTCGACTGAAATGATGGTAGTGCATGATGCCGGTTAACTTTGTCTATCAAGCGGCATTTGAACTAATAATGTTTATTCTTAACGAACGGTGCAAGCTACGATAAATGTTATTACCAAACTTTGAAATAGTCTCGTGTGTCAGTTAGGTTTACTGATTTGCCTGGTGCGTGAAATTTTGGACAAAGATGTAAAGGCTTATTTTGAAGCTTGTGGAGTTTATTAGTCAACAAGTCAAATGTGTATTTTTCAGAATCCTTCAGGAAATCTTTATAAACATTCGTAAGCATAACTAAGTTGACTGAGGTTCTAAACGTTAGTTGGAATGATTTTAATTGTAAATCATGTTTAAAGTTTGTGAATTTTTCCTGAGAAACGAACTACAGGCAGTCAACCGCATTCTTCCATTGACTAACAGACGCCCGTAGAGCCGAAATGGACTTCTCAAGACTCTGCGTAGGATTTTGTGACCCTTTATAGAATTCATGAAGTCGTTAGAGACATGTAAGATAGTAAAGGCTTGACAGTGTGTCTAGGATACAGACTATTCTTCATATATTCTTAGCAAAACTTGATTTTTCTATTCTTTTGATGATTCTACAGAGTATTGTCACTTATTCACTAACTAATTTTATGATAAAAAGAAACCATACGAATGAAGAATGTTTTTTTTCACTAAATCCTCATCAGGTTCTTTAGTTTTGAAACGCATTTATTCAGCCTAAAATCAAGCCAGGTTAGGCTTAGATACATTTTCAAAATGGAATGAGATTTAAGAACTGTAAAAAAATTGATTTTTCTTCGTAAATTCGTCAGTATGGGGATGATTCATATGCAGGTGAATGATGTGACTTTGAATGAAGGCAATAAATAAGGAAAATAAGAGTAGCCTTTAGCTTACTGAAGACCAAGGGAGGAATAACTCTTAAACATATTATTTCTGAATGCACAGTCCGTTTGATAAACCTTACTGGGACACCCTTAACTATTTTGAGCAGTCATTGAGGAGCTACATTTGGTGTTATTTTTGGAATACAACTAATAACATTGGGAGCTTTATTGGCACTCGTTTGATGCCTTGCACTTGATAGGTGGGCTAGGATGGAACATTTTACAACTCTCACTTCACTGCTTCGTAACCAAGCCAGTAACTGCTCTCGTATTTGGAGATGGACCTGCCTAATCGTACGCTCTATGTAACTAGTTCCTCAGGAACAGTTTGATTGATAAAAGGATCATGAAGAGCTAAGATTAGGTAAGCTACATCTCAGTCCAGGAATAAACATTGGCTGATTACTGAAATATATACTGAGCTGACCTGCACAAAACGTCTAGGTAAGCACAGTGATGGTATTTCACTTGCCACATCACCCTTGAATTGAAGACGCAGAACCGAAAGCTTTTTCAGTGCCATTAGGATTAATAAAAAAGAATGTTTGTTTTGATGAACTTGTCCAGATATCCATTTTCACTTAGAATATCACAAAGACAAGATGGTTCTTCTTTCACACACTCTTTGAAGCTAACTGACCTTACTCCAAATGTCAGGCACCTGATTATGATACGTTTATGCTTCATCGTCAAGCTCAGAATGTGTGTATACTACGCCTCAGATGTCTGCTTTCTGTATACACTTCTCACTATAGAGCTATCTTCTTTTCTTGTCACTGAGACATCAGGAAAGTGTATCGAATCATTTGTTTTCATTTCCATATGTAAAATAAACTGAGGGATGACCACTGATGAAATGCCCTTGGATAGAATGTATAGATGCTTATCGTGATTGGTAAAGTATCATCCGTAAATCGACTTTGCAACTACGAATTGGCAGTTTGACATTCCATAGGGTCATCTTTCAAGTTTACCAGAAATATGTCTGCAAATAATAAGTCCAGTAGTGATCCCATAGTCACTCCGTCAACCTTTCCGTACAGATTACTGTTTAATATGAACTGGATATTGCACAATTTAGCAATAGTTCCTTCAGATTCATAATAGGAATGATACTGTTTAATTTCACCTCTAATAATTTTTCGGAGACAAAGACAACGGTTTCCATTATGAAGACCTTAGTGAACAAAGATGTGACATCAATCGAATCACTAGAATTGTTGAAACATTAAATACTTTTCCTTTTTTCTACAAACTGGAAGGTGTCTTTCATAATTGCAGATGGCAGTAGTTGCTTCAGAAATTCCATCAATCTGAGTCTTCAAAACTTTTAGTTCAGCAAGAATAACAAAGTATGAACTCCAGATAAAAACCTGATTGCCTCGTAGCCTTGTCTCAGAAACGTTAGGAATAATGAATCTAATATTCACCAACTTCAAAAAACGCTTATTCATCATCGCATGAATATTCTAAGTAAAATTAAACTTTTATCATGAATGTGAATAGAATGGCCTAGATAAAAGTTGAGGTTCTTTCAAGAAGCCTCAATTTTGGTTAAATGGTGACCGCAATAACTCCAACAACTTCAATAACTTAGTTGTTGTTAGTGTAGAGAGAAGAAACTGAATAAAGCCTGTTTCACGAGAAGTTCTGAGAGTAAGTTAGGAAGATTTCTGTGATATAACATTATTTTTTGCCACGTATACTTCTCTGTTTAGCTGTGTATGTACTTTTACATCCTTTAAAAGCGTTCTGAAACTTCAAGCAATGCTTGTATATAGCCTTTTCATTTGGAATAAAACTGATAGAAGGAGCAGTACATTTCACTCTCACACCTGGTAACTTAAGCAGCACCACAAAACAGTGAACCAAAGGTCGTTACCCGTTCAGTACAGTATGCAATGAAGACGACTTTAAGGGACGTAAATTCGTAAGCCCAGAGGTACGAGGAGTCTGCTTTTTATTTAGACCAGTTCAATTGCAACTTAAAGCTCATCTCATATGTTGACATGAAAGGACTATTAATTTACACTACGCAGATAATTATTGTTTGAGCACGTGTTTTTAAAGTTACGTGGGATTATTTTTAGTTCTCTCTTTTCTGTTCTATTTTATTCATCCACTCTTCTTATCTGGTCATACTTATCTTTACTGCTTAGTCAAGTCTAAATTGAGCTGTATTTATTATTACGTCATCCACAATGTGAGTTTTCAATATCCAGCATATTGCTCTTTCCATACACTTCTCAACTTAATAAATAGCCAGATAATAATTGTCACCAATTCCGCTTATTTGAATTTTTGTGAACCAATTTTCCGCTCAGTTTCATCAATAATCCGTGTTTGCTGAATAAACCTTAGCTAAGAAGAATTCGGAAACTGAAAATGAGGAACTAACAACTTACTGCAATTGTCATTCAGGCTCCATTCAGGCTCATAATTTGGAAAAGTTATTCAGCCTAAGTGAAATCTGTTTTATATTCTTGTATGCAATCGTATGGACTTTCTTTGGAAAAGAATATGACCAAATACAAGTCAATGAAACTTAACCACATGTAAAGTAAGTGAAGTCATGTGATATTCAGTGAACTGGTAGTAACAAGTAGGAAACCACTTCTCACTGTATTCTGAGAATTTTGTGATATGTATCAGTGTAGCACGTGCGTTCAAAAATCAGTTTTTTCTGAGGCAGTGGAGTCAAGAAGTACTATCATATACATACATGAACTGGTTGAAGACGATAAAATTATTTGCAAGCAAAGTCCACTGGAAGCAGAACATGGTTTACTTTATGGTAGTTGGTAGTGGAATAAAGAACGCGCTTTTCATATTTTTATGACTCATCGAACGGGTGTAGCCACAGTCTAGTGAGTAGTGGTGTTCCTACTGGGACTAGTACTAAGGAATCCGCTTCAAACTCAGGGGTGTTATACACGAGGGTACTAATTCATGCGAGCTATCTCCTATGTAATGGGTATTGTTCGACTTATTGCTTCGCGTTGTTGGACAGGTTACAGACCGAATTTATCAATCTGTGTTGGCTGGTGGGTACCTGCAGAGAACAATCAGTTCAGTCCAAAAATCAGTCGACTATGGAAAATGATAGGTTCTACCAAAAAAACATTTACTTCAAATCTACATATATTTGACTTTTATAGTACACATTAGATAACAAAAAGGTACTCAAAATTGGAGCAACATATGGGTTTTGAAGGGAGTTACAGGTCCAGATAACAGTCCTCAGCTTATTCAAAACGTCGGTAGACTTGCTTACTGAGAATGCGAAACATAGTAAAAGAGTTGAATACAACTTTATGTTAAAGGTCAACATGGTGTAACTTATGACACAAACAGTTTCTTCCGACTATAAACATAGAAAAGACTCTCGTTTTTCTCTAACGAGAAGAACTGTTGTCAATACAAAGCATTACTGAAGAAGGTGGTAAACAGTGTCTAACAAAAAGAAGTAAAATAAAAGTTTTGTGTTTACGCTTCTTTAGTTTTTCTAAGGTTCAGTGAAAAACTGTATAATGGCGGATTTAGGTATTAAAAACTAATACTAGATGTTTTTTTTAGAAGATTGAGTGAAAACTCAGACACCCTTTATTATATTTTCAACTGCAAAAAATTTATCCTAACGACATACTACTTACTGTTAGACATATATTATACCCTCACGCTGATTCATTTTCACTTCAGGGGAAGATACTTTCACTTTTCTACTTACTAGAGTATTATTTTTGAAAGGGTGGGCAGAAAAACGTCCTATCACTCCATGTAATTTTAGGTAAATAACTGCATAACTGGAGCATGTATCATTATGCTACTGACATTTACTATGAAATACCTTTATATAATATAAATTGAGCACTTCGATAATATTTTCTTTTACAAACTATGATGTCTTCTGTTTCAGACTTATTTCAATCCATATTACCAACCACCGTTTTGTAAACTTTCTATAGTATTTATAGCTCACATTTATGTTTTAGAGATAGTTGAGATGTACATCTAATGATGAGGACAGTAATTCTCTGTTGTTCTCCAAGATTTGAGGCGACTTCATTACCATTTAATTCACACGGGAGAATACTTACTTCACCATACTACTCACGTTTAAAACGCGGTAAGTAAGTGGTCATTAGTTATGCAAATAATAGTTATCAGCTTTCATGCTAGGTAGCTGGTTACCTAAGTTAACCTTGATTCAGAAAAATCTTCAGTGACCACAGTTAAATTGTGAATTGGTGGTACGTTTTTAGAATGTATCCTTTATAGTTTTCAGTGACGCTGAAATCTATCGTAAACAGTTATCATCTGTGTAGACAAAGTTCAGTCTTTCAAAGAAGATTATCTGGGCAAACGTACCTATATAGAGATCTATTGCTCATTCAACCAAATAGAACATGGAGCACACTGAATCGAAAGAAAGCCGCGTAATGGCGCAGAATATTTGTAGCTCAGATGGATGATCTTGGTTGTGTTTTGTTCTCTGAGCTGAGGTTTTAATCGTTGGACTTTCATTGTCAGCACTAACTTTATTGTGAAGTGAGCTGTCAGTGTCTCTCCATAAGTGATTCAGTAGCTTACCCTTACAAACTGGTCAGTGATTGGTTGTTTCCTTTGACCATAGAATCGTTGACTGCATAGATTTTCTTGTTGGCTGTTTCTCTACTTGACCTCTGACCTTTCTGTCGTTTGTCACTTTTCTTATTGGTTGATAGATTGAGTCTGTGTCCATACGTATATTGATTGCTAACTGATCTGATTACCAAGCTTCTAGGAATTCTGTGTTACCTCTGTTCAAGATTTCTACATTTTCAAAATTAAATTAAATCCATAGCTATCCACGTGTATTGTAATGAGCTATGAAATGTCGTGATATTTGGTAGCCAATAAGTGTTCATGTAAACGAAGGCGAAGTGGGCTACAAATTTTTCCAATGTAGTGTTGATCATAATTATTGCAACTGATTCTGTAAACAATAGTTGATTTGTCTTCATTCACTGCTGGTTTCTCTGGTTTGCACAATTTGGTTTGAGGGGAATTGGTTGCTTTACGGGCCACAACAGTTCCACGTGGTCTGAATAATCTTGTCGTGATCTCTGATATATTCTTTGTGTACGGTAGGGTGATCTGTTTGTTGATTAATGTGCATGGTTTTGTAGTTGATGATATACGGGCCGTTCATCTATGGGATTGACATCAAGTAATTATCTTCATTTCGCCTTGAAGTCGTTGTGTTACAGCGTGTTCCCGCTCTTCTGGATAGAATCTGTAAGCAACTAATTTTGTACGCTGTTGGGTTGTTTCTATTTTAGTTGAAGATTTGATCAGTGTGTTGACTTCCTGTATATCGGTTTCCGATTTTCCGTCAATGGTTCTACCGACCAAAACATTCAAGAATAGTAGTCGTTTGATTCCTTGTTTATTGTGAATCTGGTGCCATTACAACATTGTTGATCACTGTCAGTGTTCTCTAAATAACCTTTTTTTAATGAGGACACAAGTATAGTCCACAGAGAGGATTAAAGCTTTTGGTTTAATCACAGGTTAAATGATAGCTAACACTGTCTCCATCACTGCTCCTGCAACTGATCCAGATATCTGTTTGTATGTTGTCAGATAAAGATAAGCGAGTTCCATCAGACGTGAACATTAAAGTTTTGTGGGCTCTGAAAGACTTCTATCTATATTGAAAAGGAGAGAGGTAGTATCTTTGGCTAGGTGCGACTCTATCGTTGTGTATAACGCTATGACATTGAAGGACTTAATAATACGTCGTTTTCTACGTTAATGTCTTCGATCCTTTCCAAGAATTCTGTCGGTGATTTGGTGAAATGTCCGCATGGTTGCACAAAGTATTCCAGTTTTCTTTGAAAGTCCTGTAGATATGTTATAAGTTACAATCCACGAAAGTGAGAATATACATCGTGTAGGGATGTCTAGGTTGTTTAGTTTTGGCCTGCCGTAAAACCGAGGAAGAATTGTTCTATTCGATCTCACTCATTGTATTCTCTTGCTTCATTATTTCTTCTGCTCTAAAAAGTTTGTTCAAGCTTTTAATAATCTGGTTGTCGAACTTTTGGTTAGCGTCAGTTTCAAGTGGTAGACACACAAGCACACAACGCACCATACAGAACACAACACAACTAGTGAAGCATTTTAAATCTACTTTTTGTCTTATGTACATGAATCGAAGTTTTGTAAGACCGATTTTAACTACCAGTATATAATCTGTTACAGTCAGTAGACTTTCAGCGTTTTGTATTTATAGTTTAGCTAAGGCAGAGATTGTTCTATATGAAGAAATGCTGGCTTAATCAAAGCTTTATTATTCAGATTGGCTGTTTTCGGGGCACTGTTCTACTCTAAAAGATTTTACATCATGGTTTGTTAATAATCAGAGAATTCATGAAAACGTGGAAGAGCTGGGTAGTTCTTTGATAATTTTAGGTAGTGGACATGTGCGATCCTATGTAGGATAGAACCTAGAACTGTCAGGTTTTGTGGCGCCTACGTTACCGTTGAGACAGATACAAGGAATCTAATGGCTCATATTTTCCACCAAGATTAATACTCACATGTATATTTGTGTGCAGATAATGTTTCACCTAATTATACATAAAGTAATTTTCTGCGAAATGCGTGAATGCAGTAATACAGCGAAACTTACACATACACACACATGAAAACAGCATGCAGGTATCATGAACTTCCTCAAAGCATTTAATAGCAACAAGAATCAAGATTTTAGTGTATAATTAAGTCATCGCCATAAATAGGAGACAGTAACGATCAATTGATTAGTGTATTAAAAATAAGCTGTTTCGTGTTATATTCTTCGCATATTTTAACAACTGATCTATAATAATTATTGCTACTTGTCCCTAGGGTTCCTAATGGAACATAGGATTTCTCTAGCACGTCTGCATTGCATTCTCTCCTCTGCGGTCTTTTCAACTTGGACCTATGACCACACAGAAGCTTTCATTTCTTTCCCACACGATCTCCTCCATATCACCCTCCGACACCCAACTCGTCGTTTCCCCTTTGGACTGCACTCGAGGGCCTAACGCATTATGTCCCCAAACTGTCTTCTCAGTGTGTGTCCAATCCAGTCCATCTTCACTTGCTCCTGCATATTTCTTGGGCAATAAGCTCTTGTTTGGTTCGTCGCCAGGCGTGAGTTCCTTCTTGCTTATTTTTTCTGACCATCTCGTCTTCAGTAATGAGTGTAGGCAGCCGTTGATGAATGTCTATCGTTTTTTGGAAATGCTTTCCGTAATATGCCAAGTCTCTCAACCATCACATAGAAGCACTCAACTGACAGGCATTAGTGCATCATCATCATCATCATTATCAACATAGGACCAGGCATTACTGCGTAACGGTCCGAGTTGCCACACCTCATATCAGCACATCAAGTAAAAAGGTAGTGAGGTGAAGGATGAAGATAAGTGAATGCAGTCAAAAGAAATATAAAGTACGAAAAGAAAGGAAAGAGGAGTGACAAAATAGTGAGATTCGGTATAGCGTTGTTAAGATGAGGATAATGTGTGTATACATCTGCGCCACTGACTTCGGTTCTGAGCCATATCACCTAGGGTCTCCAACCACTGGTTCCTCTTGTCCCGTGGACCCCAACCACCTAGTCTGCATCGTCCTACATGGCTTAAACCAACAGTCAGAGACTTCATACATTGGTGCCATGTTTTAGTCTGGCCACCTCGGGCCTTTTTCCAGCCTGAACCCACCTCAGCCAACATTGTGTGACGAGGCAATCGGTGACTAGGCATACGTAGTACGTGTCCCAACCATCTCAGTCGATGAAGGTTCACAACCTCGTCGACTGACTTACCTCTTCTCCCAAAACTCTACACCTAACTTCTGCATTACTCACATGGTGACACCACGGAATACGTCCTATACTACGAAGGCAACGGTGGTCAAACACCTGAAACCTTTTTGTATCCTCCACTTTCAATGGCCATGTTTCACAGCCATACAGTAGAACAGAGCGGACTGCTGTGCAGTACACGCGACCCTTAATAGACAAACGAATATCACGGCGGCGCCATAGGTGGCGCAAATTGGCAAAAGCCAATCGAGCCTTTTGTATCCGTGCAGAAATCTCATCGGCAACTAACCCACCGGGTTGATCCTACTTCCCAGGTAAGTGAAGTGGTCAACACACTCAACCACTTCACTCTCTATTGTTAACCGCGGTACCGCTGAAGACCAGTCCTGGAGCAAAAATTTGCATTTGGGTGGTGAAAATCGCATCCCAAACATTCTCAAATTCCCACTCAAAGTGTTCAGAAGACTCTGCATCTTGTCAGCGTCTTCACCTAACAGGACTATGTCATCTGCATATTCTAGATCTAAGGAAAATTCACCTGTGATCCGGTCAACGTCTTTGTAATTAGGTGACGAGAGGGAAACCTCCATAAGAATATCTATGATAAAATTAAATAAGAATGGGGATAGTGGGCATCCTTGACGGACACCACTTGATGAGTATAGCTCCCTGGACAACTCACCATAGGCTCTAACATGCCCACAAGTGTTCGAGTAGAGAGCTTTCAATAAGGTGATGTACTTACTAGGCACGCCTTTCAGTGACAGACACTGCCATAAGACTTCTCGATCAACGGAGTCAAATGCCGCCTTCAGGTCGAGAAATACAGCTATTGTCGGGCGTCTGTAAGCATGCCTATGTTCCAGGACCTGGCGCAGTGTGAATATTTGGTCGATACATCCACGGCCAGGTCTAAAGCCTGCCTGGTTTTCTCGGGCTTGCTGTTCCCGAGCTCCACTCAGGCGTCGGAGAATTATAGAACTTAGGATCTTAGACACTATGTTTGTCAGGCTGATTCCTCTGTGGTTATCACAAGAGGACTTCTCGCCTTTCTTGAAGACTGGGATGATCAGTGACTTAGACCAGTCGGAGGGGATCGTATTTGATTCCCATATACTGGCTAACACTTCCGTTAGCCTGACTAAGAGAACTCTACCACCATTCTTGTATACCTCAGCAGGTAGTCCGTCTGGTCCTGCTGCCCTTCCCCGTTTCAGGCTACCTACCGCTTTCTCAACTTCTTCTAGTGTTGGGGGCCTGTCTCTATGTCCCATTCAGGGTCCGACTGGATAGCGGGCAACGCAATCGTGGCTGGAGGCCAGTTAAACTGTGCTGAAAATCTGGATCTTTTTCTCGCTTTATACTGTGTGCAGTAGATATCCACATTGGTTTCAGACTAATGAAGGCCTGTCTTGCAGTCTTTCCAATCCTATTTTGGACATCCTCATCTGTGCCACCGCCTGCAGTTTAGACGATGCTGCCAAGGTAGGTAGATGAGAGACTAGTTCCTTTGTGTTTCTCCCATTGATACTGATTGGTGCTTGTTGTTGTTTAGGTATCTTCATCGCCTCTGTTTTCTGTACGTTCACCTAAAGATAAATCCCGTCTTCGCTGCCCTGCCTCTTCTGCGAACTTGTTGGTTTTCGCCTTTAGATCAATAATAAATTACATCAAATCATTTGTACTGCGCAGTCTTCAAAGTTGAAGCGAACTTTCTTTTTTTCCTTCATATTTAATGTGGCATTTATCAGAGACTGACATCAGCTGAAAAAGCATGAGAAATCTGGGAGCACTGGACAACCTTTTCGTCCTTGTATGTGACTCCCCAGCAGTGCACACCTACAACCCGGCTAGGGACTTCAGGTCTCACGGAGAATGTTTCTATCATTCATGCAAAATGGCCGTCCAGTGCTCCATGGTCTCAATGGTTTTCAAAATGATATATGAAGAATTCGACTACCCTTGTCATCACAAAGAAGGAGAGTAGATCAGGACTATATAAACTCTGTCTCAAAGGTGTGGAGTTAGTTATCTGATATGAATATGTATGGTAAATTATGTCCTAAATGCTATCCAGTAAATGATACTTTTCCTTCACTGCGTGATATTTCTAATAAACAGAATAAAAAATGTAATTATGGTCTACCACAATGTCCAAATTTTACTCCCAAATAAAGGTTGACTTCATTTTCATTTGCGTCCTAAAATGTAAGACTCAACGTTTCAACTCCTGTTAATTAATGAATGGGCTTTTCATGAATGCCACATATATTTATAAAATTCACCGAACATGCCGCCGACACTTAGATTAGATATGACAAGGGAAATAAAAAAATTACAGATTTTTTTACTGAGTTTTATCACGTGTTGTTCTTAATGTAACTATTGATTCTCCTGCAAACTATTCAATATTTCGGATTCAATTGTTGCAAAACTGCTTCATCTTGGTTTTGGGAGGTAACTTCTAACCATTGGGTGTTGAGTTCGCACAACATTCCACTTGCCGAGGTTTGGGGGACTTTTTGCTTGCTGCACGAATTTGCAAAAGACTGCATATTCAATTTCGATTAGACTCTATACATTTCATTACCTTTGCAAAGGTGAATAGGGTATGTAAAAGCAGAATCGTAGAATAAAGTGACATCATTCTGTTTCACAGATATTCATCAGTTGCAAGCAGTCTATAATTGCATATCTTAGTCTGGATAATTTATAATTCATAAATGATTGGATTGATGGTTATATATCTAGACATGTGTCGACAAACAAATGATGACTAGATAGCCATTTCAGCGAACAAAACATATTCTTTGCGATAACTTTTACAGGTTCCAAAGTTATGGGTACCTAGTGAGGAATTATCATTATTATTATTATTGGTCCCTTGGGTTCCTAATGAAACATAGGGCTTCCACTGAGGCACGTCTCCAGTTAACTCTGTCCTCTGAGATCTTTCAACCTGGCTCCACGACAGCCCACAACCTCTCATTTCCTCCTCGCACGATCTCTTCCACGTCACCCTCGGACGTCCAACTCATCGCTTCCCGTGGGGATTCCACTCGAGCAACTGGCCTGACGCGTGATGTCCTCAGTCGGCCTTCTCAGTGCATGCCCAATCCATCTCCACTTCCTCCTGCATATTTGTTGCGTGATAGGTTCTTGCTTGGTTCGATCCCAGAGCTCCTTGTTGTTTATTCTTTCTGGCAATCCATCTGATCTTCAGTAGCGAGCGTAAGTAGTTGTTGATGAATGTCTGTAGTTTATTGGAAATCCCTTTCGTAACGCGCCAAGTCTCTCACGCATCACACAGAAGCACTGACTTGACTGAGTTGGTGTTGAAAATCTGGATCTTGTTACACATGCTGAGTGCAGAAGATATCCACACTGGTTTCAGGCTAATGAACGCCTGTCTTGCTTTTCCGATCATGGCTGACTTTGACATCCTCGTCTGTGCCGCCACCTGTAGTTGAAACAGTGCTGCCTGCCTTGATAGGTGAAGGAGGTTACTTCCTTTAAGTTTCTCCTGTTCATGGTGACTGGAGTTTGTTGCTGTTGTTGGTGCGGTATCTTCACCACCTCTATCTTCCCTATATTCACTTGAAGCCCCATCTTCGCTGACCTGCTCTGCCTCTTCTGTCAACTTGTGAGTTTTCGCCTGTAGATCTTCAAGTTTATGTGACATCAGACACAAGTCGTCGGCGAAATCCAGATCTTCTAGGTTCTGTTCCGCAGTCCAGCTAGCGTATCCCCCTCTTCTCACAGCTCCCCACTGTTTGTTGCATGATCCAGTCGACCACAACACAGTCAGGAATATCATGGGTGATAGTAGGCAACCTTGTTTCATTCCTTCCTGTCTTCACTTCAAAAGCATCAGTGAGCTTCCCATTGTAAATTACTTGGCATGTGGCATCAGTGAGGAATTATGCATCAACAATATTGAGATTTCACCTATCATTTTGTTAATAATATTAAACAGATGAGGACGTCATTCAGAAACGTTATTGATAGAATCGATTTTCACTGAAGTTGTTTATTTAAGCGACTGTGCGGTTAAGATAATGCTACTAAGTGATAGTTTGATAACGCAATAGGCAGATATTTATGACAACTGAATAATCGGTAGACAAAATGCAACTCATTTTCGGAGACAAAGTAAGTTTAGAGAATTGATTAAAAATTTTTCAAATTATCAGGATGAAGGGTAAAAATTACGAAATTAGATAACCTGGGATAAGAAAGTTGTGCTTTACGAATTCGGCCACGATGTTTGTCGGGTAGCATATGCTCTTCTGAACACGCAACTCCGGTTGTTTGGTTCTGAATGCTACTGCTTCTGAAGTTGCTAAACAACGGAAAAATTACTTAAGCAAATGATTAAATAAATTATTCTTTTATTATTGACAAATGTGTCATCTACATATCAGATCCAAAACTTTGGTTTGATCAAAGACAATACCACAATTTCCAGTCGATTCATTACTGACTCTGCCACTAGTACTGCTATTAGTTACCTTATTGATGTTGCCTTTGTCTGTTTTTAGTGTTTGTCAATGAAATAGAAATATGTTGTAAGGCATAGATCAATTAACTTCATCAAACTTGAAAACTGCAGTTATTTGTGTTCCGAAAGTCATGTATGATTATTGAGAAGAGTCATAGTATCCTTAATAAGTTTCAGTTCGTTTGAAGTATATACAGCTGTAACCTCAGAAAACACTATCGGTTCATCATTGTCAATATGAATATACTTGATCTTTTCAAAAACTTATATAAAAACGTTTAAGAAGTGGTCACGTGATTCAACCAAATCTTATGGTTTTCCGAAGAGTTCTTTTGAGGGGTTGCATGTTGGGGTTGCCGGAAGTGAAACAGTTGGTCAAAGTAGGATGCTGGCTTTGTATATTTTTAGTCCAACATAGATACACAGGAGAATGAGTCCATCGGATTTCATAAGCCATTCCCCTTGTTTTTTTATATTTTTCTCCCTTTCAATAGCTCGTTCAAGGTCTTGTTGATGTGGGAGTCAAATTTTATTCCGCATGTAGTGTCAATTAGTAATGAGTACAACTCGAAAATCAATCAGAAATCCTCAACAGTCCAACTTGAAATACTCTTTAGTACCGGTTAGTGAGTTACTTCAAAATAAGATTCCCGGAAGTTTCAGGGAAAGGTCGTCACCAGTGTGCCGAATCAAATAGGATGTGAGAACAAATATTCAATGGTGGCACAAGATGATGGTCACGCTATATCGTATATTAACAGATGTAGGATAAGTTGAACCTTTATTATTACACGGTAGCTCAGTGGTAGTGTGCTCACCACGAGACATGAAGATCTCGAGTTCCATCCTCCAATGATCTCATAGTTACGTACTGTTGGGGAGTCGCATACTAGGACGAAACAGCTGTTCAGTGCTCCTAGGTTCGCAGTGGTTCTCCAAATAATATCATTTCTCAGTGAATACCAACTTCAAAATAATCAGCTATATGCTCAAATTAAATAAAAACCAAGAGTTGTGTAGTTATCTCAGTGCACATTTAACGCATAAAAACCTCACTTTTACTGTGCACACCAAAAGAAACGATAAAGATGTTTGACATTTTATGTATGATAAGTTTCACTGTTTATCGTCTGTCTGCATTATGATAAAACACTAAGTTATAATAATTACTGTCATAAACGCAATATTTACGAATAGACTTATTTTAGATTTGTCAATCAAATGAATTGGACAATTTTTCTTTCCAAATACGTCTTTATTGAATCGTAATGAACGCAGAATAATTTTCTTATACCTGATAAATACTTTTGTCCTCTAAGCTGTTGTTGAAAGTTGTCCATTTACTATGTTGCACCACTAAATTCACAGTAGGAATTAAGTGAACGTCATGTGACTGTTGTAAACCGCTAGGAAAAGTATTTAAATTATGAGTACTACTGAATTACCAGAAGTGTCCATCATTTTTCTACACTTTTACAATTTGAAATGTTTGTACCATTTTGATAACTAGTACATTCCTTAGACCTGAATCGGAATTTAGTTTCGTAATTGCTGAGGATTCTACAGTAAGTTAATTCATCACAGTGGAAACGAATTAAGAATATGGGTAACTTATTTTCTATGAAACATTTGAATACCTTACCATTGAATAGCTTATGCAAAGTATTTAGTAACGGGTGGCTGTTTATAAGGACCGGCATATTGTAAAGCTCTGGTAACATTCAAAGCCTTGCTGAGGAAATAGACATACATTTAGAAAAAGTCCAATTACAGTGAATGAAGAAAGTGGCCTATACATCACTGTCACCTACTATTTATTAGTTTTGAATGTACTGAAACACACGACAGGTGAAGTTTGCTTGCTGTTGCCCAGTGGTTGAATCCAAGACGCACGTTTCATCTCATTTTGGACTCATTAGTGAGATACACCTGCATCCTACTGAGTGATAACGTTTTTACAAAGATTCATACCCAGTTCCCATAGCTTGGAACGCTACAGCATGCTAGGTTCCAATCTTGCCAGAAACTCGCTTGCCCACTGGGCGTGAGTACATCAGGCTACTGAGTCATAAGTGGAACAAAAATGCATGCTGGATTCCGCTGTTAACTACAGCATAGCAAATTACATCACTGTTAATCATCAGACAGCCCTGAAAGATCTCAAGTAGCAGATTACTCGTAGGAGACTGACCAAACTGGTTAGTTTAATAAACAACGAATTGCAAGTTAAATCCATTTTTGCAAGCATATTACATGCCTGTAGTAGCCCACCAACATATCCCCACGTATCCTTACCCCAAGGATAATAATTTCCAATTGCATTGATGTGTCTTCCAAAAGTTGATGAAGAACTTTATATGCTGAAACTTCTGCTGTTTAAATGAGGAAAAGTGGTTATTGTTTAAACACTCCTTTTCAAAATATATATTTATGCTATAACCCAGGGCAACATAAATCCATCTTATTCCACAGATATTTGCGAGATAAAACAGACTTTATTTCTCGTGAAAAATATGCTCATTTCCTTCAGGATGGGAAAATAATTCACTCCACTTTTCATATTCATATTATGAATGCTTACGTTATTACGCAGATGGATAAAAGTGAGATAAGCACTATTTCATTTCAGATGATGTTCTTTGAAAAATGTTTTTCTTTTTACCTAGGTTAATTTTAATGTATGCGGAAAATTTTCATAATTCGCTTGTCTGAATATTTTTCTACATTATACGAAGTCCGTTTTTGATGCTTTAAGAGGGATTGTAGGGATGAATAAATTGCTTTCAGTTTATATATATATATATCACTATACAGTGTTTTATTCAGGTCATATCATATAATAATCAAAATCTAATTTCACCTAATTCTTCTTTTAACTGCTTGCATTATCATTCGTAATTGCTATTCAATAAATTGAGCAGTGTAATATGCAGATATGTCCGTTACTCTACTCCATGCAATTAACCTCTTGCTAATTATATTCAGTATGCAAAATTTGTAGAAATTTCAGAACGACATTTCTATATATATATATATATATATATATATATATATATATATTTTAGAGTTAAGTCTAAGCGATAAATGTACACAAGAAGCACACCAAATGCACTCCAAAGTGATGATAACTTGAAGTATACCTAGCTACACTGAATATTTAATCTAACAGATATTTAGCTGACACACTGTTTTGTGTCAAAGATTGGGGTTTATGAAGACAAACTAATCGGAAGGTAAAACAATGGAGTTCATATCTAACTAGGTACTGAAAGTCTTCTTTTACCTTGCGGAATGTTCAGTTAATATTTTCAGCATGCTGCTTGTGATGTGGTTTCTGAAAACATGACTTCAAAAGATGAGTAGATTTGTTAACCGAGTTTTATTAAGTTTGACGTGGCAAATAATCCCCCAAAAATCAATAGCCCAGGGTTCGACTAGGTTCAAAATTTATATCGACTTTCATAATTCCAACGGATGCGCTAAGCTAAAAACACACAGTAAGGCGTCTCTTTGCTTGTACTTGTTTCAATAACCAGTTACACGAAATGCATCTGTATTTTGGAACAGTGAATCTAATATACTATTCAGCCTGGCTACTCTATTGTGTTTTTCTTGGTGTCACACTTGCTATTATATAACAAGTTTACAATTAGTGATTGACATTCGCATATGTCAGGTTCGCATAACGCGCATTCTTAAGCTGGTGAGACGAACGTGATTCAAATGCGCATCCTCTTAAGATCCATTACTAAACAAGAGTTTAATTTAGGTTTGTGTACTGATCCGAATCATCTTACGAAAGCCTAAGTAACCTTTCACAAGAGTCAGATATTTTGTACTATTATTTAGACAGTATATTTGTTTTATTTTATCTTGAGGAATTATTCTATTTGCCTACTTCATAAGAACACAGGAAAACGTTTAACCAGTTCAATACCCAAAGCATGAAGATAGCAAATGAGATGAATATCACGAAGTTCCAATGAAAAGACGTGACATGTGTGGTCAACCAGCCGGGAGGGTAGCGGATGCCAACTGAAGACCTTGGGTGATTGTCATGCTATATCGTGAATTGATAGAAGTTGAAAACTGTAAACCACTGAAAACTGATCCAGTGGCTGGATGGCTAACGCGTTCACCGTGAGACCTGAAGATTCTGAGTTTGAACCAGAGACATGTCATGGGTGCATACTGCCAAGGAGTCCCATAATAGGAAGAAATAGCTGTCCAGTGGTCTCAGATTTTCAATGGCTCCTCAACTGATGTCAGTTCATGATGAATACAACCTCTGAAATTAAAATCTATTCATCTCAAAAATGCATTACATATATTCTTATATCTAGAAGAGTGACAATGAAAAACTTTTCAATCGCAATAATATAAGAGTACAACTTGGACAATTCAATATACCTCATAGAAAAACCCCAACACATGGGGAATATATTCCTAGGTAAGGGTCTTTTTTCTGCATGCCTAGTTAATTTCAGATAAGATTGAAACTAAACCTTTTTTTTAAAGAGAAACTTGAGGAAGCAAACTATAAACAAGATATTCCATTCAAGAAGATAACAGATTCTTTAAACATTTTGGATCACTTCCATGAGACATCATAAACCATTTATTGCAGATCGAAATTCAGTGACCTTACATTCTCATTTACAGCAGTAACATTCAGGCTTATGTCAGTTGTGATTAGGAAATGGTAACCAAATCTAAATTTCCCAAAAAGCATTGCCAAGATCTCTAATCAAAATGTTCAAATAACTTATCTGGTAATGAATCCGACAAATTCTGCCCGATACTACTGCATATATTTAGTGAGTATCCTATTCAGACTAATTATGGCATCTCTGTCAGTTAATTTTTCAGCGTTCATTCGTTCTAAACTTCATGACGACATTCAATTTTACCTTTTTTTAAAAATAGTTTACTTATTTTGTACTGAATTTTTCAATCTACTTAACCATTTTATTATATTTATTTAGTTACATTTGAGCATCGAAAAATGAACCAGTTACTAGAATGAAAATATTAGAAAAATATTTCTTAAAAGTTTACATAGGAGTATAAAAATTTTAAAACGGGAAATCATTTAATTTTTTTTCCATTTTAAATAAATTTTTGAGGGGGTTGTGGAGATTTGGAAATATTTCACCCCACCAGCAGGGATCGTGGGTGCGCACTGCTGAGGAGTCCCATACTAGGACGAAACAGCTGTCCAGTGATCCCAGGTTTCCTTTGTTCCTCCAACTGATGTCAGTCTTCGATGAATAACAACTTGAAATTTTAAATAAAATTAAATTTTAACTCATTTACAGCTGTACGTGAAATCCAGTCGAAATATGAATAAGTAGAGATATTAGTCCTTCAGCTGTCATCAATAATTGAAAAGCATTTCTCAAACATAAACGAATGGAAGTAATCATCACTTTGCTTTCAGAAGTCTTCAATAAAGAAAATGGAAAGTTTCTGATTAGAATAATCAAGGTACTAACTGAAATTTAAGAATTAATGAGATTTTTATTTTGACAGGTTTCAAAGTGAAAACAGGCATGTAATACGTCAAATCTACACCAGTAGGGTCATCAGCTTTGTATATATTAGAGAAAAATTTTTATTTATAATATATCAAGGGCCTAAATGATACAGTTATCATATACAAGAATGTTAAGCATAAAAAAGTAGTACTTGTGTCGTTATCATTACAAAAAATATGCACAGATTGTCAGTACTAATTTTTTGTGAAAGTAGTCGGAATGAACCATTTCCAATTACATTCATGTGCACTGAAAGAGTTTGATCAGTTTTTCATCCCTTTCAATTTGATTTGACTGCACACTTCTATATTCTAATCAATTAGTAATTACTTTTCAATGAAGAAGTCTGTTTTTGTTGAATGGACCACATTTCTGTCATATATTACTATTCACCTAATGTTAGTTATTTTTCAACTCGGATTTAATCCCCGCCTTTTTAACCCTTAATTTTGTCATATTTGCTTCTTTCAACATTCCGGATTACCCAAAGTACAATACAATCTTTAAGGTTGTCTATTTTTTTACAGCTAAAGTGTGTTATTTATTGTCTTTTTTTACCTCAGATCATCGTATTTTTTAGCAGTCCACTGACTACGAAAACCCCTGCAGTTGGAGGATATCACCTAACCCCAAAATTTCTGTTTTTCTTGCCTTGTTAAGACTTTTCAAAGAAAAAAGTCTCGTGAACTATTGTTTTCTTATCTGTTTTTGCTTTAACATTCTTTCTATACTTGGATAGTGATTGCTTTCATACCCAACTGATAAACAGAACTGATCAACAGGTTTAAGTGTGATATAAAATTCTTTTTAAAGTCGTTTTTCTTCCTCTGAAAACATAGAGTGAAATATACTGAATGTGGTTAAGTCAAACAGAATAGGTGTTGTATTTTCAATGTTTTAACTTCAGAAGCAGAGTAACTTTAAAGACCACTCCAGGAACAACTGAGATACTTAACCGTGCTTTTCTATTTATAGAAATCTGCCTTTCCAGCCGAAATGAAGCAACCAAATTGGTTATTTCGATCATTGCTAAGGTTGCCTATAACTTCTTTTCGTGATTGCTAATTTGTACCAAACTTCATACTACAGTACTTTAGGGACTGATTAATGACTGTGTTATATTTTTGATTTCTCATATCAATAATGTCAATCAGAATTACTAATCTGATATCAAAATGTCATGATAGTTAACTAACAAGTTACTAATCTCTCACGTCCGAAGTTTAAACTACCGTTCATTCTCAAAGTTGCTCATCTGTTTCTATAAGTACCACATCTTAATAGACGTTTTGACTACATTCTATTAGGTCACCCTGTTTGAAGATGGTATTTCTATACGGAAATAAGGAATTCTCTCAACATGTTGGACAGCAGTATGGAAACTTATTTGTTTGCCAATATTAAATTTTTCTGGCTTGAAAAAACTGAAATTTCAGTTCTTTTTGCGTTAACGTAGATCACACATGCTGGGGAACTTTGTACAAGTTAATATTTTTTGGTGCCTGACAGTTATTTATTTGCATTCGTCCGACTACGGTGATTCTCATGCATGATCTTGTCAGTTTCATAGAAGACTTAAATGCCTGTTTCCTTTGGTTAATGAATGTTCCTAGTGAAAGCATTCCTATGGTTCCAACTTACATGGCTTCAGTGGAAACAATTGTGTCTCCTTCACATAAAACATGACCACTGGTTTTTTTCATATGCTTTTTTCTAGCAACAAATTTCGATAACTAGTTTTTTTCCTATAAATATTCAAACAAATTTATATTATGAAACTCAAGTATCTAGTATATCGCTTGAGAACATTAACTGTGAAAATACAATAGAATTATGGTACCATAAACTCTCAAATTATTGAATGTACCTGGGTAACTGCTTTAAACAAGAGGGTATTAAAACTTTGGTATTGACTCTGACAGTGGAAATCATTTGCAGGCCCCTATTTTCGTGAAGCGTGTTACATGTTTCACAGACGGAATATTATCTTGAAATGGTAGTATTGACATCAATTGGAAGACTAATGAAGAGCTGGGAGATATGAAAATTTGTTTTTTCACGGTATGGGACTTTTCAATAGTACGCACTTCCAAGGTGAAAAGCCATAACCTTCCCAAAATTTCCCAAACTCGATTGCTGTTTATTGTTCATCAGTGACTTATTTAAAGGTGAGATTTCCTGAAGGTAGAATGATAAGTAGTGATCAGTTGGTTAAAATAAATTAGAAGTGAGAACAAATGCTCACTTGGGGCACTGGATGATAGTTGCTGATGACCACTATGTTACCACTTAGCTAAATGCCAATATGTTGGCCATGAGACCTGAGCGCCTTGAGTTCAACGGCTGCCAGATTTAAGGTCATGAAGTCCTGATTAGTGGCATACTCGGACAAAACATCTATCGGATGCTCCCGAATTGTCAATGGTTTTCCATCTGATGTCCATTTGTGATGAATACTATCTAGAAACCAATCAACCTCCAAAAATGACTCAAAGTGAATGACAATGTTTAATCTAATCAATCTTAGAGTTGAAGAAAGGAAAGTTTTTATGTCTCATGTTTTATTGTCCGTATTGCACAATCGAAACTTTATATATTATTTAATTCCTCTCCGATCTCATTCACCTAGGCATTAAACTGTTTGAGCTTCTTACCGATAATGTTGTACGAAAAATTCAGTAAAACGTAATCGCACCAAAAGAGACGTACAGCTTTCAAGAAATTGTTACAAAAAACGTAACCATAAAAGCAAACAAAAATAAATGTAAACACGACAAGAAGAATTTCGCAAACACGACCTTCTGTAAGCAACACTGGTTATCCATTTTATAAACACATTAATAAATTAGGAAGGCATTTCATGAAGTGAATTTGTAAAAATATTTCTCATCTTCATAAAACAGCTCAATGGTTAACAGGCAAGTATAAATGATGTTATAAATAATGTTTGGACTATCTATGAGTTGTTTTCAGGTTACATTGAACTCAATAAAACATTTTCGATATAATCCGCTCACTTGTCCTTACTAATATTTTGTGTACATTGTAGACGACCTCAATAATGGTGAAAGTTTTCGAATTAACAATTTCAACATCGTCATATTATTTTGACTTTTTCATTCAATAAACATCAGTAATTTTCATTTTCATTATATTCCTAAAAAAAATTTTAATCATCAGTTACAAGTTACAGTTACTAGTTAACAGTTTTCAAGTACAGAAATAATGTGCAGTCGAACATATATATATATATTTTCTTTAAGTCACATTATAATTGTTTTCAAAAGCGTCTTCATGTAACAAATTGTACAGAATCAAGACACATGTCTTATTATTGTTGCACACTCTTCTAAAAAAAAGTAGAACCTTTTTCCATTGAAAAACTTTGGGATTATTTACATTCAAGCAGATCTACTCCTCCGGTAAATATTATTTCCTTACCTAAACAGTGGAAAAAGAAACTGTTGCTGACTGAAAAAACTCAAACATTATTTTCATTTAACTCTTTTTCTTTGGCTATACTAATCTTATAAGAGTGAATGAAATAGATAACCACAGGTTTATGGCAAATGTATTAAAGATGACATATTTTATTTTCAATACCTCAGATTTATATAATGACAACTAAAGGCCTTGCCATTATACCAACAGGATATAAGCTTAACAATTACAAACAGAAACATTCAAGTGTTGTTTCTTTTCCAGGTCATTAAACACCTTTCTTCTGCCATAAGTGTGTTAAAATGCTGCACTGAGAAAACGAAACAACCTACTACTAACATTCATTTACTAACAGTCATATTACTTTGACACAGAGACTAAAAGTGCATAACACAAGCAACTAATAAAGGTCAAGTTTATTCTGTATTACCAATAATGTAGACAAAAAACACATCGAAATTGTAGGATGATGACAAATAAATTCAGTTCTTAGATCAACGGTCTTTGGCTTCGTGACCCATCACTCTACCTGCTGAGTTACTAGACCTACCTGCTGAACAAGTAGTAATTACGTTTCAGTCGATAAGAGATTTTCATCTATCACATGAATAAAAGATTCATAAGTGTCTATTCTAACATTATTATTGTCATCAGACTAAGTTGAGTTTATGACTTCTTGATCCACTTCAAATTTGAACAATTCAAAACAGACAGTTTTTATTTCAGTTGATGATTTGTAGTAATTCATTGATTTGAAATACTATTCACCTCGCCTGGTTAACTAGTTCACTACTTACTAGCCGGTCCTAAACCCGGGTAAATAGGGAAGGTTGGGCATAGGGCTAGCAACCCTACCCCGTAAAGCAAATCTAACCGCTAAAGAAACTTCAAAGCATAAACAAAATATAAAAAACAAAAACAAAATTATTCCTTCCTGGAATCGGAGAGGCAAAATGACGCCAGTTGGTGAAAGCCGACCACTTCAAGAAGCTCTTGAATTGACCACCACCTGCACTTCGTCCAGAAATACCACCTGCAGCTGCCGAACTACAAGTGAACATAAATCCTCCAACAAAAATGGAAGTCCTGAACGCCATAAAGCTACTGAAATGTTGGAAAGCAGCAGGACCAGATGGGATCCCACCAGAAGCACTGAGAACAGATGCAGCGACAACAGTCGACATGCTCACACCACACCACTATTGCAGAAGGTGTGGAAAGAAGAGAAGGTACCTGCCCATTGATTGGAAGAAGGGTTACCTTGTCAAACTGCCGAAGAAGGGAGACCTCAGTGTTTGCAAGAACTAGCACGGAATCACTCTCCTGTCCACCCAGAGCAAGCAAAATATTATGCCGCATCATCCTGGAGAGACTAAATGATGCGCTGGATTCAAAACTATGACCGGAACAGGCTGGCTGTTTCGCTGGCTTCAGGAAGTACAAATCATGTGCGGACCAAATTGCAATGCTACACTACTCATCATCACAGAACAGAGTATAGAATGGCAGTCAGCCCTCTACCTTACCACAACTTCATCGACTTTGAGAAGGCCTTTGACAGCGTTGACCGAGAGGTAATTTGGAAACTGCTTCATTACTACGAGTACCGCAAACCTTTATCAGCCTCATTCAACAACTATATGAAGACGACACATGCAGGTCAAGTAATTCACAATAGGAAGCTCACTGATGCTTTTGAAGTGAAGACAGGAAGGAATGAAACAAGGTTGCCTACTATCCCCAGTGATATTTCTCATTGTGTTGTGGTCGACTGGATCATGCAACAAACAGTGGAGAGCGAGAAGAAGGGAATACGCTAGCTGGACTGCGGAAAAGAACCTAGAAGATCTGGATTTCGCCGACGACTTGTGTCTGATGTCACATAAACTTGAAGATCTACAGGCGAAAACTCACAAGTTGACAGAAGAGTCAAGGTGAGGCAGCGAAGGAAGACGGGACTTCAAGTGAATATAGGGAAGATAGAGTTGATGAAGATACGGCACCACCAACAACAACAAACTCCAATCACCATCAACGGGAGAAACTTAAAGGAAGTAACCTCCTTCACCTATCAAGGCAGGCAGCACTGTTTCAACTACAGGTGGCGGCACAGACGAGGATGTCAAAGTCAGCCATGATCGGAAAAGCAAGACAGGTGTTCATTAGCCTGAAACCAGTGTGGATATCTTCTGCACTCAGCATGTGGAACAAGATCCAGATTTTCAACACCAATTCAGTCAAGTCAGTGCTTTTATATGGTTCAGAGACTTGGCGCATTACGAAAGGGATTTCCAATAAATTACAAACATTCATCAACAACTGCTTACGCTCGCTACTGAAGATCAGATGGCAGAATAATGAGAATAAACAACAAGGATCTCTGGGAACGAACCAAGCAAGAACCTATCGCTCAACAAATATGTAGGAGGAAGTGGAGATGGGTTTGATTTAGCATACACTGAGAGGGCCGACTGAGGACATCACGTGTCAGGCCGTCGAGTGGAATCCCCACGGGAAGCGATGAGATGGGAGTCCGAGGTGAGGGTGACATGGAGATCGTGCGAGGAGGAAACGAGAGGTTTTGAGCTGTCGTAGAGCCAGGTTGAAAAGATTTCAGAGAAGAGAGTGCACTGGAGACGTGCCTCAGTAGAAGCCCTATGTTCCATTAGGAACCCAAGGGACTAATAATAATAATAATAATTCACCACACAGTGAAATCATATGAACATCTGTAGGTACCTCATGAGTACTAGATGGCTTTCTTGTCCTAATGCGAGCTTATGAATTCGTTAAGAATCTGCCTCAGAACCGTCAGATATCATTGCGATCACATGCTGAATAATGTCATTGCATGATATTTGCTTAAAGTTATTCTTTGACAGAAATGCGGGTTAATGAAATACTTGATTTCAGTCTACTGAATGAACGATATTCTCCTTGTAAAGCAACTTTGTAGTCTTGAGCTTAACCACAGGTGAGTGCAGCTGGAAAGTCCCATAGCAGGATAAAACGGCTGCTTGGTTCTCCCAAGTTTTCAAAGGCCCTCCAAATAATAATAATAATCTGTAATGTAAAACTGTCCCAAATTTCTGATTTATTCCTGACTTGACTAGATGACAGATTGAACTTTCGGCGCGATGTTTATTCTGAACTTACATGTTTCGCATCACTTTGTCTGCCATCATTTATGACCAATTTTGAATAATTGGTCACCTAATGAGGAAATTGTTGCTTATGGTTCTTAATGAATTACTTTTGAAATTTCCCAACATAAATTATGATGAGGTGTTATCCAGCAAAAGATTTAGGCTTTGTTTTGTGACAACAGGACAATATCATATTTTTCAGTTTTTGCATTCTTTCGCACTTAAGGACTTTTTTAGCGCTAACATTAAACAATTTTTATATTCAGAAAACCTTATGGTTTCATGGCAAACATCATTTATAAAATCTTGTGTGAATGGGGGAAAGTCAAGTTTAATTATTACCGCGGCGTTTTTTTTTGTTTGACTTGTCACAGAGCAAAACGGCCCTGAATGCCGTACAACCGTTTTTCGACATTATGTATTCCTCATAGCTACAACAAAGGTAGTACTGCAAATCTGAAACCTGATTTCCATAGTCTTATCACTTATTTTTCTTTTGTAGTGGGATTATTAGTATATCTTTAAAGGTATCTAAATAAGTTCTTGGACCATTAGTATTTCGTGTGTTTTAATTTTCCTTCGTGTGACAGAGCTTCAGCTATGAACTTCTCATTAATTCAGTCGATTTATTTTATAGGACTGTCGCCTGGTCTCTTGCTGTGGTGTATAGTGGTTTGCATTTCAATTACGCAGCTTTCCGCTAGATTTTTACGTTGTTTGAGCCTACCACTTCTAAACTTAATCAAGTTTCTGCGTCTGCTTCTTCCAATGCATTTGATTTCATAATCATTGTAAAGGATTTGTAAATCAAGTTAGTTCGCTTCATCGGCTCTCATAGATTTTTGAATCAACCAAGTTTTTTTCTAAGTGAGTTTGCGGCTTGAAATTCTATCTCACTTATATACTTGTTAGAATCCTAAAACAAAGTCTCTGGCGTTTTTTCTCTGGATAACCAAACTATGAATGTTTTGAACTTCTGCATCTTAATATTGACATACCACATGCACTTGGCTGGTCTCTGTATGAAATCAATTGATCTTTATTCGTCTACTATTCGTTTCATTTTAATCAAACAACTTATGAAGGTACAGATTTGGAGGTGAGGTTTCTTTCATTACTGGTTTCCTTTCACAAACATAGTCTTTTATTTTAACATATCATCAAGCCTAAATTGAGTGAGAAGTGATGAGATAATCATATATCAAAGTATTCATTACAACGTAAACATTTTCTGTAGACGGTAATATCGAAAAGCCTTTTTTGTTTTTATTTTTTTCAAAATAAAAATGATGAACTCTAATTCAGTACTCTGTAAGTCGTGTTTAGATTGAATTGAAACCACTACTGAGTTTGGATGCATAATCAGATATCTTTCTTTCTTTAAAACCATGGATATTTTATCCATTGGCGTTCATCGTACCTTTTAAATACGTCTTAATATTTCAAGAATTATCTGATCTTGTCTATCCTGAAGGATGGTCACTTTGATTGAGGATATCAATCATTATTCCCATGGAAACATCATTCATCTCTTTGCATATTATTCAAACTGTAAAAATGATGGAGTTAGGCAAGATTTCACTCCAAGCATTATCTTACTAACTGATCTCTTAATTCTGAATGTAAAGTTCACACCAAAATAAGGCTTTTGTTAAACTGTCTTTAGGACTGTAAAGATTACTTAATTGGTATACTATCTTATTACACGGAGATTAACCAAGTTTTCTTTTCTAGTTTAACATCTAATCTCTATTACAACAACGAGATGTTTTATAGAATTATGTTAACACTTGAAAGCATAGATTACTAAATCCTTTACTCTCAAATGACTGACCATTGCAGTTGTGAAATAAGTTAATCGTGATTCTAATAGCTCAGTAGTAAGGTGTTTCACTGTATCATAGGTTTTACGAGCTTGAGTCTCTGTGAAGACATCATTCCTCATGAGGTTGCCACCGAACACAAGAAATGAGTAGACTGGGGCTTTCTATCAATTATTTCTAACCATGTAAGTAATTTTGTTCATTTATACAGTGGTTAGCCTGCTTACGCATTGATTATTAGGGTAACATTTATGACACAAGAGAATTCACACCATTTATTGGGTACAACTCCATTTATGCAAAGACCGAAGATGTTTAGTGTATAATTAATATTTTAGTCAAGCAGTTAAGCATTCTATCACATATTGATAAACGTGATTTACTTTTAATTACTTCTTTTCACTGTTTTATGCTGATTATTTTATCTCTAAAGTATGTGTATGATCATTTGCCATTGGTTATGACGTCTGACTAAAATGGTTGAGTGATATGTAAATTAAAAGTCAGTGACCGTAACAGCTGTTACTATTATTCTTACATTCATGTTTATTTTCTGCCTTTGGTTGTACATAAGCGCAATGACCACTACATTTAATCTCGTCATCACTCATTCTTTTGAGATATTTTTTCATCATGCCATTATTTGCATAACAAGTTTATTCCTGGTTTTGGCAGGTATGTACCATGTGTTTGTTTTACTAAGTAACCACTTACTAACTTAGTCTTCTTTTCTTTTTACAAAATCTTGAAATTTCAGATACAGTTTCTAAGATTAAAAGGAAATTAAAAAGCTGTTAACGTTCTGCATTGGTCCAACAGACATTAGTGTTGACTACGTTTATATCGGCTTCCGTTTCTCATAATAAACGATCGTAAGCCAATCTCCGAAACTAGCGTAAAACGTAAACTAGACATAAATAGCTTGATTCTTCCTCATCAGTATTTGTCATTGGAAATAAAACATTTGTAATGAACTGGTGGCCTGCTTAAAACTTGCGCTACTAAAACAGCGTCCACTGAATATATTTTATTATATTCTTCCCTTTCAGTTTGTTTAATTCTATGAAATACATCTTCTAAAGGTGTAATATACTCTCGCACACTTTTAAAATGTTTTCAAACTATCCTTCCTCAAACGAAGAAGGATAACTTTAAACAGAGTAATGACCAGTGAACTGGTGCATAACTGTGAAATATGTACTATGAATTAATTAGCTGGAAGTGAGTTGGTACTTTAAACTTTATGGGAGTTTGAAGACAGATGTTTCCTGGTAACACTGGCTGATGATCGTGCCATAATGAAGATTTGACAGAAGTTACGAACCAAAGATGACTAGATTCGAAGCCAGTGCACGCATGATAACCAGATCGCAGCAAGATATGCAAGTGTTGATCCTAATTTCACATGGTCCTACTGAAACGTTTAGGCTTAGGATAAAACAGATTTATACTGTTACCTGTTTTCCAGTGGTTCTGTAACTGATACCGGACTGTAAAACAAGCTGCTTTGGAATCGAATTAAAATACTGAAGACTCTCAAATGACTAAAAACCAGATGCAAAGTGTATCTTGAAACGCTATTTTCAATTTTGCCGGTCACGATAAACACTAATTCATGATCATATACACAACTAAAGATAAAAATTGTATGCTTATACCTATCAGGTGGTGCATAGAGTCTTTCCTGAAAAACTGTTTGTATTTCAGTCTATCTTGAAGATGAATCTTCATGAAGACTAAAATCCACCTGGAAAGAATATCCAGTATAAATTGTTTATATGCTTCCACATTAGATTACTGTGTTTGATATGGAGTACATTTTACATCACCTACTAGATAATGTTTCACAAACAGCCAGAGCTCAAATTGATATCAGTATTTCATAAATATTACTTAAAAATTCCCAGCTTTGTGTAAGTGTAGAACTCGGGTACTGTGTAAGAAAATAATTCCATATTAGACTTGTCAGTTTAATTTATAACACACAGTAATACAGTATCACTTAACGTGACGTCTTGAGTGTAAGTCATTACCGCTCATAGTCATATCAATGTAATCACACTATTTCATAGTCCTGTCACCTCATGTTATTTGTTTTTGTTGGTAGTAAAATTTTCCATATCTCTTGTAAAAGCGTTGCATCATTCCTACTACGTGTGTTAAGGGTTGACTCTCTCCCTCCAACTAATTATAATGGACATAAGTACAGTGATTTTATCGCACCCATTTGTGCGGTTGTGCGTTAATGCATGCGTTACAATAGCCGAGTTTTCTTTTACATTATCGATCTTCTTATTATTATTTGTCCCTTGGGTTCCTAGTGGAAAGTAAGGCTTTAGTCACATGTCTCAATTGCACCCTGTTGTCTGCAGTCTTTTCAACCGGTCACCACGACTGCTCACAAGCTTTCATTTCTTTTTCACAAGACCTCCTCAATATCACCCTCGACCCGGACACCCAAGTCGTCGTTTCCACTTAGGTTCCCCTAGACGGCCTGGCCTGGTCCGTGATGTCCCTGAATGGTTTTCTCAGTGTGTGTCCAACCCAAACCATCTCTACTTACTTCTGCATTTTTCTTAGACATTGGGTTCTTGGTTGGTTAAATTGATTCCAGAGTTCCTTTTTGTTTATTGTTTCTGACCATCTCATCTGCAGTGTAAGTATCGAGTGTGCGCACGCTGCAGCTGTTGATGAATGTCTATCGTTTGTTGAAAATGCTTTCCGTAATATGCCAAGTCTCTCAACCATCACATAGAAGTACTGAACTGACAGGCATTAGGGCTGAAAGTCTTGATCTTGTTCACGCTTTATACTGTGTGCAGTAGATATCCACATTGGTTTCAGATTCATGAAGACCTGTCCTGCCTTTTCGATCCTGGTTTTGACGTACTCATCTGTGCCACCACCTGCGGCTGAGACGATGCTGCCTACGTAGGTGAAATAGACTGCTTCTTTTAGGTTTCTCCTGTTAATGGTGATTGGTGCTCATTGTTGATGCTGTTGTTGGTTGGATATCTTCATCACCTCCATCTTCTCTACATTCACTTGAAGTCTCTTCTTCGCTGCCCTGCCTCTACTGTCAACTTGTTAGTTTTCGCCTGTAGATCTTCGAGCTTGTGCTACAAGATATCAGACATAAGTCATCGACGAAATCCTAATCATATCCTAGGCTTCTATCATACGTCCAGCGTATGCATAACTTCTCACAGTTCCTCACGATTTGCTGTGTGATCCAGTCTAGTTGACCAAAGTCAGGAAGGTCATTGATGATAGTGGTCAACCTTGTCTTGTCTTACTACTGTCTTCACTTCAGAGGCGTCACTGGGCTTTCCCTTGTGAATCACTTGGCATGTAGCATCATGTCGCATATAGCTGTTGAGTGAGGTAGCACTGAAAGCATAGTGTTGAAGCAACTGTCAAATTATTTATCGGTCGACGCTGTCGAAGGTTTTTCCAAAGTAAAGAAATTTGAAGTAAAGTGTTGACTACTGATTTTACTGGGGCCTGTCATTCCATATTTCGCTAAATTCCTATTTTCAGGTATTCGAATTGACCCTAACCGGCTGGTTTGGCTTATGTACTTGGTTGAACAATTCTTCAATTCTAAAGTCTCTTTATGGTACAATCTACTAAATATCAGTAATGTGCAATGGACCGTTCTGGCTGTTAGGCACTAGCCCGAAAAACTAGGATCTGTTGCCGAAACCTTGAGTTAACCTAGCAGTGGCTGCAGTAACCAATCAACGTTTTTCATTTTGGCTGGAATGGTTATATTTTACTAATTGAATAAGTATATTTGGTTAATTTGTCGGTTGTCTGAATGACTCTGATTGACTCCAAAGACAAGGCAAACAAACCACTGAAATAACTAAACAAATGTTTTCGTTTTGTGTAATAAATGAAATAAACAGACCAGAATGGCTATTTAACTGCTTGGCACTCGTGCATATGATAAGTCATAACAGTACTATGAGGAGGGACATGGTGACATTTCTAAGATCTTATACAGCTAGGTGGAAGGATAGATTGATTGGATCAAAGCCTAAATTAAAAAACAAGAATTATACATTTTTGTGTTCATCAAGCTGGATGGCCTTGTCATGAATCTTTCACTGTCATTCTAGAAAGCATCATCACCGCAAACCATTCAGCTTAAAGAACATAACACCAAAATTAACCCTGTGAGCTACAAATATTCTTCATCATCACAAGAATGATTTCGCACATTTTGTAGATATTCGGAAAATGTTACTACTGTCACAAGTAGAGCGACCAACAACTGTTGGAATATAGAAAACAGTTTAAAAGCAGTATGTTTATTTTGATCTCATTATTTCTGCAATAAATTCATAATTTTCGTTTAGACATCAAAAGCAAGATATTCAGCGAAGAGGACTCTTTCAACGAATTTATTCTCAAGATGTACATACGTATGTATATAATATTTAAAAACTGCAATCAATGAGAAAAATATAGCTTAAATAATGGAAGATTGAAATAACAATAATGGTGGCTGTAATATTACAATAATGTTGCTAGTTAATGACTCAACGGTTGCGTGATAATAAAAAAAGGTCACGTAAAATTTTGAAATTGTTTCTAAGGTGCACATAGATTACAAAGGGGTAAAAACGTGATCGAGTCAATAAACAGTCAAAGGATTATATAATATAAATGAGACAAGTTAATTCGGATAAACTAAAAATGTTTTGTCAAAAGTTGCAGTTATTAGGAAGATAAAAATCAATAAAACCTGAAACTATTAGATATAAAAGTGATAACTATATAAGAGTACAAAGATTAATCTAATGACGTGATTAGTTGGAAAAAAAGAAATAAACTAAGAACGAATTAAGTTAAGGTGAGGATAGAGACAAAGACTGTACGTACTTCTTTCGGACACAATGGTTATGCTTCAGTTCATAAGTAGCTACTTCTCGAATTTGAAGACAGAGAAAACATGATATACTTGAGTTAATTCGATGGATAAATTTAAAATCATTATTCAGGTAGGTTCACTGGTTTGATACAATTAGATATTCAATAATAGGACTTCTTATGAATTTCTTTTCACCCTTATAAAAACAGACTGGAATGAATTAGGCTAGAAAAATCATCCAATTTACAATATTGCGTAACTCTGTTGTGTATTTAATAAAAACCTGAAATGCAGTCAAACTCTGTTTTATTTTCTAATCTAGTAATCATAATACTGCTAGTGAAAAAATGATTTGACGTTTCTCAGTAGCCTGCTATCGCATAATATATACTGCTACTATCATAATTCTTAGGATAAACCTAATATTTTATACACCCATATATATATATATATATATATATATATATATATATAATACATAGATATACGTATATCAGGAAAGTATCCGCACATGTAGACAACTGAATCACTAGAAGCATCAGTTAACTATAAAAACAGATTTCATGAAGAAATATTTCACTAGAAATAGACAAATTGACCCTGTACATTTTACTTATTTATCAAATACAATATCAGTAGCCTCGCCTACAGTAATCGAAAGGCAATAAATTGCACTTTATCAGTTTTTTTAGTACGTAAGTCTAATATTCGTCCTAAATCTAGTTTATGTGTAATAGCATAGGTGGTTTACGCATTCATCACTCACCAGGATGGCAGTTAATTTCTTTGTATCAAACTGAGCGTTTATTGATCAGTATAATAACTAAATAAAGGGTAGTAGTTCCGTTAATTCAAACTGTTGTTACGGTTCAAATTTCGTGTCTTTAATCCTGTTTTAACCGGAGGGTTCGAGTAATACGAGAAAGATGTTTGTTGTCATACACTGCAGTTTTTTTTTTCATTGTACAACGACAGTTTCAGCACGTAAGTAATTCTTTCAGTTTTGAAGTTAATCTCAGAATCTTATCTTTTCTCTACTATTTTATAGTTAGTCAAGAAGGTAGACGTTTTTATGATAGAATTCTAAAATATTATTTAGCTTAGTATTTTTACGACCATTCATGAAACAATAAAATTATGTGGCTGAACAAAACACTAAGTATCTTATACAAGGTAACTTTGTTATAATAATAAAATAAGAAATCAAGGACACAAAAGTAATTGGTTACAGATTGTTTTTTTTAACGTTTTATTTCATGATATAATAAATTTTATGGTTAATGTTCTGAATTTCATTAAAATATTGAAGTGTCATGTGATGGAAATTGTAAATTTGGATTTCATATTGCAAAATGTCAATATTTAAAAGTCTGTCTTTTGGCATTTATTTACTGTAAAGAATTCCTTTATTTATTTAGAAATCTTCTTCATAAGAACCCTGGTTAAGTAGCTTCAGAAATATTGGACACTGTGAGATAATACGATATCGGATATTGTTTTACAGCATATCTCAGTTGGTTTAAACTAATGCATCAGATTTATTGTACTCAAAACAATAAGATTTGACTGAAGACAGTCCAGCAAAAAGAAGATTCTTTGGTCGCAATCATTTTCAGAAACTTTACTTTCGTATTACCAGTTATCATGAAAACATATCTATCAGTGGCTTATATGTCAATTCAAGCTTATCCTGTAACAATAATTCAAAAACTATTTACAAGTGGTAAGAAAAGTGAGACAGTAATGGGAAAATTGAAAATAACAACTGAAGAGTGAAAAAAAAGGGAGTAAAAATAATAAAATTCATAAATGGTGATGAAAGAGATTGCTGGAAGACTATGACCATATTAAAATATGAGATTGAACATGCTCCTTTGGAATTCAGAGATAAGACTTAGTCTGATGAGTTATCAAGGCATCTACTATACTGACGTCAACGGTCCCAATCTCTTCGAAGTTTTTTAAACATTTTAATCGCTTCCCAGTCTTTCTTTCACATATGCAGAATAGTTTTCCAAGGTGAGTTTGGATATAGAACGCTTTGTGCGACCTATGTAACCAGCTCCACAAAAGTCAGTGGAATGCAATATGCATATGGATGTGGCCCGGTGTGGTCGTTTATTCTTCAAAAACCTCTGAATCACTGGTTGACTGGATGAAGATATCTGAAGTCGGATGATGAACATTCTTCTCAGTGCCCTCCAAAACATTTTACTAAGTATCATTCACGAAACATATTTTTTTAAATCGAATAATCGTTAATAGTGTTTTGTTTGAAACCGTTTGGGTTTGTTATTGGTTTTTTATAAGACCTAAAATTCCTCCAAATAAATCTTCAAGGATAATCATTCTTGATGTGTGCTTTCAACTCTTCATTTACTACGCCATCTTGAAATATTCTTCTGATTCATGTGCACGATGAATAAATTAGATTTCTTTCCTTATCTATTCAAACTTGACGACGAAAATCGGTACATCCTGAACTTGTTTCCTATAAACCGATTTTCTTCCTGAACCATCATATACTCTTTCCAACAGAACTTTCAAAAAGTGACATTATTAGCTATTTTCAACTTCTATAGTAAACTTAACTAAATTGTGACATTCATTGAACTCCTGGAGTATATCATGAAAATGACTGCTGTCGTTACAGATTATGGTAGTGTCATATATGCAAATCCTACATAACTGGAACTGGTTGATCGAATGACGTATTCTAGTGCGTTGATTAGTCGCTGGAGAGTAATCAACTTTACATTGTCTAGTCCTGGGTACTGATAAAGATTGGATGTAGTATGCCTTGCTGACGACTGTCAAAAAGTGTTAAACCTAGGTTCGGAGCCTCATGCTGATTGCCACAATCCACCTCACACCTATCAAAGTGAATTTACTGATGGCGAGTCTCCTATCTTGCTGGTCGCACTGCAAAACGACCGATAGAATTTGCTCAGGAAATAGGATTAGACCAGTCGTTTCTCCCCCAGTGACCAACTAGTGTATGCAATCCAGTCCTACAGGAAGTCAATGACGACCCAAATAACCCAGTAGCAAAGTCTTAAATTGCAGCACTGGGTGAAGTGGTTTGGAATTTCATACGGGACACCATTTCCATCGACGGTGCAAGTACGTCTTGCTGACGAATACCAAAAATCGTGAGACCTACGGCGTACAAGGCTTTCCACGGAAAGCCTCCGTCTGACTAACATCTACCCCAGTGGACTTGTTCTCCAGACAGTCAATGAAGAAATCACCTGGTAGAAAACCCAATATATTATCCATTAGTACTTCATGCATATTTAATGTCAACCTTTCCCTCTGTATATGAAATTCGTTAGCCGTTCATTCATTAAATAGAATTATTGTTTGCGTCATTGGGTTTGAATGAGGATTGCATTATCATGTGAACACTTGATGTTGTAAAATATAACTTCTGTGACCAATGATTTTTGAATTAAGGTCATTTGAGTCCAGTACTCATTAAAAATAAGGAATAATTTCAGAATCTGTCTTCTTTCGTGAATCATGTTAGAATGGATAGCTTACTGAAATGGATTTGTGACTCCTTGGTTTAGAGTAATACAATAACTACTTTAGGCACTGATTCGTACCATAAGTTCTCTATAGGATACATTCAACAAATTAATATGCTTATACCATTTGTCACTTTTTGAAATAATTCAATGTATCCACTCTGATTGGTTGGCACAGAAATGTAACTTTCATCAAATGATTTAACTGGCTTGATGTTTTATTCATGATACTAACAAACGATGTCATGAAAAATCTGACTTTACAAAACTGACTAAACATTTCGCGGAAAGCACATATGTTTTTATCTAATTGCATGATAAAATAAGTAGAAAATCATAATTGGAAAAACAAGTAACATTCTGCCTTGGTGATGGATGCCTAGGTAAACTAATTAGTGTGAATAAACTACAGGGTATGTATATTAGAAAAACTGGTATGTTCCACGGAGTGAAAGCTGAAATTATGCAAGACATCAGTTATCAACCACACATTATAACTTGTTACATTTAAACTACCAAGAAATAGGATGTAGATTAGGCTAATGAGTTTCTTTTTATTCAAAACAAAAGGCTACTGATACTTCAACAAACAAAATTCTTTCCAGTTAATTTTCGTTTATACTCTATGATACTATAATATGCTATTATAAGCATCAGCACCTGCCACTGGATTACTCACGATTTCTTAGTACTTGAAGGATGTAATTTCTGTCTGTCCTCACAAGAGTTAAAATTAACTATTTAGTCGAAATATACATCAAGCAGATTCGTAAAATGAAACAGAAATTAAGATCATAGACAGATGTTAGGCTCTAAGACCTAAAGGTTCAAATCATTCCGAATCATTTATCTGAATGTTTAGAAAACAGAAGCGTGATAAAGATGCTATCGCGATAGACTTGTAGAATTCGTAATGTTTTGTGTATAATTAGATCAAATGAATGCTATAAATTTTCTTAATAAGTATAAACCCATTATTGGATGCCTAATAGGTTCATTAATTCCATTTCCTGTTAACCGAAGCTTCAGCTGATACTCACTTAGGTCATCTTTCTACAGATACGATTCGGTCTATTTAATCTGAAGATTTAGCCATAATTTTCCAACTTTCAGGTAGCACGAATGAAATTCAATTTCCTATGGATGCAAAGTATAGAAAAGTTGGAATTACGAGAGCTTTGAAGTGTAGAAGTTAACATGGTTCATCTACACACATACACATTTTAAACAACAGACATTGGTTACTGAAAAATAATCAACGATAAGTTGTCTAGTTAAAGGTAATAACTAGATTATTATCAATGAAGTTAACAATGTCAATAATCTGGAAGATTGAACCTTGCTGCGGTTTTTATTTAATTTAGGTAATTACAGATTCCTACATATTATTTTTACCTCGTTTTCAAAGCTGTTTTACCAGTAATAGTTTATTTATCAATGACTTAGTTTTATATCAGTTAAGATACAAAAAGTAGACGCATCATCTTACTTCATGTGATGTGAGCCTACGTCTTTTTTCAGACTATATTTGTAGAAATGCGAACGATACACAAGTACTTAATCTTTCAAGCGATTATCACTGCTTCTTCTAAATGCAATTTTCGAAATCATTTTATGAATTAAATAACTCATAATGACGCGCAAGGAATCAAGGAATTTAATGTTAACGCTTATATTCCAAGCAGTAGTAAGAATAAAAGTTACATCAATAATTTAATCAGGTTCAACCACACAATTTTGAATATCTTTAGGCATAGTAACATAGTAGCATAGATTGTGTAGTAGATAAAAGATAGCCAATAGGGTTATCGAACAGAAGTAACCAATGAAAATATCGTTACAAATAAAATGATGATTCATGACTCGATCAGACATCATACAATGACTCATGTATACTTTACATAGATAACTGAACATGTATGAATCATTGCACTTTCATGTGTAAAAAGGAGCTTCACTAAATTTTAGCATCATCCAGCATTTTTAAATGGTTATATTTTATAAGTCTATTTTTCCCCTTTACCAATACAAAATTCAACTTTATATCTTTTCTCCTTTCCAGTATTTCTGGATACATTATAAACTTTAATCCCAGTAACTAGTGTGTGTTAAAGTGATCAGCAACTGTGAAGTATGAGTGAGAAAATTCTATGACGTCAGTTTCTTTATTAGAAAATGCAAATAGAAGAGTGAATTTACGTCGTTCAGTTTGTTACATCCTAAAGTTTACCAGCTTCTAATTTATTGAGTCATACGTTAGTTTACTTTGTCATAATCTAAGAATTACTTATATGAGGTTTGCATCAGATGTTAAAGAAACATATAAGAGTAGTAGGATCTAAGCTTTAAGAGTCGTTCCCAATATTTCTTAGTGTTTTTCATGTAATTTCGAATGATATCCAATATTATTTTAGGTTTGCTGACTGATTATGTGTATTTTTCTATGATTTAATTAAGACTAGTCATCAGCAACGACTGAAATAGATAATTACACGTTTTTGTTTCAGTTGGAAAAATAGTTTTTTCATTAAATACGGAGCTTTAATTGATAACAAAAGAGCCATATTAATATGTTCTGAAGATTTAACATCTAAGAAGTTAGAATATATCCAAAACTCACTGATCGAAATAGGCTCTCCTAACAACCTCATATAAGGAAGCATGGATAAAGCGAGGAGAAATAAACTTGAATTTGTTACGTTCAAAAAAAACCGCCGTTCATGAAATTGCAATTTATTGTAGATGTAGCCAAGTTTCACATCAGAGGCTGTTTATAGCCATCTGGAGGCCTTTCTACTCTACGGAACCCTCCTTATCATTTTCCAGCCAACCAGATGTTTTGCTCAGATGAAGTATAAGCTACCTAGTAATGTTTGTATTTACAAGTTACGCCAGTAACAAAAGTTATATAAGGTGTACTACTAAACTACATAACAGATATATTGCTGAGTATCTATCTTTATGCATGGGAAAGGGACAGAAAAAATCTATAAGAAGCTCTGCTTCATCTCATTTGGTTGATAGTGATAACTTAGTAGATAAGAACAATGTTTTCAAAAATTATCTACAGCATACTGTACTATCATTCAGAAGATATTCGAACTCGTCTTTTACACACAGCAGAAGTTATGGGAATTCGAACTGATAATCCTAGTACTTGCACCCAAATAAGCTTGTACAAACTTTATCTCCCCCTTGGCCAAGGAATACCTAATAAAAACCCTTATTATTGGAATCTTTTTTATCCCTTTATAATTTTTCACCCTTTTCATATAATTTCAATATTTTCTATCTGGAGGTTTGTGAAGTTGAAACAGTGCTGCCTAGATACGTGAAAGAGGCTACCTCCTTTAAGTTTCTCCCGTTGATGTTGATTGCAGCTTGTTGTTGTTGTTGGTGGTGGTGGTTGTGTTGGTAGGGTATCTTCATCACTTCTGTCTTCCCTATACTCACTTGAATGGTGTCCCGTCTTCGCTGCCCTGCCTCTTCTACCAACTTGTTAGTTTTCAACTGTAGATCTTCAAGTTTGTGGGACATTAGACATAAGTCATCGGCGAGATTCAAATCTTCTATGTTCTTTTCCGTGGCCCAGCGGATCTCCCTCTTCTCGCTCCTCACTGTTTGTTGCATGATCCAGGGAGATCATGGGTGATAGTAGACAGACTTGTTTTATTCCTGTCTTCACTTCAAATGCATCACGGAGCTTTCCATTGTGAATCACTTGGCATGTGACGTCTTCGTATGGTTGTTGAATGAGGTTGATAAAGGTTTGTTATACTCCGTAGTATTGAATCACCTGCCAGAATACGTCTCCGTCGACGATGTCAAAGGCCTTCCCAAAATCGATAGTGGTCTGAGCCTACATCTGTTCCTCTTCCTGACCTTGTGTAAAGTAGACTGCGTCTCCATTTTCTTGAGATTGAGATAAAGTCGATTTGATTTTTAGTGTGTCCATCTGGTGAAATCCATGTCGCTTTGTGGATATCCTTGTGCTTGGACACACTGCCTCACCTCCAATCACGAAATCGTTGGATGCACAGAATTCTGCAAACAATTCTCCATTCTCACTCACCTTTTTACTTACGCTTCTCGACCTATGGTTGGTTCTCTTCCTGTGTTGTCCCCTCCCAGCTTGACATTCATGTCGCCCATTACAATTTCGATATCGCCAACTGACGTCTTGTCCAATGTCGACTGAAGTTGTCTGTAGAATTCCTCTTTTGCTCTTGCTCTGCATTATTTGTAGGTGCATAGCATTGTATGATTGTGACTTCATTCCTTTTAAGTTAAATATTGCTCTCATGATCATGATGCTGCTGGAGGAGATTGCTTCCCACTGCATGAGAGCCTTCGATGCTGTTGTGGACATCATGATATCCACTCAAAGACCCAGTGTGCTTGTGGTTGTCGTTAGGGTGACATTGTTGAAGTAGATTATTGATTCTATTGTTTACAGTTTGGAGAATCCACTCCCATTCCATCTTCTTTCGCAAATTCCTAGCATTTGAATGTGATACCTCCTCATTTCGCTTGCAATCTGGGCTGCTTTGCTGGATCCAAACATGGTGGTTGAGTCTAGCTAAATGAGATCACAATCGGATCTCATACACTAACTAGCTGATACTTCAGCTAACCTAACAAATAATCCTGGAAAACTGTCGTTATATATCTCTGGTGCCAGTTGGTCTGATCTACCTCCCCTTCCTTGTTTAGGAATAATTACAGCCTTGATGAACTTCAAATCGGATTACTGTCCAGTTATCATTAGTGACTTGCCCCGAGATATGATTTCTCAGAGCTCTTATGGGAAGTCATGACTAGCTGGTCAAACGAAGCCAGACATGGAGACAAATGCTCAACAATGGAATTCGATGATGGTTGCGCTATATAGCTAATTAACAGGAGTAGGAAAGTTAGGATTACTGGATTACAACCAAATAGCTTAATGGCAATGCACTTACTGCGAAACACGAAGGTCCAAGGTTCTGGCTGTAATGAAGTCATGTGTGTGCACCCCCTTTAAAGTCAGCTACGTGCTAAGACAAAAGGGCTCCAGGCACTTCCAGGTTTTCGGTGATTGTCCATATAATTTCATTTTGTGATGAATACCAACTCCTGCAAGTGTTGGAGATCCCATCTGAACGTTTCATGCGGAATCTGACTGAATTGCGGACAATAAGATAGTGGCTAGAAGTCAATCTAACTGTTCTCAGAAGTGTTTCGTTCATCATTTCAGCCATCTTCCTTTGGGAGTGAATCACAGGCCCAGTCTCACTAACCACTCACCTTCACGTTCTAGTTCCCCTGATAAGTAGCTGTCAACTGTTACCTATCGTCGTGAAGTTTTCCATTTCCTCAGCTTTGACTATTCACCGTTGTTTACAGTCGTTGAGTAGATTTTTGTCAGTCTTCACTTTAGTTGCTTCCACTCTTCGTTATGCTCGCTGCCAGTAGGATACGTTTACGTGCATAAATCGGTTCAGGAGAAACTACTAAGATCTACTGGCCAGTGCTTATCACTTTCTAAATACCGAATGCATTCTTCATCTGTATTTTTACTGCGGGCTGGAGAAGAAACTAGGGATATTTTGAATGAGTGCCCTTTTAGCTACAGCTTTAAATTCTTTACCTACACCTGCAAAACCTCAAGTAGTGGCTGTCGTAACTTTCACAAACTCAAAGATTAAGATTGGCTAATTCACTATATTGGTTAGGTGAGGTTGAGTGAATAACTGCACTTGAATACTCTGTATATTTATCACAAACACGGCATACATCCATTGCTCGAGGTGTTAGAGCTCCCAGTAGTGAAACTTGTCAGCGGATGTGACGGAGAGTGCGGATATCGAAAGCTCCAATATATAGTTTAAAGAGTCGTTACGGGGAGCCACATCTGCTGAAAGTCATCATTCAAGTACTCATAAGAGGATGTAAACGTAAGGTTGGATTTGATACTAATGGACTGGGAAACTATTTCAAGAGAAACTCTTAGCGTGATTTGAGAATGACATGGCTAAATAAGTTTGGATTCCGTCATCATTTTAGTCATGAACGATGATTTTGAAATAATGGTAAGGTATTTTAAATGATAAACGGTAATCAGAAATAAAGCAATTTTACTTGAGTATTGTATTATATTCGACAATGTATGAAATCGTAAACTATTTTAATTCACATTTATTAAAGCTTGCTAATTAGACAGATGTAATTGACTAATAAGAAGGCAAGTTATTTTGTTTGCATCAGAACTTATCATTTAGGAAAGATTAATTTTATTTTCATTCAGTCTATTGAGTGGGTTAGTTATGCACTGAATCAAAGTAAGTGTCAGTGAGAATACAGTTTGCAGAGATAAAAGCATGAAGGTTCAAAATCCAATTTCACATATATGAATCCCCTGAGGTAGCTCAGTAAATTATTTTCGCGACCTTATATACTGAAATTCTTGTGAAAATCAGCAACTGACCTAATTGGCCAAGTTGTAATTGAAGAGTCATGTCCAGTTAGAGGATAGCTACCGTACAACATCATGAATTGAAAAATATAGACAAACTTCAACTATATAGCTCACATCCATCAAATTAATGATAGTATTATTATCATCACATATCTTAGTCATCCACAGATAGATTATACGTATGAGTAGATCTGAATCTAAATAGCAACTGACAAGTGCCCAACAGTTTTCAATAGTCACCTATCCAATGACTGAATGTAATGAAAACAATTCAGGCAGCAGTTGGCCTTTCCATTCTCACTAAATAAGCATAATTACATTTAGTTTTATTAAGAAATCCACGGTAATTGTTTAGGTTTTATGTAATGTCCCTCTGAAATCCCAGGAGAGATCTATTACCATGAAATCAAGAAAGTATTTAGCGAAAATAAAGTTCTTGTCAGTCACTTTGATGAGTAAGTCGAATACATGTGTCTTTGGTTGCTGTCGTGAAAGAATATAAAGTCTATATTGAAATAAATTTTATTACATTTTGATAAAAAGCATATATACAACACGTGAATAATCAAAAATGTGAATCTGTTCTATCTGTTTTCTTTTAATTTAGATTATAATGAAAATCATTATTGGGCGCTGTGTAATTGTTGATCTTGTTTTGAGAGGTAAATAACATTACAGAGTTCGATATCTAGTACATTGAATAACTAGACAAATTCTTTCGTTCCCACAGAAAAAAATTTTTATAAATTATCTGTTGTCACTGAATTTATTGTACAGGATTTCTTATCGTTATTGGTCTTTTCAGTCAACCCAGAAAAATGACTATCATTTGATAGATTTTTATTTGCATACATTTCAACAGAATGTATATTTACTTGATTAGCCAGTGGTGTATTGTAATTACCAGTAAGACTGCTGATGGTAGTGTTGTCATATGGACTTAGCCTGTCGAAAAGACTATGATTTTGGTTAAATGTCGACATTTTCACATCATTTAGTTTCTTCAAGTATTGATCTGTGTTATAATGAATATCATTGACGTCAACCTATGAAAGATATGAAAAGAATGATGCCAAAATGACTTATAGAATTTATCAAAAAAGAAGTCAAATTAAAAGCTCTCAGAATTATATAATTCAAAAAGTAACATTTAAAAATTTATTAATTTATCGAAATAATTATGGGTTATATTTCTTATAAAAGAGTCCTTATGTCATTGCTTTGCAAAAAATATTAACTAGACTTTGATGTTCATTATGAAGTGATATCAGTTAGGGTACAATGGAAAATTGTTTTTCCCTTGGATGGAACTCCTCAGGACCGTGTACCTTTGGTCTCGCCATGGATTAAATCCATGACCTTCGGGTTACGCCGTGAACACATCACCATTGAGCCATTTAGGTCGAGACCTAAAACAGCAGGTAATCATTGTGGTGACAGCTGAACAACATTACAGCTTTACTCATGAATTCAAACTCGACGAGTAAAGTGACAAAAAACACTCCGGAAGGTGTATTCTAAGTTGTTTTACTGAAGAATTATAAAATACCTGGAAATTGCAATGCTTTTAATCTCCAGCATGAACTAGATGCATAAGAATATTATTCAGATGAGTAATGACCTTTAGACTTTCACAAAGGCAGTTGTGACCTTAGAGGAATTTTAGTTGGTGATTATTACAGTTTCACAGAAAACTGTGCAATAATTCTGATCTAAGTACTCAAATTAAATGTTTTTCTAAATAACAGATGCTACAACTAAACTTGTGGTGGATTATTCATCACAATTCTAGATCTATATACATACATACCATAGTGTTTCGTTTTTGACCATTACATAGTACCCATAATAGCAGTATTTTAAGCCACAACTATTTTTTATGGTTCCACTTGTAAAGATTTATCACCCATAGGAAGCCGATGTGATTCTCCAGTATGTTTTACTTAGTCCTGAACGAAATCTATGGACTAAATCTGCATTGTGGTCACTAAGAAATTAGACACGACACCGTATTTTGTTGTATTTTCATACGTCTGATATATTTGACTGAGCTTCCCTACGACATCTAATGTCATTATGATTTCACATTTGTCTTGGCTGCCTCTTTTCACCCTCTATAAATTTACTTTCGGCAGTAAGTAATACACTCTGGTGATGAAAGTTGAATTTCTGTCACATTTTACAAGCACTATTGCGGAAACTTAACAATGTCAGTTCATTATGTATATACAAACAGAATTTTGCACGCATAACATTTCATTTTTCTTTTCCGACATAACTAAGGAATTATACGGGGACTGTGATGTCAACTATGACCTTTTTCCTTAAATTTAAACATGTTGCATAACATATTACATAAATTTTCTGAATGGATGAATAATGATCATTTTTTTGAACATCGGAATGAAAAGCTGAACTGAACGGTTTTGACCTGGTCACCCAGTTTTTATGATTTTCTGAAGGAGCTAGGATTAAAATGACAGGTCAAAAGTTACAAGCATCTTTTTTACGAACATGCGGAAATTTATAAAAATGAGAAAATATCAACTTTTTAAATGGTTTTCTATTTATTTAAAGAAATTCGGTTATACTTCCATTGAATGCCGTAGCCGAAAATCTATCAGTAGGAGTACTTTTACACTACATACTCCTCTTGACTAGAGTGAGACTGATGTTGTTTCTGTGCAAAACTAATTCTCATAAACTGTAGACAATTCAAAAGTACAAATTGTTTTTAGAACAATAAAGTCAAATGAAATGCTTTCAACCCAGGTGTAAGAAAAATAATCCCAAAGTTAAATGAGATTTGTGAATACAGGGATTTCGGAAGGTGAAATCGTGGTTTCTCCGCAAAACTGACTGCTAACTTGTGATTAGATAAAAAATGAGAAAGGAATAGAAAGAAGCTTTCAAGTAGTTCACACGAAACAGATGCGTATAAACGAAAGAATAAAGCTAAAGTCGGTGGAGTGGAAGGTAATATGGAGTTGAGTGAACATAATAAAGTGAAAGTCTAATTATCAACGTAGCGAAAATTCAATTATTCTTTCATTCTATGTACATAAGTTAAGTAAAGGATGCGTGATGATGATCATTTCTACACAGCAATCCTTTCAAAATCCTCAGGATTCCTCATACTTTTTACTGATAAATTATCATACCTTCCTGTATAACAAATACGTTTTATCTCACCTCTTGACTTCACTTTTGATAATAAATCTTTCATAAGGACCTTAGTGCATAACTTATGATTCCACTTAGTGGAATATGCATTTTCAACTAACCCCCTTCAGTTTTGATTTCATTGTTTTACCTTCGGTAGTGACAGCATGCATGTGAAGTACTTTTCTACGTCAGTTTGTGGATATGCCGATACGAATTTTAGTAAAGACATTAACTACACTGAAATTAGTCTGCCAAACAACAGCTAGCACAAACACTCTCAGCTATTTATTCTTTTGACTAGATCAAACAAGTGCTTTCTTCTTAAGGAGACGAGACTGAAGATATCCTTGTGATTAACCTTAAGTATTATTTTACTGAGATTGTTCATAAGCAGATAGACAAAAGAAAAAAGCTAGAAAACTGTAATGTCACTGAATAAAAAAATACTTCTACAACTATTGATTACTTCGTAGGTGAATAGAAGGCATTATTCATCGTGTGGGATGTATCTTGATTGCGTAATCATAACGTAGTACATTAGAATTAATAACTGAATGAAAGAATACACTGTGTCGGGATTACATAACTAACATACGCCTTATACAATGTCATACTAACTCGGTACTCAAGCTTTTCCAAACCATCCTATCCATTGTTGGTCAGGATGCGTTCAAAGGAAAACATTATATTGGTAAAATGACTGAAACTGAAAGGAAAAGTGAATCATTGCAAGATGCAAATTTGGAGGGTGTCATTTCTGACAGAACATTTTCTACAGATGTGGACGGCTTATGACGTATTCTGGAGGTGAAGAAAATGCCTATATCTGAAACTGGAAGCTATTCATACCAAAGTCAATATAATAGTGAGAGTTCTGCGAAGCCTAATTTATACTGCTAACAAGCATAGCTAGTTTTTAAGCGCTAAGCGCTTTTCAAAGTCTGTTGCTACACTTTTTAATACCACTAATGAACGAAGGTAGTTAACACAATGATGTACTGCAGTTAGCCTTCTGGGAGTAATCTCTGATCCTATATTTTGTGCTTTCTGGCATTTGTTATCAAGGTATACCAGTCATCTTGTGAATATTTATGTTCTCTAGAAGACTCAGTACAATGTCACTCGTTGCTGGAGTCAAAGAATTTACTGTTATTTTATCCAAGGATAATTATTTAGCATAAAATTTCTTCTGCAAAGTATATTATAGATTTGAAGCTATTTTTGTTTTAAATTGTTTGGTCTGCTCAACAATTATATGTTCTCGCATAATTCCTTAAGTAACATGGTTTATATATTCTTTGTTTTTGACCTTGTAATTCATACCTCATAAGCTACAACGGAAACTTGTGACCCAATTATTTTAAACTTCACTTAGGTTTAAAACCTCTCTGATTTAGAAAATAAGAGAAGAGAAAAGACTATGTAGACGATATGAATGCCGTAGACTGTTTTCCTACTGTTAGTTACTCAGTTAGTGGACTAATCTTCTTAATGCTGCTATAGTCTTCCTTTTGGCTAGCTTTAGCGCGTAGGACATGGGTTTCGCCCAAGCTGGGACTCGTCAGATTCCATAAGACAGTCGGCAAACTGAGTTATTATATTTTGAAGCTAGCTTCTTGAAACTTCTAACTGCAAACACCTTTGGACTTTTGAGACTCGGTATGGACACTTGCTATTATCATATAAGATTTAAAATATTATATTTCTTAGCAGAGTTCTGGGCTTTTCATAGTGCGCTAATTTGCTAGTCACAAATAACATAAAAAATTGATGCACAACAGAACCTCAAATAATATAATATAGTTGGCAGTTTGCAAATGATCTACTAATTGCAATGTCCACGCTGACGTTTGTCAAAGGTGGGTAATTTATTTAACTACTGAAATATGGCATCAGCAAGGTTTCCTCTGAAAACTACTCGTCTGAGATCACAAAATGCGATCTCTGACACAAGTGTTTTGAAGTAACAAAGTATACTACAGAACAAGTGGAGGAGTGAGAAACCACTCAGGCTATAGTAATAGATAAAATGAAACAAACTACCTGGATTCCGATCCATTCAAATATTTGTCGTTTGTATCAGATTAAAACTGGAGATAGTACTGAGACATCCGAGAAGGCGGTTATTTGTTGATAGTAGCGGATTAATCTGGTTCAGTCAACTCCAGGTTCAGTGAGGTATTAAAGTCAACCACAGATACACTAATTAAAATCATAGTAGAGGAAAAAACGGACGATGTAACAGAAGACAAATTAGTTTGCCTTATAATTTAAATAGATTCTGTTACACTCTTTCAAAATAAGACGTCAGACAGTTACTAAATTTTTCTGTATAAGTCTTCACAACATTCTGATAACGTATATTTGACTGAAACCTCGCCCAGTTAACTAGTACGCTAGTAACTATCCGGCCCTAAGCCCAAATAAAGAAGGAAGGCTGGGCATAGGGCTAGCAAACCTAAACCGCAAAACTAATACAATCCCTAAACAAACTTCAAAGCACACACGAAAATATTAAAAATTAAATTAAACTTATTCATCACTGCAATCGCAGAGACGAAATGATGCCGGTTGGTGAAAGCCCTCGAGAAGCCAGTCCACTGATGTATCTTTTCTTCTCTCGATGAAAGTGAAAGTATGCATAGGGACATGGAATGTCCACACTATGTTTGAAGTTGACTAATTGGCTGGCTGGCTGACTGACTAGCTGACTACTGACTGGCTGACAAGCCTGCCCAGATTGCAAACGAGATGAGAAGGTGTGGTATAGAATTAGTAGTCTGGGAATCTGTGAGTAATGTGCAGATGGGATGGAAGTGGACTCTCCAAACTGTCTGTCAACTGGAGAGGAGTGAATAATCTACTCAGACACTGACACCCAGATGACAACCACCAGCACACTGAGTTTTCGAGTGGCTATCATGATGTCCACCTGCCAACAGCATCGAAGACTGTCTCTCTCATGCACTGGGAACCAGTCTCCTCCTGTAGGATGAGGATCATGACAGCAACATGGATTCAACTCAAAAGGAAGGAAAGTCACAATCATGCAATGCTACACTACTCTTTGCACCCACAAATCATGCAGATGAAGAGGAGAAGGAGGAATTCTACAGACAACTGCAATCAGTACTGGACAAGACCTCACACGAGTTGGTGACATCACAATTCTAATGGGTTGGGTGACATGAATGCTAAACTGGGGGTGGACAACACAGGAAGAGGACTCAACATTGGTGTTGAAGCGCTCTGTGAAATGATGATTGAGAATGGAGAACTGTTTGCAGACTTCTGTGCACTCAACGATTTTGTGATTGGAGGCAGTCTGTACAAACATGAGGATATTCACAAAGCGACATGCATTTCACCAGACACCAGACACACTGAAAATCGGATCGACTTGATCTCAATGTGAAGAAAGTGGAGACGCAGCCTACTGGACACGGCATCAGATGAAGAACGGAAGCAGATATAGGTTCACATCACTCACTGTCTGGTGCGAGGAAACTTCAAAATGAAGTTGAAAGCCTTGAAGGAATTTCGTGATCATAGAGCACACCTGAAGTTCAACACTGAGATTAGAAACTGAGCTGAAGGACGAAACTTCAAAGGACTTCTTCACGTCATCAGCCATCAGGACAAAATGGGAGATATTGACTGACATCTCGGAAGGATCGGGTGTGGAAGAACACTGGAACTGTTTGAGAGAGATGTGGAAAGAAACCTGTATAAACGTACTAGGAAGGAAGAATAGAGAAGACGAGAGAAGGAATGGATGTCGATGGGTACATGGTAGGTAATTGAGCAGGTGGAGGAAGATGATGAAACAGAAGATGAACCGGTGCAAGGATGCACAACGAAAAGAGGAACCGATTACAACCTGTCAAACAAACACTATACTGAACAAAGAAGCGAAAGAGATTGCGCGGAAAGACAAAAAGACACTTCAAAGACACATTGGCAAGTGTAGCAGAACTGTCTGTAGTTAAGAGAGACAGAGACCTGACAAACCTATATCACATAATCAGGTTACAGTCTATCTGGTAAGAGATCAATGCAGATGAAACCAATGAAATAAAGTGAAGGAAACCGAGTTACCGAGGGGGAGAAACAGAGGAAAGAATTGGCTGACAACTTGAGAAAGCTCCTGAATCGACCACCGCCTACAACTCGTCCAGAAATACTACCAGCCACAGAACAATCAGTGAACACAGCACCTCTGACAAAAATAAACGTCCTGAATGCCATAAGGTTGCTGAAATGCGGAGAAGCAGCAGGACCAGATTGGATTCTGCCAGAAACACTGAAAACAGACTTGGAGGCAACAGCAGACATGCTCACACCACTTCTGCAGAAGGTTTGAAAGGAAGGAAGGACAGGTACAAGAAGGGCGTTCTAAGTTTTTGCAAGAACACAAACTGGCGCGCAATCACTCTCCTGCCCACCACAGGCAAGCAAAAAACAAGGCCGCATCATCTTGAAGGAACAAAGGATGCTCTAGGTTCAAAATTACAACCTGAACAGGTTGGCTGGCTTCAGTAAGAACAAATCATATACGGATCAAATTGTAACGCTACACATCATCATAGAACAGAGCATATAACTCTTTACCCCAACTTCATCGACTGTGGAAATGCCTTCGAGCAGATCTAGGCTCAGACCACTATCGATTTTGGGAAGGCCTTTGACATCGTCGACCGAGAAGTATTCTGGTGGGTGATTCAATACTACGGAGTATAACAAACCTTTATCAACCTCATTCAACAACCATATGAAGACGTCACATGCCAAGTGATTCACAATGGAAAGCTCCGTGATGCATTTGAAGTGAAGACAGGAGTGAAACAAGTCTGTCTACTATCACACATGATCTCCCTGGATCATGCAACAAACAGTGAGGAGCGAGAAGAGGGGGATCCGCTGGGCCGCGGAAAAGAACATAGAAGATTTGAATCTCGCCGATGACTTATGTCTAATGTCCCACAAACTTGAAGATCTACAGTTGAAAACTAACAAGTTGGTAGAAGAGGCAGGGCAGCGAAGACGGGACACCATTCAAGTGAGTATAGGGAAGACAGAAGTGATGAAGATACCCTACCAACACAACCACCACCACCAACAACAACAACAAGCTGCAATCAACATCAACGGGAGAAACTTAAAGGAGGTAGCCTCTTTCACCTATCTAGGAAGCACTATTCCAACTGCAGGCGGTGACACAGATGAGGATGTCAAAGTCAGCCATGATCGGAAAAGCAAGACGGATGTTTATTAACGTGAAACCAGTGTGGAGATCTTCTGCACTCAGCATAAAGCGTGAACGGGATCCGGATTTTCAACACCAACTCAGTCATGTCAGTGCTTCTGTGTGATGCGTGAGAGACTTGGCGCGTTACGAAAGGTATTTCCAATAAACTACAGACATTCATCAACAACTGTCTACGCTTGCTGGCTGCTGAAGATGAGATGGCCAGAATAATAAGAATAAGGAAGAAGGAACTCCGGGAATGAAGCAACCAAGAACCCATTACTCAACAAATATGCAGTGGAAGGAGGTGGAGATGGATTTGATTGAGCATACCCTGAGAAGGCCGACTGTGGACATCACGCGTCAGGCCAGGTCGTTGAGTGGAACCCGGATGGGAAACGACGGGTTCGGTGTCCGAGGCGAGGGTGACATGGAGGAGATGGTGCGAGGAGGAAATGAGAGGTTGTGGGCTGTCGTGGAGCGGGGTTGAAAAGACTGCAGAGGACAGAGTGCAATAGAGGCGTGCTACTGAAGCCATATATTACACTAGGAACCCAAGGTGAAAATAAAAAATAATATTATGCTGAAGAACAATTATTTTCCTGGAAATCATATTCACTGATAACATTTTTGGTTAGCAATTAGGATTGTGAACGGTCTCAGACACGATAAATCATCTTCAGACCGATACTTGCAATAATTTCGGTACAATTATAGGAAATGTTGATATGTATCTAATACTTGTTATCATCATTGTTTCGAAGGACGACCTTTTGTAAATCGTTGCACCAAACCATGCAGCATTTAGCACTACAAATTTCTGGAACGAAGTTTATTTTTGTGTTCTTAATGTTTAATTTTTTCAGTTTTGCCGAAAGAATATATTTAACTAGTATGCCACATGCGATCTATGTACTTTTCTCCTGATTTTGGAGCTTCAGACAACTGTTACTGGCTATATTCACCTCGGTGACCTGTAAATTAAATGTACCTGTCCCATAGTGGGTGATGTTGTTCCCACTGATATTTTCCCATCCTGTTCACCAAGTTACTGATTTACCGTCCAGAAAAATAACCATTCAGTACAACTACAAATCGACACAGCTTCCGATATTACTATCATTTTCAAGAAGTTATGGCGGAAAATTGGCCAACCTCCTGTCCAGAAGACTGCACAAACTGCTATTAGTGCATGCGGTGGCCGATTATCACTAAAAGGTCAGTTATCATGTGCTGATACTTCGATAAATGAAATTTGTTATCTATTTGACTCTGATTTAGGCATTCTGCGTCTGGACTGGTTCCAGAGTTTGAAACTCGCTGACCTCCCACTGAATACTGTATGACAAAAAGTGGAAGCACCATCAAACGTCACGAGGAACCTTAACGATATTATTACTGAATATTCAGAGGTATTCCAACCTGGCCTCTGTCACTGTATCACAACCAAAGCCATCCTACACCTGAAACCAAATGCATCACCTGTTTTTCGTCCTTGAAGGCCCGTCCCATATGCATCGCTACCTCTCGTCGAGGCAGAGGTGAAATGACTTGAGGAACAGGATGCTATCACCCCAGTATCCCATTCTTCTTGGGTTGCTCCAGTCGTCGTCATAAAGAAAGCTAACGGCTTCATCCAAATATGTGCTGATTTTCCAACAGGGTTAAATGCTGCTTCGGAGCAACACCATTACCCCCTACCTGATCCAGATGATTTATTTACTACTCTAAACGGAGGAAAATATTTCGCGAAAATTGATCAAGCGGGCGCATACTTACAAGTCGAAGTCTCTCCAGAATGTCGTGAATTACTAACCATTTATACCCATCGAGGTCTTTTCCAGTACAATCGTCTACCATTCGGCGTTAAGACTGCCCCACTATTTTTCAACAGATCATGGATGCTATGCTAGCAAGCATATCAGGTTTTGCTTCATACATTGACGACGTCATAATAATTACCAACTATCCAGCGGAATTAACGAATCGAATACATCTGGTTCTTCAGTGAATCCAAGACAACGGACTTCAACTCGGAAAGGAGAAATGTCAATTCTTTCTAAAGTCAGTAAAATATTTAGGCTTCATCTTTGATGCATGTGGTAGACGTCCCGATTCTGAAAACACTCGTGCTATACAGCAGATGCCCACGTCAACAGATGTCGCTACTCTCCAATCCCTCATTGGTCTCATCAGTTACTATTCGGAGTTCCTGCCCTCCCTACATGATTTACGGGAGCTTTTGAGTCGTGTCCTATGCAAGGATGCTACATGGTCCACTCTCAGCTCTGATCTCTTGTTAACACATTATGACCCAGAGCTACCAATCGTCGTTGCCGCAGACACTTCTACCGCTGGCGTTGGGGCTGTCCTATTGCACGAATATCCGGATGGTTCACAAAAAACTGTAATATATGCATCTCGATCACTCAGGTCAGCAGAACAACGCTACTCGCAGATAGAGAAGGAGGGACTTGCCTTGGTTTTCGTGGTAAGACGCTTTCAGATGTTGTATGGACAGAAATTCATCTTGTTCACCGGTCACAAGCTCCTCCTCTCAATCTTTGGGTCAAAACGTGGTGTTCCAGCTCATTCCGCTAACACACTTCAGCGGTGGGCAGTAACACTATTGGGCTACGATTTCCATATTAAATATCACTGAACGGAAGACTTTGGATATGCAGATGCCCTTTCAATGATTATAAGTGAGTATCCTACACCGAACGAGAGACACAAGAATCAGATGCGTCACAGAAAATCCAGTCAACCAGAGAATTCAACCATACCACTCGATATTTTACTGGATACGTTTAATTTACCAACGGCAATGAAAAAGACCGAACTTGAACTCAACAAGGAGCCCCTACACAGAAGACATACGGATCGGAAGCGGTCTCAAACAGTTCGTTTCCAACTGGATCCCAAAAAAGAAGGTATTAATTTTTTCCTGGCTTTTTTTCAAAAAGGGGAGATTTTGTGATGCCTCAGTTTTGTATAAAACATTGTCATTGATCTGAAGATTTTAACGTGGCATTCTCACACAATTTATTTTACAGTATGACTTGTAGTCTACTTTCTGCCCCTATTGTAATGTAAATCGCTGATTGGTTTATCTTTATTCTTACTATGCCAATGTCTCAAATTGAGGACAAGGTCATTTTTCATGCGTGTACTTATTCACGCGTTTTGGGATTTATTACTATCATATTCTTGGAGTAAAAAACTCTCCCATCATTCAGCTTCAGTCTTCTCCCTATTCATCCTGGGGTTGCAGTCAGTGGCTCTCACGAACTCAGTTAGCTGTCAGCTAAGCGTGCGTATTATGGTTGTTAGGAATATATATAACTGTTGTCGTACGAAAATATAACACTGTCAAGAGATGCACTTGGCTAGAACACGCTCTGTGTGGCCTATATAACCAGCTCTACAAAAGCTAGTGATTTTGTAAACATACCTGAAGTTGGTGCAAAACGGTAATTTATCTTTTTACACACCCTCCAGTCAATTATTGGCTGGAGAAAACAATCCGAAGCTGACAAGAAAATAAAGTCTTCTCCAATGTTTTGCCCAGTTGATTCTTAAGTACATCTGTCAATGTATCTCCTTTGATTTTAATATCCATAAACGGTGTGTTCTTTGGAATTTTGGGAGTTTCCTCTCTGGAATTCTAAGGCCTCATATTCCACTAGAAGAATCCTGAGGGATAACCATTCTCGACTGACACTCTTCGAAGTATTTCCGGTTCCTCATCTACTACATCATCCGTACAAATTCTTCTAACTCTTGTTCATGGTGAATGAATTAGATTTCTTTTCTTGACTAGTGGAACCATAGAATCACTAAACGACTGTGTGATGAATACTTTGTGTGAGAAACTAAGACATTTTATTACCGTATCCAATCAGAAGCAAAGATAAAAGCAACCTTTCCATGTTCTCCATGCCAGTGTTGGATGTTGCCTAATCTGTTGTTGTCTTGTGTTTAACTATGAGGAAATTGTTTTGTCCTCAAGGCTAACTTTAGGAGATATTCATAATTTTCTGTAAACCTGGTTAAACCTCTTTAAGTGCTATATAAATAGATTTCAATCGAGTTAACAAAATCCTAATTAAAGTCACTTAACACTACTGTTTCATCTGTATCTTCAATTAACTAATATGATATTGGTGGTTTTCGGTGGATTTTATCGTTCATCTCAGGATGACGGATTGTAATTGTAAAGCGAAAGCTAACTTTTCCTTATATAAAACTATTACTGTTCCATCAGATCCAACTTCCAGGGAATAGAACGAGGGTGTTTACATAGTGTTAGCTTGAATCGTATTCACCAATTTACATGTTCACTGAACCATGTAGTTCGAGATGACAGAAAAACCCAGTAATGCTTGCTTTGCTGAAGATATTTTTAAGGATGCATTCCTCAAATGGCCAAGCCGGTATCCCTCCTTTCTTACCTAGAAAATTGACAACGAAATACTAGCAAACTAAAATGGTGTGTTAAAGTTTACCATTACTTACGATAGTACTTATAGTTCCGAAATCATCATCTGAATTACCAAGACCTATCTCCTTATAATTGACTTTGCTTCAAGCAAATTTCCATGAAATTACACTCTGTTACATTAAATAATGAGAATTTTGCCAGACATCAGAATTTAAGCAATATGAGACTGTAATACTCATCTTAATGACCAGCGACTAAATCCAGGATGAGTATTTCTCTCTGTTTGACCATCGTGCTTCAGCGGACTAGTGGATAACAGTTTCCTGTTTAAAACTCTGAGTACTGGGTTAGAGTCTCAGTGGGAACGGCATCACTCACTGAGTTGCAGGTGTATCCAACTGACGAGTCCTAGATTCCACTGCCAGTCATCAAGATGAATATTATATAGTATATATTCGACATTATTGAGGCATCCACACAGGATCCCATCTAGTAACAGAGGTCAAGCAAGCTGACAATGTGTGTCCCGGGGAAATTACAAACATCAAAACAATATAAGACTCTTTTAAGATATCCCACACATACTTTTCAAATAGGAAATAGTCAGTTTTTTTTTATCATAGAGAATAATGTAATCAGCATCTTAAAAACAGAAAATCAATAAACTCTCATAAATGAGTCTAATATTTTCATATTTTGCAGAGTATTCCATTAATTCTGAAGACCTGCCATCACTGAGTTTATCTTTTATTCCTTCTCTATTGCCAAATGAAATTAGCATAATAGTCCTTAATCTGTACGTACCAGTACACCTGTAATGCCTAAGGTTTATATCAAAGTACTAGTGTAAGGCAAGTTGTAAAATGTGATTACGAACACAGTAATGACTTAATTTGATCAATTTTGACAATCGAAAGAAAGAAAAAACAAAGTAGCATACAAATAAGATAAATGATTACTGAAATCAGTTTCATTGAATCAATAAGTAATTTTACGATAGATCGATAAGTATTAAAAAATGGATTAATGATTTTCCCGGTCTAAGTTTCAAGAATTTGCTTAATTATCATAAAGAATAATGAAACGAATCTGTGAGTTTAGGTGAAAGTATTCTCTTATGTTTCATTTTAATAAGTTGAACTGATAAATAAATTTATTTGACACGGTAACTAGGACTAGCCTAAGTCGAAATAGACATTATAAGTCATCAGTCGCTAAGGTAGAAGTTTCGGACTTCAACCTTGTTTGATGTTGTTAAGTGGCCAAGGAAAATCTTATTGGACAACTTTGTCTTTCAGCTGACCATTCGGAATAAGTACCCAACTTTTCATCTTATGGCTTTATTTGCTGAGAAAAAAAATAAATAAAAATGATATGTTTTTTTGTCAAATACATTTGTCATGTTTACGGTCACAAGCCACTCTTTATCTTCTGGTTTTAATGCTTCATTGAAGTATCGGGAGCGAAACAGAACGGTTGCTACTCATATCCATTCCAAGTATCTGATTGCGTTATTAGCGTTCTCGTATATTGTATTTGAAGTTCATTCCATCTTGGTAATTTTTAATTCCATTGAATGCTGAGGGAAGTGTGAAGATGTATTATTCCTCCTTATTATTCCCATACATTCTAAATCTTGTATTATCTTGATTTATTTATCATACCTCACCCTATTTTCACTTTGACGTATTAATGTGTGACGATAATGTTCAAAATGCGTTGGGTGAATACATCATATTCCTCACATAATCACAATCTTCTTACTATAATAAGTAAATTCATCAAAAGGGCTAAATTTTATACTGCTACACAAACTCATTCACCTTTTTTTAGGTGCTTATGACTTCATCATATTGTTCAAGACACTGGTATTTCGGGTGAACAAGTTATACCCCATTATTATGAATAATGCATTCAACTGTCTATTGAAGTAAGATTTACTTAGACTTTATCTTACTAAGCATTTCAAATGCAACAGTTTAAACCAACTGATATCTCTTTTTAAATATGTGCAATATGTCTAGACAAGACAATTTCTCTGGTATTTGCAAAGGAACTTTAAAAACCGAGCGGGGTATGCATGCAGTTCTCATTGAATGAAAACACTTCTGAGTTATATCATTCGAACTATTTTATTTAATGATTACATGGAATTATAAAACCATTATTACTTTATTGAGTAACTGTTGTAATTCTTCAAGTCTCCATTTTTCATTCGCACAACAGCACAATCAAGGTGGATGTTTAAGCTGAATGTTGTAAGCAATACTATAATACCTCAAACTGTTTTTAAGTATCTTCATGCCATCCTATTAACAGATATTGTCTTTGGAACGATCGATAGAATTTGGTCGGTAGTCAAGACCAGAAAACATGAAAGTGGTTGTTTTCCATTGTCCTGTTATTGTATATTATCCAGTCCTAGAGGTGATTAGAGACAGCCAGAGTAGCTCACTGGTAGCGCGGGTTTGAACCTCAGGTGGAAATCACTTCTCGCGATTTTGTAGATGCATCTTGCTGCCAAGTACCAGCAAGTACAAACCTAAGGTCAAGCAACACTATCCGCCGGTTGCCTCCAACTAACCAACCTTAATCAAAAAGGGCACCACGATGATTAGTCTCCTAGTTTAGTGGCCATATTGCAAATAGATAGACATATTTCAGTCAGTAACCAAGACTAGACAACATGCAATTACTTACTACCTGGTGATCAATCATTGAACACACATTTACCTGCTTATACCTGAAATCAAGTTTAACTGTCTAAGCTAGTTTTAATCACAATTATGATCAATGTCCAGTAATCATACATTAAACTGACGACTGAAGATGTTATCAACAATTTTAATTAGCATATTTCATGTGTATATAATAATGTAGGCTTTATATTCACATGGAGTAACAAATGAATAACTGAAATTAGGTGTTTGCATTATATAAATAAATGATGAAAACAAGCAAAGTTGTCAACAAATACTAGTTTGTTACTTACTAAAAACAAAATGTTACTATGTCATCCAAATTTTAAAGAATGAGTAAAGTAATTATGTAAAAAATAAAATTATTTAAATTTAGATGTTGAAAGTGTAAACAAACCATTATTTAATTCATTTTATTTGTTCTTCAAGAAGTATAAGTGATTTTACCTATTCAATAGTAAATAGTAAAAAACATAAGTGGTTTTATGAAGAGTTTAGTTTGAGTATGATTGTTCAATACTCCACTGTTTTAATTCACTTTTCGTCTCCCTCTTCTCATCAAGCTCATATGGTAACTGTAATAACTTTGATCAAAATTAAATGTAAAATAAATTATTCAATTTTAGTTTGTTTCTTAGAATTGCCTGATGTGAGTATGGACAATAAATTATGTCCGAAACATTATCCTGTGAATAACACTAGTTAACTGCATGACATATCTAATAAACAGGCTAAAAAGGAATTTTAATTTACAAAAGTGCCTTAGTTTTATTCCTATATTAATAACATACAATTGGCATCATTGTGTAGGATATCAGTACCTATTTGTTACTTTCTGTCTGTGAAGAAGTTGATAACACAAGCTATAACTATCGAGAAAACACTCCAGCTACTGTAGTATAATTATTAGGTACTTCTAAAAGATTTCTGCACTTGTTTGTCCTAACCATTTTAAGCTACTGATATCTTTAAAGTAGTCTGTGAAGCCGAAAAATATTTTTTTCAAAACAGCATTTTGTAATCCTTTCACCTTTTATAATTAAAATATGGAGCAAAATTCTATTTAAATACTTAGACTTTCAACTTCTTCGTAACACAAATTATCATTCAACCTTTAAAAGTTATGTAGCACAATAACAATAAGTTAATGAAATATCGAATGACTTCAGTACCGTAAAACTGCAGTGTAATAGGGGTCATTCACTAAAATGTGTGGAATCCCGCAAATCAACATTTTCCTAGGAGCACTCCATTGTAAAATGCACTTCCTGATCACGAATCCTGTTTTTATGAAAAAAATTATTTTCCCCATTTTAGTGGTAGCTTATGAATTTCATTTATTCCCAGTCTTCTTGAAAATATTCTCCCTTCAATATGTGAAAACGATTATTAGTCACATTACAGTAGGCTGTACTTGCAATATAATTTGATTTTAATGACAGTATACCAGGGGGAAAACTACATAACCGTAGTGTGATTTCTTTTGTGCTTTAAGATTCGTAAACCGAATTAAACAGCTTTTTGTTCCTAGGCAATAGTACACCAGCCAATAATCAACCTTGTTGGTTAAGTATGAGAAAATAATAGTGGTTCGATATAGAAATCTTAATCTGTATAGAGTAAAAGGAACACCGATATTGCATCTTCAGCTAATTTATCAAGCAGATTTGGCAAATAAGAAAGGCAAAGTGAATCCACTGCGGCACTTCTAAGACCTAACTTATCCTTTTTCTCGATTACTTTATTGTCACGTTGTGAACAATGATTGTTTATCTTTATTTGGTGAAATCCACTACGTTTTGTGTGCTTACTAAGTCCTTCGCTGATATTTTTCTTCTGTTTTCCCCTTCTAGAATATACTTTCGGCTAAGATGACTAGGCAACTTCTACTCCTCGCCTGAAGCAACCAACGTATAAGATAAGACCTACCAACATTTGACATTTGATCACTGCAGTACAACTGACTAAACCTATTTTAGTAAAATACCCACACCGTCAATAAGATTAATTCAGAGTCATTTTGAATATGATGTCAAAGTATTTCTGTCCAAAACTGTTGACTAGTAAGTCGGTTATGACTAAAACTTCCGAAATGCTTTGTGTTGGGTTGTCTTACAGTGTTGATACATGATTCACAATAACTTTAAAGTGAATACTTTACACAAAACTTCACTCTTACAATTATAAACAGTATCATCCACCTGGGTACCTAGTGGAACATAGGGTTTCAGTTGAACGTCTCCTTTTCATTCTCTTCTCCCCAGTCTTTTCAACCTGGCTCCACGGCTGCCCACAAGCTTTCATCTCTCCCCCACAACATCTCCTCCATAACACCGTCACCTTGAACGCCCAACACGTCACTTCCCACTTGGGTTCCACTCGACGGCCTGACCTGGCCTGAGTGTATGGCCAGTCGAATCCATCTCTACTTCCTTCTTCCGCATATTTGTTGGGTGATGGGTTCTTGGTTGGTTAACTCGTTACCAGAGTTCCTTGTTGTTTATTATTATTATTCCGGTAGTTCATTTGACCTTCAGTATCGAGTGAGTGACCGTAGGTGGCAGATGAATGTCTGTAGTTTGTTGAAAAAGCTTTCGTGAAGCGCCGCCAAGTGTTTCAACCATCATATAGAATCACTCGCTTACCTGATATTGGTGCTGAGAATCCTGATCTTGTTCACGCTTTATGCTATGTGCAGTAGTTCTCCACACTGGTTTCAGATTGATGAAGACCTGTCATGCTGTCTTTCTGATCCTGGTTTTGATATCCTCACCTGTGCCTATGCCGTGTGTAGCTGAAAGGATGGTGACTAGGTATGTAGGTGAAAGAGACAAGTTGATTTAGATTTCTCGCATTGATGGTAATTGATGCTTGTTGTTGCTCTGACTACTGTTCACTTCTTTGTTCAGTATAGTGTTTGTTTGACAGGTTGTAATCGGTTCCTCTTTTCATTGTGCATCCTTGCACCGGTTCATCTTCTGCTTCATCATCTTCCTCTACCTGCTCAATTACCTTCCATGTACCCATCGACATCCATTCCTTCTCTCGTCTTCTCTATTCTTCCTTCCTAGTACGTTTATACAGGTTTCTTTCCACATCTCTCTCAAACAGTTCCAGTGTTCTTCCACACCCGATCCTTCCGAGATGTCAGTCAATATCTCCCATTTTGTCCTGATGGCTGATGACGTGAAGAAGTCCTTTGAAGTTTCGTCCTTCAGCTCAGTTTCTAATCTCAGTGTTGAACTTCAACTGTGCTCTATGATCACGAAATTCCTTCAAGGCTTTCAACTTCATTTTGACGTTTCCTCGCACCAGACAGTGAGTGATGTGAACCTATATCTGCTTCCGTTCTTCATCTGATGTCGTGTCCAGTAGGCTGCGTCTCCACTTTCTTCACATTGAGATCAAGTCGATCCGATTTTCAGTGTGTCTGGTGTCTGGTGAAATGCATGTCGCTTTGTGAATATCCTCATGTTTGTACAGACTGCCTCCAATCACAAAATCGTTGAGTGCACAGAAGTCTGCAAACAGTTCTCCATTCTCAATCATCATTTCATCGAGCGCTTCAACACCCATGTTGAGTCCTCTTCCTGTGTTGTCCGCCCCCAGGTTGGCATTCATGTCACCCAACCCATTAGAATTGTGATGTCACCAACTCGTGTGAGGTCTTGTCCAGTACTGATTGCAGTTGTCTGTAGAATTCCTCCTTCTCCTCTTCATCTGCATGATTTGTGGGTGCAAAGAGTAGTGTAGCATTGCATGATTGTGACTTTCCTTCCTTTTGAGTTGAATCCATGTTGCTGTCATGATCCTCATCCTACAGGAGGAGACTGGTTCCCAGTGCATGAGAGAGACAGCCTTCGATGCTGTTGGCAGGTGGATATCATGATAGCCACTCGAAAACTCAGTGTGCTGGTGGTTGTCATCTGGGTGTCAGTGTCTGAGTAGATTATTCACTCCTCTCCAGTTGACAGACAGTTTGGAGATTCCACTTCCATCCCATCTACACATTACTCACAGATTCTCAGCCTACTAATTCTATACCACACCTTCTCATCTCGTTTGCAATCTGGGCAGCCTTGTCAGCCAGCCAGCCAGCCAGCCAGCCAGCCAGCCAGCCAATTAGTCAACTTCAAACATAGTGTGAACATTCCATGTCCCTATGCATACTTTCACTTTCATCGAGAGAAGAAAAGATACATCAGTGGACTGGCTTCTCGAGTGCTTTCACCAACCGGCATCATTTCGTCTCTGCGATTGCAGTGATGAATAAGTTTAATTTAATTTTAATATTTTCGTGTGTGCTTTGAAGTTTGTTTAGGGATTGTATTGGTTTTGCGGTTTAGGTTTGCTAGCCCTATGCCCAACCTTGCTTCTTTATTCGGGCTTAGGACCGGCTATTGCCTAGTGAGGTTGGTAACCATGCGAGATTGCGCAAGCGTCGTAGTTTTCACAATTTTTTATTATTCATCTCGAAGCGAATCGGTAAGGATTTCATCCATAGTACTGAACTACATACTTTATAATGCACGTCTAGTTTATTTTGCATACTTTATAATCCATTTGGCGTTTCTAACATCTATGTCTGTTGAAACTGAATGCATGACTTTGTCTCTCACTCCTTAGTTTCTGCACCCTGTACTCTTAACAAACCCCTAGTGTACAAAATAATACAAGCTGACTCTTAGTAAGAAGTTGTCCAAATCAAAATCAGTCCACAAGGTAGAAGTTTTGAGTTGCAACATTTTTTCATGCTACTATGTGTGTGGGTGGAGGGGGGGAGAAACCTTACCGGAAAACTTTGCCCGTCATCTGGCTAATCGAAACATGCATCCAACTTTTGATCTTTTGTCTTTATTTGCTGAGGAAAGCCCAAATGTAAGTGAGACTTTTTTCAAATGAAGTTGTCTTTCTTACAGGCCGGTCTTTATTTTCCGATTTTCATTGGTCATTGAGGTTTCATGTCTCAGGGAACAAAGTCGCTTTTTGTATGCAGTTTAATTATCTCTTTGTGTTATTAGCCTTCTCATATCTAATATGATTCTCTCAGTCATTTCCACTTTCAACACCCAAGACTAATGTATGGTACATTGTAATGTTGTTTCACTTAACCTAATTGTCAGATTGCTAACTTGGTGAGTATAGTTTCATCAAGATTGAACATCAAACAGTGAACAGCATTACCGTTTGCCCACTATTTCTGATCAGTCTACTTCATCCAGTCGTATAATGGATCAGCTATAGCCTGAAGTGATTGGTGATACACGATCAGGATTCGCCACTAAAGGACACAGGCTCAAATCACAAAGAGGATATCAATTACCTCATGGTCGCAGATACACCTTTCTTGTGAGTACTGACAAGCACGAAGCCAAGGTCCAATACCTCCAGCTTATGAATTCTTAAAATCTAAGAATTGGTCACATCATGCCAACTGAAGTTTTTTCTTACAACTTATGTCACTTAATAATCGGTTAATGAATCTGCTCTTTAGGGCATCTCAGAGTGTTCGGTATTATTTTAAACCCTAACAAACATATTAATGATGGATAGTGGCTAGCAGTGGAATCCAGGATGCGCATTTCGTTCTATTTGGGACTCGTCAGCCGGATGTACCTGCCTCCTAGTGAGTGATGTTTTTCCCACCGGGATTCGAACTCGAGAGAGATCGCTTCAAACACCAAAGCGTCATCCACTAGTCCACCAAGCCACGGCAGCCACTTCGTGTACGATGGGTATAGTTTTAGTATAATTGCTTGTATTATACCTTTGTTGACTGGATCCAGTCGATAGGTCCAACAAACATATCATGAGTTTGTTTTTTAAAATGATCTAGTTAATTTGGAATTTGTTATACAGAAATGTGAAAACTTCTGCATGAATTATGCAAAGCTATATTCAAAATCAAGTTTCATCGTCATTAACACCTAAAGATGCTAAGGACCTCCCACGATGAGAAACATAATACAGTAGAGATAAGGTACTAGTTAGCAGTATTAGATTTAATTTGAAACCTATACATTTGGTAAATAGAGGGACTATGTTTTACCCTATGAATTATTGATTCATTGACCTGACGGATTTTTTCCAAATCATTTGTCATATGAAAATATTCCCAACAGGAAATAAACAACTAAGCTTTTTCTGCTCACTAACGTTTCATAACCGAGTTTTCAAAGGTTTGGACATTGATACCTAAATGAGAAGGAAATAAGGTGTCATTTTACCTTCTTTTTTTCTACCACCCTATCAACAAGAATTTTTTGACATTTAAGGCAGCGGAAATGCCTGAAGGATTATTTTTCTCTTTAAAAAAATTGACATTTTGCCCAGATAATGTTTAAGTGACCGGAAAAAGAAAGTGGATTACATACTTTTATTAATATTTTAGTGGTATCAACGTTTCCTTCATCCATTTAAATCAACCGATGCACATGAACGGTTAAGCGTTGAGCTAAAAATTGTCATAATTCAATAGCTAATTGTTGTTGACCTCAATCTAGAAGAGAAACAGCTGATAACAGGAGCAACTGTTGCTTGAAACCTAGATCTAGGAAGCGAGTGTATTTTATAGGAATCATTTCTGGCTTTTTACTATTCATCAATAAGGTTAATTTGAAGGGTTTTAGGATTCATATAATGCGACATAATGGTGATAACAGACAACAGTGAGCAATTTAGGGTACAAGCTACTTTGCACTACTATGTATAATAACCCAATGCTGATTAGCACAGTAGTATGGAATGCATTAAATAGGCTTGAATCCTTCAAGTTTTTAATCGGTATTTTTTAGCAATGTACCCTGCTGGTGACTGCCGCCAAACAAAACGGAGGTGATCGGTAAGAAGCCCTAAACCTGAGTTACATGTTTGTTGGCAATCACCAGGGAGGTGTATCTTCAACCTCGACAGAATTTATTTCTCCTCTGAGCATCGAACCCACTTCATCAAGTGTTGCAATCACAGACGTTTCCACTAAGCTATCTTTTGTAGGACTAGATTGAATTCAAGGACTTCTTTTTGGAGAGTAAGCAATTTTATGTCATCCAGTCCTGAGTCTTAACCGAATCCTATCGATTGGCAGATGAGACGTTAATTATTTGAAGTTTGTCAATACACCATGCTGGCAAGTGCTGACAACCCCAACAACTAGGTCGAGCAGGGGTCCCTGTCAGCGCCTCAGTCCAACCAACACCTACCGATGTGCACTAAGATGAAAAATCTCATATCTTGGTAGCGTTATTTATCAAAAATCAGGAATTGACAGCATAAAATGAGTTTCTCTGTAGTGGCCAAATGATGTTGAATGTAAATCCATGGCTAGGAAGCGATAACTTTTATCATCGACAACACATGTGGTGATACTGACTGGAAGTATAGAAATTAGGCCAGTAGTAAGAAGAAAAGACTATAATGTCAGTTTTTGTAAAGTAATTAAGGAATGTTAGTTAGTTTATCAAGCTAAATTCACTGTCTGTTATTTCATATATACAATGGAATCATGAAATCAAAATAGTGGTTACAAACACTTTACACACAGAGTGAATTGAAGATTTACTGATCATGTTTTATAATTGCAAAGCAGCGGGACCTGACAATTTATCACCTGAATTTCCTAAGGATGGAGGTAGGAAATCGCTAATTAACGTGACGTAGGTACTACGTGATGGGCATATAGGAATTAGAGGTAGTGCCATGAGACTGGTGTACTTCACTGGTCATCTTAGTCTATGAGAAGGCGAAGAAATATTCTTGCGATGACCATTGGGGAATTAGTTTGATAAATATTGTGTCCAAGATCTTAGGCTCTACAGATATCTGACGTCCAGTTGTAGCCCGAGAACACCAAACTTAAGAAAACCAGGCAGGTTTTGGACTGGATGAGGATGCATCAATCATATATCCACCTTCTGACAAGTTCTGGAACATAAACATACCAGCGAACGGCACTTGCCATATTTCTTGACCTGAAGGCGGTATATCATTCTGTCTACCGTGAGATGTTATTGCACTGTCAGACATTTTGAAAGTACCAATCAAGAACGTAACGCTAATCAAAGGTACCTACTAGAACTCATGCAGCCACGCAAGGTTTTATGAAGAGATGCCATCAGAATTGACGACAACTAGGTGTCCGCCGGGGATGTCCACTGTCATCGTCTCTACTTTACTTCGTCACACAAGTACTACTGAACATAACCTTAGGTACAGCTGACTTTACAGAGATTGACCTACCCCCTGAATGGTATATGGTTGGCTTGGATAATGCAGACGATATTATCCTCCTAGATGAATATGCTGACAAAATGCAGGGTCTTCTGGACGCCTTCAGCGGAAATTTGAGTGTGTTTGGGATGCGCTTCATTGGGAGCTTTCAGATGTAAGGTGGTGCTACACAACTGATCTGCTGCAGGTAACCCCAAACTAATGATAAGGAGCGAAGTGGTTGAATGTGTCCACTACTTCACTTACTTCGAAGGTTGCATCAACCTGAACAGGTTGGTGGGTGACGAAACCTCAGCTCGGATAAAGAAGACCCATTTGGTACCTCCCAACTTGTGTCATCAATGTCACCAACTGGCGAGATATCCGACTACCCATCGTGGAGTGAGTATACTGGGCTCCAGTTTGTTCGGTTCTGTTATACGACTGGGAGATATGACAGTAAAAAGGAGACGATAAGAAGCGGTTACTAGGCTTTGATCAAAAAGTTTCTTCGTAACATGGCTTGTGTTTGCTGGAATCATCGTGTGAACAATGTTGAGGTCAGACGAAGTGTAATAGGCAAGAAGATGAAGTCGACTGACGAGGTTGTGAACGCTGGTCGGCTGAAATGACTTGGACATGTACTGCGCATGCCGAGCCACTACTTACCTCAACATGCTGAAAGAGGGTTCAAGGTGGCAGACTAATAAATGTCACAAATCGACGAATTCTCTGACTGTTGACCTGAGCAGTGTTGCACTATGTTGACTGCTTGGTCGAGGTTCTCAAGACGAAAGGAATAAGTGGTTTAGGACTCTTGGTGCCATGGCTGAAAATTGGTCACAATAGGGCAGATATATTCACTTCCTGACGTATTCTAGAGCTTGAATATTCTCACTAACCGTTATCTTTAAACTGTTTATTTTCTGACACAACTTTTTCACCGTCTTACTATCTAAGTGTTTCCTGTACACTACAGTGAAGTGTGATAACTTTAGACAAAGCACTTTCGCGAGGTTGTACGCTGATTTTGTCAGTCAGTTTTTATTGATTAGTTATGCCCAATCATTAATAGTCAAACTTCTAAACCGAATAGTTTGTCTAGTCTAGGTAAATTACGATTAAAGGTTGACTGAATAGTATCAGAAATATCATGTGTTAAATGAAAGTTGACTACAGATTTAGGCCATGCTCATATCAACCTCAGCTTGGCTGAACTCAGAAATATTCAGTGTTTCTTGCTTGATATTCTGTTCGGAAATAAAATGTCGGAAATATGTGTTAGATTGCCTTGTTCAGCGATGTTTATATAACAGAATTACAAGTCATTCAGTGTGAAATAAATGTTATATGTTTTGTGATATGCATGCATGTGTTTTTAGAAATGGGGACCTGCTACCTCTCCCTGGTAGTTGGGCACGCATGTCATAATGACTGAAAGATCTATAATGGTTGAAAGAATATTAATTTATTTTAACCATAACAAGGTGGTCTGTTGGAAAACGGTAAGACAAAAAGTGGTTACCATCAAAACGTTAACTGCTGCATTGTGATACGGTTCAGAGATAAAAGCAGCACTGCTAGTTGCACGCTACATGACAGAAGTAAGATGTCCCTATTGGACGGCCAGAAGTTCCAAGATGAGATTGCCTCCTCTTTTGGAAGATGGAGAGAGTAGAAAGGGTCGGACCTAAAAATAGCATACTGCTTTCAGTCTTGTGAACTTCCAGCGTTAGTGGCAAGGATATTCCTTTTCTGGCATGAGCCCAATCTAACCTCATTCTAGCACTCTTAAAATGGCTGTGTGCGATGACCCTCAAGCAGATGTTTTTTGGGCTACGTGGTCACCCACAATAAATTTCATTTCTCTTCCAACTACCTGATAAAAACTATTCCCACTGCATAGGTAGCCAGACAGTGCCAAGCACAGGCACGCCTCTATCGTTATACAGAACTCAAGTTACCTCCCTTCACTAACCTATGCCTCCTTACTCGCATTTACTTTTTGATACAGGCATAAAGGCTCTTACAACTTTATCGACCTTTCTGCTGACACCAATAATATTATTCAGTATGAGGAAAATATCATTCCTAGTCTTTTAAAACCTTGCTGTTGATTTCATATTGAAGCACTGGACCCCCTTACTCTGTATCCAACCGGAGAGCAGGTATATCTTGCCGAAATTCCAGGATCTCGAGCCATGAATGTTTACCACTTCTCAGAGACAAGTATAAAGGACCAAAGTGTGATTATCCACTTGACCTCGCATGGTTAGTATGATGAACGCACGAAATTCAATTTACTAGGATTCAGAGACCTAATGGCTGGCTCCCACAGGCTCGCTTCTGTAATCAGATCACTAGGTTTACTAGTAGAATGAGCACTTTTTGACTGGAAACCAGTCAATGGCCATCTGTGCGCTGTCTGATTAAATGAATCTGTAAGAAGAAAGAAGGTTCATGAAACTAGCTAATCCCTATTCGTAATCTTCATCTACATGCCTGTCTACTGAAGTTAGCGTAATACAAAGGAAAGACACTGTTTCACATAGTGTCCGCTGACATCAAACCAACGACGAATACAGATATATCATGTTGTTGTGAGCCGTCATTAAGCATGACCGGTGGATGATTCCTGTTTTTTCTGGAATGCCTGTTTTGATCATGATCACAAATTAGTATGGACACGTGTATCTTTTCACTTTAGTGCTCAAAGGAAACATGCAGGAGCGGTGCGTGTTTCCTTGACTATAAGATTGGAATATGAAGTGTGCACTAGGGGAAATAACTAACCATGTATCTGAACAAGATAACTGCACTCTTCCCAGTAAAGCACGAGGTGACATTCAGTCTGAAATAGCAACAGTGCTAAAGTCAGTTGGTTACCTATATCTCAAGGTTGGCAAATGGAGATTTCGACGAAGTCATCCAGACTGACTGATGCAAAAAGACTCCTTTCGACTGACTCTAACCATGATGCAGAACGAAAGCAACTTAAACTGACTAAGATATTTCGCAACAATCAAGAGCAGTATGGGGTGAAAGAGGCCAGAAAGACCGATAAGGCTTCACCAGTGAGTAGTATCCGGTAACTAATAAGGCTTATTGAGAATACCAGCAAGAAGCATAAAATGATTATTAAGACATCACCGAAAATGATGGGACGCTGATACCATCTCAGGAAAACAATCCGTCTCCTATCAACGTTTCAGGAAATTAATTTTTCTATAATGTTCCTTATTAGTTCAATCCATTACTGAATCAGTATTTGTTCGAAATGAAAGAAGCTAAACCTTGATTAAAATCTGATCTTCACTATGTAAGAAATTGATTCACCTATAAACATTTTTCAATAAACTCCACTTTAGCTCGAATATTTTCTAGCTTAATTGGAACTGATAAATGTAAACAATTTTGTTTGGAAACAATGTAGTTATTAGAATCAATCATTCACTTACTTTATTCATTTTTAAGTTTCCTTTCAATCCACTTGACTGATTATTTCTAATCAGAGAATTTTGTCTATTATTAATCAATGGGGATGATAAATGATCAGATTCAGAAGGGTATACCATTCGGCTCAAATTATGATTATCCAATCTGTAGTTCATTGAACAATGATCACTGTTATTAGTGATATCTTGTGGATTATTATTGATAAAATCATGATTGGCATCAAACTGACCCAAATCATCCTGATTATTATCATTACGAATATTGGTATTATTAGCACCATCAGTATCAACTACACACACTTCGAAATTTGATCTATTGGTTGCATATAGGTTATTTTTTAGTAAAGAGAACTATGGTTAGGTTGGTGAAAAGATTTACATCCATCACATGAATCTGTTTGAGAGACATGATATTTATTACCTGTCTGATTCATAAGCGTTTCTGTTGCTTGATTGTTACAATTCAGATTCTTTTCAGTGTTAACAATGTTTTTATCATCAGTAGTTTGCTTAACCCTTGATTGGTTCATTTTATTGTCAGTGGCAATTTGGCTTATTGTGTCTTCTTGAGGTTTTCTTTTATTTTGTTTGCTGTTGTTAAGTTTTTGAACGTGCTGATGATAACAAAAATTAGTCGATGTTGGTAAACGTCCTCTGAATTTATTCCCATCTCCCAGAATGGGAGATGATAATTCACTTGAAGTATTCGGTGATTGAGAATTGCGTAGAATAGGCATTGGACCAAAAGCGGTGGAAAAGAGTAGTTCATTTCAATTCCAAGCTTTCTATTATGACAACATGTGTTGTATAGTAGCAGTGAAGAAGATGGTATAATTTCATTTGATCGAATAAGTGGTACTGGACTAAAATGTGATACAATTGGAGAATATGTTACTGGGGATATAGAATGAATTTCATCGTTTAAGCCTTCACCAGAACATTGGTTATGAGATAAACTTAGTTGATTGTAGCGTAATTCAAAAGATTTTTCGGCATATTTATTGATTCGTTTTCTCCATTGATCATTTCACCCTTTTGTAAAGTGTTATAGTGCAAATTTTGATTACTGATGTGTCTATTGTCAGATTGATATTTATCATTTGGAAATTTTTGAACTTCTCTATTGCACATTGATGAAATCTTTGAAAATTGTCTACTGTTCAAGCGCTCATTTCGACTTATCAATGAACAAGGACTATCAACAACTGAAAAATTCGCCACATAAAAGTTATCTTGTAATTTACAGTTTGCTATTGGCGATGTAGCAGCTGAGTTAATCATGGATTTATTCAGTGGTGTTAAACTCTGATTGAAATTTGTATCAAAATCTTTAGGAAGAGAAAATGTAGGAGGTAAAAGATCTTGTTAGTAATTTAAATTTTGATAGAACTTATAAACTATAAAAGAATGTCCTTGATGTTTTCACATCCTTTTATGTCAATACATATGTGGCTAAAAGTTCATCTGTCACACAAACAGGAGTAATTGTTAACTGGACGGAGTCAATTGGCGGGAAGCCCTGTTCGATCAAGGTTTCGTACTTTTGGCACTCGTCAGAAAGGCGTATCTGCAACCTGGATCGAACTAATGGCTCGTCAGAGATTCCAACTTGTGCCACTCATTGCTAAAGTCACAGTTATTGCCACTGAGCTATTCAGGCTGTGACTGACCTTATGTAAATCTGGATTGTGTACATTAATCTATCAGCGCAGGATAACCAACTTCGCGTTGTCTAGTCCTTAGTTTCGATCAAATTCTGCCCATCATTTCACAGTATGACCACCAAAATAGGAGACTCAGCATAGAGATGCCCTGGCGTGGGACTATACAATCATTTTAAATAAGAGTACCGTTAAAATTGAAGGACCAAACACAATAAAAATCAATTTATTTTTCTACATCATCCCCTGAAGAGGAGCAAATTATGAATGAGGTATATTGTATGCGACTATTTTTTACATAAATTGCCATTAAATAAACTGTACTTATTCTAATCATATTTTACTATTTCACTTATCAACTTCTTATATTGGTGTGGAGAACATAACTGTAAGTTGGATGATAATAGGGAGTAGATCAATTCTCATGATGTCTTCAATAGCTGAATAACTATTTTGATTATGAATAAGTTGCCTTCTGAAAACTGTAGGCAAAAGCCTAATTTGACTATTTATAAATGTAAATGAGAAGTAGTGAAAAATCTGTACTAACTGGAGTTTTCTAGTTGATTGTACATGAGGCTTCTGATAGCTTAGCGCTTATCACATATCATAGACCAGAAGAATGTTTTATAGACTTAGCTAAACAACTTGTCCATCATTTCCATACAGTCTGTTGCTTATAATTTCAAATCTCTGCTTCCTCATCGGTCAATCTATAAGGATTTATAAAACTAGCAGAATTTCAAGGGATAATACGGATATCCAGAATGGCAGTGCAGAGTAAACATGTGTTCAGATAGACAGAAAAATTAGGTCAAAACCTGTAAAAGGATAATAAGGCTGCATAAAACCGAAGGATGAAGAAAAATCTGCTGTCGTTTTCCTAGCTTTGACCTAGTTTGTCTGTCTCTGAACACCTGTTTACATCGTCCTGTAATTCTGAACACTCGTACTATCTCTTACACTACCACTTATTTTACTATTCCAAAGTATACAATCCGTATCCTTGTTATTGTTGTCTTAGAAATTTATTGCTATCTAAACACAAATTTAAAGGCGGATTGAACATCATTAAAGACTACTTGATATTTCGGCTTTTTACGCTGCATTCTAAGTAACCATTTTGTAATTTGTGTTCAGAAAAAGCTTCACCACACATTGATCAATCAAAAATGAGCAACCAGTATTATACTTACCACTCTTTAACAGTAACTGAACTTAAATGATTTTATTTAAGCTTTAGTTGTCACGCTGCGAGACCTTGAGTTTTACCACACTTTTTCTGCTGTCAGTTGATACGAAGCAGTCGATAAGTCTTGTGTGCCTACCATGATAATAATTCTGGATTATAAGTTTCCCTTGCACTCAAGTGAAATGCAGTAAATCTGCATTTTATTGGTAGATAGCATTACATTTAAAGGCTTATGTTATCAGTTTATCTGATAAATTATTCTTTTATATTGAGTAGTTTACGAACAAATACTTCAAAATTCATATATTTGTCACTGCATTATCCGTTCTTTACTTTGGAAACATCGACCAAACATACAAGCTCACTTAACGTGTATGTTCATGGGACAATTAACCTTATCATTGAGTTTACATGGATGCACACAAATAACTTTGAAACGTTTGTTTTACTACTTTTTAAGGTATAAGTAGGTAAACTTGTTAACATAAATTATAGCTTTGTTATTCACACTAAGACTCATTCTTCATTTTTGCTTGTCGATCTAAATATGTAAAAATGTTCAACGATCAAAAACTGAACTGCACTTCATTAGTGATCAGCCACTTTAATGAGCATTTCAGAAAGGGAAAAGATAAGTAATGAATAAACTGCTTATTCTTGGATTTAGAAAATGTGAAATTGCGAAGAATAGAAGAATATTTTACAAATAAAAACTGTAGAATACTGATCGGAAGAATGATTCTCACTTCAATAAAGCCACTAACTTATGTATATTTGACTTGCCGCCTTATGCAAATCAACCGTTTGATGAGAATGGACATGGACATTTATATATCTATTACCAACTTTTTGACAGATGATAATTAAATTTTATTTCTTGAAGATAATAACGAATTTGTGCCTCGTTACTCCCTGAAAAATCAAACAGAAGCATTCAGTGACACTTTATGTAACACCTTACGGCATATTCCTAAACTAGTCTCTTTAATTACTGATGTGTTACGGCTTGACTGATGAATAATATAAAAATATCCGAAAACCATGAAAAGCTGAAAAAGGTAAAGTATTAGCAAGGTGATAGTTGGACGTGGACTAGAACATGAAATCGATGGAAGTCTTCTTTGTATTGTAGGAGCAGGAGCGTTAATAAGCCTGAATGACACTTGTTGTTTGAAAATATTCTAGTGTCAATTACACATTACTGTTACAACTATTACCAAAGGGCATCAGTAGTCCTAAGTCAACATTTAATAATAAGATCTGAATTTCTGGAAGATAAATTTTTCCACTAACTAATGTATATTCTCTGTTAATCCTTGAGAGTATCTATTTGTAATCAGTGGCTAAGATTTCAAATATTATAAATACTTGGTAGATTATCAGATGACGGTGAATATACTTATGATGTTCGGTAACCGCTAATTATGCTACTTATTCTTGATGTGAAAATTTAGATGAAAATTCTCTATCTTGATGTAGCCCTCTTGATGATGAATGTCTTAAACCTTGAGAAAGTTGCTTCTTTCAACGTCAAGATAGATGGCTGGATCACAAGCTTTCACAAGTAACTGCCTATAAGGTAAGAAAGAAAACTATTGTGCTCACAGTTCAAACTCAACCTATCTGAAGTTTCGAAGTGTTGAAAAGTGAGAGTCTTGACTGAGAAAAGACATCCACACCAACGTTTAGATAAGTAGATGGACATTATTGTCAGAATAAACGCTCTATGCAGCTCGAAAAGTTGTCATACTTGCACATGAACCTCATCTATGACTAAACTCTTGGCATCCTTATTTTGAAGATGTTAGACATACTCAAAATAACGTGTTTGATAGCATTGGTGAGATTATTGTTTATCAGCTATCTACTATCGGATTACAGAATCCAGTTTAAAATCTGAAAACTTTTAGATGTCCATATCGTTTCACCAGTTTCTGAAGAGATGAATTGCTTAACGGTTCTTTGCATTCATGAAAGTAATATTGCATGACTATAACTGGAAGGTTGATGATGCTTTAAAAATGCAATTATACGATTGCTCATCGACACTGACTATTCATTGCAAACAAGCTTTTATTTGAGAGTTGAGAAATATGTAGCTCAGAATGAGTATGGTAGTTGTTTCGTGCTCTCCAATCTTTGAGGCTTGTTTTTGACTTTTCCTCACTAGACTTGGTGACTTCATCCACATTTATTTCATGTTTCAGGTAAATCAGGCAATTAGCAAGCTTTTTATTTCAGGTGACAGAAAAGAGGAAAGATTGCCTGCTGAATGCTTCTGCGCTTGCAGTTTCGGCGAACCTTATGGAAAGCCGTGAAATTTGTAAAAGAAAGGAAGCTATCCAACTTCTTTCCCTTACATGGTATTGATTTTCTGTCTTCCAGACGAATTTTCATACTTTCATGCTTTTCAATAACGTTTCATAGATCATATAATTGGCTAATTTACACTTCTTATCATTCAAACATACTGATCCCCATAAAATGCTTGTTATATCAGTTATACCGTTAAATACAGCAATGCTGAGTGCCCAACTATGGAACCAGCATCCTAACTAAGGGTAATTTGATGTCTTAACGTCGGAAGTCTTGATTTTGTCTGACTACCGGTTGGCAGACAGATACTTAGACATTTTTGATTTTTATATTGATACTATATGATTGGGAGTGGCTAGCAATGATATCCGGGATGCTCATTTCGTCCGACTTGAGACTCGTCAACAGTACATGCCTGCATCTCAGAGAGTGGTGGTATTCCACTGATACTGCAACCTGACTTTCATAGCTTTGGATGTTGGAGTGTTATCCACTAGATTTTTGTATCACTACAGTTACTTCTGGTGCAGTAAATGCACTTTTGGTACCTATTGCAAGACAGATGGCTCTAGTGACTAAGCTGTCTAATGAATAACTTTATGGTATCTTAGCAATGGGTGATGGCTTCCACTGCCAGACATTATCAGGCAGGTAACATCAAAATTAAACCAGAAACATCCATTCAAGGAGCCATATGCCGACATAAACCAACCAGTATAACAATCAACGGAGAATCACAAGCTTGAATAAATGCTTCTTTTCCAAACCAGTTCTTCAATAGTCATACCAGTAAACGAGAAGTTTAGTTTAACAAGAAGGATAAAGTGCATAAATTCAAGGGAAAAAATCACTTCACAACCAAAATTACCCTGTGGATACAACAGTTTATCTCATTATTATTATTGTTTCAAATAACAAGGTTGGATGCAAGCATTTCTGTGATTAGCATTGATTTCTATTCAAGCACATTTATCTATCCAGCACTAATTCAAAGATGAATCACCAAAGCAAAAGAGAAACTTAGGATAGAAAATATTTTTCCAGTTCTCTCCTTTTGTCCATCTTACTATTCACAAGGTGGTGTGTACAACAGTCTATGATTTTTGCAGAACAGTTGTCGTTTTCACCTCAATGTCTATGCTTCTCTCTAGTTCTTTCATAAAATGCTATCATCAACAAATCAGCAGCAGTGGCATTCAATTTGAGAAAGAGGCTTTTTGTCATTAAGATGATGGTGATGTTTATGAAGTAGGTAAAACGAAAGGTTTTTAATACTTTCAACTAAAAATTACCCAATAAACTCATTACTATGCACATTTATGTGACTATGAACAATATTAAAGTGAACAATAATCTATTTAGATGTGAAAAATACATATAACCTTCGCTATGAATTTTCACAGGTTTCTCATATTACCAACAGAGCTGCTTGTAGAAAAAAAGCCCCGAAACGAAACCGAATAAACATGTTAAAAGGTGAGGAAAAACATCAGGTCTAAGAACAGAGAAGCATGCAAGGTATTTTAGTGGTATATATATATATATATATATATATATATATATATATATATATATATATATATGTAAGGAGGTGCTTAGGAAATTCAGCATATGATGAAAAGCAAGCAAATGTCTTAAACATATCCCATCTACTAAATTGACGTGTGTTCACTTCCATGCACCCACACACACATGAATGTCGATATGTAATATCCTGCTTATATGCTGTCACTTAAGGTAATAGCATAGAAATAAGTCTCGATTATATCTGAGGAATGCTGATGTTTCTACAGTTTGAAATCCGCATGGTTTATCTGAAGAATCAATTGATATTTAAACAAAACTAAATTTTATGCACCTTCAACAATGAATCCATGTCAATTTAAATTATACCTTCTGTGAAAGAAATCCTAGTGATAGACAGTAGGTAAGATTTCTATAGTAATCTGTAAGTATTCTTCTAAATGGAAGCCTAAACTGATTGATATTTTTAACAGTTGGCTAATTGTATTGATCTTCAGTCTCGAAGACTTGAAAAAGTAAGCTACATCAACAAAGAAACAAACAAAAAATGTAGATCGAGTCTTCGTTATCTTGCGTAAATGGAAAAATTTGTATGATTTCAAGGCGGATGATCTTGGCTATATTGTGTTCTCTGGGTTGGATGGAAAGAAGTCGTTTTGGTTTGCTTGAGCAGAAACCCTTAGTTACTTAGTAGTTGTCATGTTATTCTGCATGAGTGAAAACTTTTCAGTCATACTTGACAATTAATGTTTCAGTTTTCTTGCTTCAGTAGTTTTGATTTAATACGAGATGATGGAAATCAAAATCAAATTTTGATAAACTGTCGAAATCGTTAATCATTCACTATTTTACAGTTGTATAGGGTGATCATTTTTGAATGAACTTTTTTTGAGATTAGAAATTAGATTTTTCTCTAATAATAGCTTATTTGTTCTAATAAATTCAAATTATTACTTCACTCAAAGGGTTCTGTTGTAATTCGAAAGGATTTTCATTTAAACAGTTCAAGTTTTCAAGGCGTAACATGCTAGACTTATTTATACTTCTACACTAAATGACGTGAAATACTTATCAGAATAGTTTTCATCAGTCTAACAGAAAACATGATTGTTTCACAGTTACTGAAGTCTTTTATTCACCTCCTTCCCCGAATTTTCGCAGTTATCCATTAGTAATAATAACATCATGAGCCTAGTTTTCACCACTTGTAAGGCTTTTACGGAACTTAGCACAATTTGGAACTTCATCTCATTTGACTATCAAGCAAACATTCCCACTTTTAATATCCCTACGTATCTGCAAAGACGCTTAAAATACAGACTTCTCGAGATGCCATATATTACGAAGATACAAATCAGAAATTTAGCAATAAAACAGAAGCTAGTTACATTCAAGATAGTTGTTGCAGGATGCTTATATGTCTCTGTAACCGAGTGAAGTAGACTGTGTCTAATGTAAGGCAGAATATTTGTTAAGTAATTTCAAAGAACTGCGAGCAGATTTTTCCGAGAATGCAAAAAAAGGTTGTGAATAAAGATATTCTTTATCTGTGTGAAGAAAGCAGGAACTTTGCGAACTAATAATCTGAGAACTTTTAGCAAAATACAATGAAGCGGTTAACATCTGATATACATATCTGTAAAGTCCACACTCATCACAAATTGACTGGCCTCTCTTCATTGAAATACACTCTTTGTCATCCCATCTTTCGGAGTGAGTGTTCATTTTTGATCACCTAAAACAATGTCGTACCACTAAACACTTTAAATCTCATTATTATATCACGGAGACAGAAATCACACCAGATTGCTTATTTGATATAGGATACGCTGATACATTACCATTTAACTGGTGACATTTCGAGGAAATTTTGTCGCTCATAATCATATCAAGGTAAGCACATAACCTTCAAATCTCATCTTTGTAGATCAACAGCTCTGCATTCTTTCATTTTTAGTAGCGGTGGATTTTTATGTGTCCAAATTATTGGATAAATCACTCCTATTGAATTAGTGAATATCGAGTCAATGAACACAAATTCGGTAATCAATATCTTTCTCTACCTAGCTGTATTGGTTTTTAGAATGATCATCCTATCCCTCCATAAAGCGTTATCATGAGTTCATGTATACATAGACAAAGCCAAATTTCTCTCTAAATTACTTATCTTTGAAGGGAATATCATTTTGTATCTTATTAAATTTTTGTGCTGAGCTATCATGATTGGCTGTGATTAACCTTTCTGGGTGATTTACTTACCTTTGGAATCATTACCAGGTGTTGATTATTTTGTCATTTTGCTTAATTAGGTTCTATAGGATCTTAACCTGAAAGTTTTCTTTCCGAATTTAAATGTCGTAGCTATTGCCTTGCATGCACATATTCGTAACTACGCAAAAGAGTAGGATAGGTTGACTAGTCAAAATCCAGTATAGCTAGCTGAAGTCAAAGACTGATTACAGAATCTTTGTTCATTGAATCAACACCTAACACATGTAGCCAGAATGATTCACCACACATTGTAGATATCCGGAAACTTTTACTGGCATTAAAATAAAAAGAATGAAGAACTGTCGGGCTGTTTAATGGAAATCTGAAAGTCTTGATAGGGACGCAACAATTACGCAGTATATTTGAAGGCTTTTACTGGCGATAAAAGAGAAAATACTATGTGGCAGAGTTATAGGAACCAGATGTCTAAAGCTGTGAGTTCTTTGATATGATTATCAGTAGTAGTTTATGCCTGAAACCTCGCCAAGCAAATTAAACTGTACCACTCTGTGGCACATCAGACGAAAGAATCCAATGAAGAATAGTACATTGGTTAGGGACTATAAACTACTTAGTAAACATTTAAAGTGGTATGAAATATGTTTAGTCCATTGTATAGGTTTTTGTAAGTGAGACAAAAGATTGATAATATCTTACATAAGACCGTCATTACCGTCAAATTCACTTCTCCATAGTCTTTCAATCTACATCCATTTTTCAAATGTCTGTTCTATATATACGTTGAAATGATAAGTGAGAATTTGTTTTGAAGCCTGACTTATCAAAAAAGTCTGATACAGTTATACTGTTGAAATAATGCTGTACACTAAAGTGTTACGTAGTTATACAAAAACAAGCAAAAAATTTACTTTGTCATATCCTTACAGTTCAGACATCTCCTAAGCATGAGAATATTTGCAAAATTTCTCTTTGTCTTTCGCAAAATACTTTTAAGGAAAATTTATTAAATAGTATACTAATGAAGTAAATAGATTTACTAAATTATATGACTTGTAGGCATATTCACTTATATGACGTATCCATTAACAACCCTTTGCATGGTGCTATATGTCCCAGAAATAATATTTTCTGTTTAAAAACATATTTTTTCGTGGAAATTGTCTATAAGTAACCAAGACGCCATGGTGGATATTTACACAGTTAGATGACTGTTCTAATACATCTGAGACATTTTACCTATTCAAAAATTCATTGTTTTTTGAGACAACAGTTTTGGAAAACGTTTCTTTAGATCACTATCAAAATATCTTCTATATGGTAATGCTTAACATGCTTTGAACTTAATCATGAAACATACAAGGTCAACTCACGAAAAATGCACTTTAGAACAAATCTCAACAGCTTATGTAGCACAACGAAAGAACATTTTAAGGTTACAGATGAAGTTTTTAAAAGTCATTAATAAATTTATGAGTAAGAAGCTCTTTTCATATTATCATGATAGAGGTTTAACAATTCAATCCAGTATTGCAACAGAGAATTACAAGTATATCAACAAATAGTAATTCACATTACTAGCATAAACGTTCATGTGTATATAAGTGCAGAAGTCAAATATAAACACTTATAAAGAGTTTTATCCCTCCTATTTTATTTCCATTTCAACTTCTGAGTACCATCATTTTTTTTGGAATATTTTCACTGAAATGCTTATTCTACCTTGTAGTAGATGCATACATATATATATATATATGTATGATGTGAAGGATTACTTTTCATATGCGTAGCTAAATATATGAACTGAGTTTACACAGACTTTAGTGCTAATCATTTTGTCTAAAACTGATTGGTGATTGACTGAGCAAATTACTCTAACAGTAAATATGAAGTTATTATTATTGAATTCAGGATTAAAACTTGACCTGATAGAGTTAATAAGTTGAGCATTGCCCAAATGCATTTCCTTTATGATAGAGTTGTTGGCTTTCTAAAAGGTTTCAGTTTACGTATAAAATAAATTAGTAAGTTGTTTGTTCAAGTGAAGTATAGTAATTATAAGTTTCATGGTGATATCTAATAACTGTGTACATGCCGATTAATAACTAGCATCCTGTAGCCTTTGTAACTGTACTGCTCTAAATGGGGATTAGACTTGCTATTGCGTAGTAAGCAACTGTATTTCTTTTTTATTTATAATGACACGTTTAAGTTTTGGTGTAATTATTTTCTTCACTCAGTCAAGTCTCTCAGCTTCTTAAAACTGAAAAAAGAAATCAAACAGGCAAGACTTATTCAAAAAATTAAAATGAGAAAATACTACTTTATTGCCGTTCATATTTTCTGAATAAAACTATTCTTTCTTGCTTCTTTTGTCTTGTAAATGACTTAGTAAGATTGCTTTTATAATAACGAATTACTTAGATATGACTAAACATATGGTTAAAGATATGAATCACTACTGATAAGTTTCGGTTAACTCTGATTCAGTTGACGCCATGTCTTGAAATAAACAGAATATGAGTCCTAATGATGTGTAACTGACATTTCTGCTCGACCATTCCGGAAGTCTGAAAGTAAATAAAAGATGACTTAGCAATGTATTTTTTGAGATGAATGGGGATTTTTTAATTCAGAAGTAGTATTCATCATGGACTGACATCAGTTGGGGAACCATTGAAAACCCGGGAGCACTGGACAGCTGTCTCGGCCTAGTATGAGACTCCTTGACAGTACTAAGACGAAACAGCTGTCCAGTGCTCCCGGGTTTTCAATGGTTCCCCAACTGATGTCAGTCCATGATGAATACTACTTCTGAATTAAAAAATCCCCATTCATCCCAAAAACACACTACTGTATAGTGCCCATTAGTGACTTGCTTCTAGATGGATATCAGGAAGCTCTAATGAGAAGCCTTGACCTATGGGGTCAACCAGTCGGAAGTGAAGTGGATGCTAACTGCAGACCTTGGGTGATAGTCGCACTATGTCGTGAACTGACAGAAGTTGGAAACTGTGAGCCACTGGAAACTGGCCCAGTGGCTGAATGGTTAACACGTTCACCGTGAAACCCGAAGGTCCTGAGTTCGATCCCTAGCCGGATCCTGGGTGCATACTGCTGACGAGCCCCATACTGGGACGAAACAGCTATCTAGTGCTCCCGGATTTTCAATGGTTCCCCAGCTGATGCCAATCCATGATGAATACTACTTCTAAAAGATGATTCAGTTTATTTACTCCCAGAAACTAAATTTGATCTAATTGACAAAACGTTTATCCATCAATAAATATTTGGATAAATTAATAAAACACGACGCAGTGATAAAAATATTCCATTCGACAAATCATTTCCAATAGCTGTACATCGTAATCTTATTTACAACAATATATATATATATATATATATATATATATATATATATACCCATCAACGGCAAATGGGTCAGTGCAAAGTCATCAAAAATGATAAATAAGGTCGCATGGTGATAACGGCTAGAAGGCCAAATCAAGATTATCAGAAATTGCTTATTGGACTGCAGCAAATGAGCAAAAAAATGAATAAAGTATCTTGGAGAGATTACGACCAAGACAAAATTAGATGTTGAATGTACCTCTTTTGAATACAAAGAGCAGACTCTTAGTGCTTGATTTCCAGAGCGTCTGCCAAGTTGAGGTGGCGAATGCGCACTCGCTTCGAAATATTTATCTTCACTTTATAAATGACTTTGAAAGAAGACTCTCGTAGAGTACAGTGACCAGAGATAACTAAATGTTTAAGAATCAAGTTATTTCTGGCTTTACACTATCCCTTAGACAACCAGGGAGGAAAGTGTTCGGAGATTCGTTTAGATAGAACACGACTTGCAGCCTACGTAACCAGCTCTGAAAGAACAGATTAATTAGTGAACATACGTAGAGGTGGTTTTAAGTGGTGATTTATCCTTAACACACCCTTTAATCAGTTGTTGACTGGAGAAAACAGTCAGAAGCTGAGCGGCAAAGGAGGTCTTCTTCAATGTTGTACAGCATTTTTCTAACATATATTCACAATAATGCTGTTCAGCAGTACATGATAAGGAATAACACGATTGTTGACATGTTTAATGACGTCAAGGTCATGATGACCTTCCAGTATTGCAAAGTTAACTTATGGGACTCTGTCTAATATGATTTTCTTCATATAATATACCAGCTAAATGAGGTATGGTTGAGTATTTTTCTATAGATGTGCATAAAGCTTAATATATTTGCTTCTCATTTTCTCAGAAGACAGACGTGGACAGAAATGCAGATGCGGAGGATGCTTGTCATCAGATAAGATATTTTCATTTAGCTATCTACAGCAATTCAGATACCTTTCCACGGCAGCAATTGTCGACACAGTTATTGGTGTAAAACTTACTCTACTAACAGCCTTCAAAATCCCATTCAGTACACCGTAATCTTTTTTCCGGAGTCCCAAAAGAATAAGGAGGGACACTTAGTAGGTATAGGCAAAACACAGTAATTAAAGAAATGTTAGAGTAGAGTTTGAGTTATACCAGACAGTTTAAGTTTCCTTGTATCAAAGGTCGAAAGAACGATTTTCCTGGAAATCAGTAAGATACAAGGGAACCAAAAAGAATCAGAAGAAAGTCACAAGCCAGGACGGATAACGCTTGATGCATTTTCCACAACAGAGCCATCTATAAGACCTGAGTCATGGGATGAAGCAACTTACACAGGTCCTGTTCACGTTCTTAACTAAAATTAACCATCTGACATTCGGAGAGGTTGAGTGTCAGACCATTTAAGGAACTGGAAACAATCTGAAGAGATGTTCAGCTTGGATATTATATTATTAGATCATCTACGTACTTAACAAAGGTATCTTTAGTTAACGTTGGTAAGTTAAGCAAAATGAAAAAGAAAAGGAGAAAGAACAGCAGTTTGATGCACATAGGCTTCATTGAGTAGCAAAGTAGAACCCTTCCCTCTGTATATAATTCACTGTCTACTTTCAGAAAAGTAAAAATGAAACCAGTTTACAATCCAGGACTCAACGTGAGTTCTGGCAAGCTTGTCCAATAAAAGGAGTTCAGAAATAAAATCAGAGGTAGGAGTTTAATCTGAGAAGGTAGAACTAACATACTAAGCATTTTGTTCAAACTGGCAATGACATTATAATTTAAAACAGTTGCAACTTCTAAAGTACTCCTTTTTGGTTTGTAGATAAATTGATTTTGATCTCTGAAAGCCTCCAAATGAGATCCAAATGCATGAAGCAACAGTTTTTCCATTGTTTGTAGGAATGGTGAAGTTATTGTAATCAGTCTGAACTCCATTTTTGCCTCAGAAGATATTTACTAATGTGCAGGAACTATTACACTTCCTTTTAGGCTTTTAGTACGTCATAACCAAAAGTAAGCAAAGCCTATACTGACTCACCTGCTGAAATGTATGAACCGCATATGAGACATATGTCTCTACAGAGATCACGTTTGCTCTTAGAGTTGTTAGGAATCATGTGTCTTTTTATAAGAGATATTGATGAGTGTAGATAATGCATAACCATAGTTAAGCCCATCTTATTGACAGCAAAAATGTTTCTTAAGATCATTTATCACTTACAGCTAAGAGTCTGATTATTGCTACCAGAAGGCATTAAACTGTGGTGTAAACCAGGAACAAAGTAAGGATTGAAATACTTCTGTACTTAGTTTACCTTCTTCAGTACAATCGAACACTTATTAAGCACCACTTCTGTACACATTTCCAATTGCAAATACCCACACTGTGACGTTAATCTTTGATACTGTCTAAGAAATTACTTGGTCAATTGGTTAATTGTAACAATAAAACGAAGAACGAAAATTGATTTCACTGGGAATCTGCATTAAATAATCGAATGAATCAACTTAGGGCCTAGTAGAAAAGTGAATCACTTAATTCCCCCACATTTTTCAGTACCGTTCAAAGAAGTAGTTAGAAAAAGAATGGTGTCGGGGTAGACGAGAGTATGTGAGGTGAGTAAGAAAATGAATAGATAAGGTTTAATGAAAATATTCAAGACTTCATAGACGACAAATTTGAATAGAAAAACAACTCTAGGACAGTAGATATCTTGGATAACCTACTCATTGCTTTTTATGAATCATTTTTAAGACCAGGTAGAATTTATCAGTGGATAAGTACAGGAGCTCTGGACCGTGTATGACTTTCAATAGCGTCATTTTAACATGAAATGTATAAGTGAGAAATTAACAGTAGTAAATATAATACTAAGTGATCAATTTGAGGAAGTATAAATTTTTCAAGTACCATGGATGTCAGTCGTTTAAATCTTGTTTCCATTCAGATTTTTGTTTGACTTTAGTTAGGTTATTAAATTACATTGAAACAAATTTACTGGTAACTAACCATTGTGTAACCGGTCAAGTGACTTGGAACTGTCTAAATACTAAGCTAACCTTTGAAAATCATTTAACTACAGGGCTTCAGCAGCAAATCCAAGCTAGTTGATCTGTTTCACCTTCAAGAATTAGGCAAACAACTTTATTTTCTCATAACTAATGACTGACTGATATGTTCAAACAGCAGTCAGTGTCACTGATTATTCTCTACAGCTTCACTATCACTGCACAAACTTAATTACAGCTAATTACTTTCGAAAATTCATTTAAAACTTCCTTTAACAATTGATAAAATAGGCTCATGTTTAGGTTTCAAAGATTTTGTGTACGCATTACAACTTTTGCCTAATATTATCCCTAGCCAAAAAAATTAATGAAAAAATATACAGTAAACTGAGTCACATTAAACGTTATATCACTTCAGAATTCTTACATCAACAGAGCATTAAATTACCGAGGGCGTTTTACCTTTTTTAATGCTTAGCTTTTTGCGTAATACCAAGATCAATAGGATGGTTAAAAGTGGAAAGATTGAAACACCAGCAATTATAATCCACATGTAGGTTTTCCGATGAATGAACTGCGAAAAAGCGGATTCTTCAATATAGTTATCTGAAATAGGTGAAACATACTAACATACAGTTCGGGGAAAACTTGATATCTGTTAAATGAAAAATTATTCACTGAGATTGCAGTAAATTACCCGCGACACCAAATTCATTTCTTGAATGTCGCAAAGTATCTTAGTTCGGGAAACTGGATTTAACAAACTAGGCCTTTCAAAGTGGTTATTTCGTATCGAAAATCTACATTGTGCTAGTGAGTAGAATAGCTATGCAAAACATCCATTTTTTGTTTGATATACAGCAGTTTTCAGATATATTCTACACCTCTTTCTGTCAACTGTTAGGCTATACAGGTTCTCAACATGTCGTTTTCCCCTAACTTTGCATACTGTTTACTTTCCAGTACAATGAATAAACCATGAAAATTTCTGTGGTTAGCGTTATAACCACATTCTTATGAGATTATTTTTGGCCATTTTTTTCTGTGGTAGAGAAGTATGATTACCTCATTTTAGAAACAGCAAAATGAAAAGAGTAAGGGTTGGTTGACAAAGATTGAGGAAAAAAGTTCTTCAAGGTTCAAATGATTACTATGTTATGCCTTTTCTGAGATTATCGAGAGAATTTGATGAAGATGGACTGATAAAAAGCCAATAAATCGATGACTTTAGCCTTCTGGGAATGAGAAATTGCAATAACTGACTTTCCCTGTAAAATGAAGCTTATAGCACTCGTATATTAGGTAGTACAATGAAAAGATGCAGGCTACAAATCAGTATAAAACGTTTATCCTTCTAGATTTATGGACAGATATATGAATCTAAAGAAATATGCGGAATGATTTAATGCCGAAAGTAAAAATACCGCTGTAATACTTTATCACAGGTTTTCAGTAACCATAGGATTGAACATTTAACGAATGCAACATCACCTGTTTTGAATGAAAATGATCTCAGTGTTACTAACGACCATATTTATACTTTTTCCCCCTTTACAGGACTGCCTTTCTATTAAGACACCTTTAAAAGAGTTATATTCATAACTGTTGAAAATAAAAAGAAACAAACACATTCCAAATTTCTTAATCCTCTAGTGAAACACTGGGATTGCATCGTGAAACCAAGAGAATTCCAGTGGTAACGTGGTTAATCACTGCTTAGTGTAGGTTCAAGTCTCTAATGTAATATGAGTTTCCTTAAGATTGCAGATGAGTAATAGTAGACACGAAAACAAAGTCATGCACTGCTTCTTGCTAATTTATTTCTAGCAAGTAAGACCACTCACAGCAGTTCAAAGTCGTTTTCATATTTTTCAACTCCTTTTCCCAGACCTTAAAGTAATGGGAATCTGAGTCTTTTAAGTTATGTATTACTGTCACGATTTCCATAGCTCCATGAAGTCTTGTGTAACATTCTAAATCATAAAAACATCTCAAACCATTTTTCCAGATCTTTTATGTAAAAATACTTTTGTGACGAAATGTTATCAACTATATATCAACAAAGTTGCTTGACGCTTTGTGATTCTCACCAGCGTTTTCTTTGTTGTGTCATGCAGACATACACTGGCAACAATGGGTCACCAAAATATCACTAATATAAATATGCGGTCGTAGATGGTGAGTGAAGCTTACACATCAGGACATTTAACGGTTGAGGAAATTTTTGAGATAGTCTAGTTTAGCAGAGTGCTGATCACTTTCAAGAATGATTACTGAAGTTTCCTGAAAACTGGCATGATATTATTCTTTTTCCAATAAGGTTCCTATAGATTACCTGTTTGGCACTTTACTGAGATACAAGGCCTGTAGTTTATTCAATTTTATGTCATTTTTATCATTTAAACAACTTTTTTATCACCGAAAGATATGTGGGACCGAGTTTCATAAAGTACTAACAGTTAGGTGTCCCTGAAACATGGGACAAATTTTTGAGGTGAACTTTATAGGAGCAATTTACTTTATCTGGTTGGATGGCTGACGTAGTACTTTAAGACGTAGGTTTTAACCAGCGACTATTATTCTTTCATAATATCTATAACTTTATTAATGAACATCTACGATTGAAATTCAAGAAAAATTATGAGTTCTCTATGGCTGAAGATCTGCTTTGTTTTATATCAACAGAATAGTGTACCCTCTGAGCTTTTATATGCCTGACTGCATAATTTGTCTATTTGAGGGAAATTTTCAAAAGCATCTTGTCTCGACAAACTCTTGAGAAATGATCCACAGTGTATGTCTGGAACTTACCATTTTCTTCATAATACCACTCCGTTGAATAAGTTAAACTTCCAACTTCGTCATAAAATCTAAACTGATAAGTCAGTTTTTCATCATTTGACCAGTTCACCTGGATTCCTTGATCATCATTAGGCAAAGCTTTATCCACGAACAAATTTGACTGCTTTGTTGTTTCATTGAAATTTGTTTCTGCTTCACGATAGGATGTATTTTTTACTGTATGATTATATGGGTAGGCCAAAAGAATCTCAATTCTACCTTGTTCAGGATATTCAATTAATTTTTCAATACATTCATTCGACAGTAAAGTAGTTTGATATTTAATATTTGGTAACAAACGATACACTTCCAACCACTGGTCATAATTAAATTTTCTTTGAATACTATTTTTTATGTGTGGTGAAGAACAATCATTATCAGCATGTTCTGATAATTTATTACGCTGAGAGTAGTATAAAGGGCATATCACCATTACCATTTTCCATTCCAACTGTTGCTTCTTATCATCGGCGGAAGAAGAAAGTAATGATCGAACTTTATTTACATGCACAGTAGACTTTGTCATTAAAATATGATTCTTACTATCATCTATATGAGATGTGACACCTTTTATAGACCTTAAAAAATTCAATGGATCAAAGTAAACTCGAATATATGATTGTTCCCGTATAAAGCGAATGTTTTTAACACTAATTGGTGGATTACCTGAAAATCATAAATAAAATTACTATGGAATCTTATTCACACCAAATTTTATTAAAGAACATTTTAAAGTCAATTTTATTTTAAAAACGATTTCTTTTGAAAATGGGTACAGTTCTTCATGAAATGTCGCTGTTCATCACAGTGGCGGGACTTCTAGCATAAGGACTACGTTGCAAAATGACTGATAGAATTCGATCAGCACTTAGGACTAAACTATATGAAATTAGCTACCCTCCAGTAATTAATCGCTGCCCAAATAGCTAATTGGTATCGTTTCTGATTGCAACACTGAACGACGCAAATTCCAGTTCCGGAAAGGACATCAGCTTCGTTGAATTGGTAAGTTTGCCCAGCTGACAACTACCAACAAGTACAAAATCTGGGTCGAGTAAAGGTTTCTGCTGATTCCTTCCGACCAACTAACATCTGATTATATTTGTCGGATTAAACAGTTCAAATCCTACCTTTGTGCATGAATTCCTTTTTATTCTATTGGCATTTATTGATATGTGAAAAGAGGACATAAATGTTTAGCCTACGCATGAGTAATAGTAAATTTAGAGTTAATCTTTCTTCCATTTATGAAAGAAACATCACAGATTTTAAACGTTTACCTGAGCAAAAAGGAATGAGTATTACAGTCTTACTAATTGCACATACATTCACTTACCTGGAGGTTGGACTTGTATGAAAAATTGCTTTCTACCTGTTTCATGTTCTACTTCACATAAATATTCTCCGTAATCATTTTCTGCCAAAGGACTTAGAAATAAGCGATAAATAATGGTAGGTATCTTGCGTAATAAACCTTTTTTATTCTGACTAACATTTTTATTTATTTGTTCATCCGTTTCATAGTATGGTAATTCAATAAGAATGGCATCAGTCCAGATTCTCTGTTGTTTGTTAAAGTTATGATAGATTTGTTTCTCTCTGTCGAGTGGTATCCAATTTTCATGGATTAATTCCTTTTGAAGAATCCTGATCTCACTTGGCGTTCTTTTTGTTGTTACTTTGTACCAAGTGTACACTTTTTTCTGTGTATTGACTTCATTCAATATTTGTGGATCAATCTCTTGAAGATTGCAGTGTTTAACAAAACGGTGTTTCATTTTACTTCCTTTCAAATTATAAATAGATGAAGGTATTGGATAAGCCCAGATATGAAGTTCAATTACTGTCTGTGAACCAATTGCAGCAGTCACTAAAGTTATTCTCGGTGGAGCTAACTCTGGAGGGACTGAAATTATAGAAATAAAAGAGATCAATACACCAATGTTACATTACAACAAGTAAATAAATGGTTCACTGAAGCATTTTTATTTTTATTCACCAGTGTACTCCGCGGAGATAAAACCAATTGCATTCATCGATGTTAACGCTGCCTTAATTAAAACCGGTAATTTTAAGAAATTTTGTAAAAATATTCTTCTTCAGGCAAAGCTTGTTAGTATAAAAAATGCTTCTTTGTTATAAAACGGTAATCATTTTACCTATTCTTGAATAAAACAGCAAAATATCAAGAATGTCTTCACTTTAAACAAGAAGAGATTCAATTTAAATGACTTTTAAATTGAAAACGATAATAGTGGAATAATTACCGAAAATAATCTATCCACAGTTGATCTTTTCCAACAAAAAATACAGACACCTCAAGAACTGTTCAACTGCTTATTTATCGCGGCATTTTATATAAAGATAAACGAAGAAGATATCCCTCTTGAATACAGAATAGTTGTTCTAAAGCATCCCTTTGATAAAAACTATCCAGCTGATGATTTTTGAAAGTTTATTATGACAGTACCACAAAAGAATGAAATGATGCATAGAATTTCTGGTGGAATGAAAAAGCATCCAAATCCCGAAAAATCTTATATGACAAATTTTAGACCATAAAACATTTACTTGACATAGTCAACCTGTAAACTATATAATTGGTTTCCATGTAGACAAAATGTAGATAGGAGCTACTACGAACTATTCAGTGAACTATGTGCTAATTAACTGTAGATGAAGTTGTTACCACTAAAAATACTAGTTTTCTTGACATTTCACAGAATATACAAGAAACGGAACTGATACTTTTATACTTCGTCACTAATGCAGGGTAATTTTAGTGTGAGTAAAAACTGTTTCGGATGCTCAAATTGGATGCAGATTTTTGGATGACAAGTTCTTAGATAAACCCGAAGTATTTTTCCTTGATGATTACTTAGCAGGGTATTGAAAGCTATTTACTTGTCATTCCAATGAGCAGTATTTTATATGCTTTGTGATAAATAAGGTACACCATCTGTCACATGAACTTATCACTATAATTTGTTTTCGGAACCACTCAGGGACATAACTAACCTTAGCAATCAACATGTTTGAACAGAACAAAACAGATTTGAGGCTTGGAAACTAAATCATAATTATGTCACATTTTTTTAACACTAATAGCTATTTCTAGGCGCCAGTGAAACATTTCGGACATGATAGTGAACAGAAAATTAACAGGATTACATTCTTCCAGCTTCGACAACTTTTAAAGTGGATTATGAAGTATAGAAACGATTCAAAAACAATAACTTTAACCTAACGACTTATTAATTAGACGAAATACGTCATGCTTTTACAACTAACGACGGAGTATGGCAAAAAAGTGAACTTATACAAAAAATCGGTTGGGATAACAAGTTACTTCCACATATGAATAAAGACAGGTAGTCTTCAAGATGACAAGCCTTTAACTGAAAATGTAATAATTAATAGGATCTAACCAACCTCGTTCTTAACCTCGCCTAGTTTACTAGTTCAGTAGTTACTAACCGGTCCTAACCCCGGATAGAGAAGGAAGGTTGGGCATAGGGCTCGCAAACCTAAACCGCAAAACTAATACAATCCCTAAACAAACTTCAAAGCACACACGAAAATATTAAAAATTAAATTAAACTTATTCATCACTGCAATCGCAGAGACGAAATGATGCCGGTTGGTGAAAGCCATCGAGAAGCCAGTCCACCGATGTGTCTTCTCTTCTCTCAATGAAAGTGAAAGTAAGCATAGGGACATGGAATGTTCACACTATGTTTGAAGTTGACTGATTGGCTGGCTGGCTGGCTGACAAGGCTGCCCAAATCGCAAACGAGATGAGAAGGTGTGGTATAGAATTAGTAGGCTGGGAATCTGTGAGTAATGTGTAGATGGGATGGAAGTGGACTCTCCAAACTCTCTGTCAACTGGAGAGGAGTGAATAATCTACTCGGATACTGACACCCAGATTACAACTACCAGCACACTGAGTTTTCGAGTGGCTATCATGATGTCCACCTGCCAACAGCATCGAAGACTGTCTCTCTCATGCACTGGGAACCAGTCTCCTCCTGTAGGATGAGGATCATGACAGCAACATGGATTCAACTCAAAAGGAAGGAAAGTCACAATCATGCAATGCTACACTACTCTTTGCACCCACAAATCATGCAGATGAAGAGGAGAAGGAGGAATTCTACAGACAACTGCAATCAGTACTGGACAAGACCTCACACGAGTTGGTGACATCACAATTCTAATGTGTTGGGTGACATGAATGCCAAACTGGGGGCGGACAACACAGGAAGAGGACTCAACATGGGTGTAGAAGCGCTCGATGAAATGTTGATTGAGAATGGAGAACTGTTTGCAGACTTCTGTGCACTCAACGATTTTGTGATTGGAGGCAGTGTGTACAAACATGAGGATATTCACAAAGTGACATGCATTTCACCAGACACCAGACACACTGGAAATCAGATCGACTTGATCTCAATGTGAAGAAAGTGGAGACGCAGCCTACTGGACACGACACCAAATGAAGAATGGGAGCATATATAGGTTAACACTACTCACTATGTAGCCTAAGAAACCTAACTGAAAAATCAAGTTGAAAGCCTTCAAGGAAGCTGGTGAAAAACAACAGTTGAATTCCAACACCCAGAACAGAAAACGAACTGAAGGACAAAACTACAAAGAAAATCTTCACATCGTCGATCAAGACAAAATGGAAGATATCGAGCAACATCCCTGAAACACCTGTGTGGAAGAGCACCGGAACTCTCTGAACGCTATGTGGAAGGAAACCTGCACAACCGTATTAGGAAGGAGGAAAAACGAAGATAAGGAATGGATCTCGATGGACACATGGAAGCTGATAGAGCAAGGAGAAGAAGATGGTGAAGCAGAAAATGAATCAGTGCAAGGATGCGCAACGATAAGAGGAACTGAATACAACCTGTAAAACACTATGCTGGACCACTTCAAAAAACTTTTAAATCGGCCACCACTACCACATAAAACTCCTCCAGAAATACCTCCAGCGGCCCTGCCACAGAAATACTGAAGTACACAAGCCCTCCGACAAAAAGAGAAGTCCTAAACACCATGAAGTTATTAAAATCCAGGAGAGCAGCAGGACCAGATGGAATTCCACCAGAATTACTGAAAACAGATGCATAGACATCAGCTACGAACATGCTCACCCCACTACTGCAAATAGTTCGGAAGGAAAGAAAGATACCTACCTGTCTGTTTTTAGGAAAGAGGGATATCTTGTTAAACTCCCCGAAGAAGGTCATCCTAAGTCTTTGCAACAACTGGCACGGAATCGTGCCCCAATTTTTGACCACCTCAAGCAAAATATTATGCCACATCATCCTGGATAGACCAAAAGATGCGCAGGGTTCAGAATTACGACCGGAACAGACTGGTTGGCTTCAGGAAAAACAATTCATGTGCGGATCAAATTGCGACACTACGCACCATCATAGAATAGAGCACAGAATTTCCCTTAACTGGATCTCTACCTCAACTTCATCGACTTTGAAAAGTTCTTGGACAGCGTCGACTGAGAAGTTATTAGGCAGCTGCTTCAACGCTACGGTTTTAATGCCACAAACACTTATCAGCCTCATTCAACAGCTATATGACGACGCCGCATGCCAAGTGATTGACAATGGAAAGCTGAGTGACGCCTTTGAAGTTTGGATAGGAGTAAGACAAGGCTGCCTGCTGTCACCGATGATCTCTCTGATTGTTTTGGATTGGATCATGCAGCAAACAGTGAGGAGCAAGAAGATGGGCATACGCTGGCTGGACCGATGAAAAGACCCCAGAAGAGTTGGATTTCGCCAACAATGATTTATGTCCAATGTCTCGTGACACAAACTCGAAGATCTACAGTTGAAAACCAGCAAGTTAACAGAAGCGGCAGCGAAGACAGGACTTCAAGTGAACTTAGAGAAGACAGAGTTGATGAAGATACCCAACCAATAACAGCATGAACAACAAGCATCAGTCACCGTCAACGGGAGAAAACCAAAGGAAGTAGTCTCTTTCACCTACCTATCTAAGTAGTATCGTTTCAACTACAGGCGACACAGGGAAAGATGAGAATGTCGAAACCAGGATCGGAAAAGCAAGACAGGCCTTCATTAATCTGAACCCAGCGTGGAGATCGACTGCACTCAGCATAAAGTGTGAACAAGATGAGGATTTTCAACACTGATGTCAGTCGTGTCAGTGCTTTAGTGCGAGGTTGAGAGACTTTGCATGTTATGGAAAGCATTTCCAACAAACTATTGACATTCATCAACAGCCGCCACCTACTCTCACTCACTCGTTACTGAAGATCAGAGTGGAAGGCGAGAGGGAATAAGCAACAAGGAACTCGGGCCTGGTAACAAACCAACCATGAACCATTGCCCAACAAATATTCAGAAGAAAGTGGAGGTGGATTGGATTGGGCATACACTGAGAAGACGGTTTGGGGACGTCACGCACCAGGCCGTCGAGTGGAATCCAAATGGGAAACAAAGAGTTGGACATCCGAGCGTGACACGGAGGAGATGTTGTAAGGAAGAGATGAAAGCTTGTGGGTAGTCGTGGCGCCAGAAGGTGAAATAGTGATGAGCTACTGAAGCCCTATGTTCCACTAGGAACCCAAGGGACAAATAATAATAGTAAGGCCAAAAACTAGTACTAAGTCATCTTTATTTCAAACCAACTCCAAGCGCTAGCTGTGACCAACTCAAGAGTTTCACAATAAACTAAAAATAAATTTACAGTTAGTAAAGTGGATTGGACAAGATAAACATTTACTCTGACAACATATGTTCAACTTCATCTTGAGGAAGATATTCCTGAAATGGGTCATGAAGATGCTTGGCAGACGTCTTTCAAAACTATTTACAAAACTTAGTGGTGATGCATACTTAAGTTTATTGAACCTTTGGCTAAAAGTAAGTCAAGATCTGTTTTATTTTTTTCAAAAAAACTTTTTGGCAACTCGGCTTTCATATCACTAGTGATTTATCCATTATCTTTATCTTTCTGTGATTTAGTCACTAATCAAACAGTTTGACTCTTTATTAAGTCAACTATTTTCTTTCCTCTCATTTCTTCTTATTTACATTTCACCTGAATATGCATAATAAGCTTGAGATCAGATTGTTCGAAATTTTTCAGATAAATCATATCTTCTCAGTGTATTGTTGGAATATTTTTTGTTTCAAAGCGAAAATAAAATTTTTCATGTTTATGATTCAGCTTTGTTGCCAGTTATGGTTCAATTAATTGACTCCCAACTTATAATTAAGATCGTTTTACAACGTACTACCGTGAAAATGATTTGTTGATTGTTTTGCAGCGTACAGATATTTCCGAAGGGAATTTCTTGTCATCTAAAGAAAGCACTTGTACAAATAAAGTTCCGGTTTAGTGTATTTCAGAAGTAACAAAGAATCAGTGATTATATGCTCTTCAATGAAAAATACAATCTCAGAAATTCTGTTGTTACAATTAGCGTTGACCGTTAAATACGTACAATGAACCAAGCTAAACTATATTCACTTGATAATCTTAACATCAACTTACATGCAAATTCTAAGTGCCTTGTCACTTGCGCTATTCCAGCTGGACCTTCAAGTAAACATGTATATTCACCAGCTTCTTTTCTCCCAGGATGTTCAAGGATTAATTTATTTGAGTTATTTAAGTTATTAACTAATACTTCCTGATTCCTGTTCTGCATCCAATTATCTGGGTAATTTGGACGGAATTTCCAGTAGAATTTCCAAGTACTGTGCTTATCGTCATGAAGCGCATGATTTAAGGCAAAAATACTCCCATTGTTTCCAGAAATCATATTCCCATAACCTGCCATATTTAAGACTTCATTCTCACCTTCAAAATATCTTGGTTGACCACCTTCTACTGTACATACAAGAGTTGTCTGACTAGATTTCAAACGTTCCTGCCATGTCTGTGGCATAATAGTCACTTTCAACTCTGGTGGATCTACAATTAATCGAGGTTAGATAGAAAAATAAAGCAAAATAATTATTGTCACAGGATTTAAAGGCAAAACATAATATCAGTGAAGTCCCTGAAGCTAGAGACTATAACACTTTGAGTACGAAGAGAATAAAAATGTACTTAAATTTCAATAAACTGAACAACAATATCTTTCTGTGCAGAACATCTATGGAAACTAAATTTTGAATGAATAACCTTACCAGTTATATTTCATTTATTTTTTTAAACTGCTAGTTTTTCTTTTCGACATTTTTTTGAGTGATTGTAACCATACGCTTTTAACCCAGTGTGTGAAAAGTACTTTAATTTAATCAAAATTTCCCTTTATAGCTCATCTTTGTGAAAAATCAGCTTAAATTCAGTGACAAAGTTTTTACTACTTGACAAGGTTCAGTACTTTTTACACATTCCGAATTTGTCTAAATCGGCAGTCAAATGTGAACTGATGATGAAAGAGATAAATTACTATCAGTTAATTGTTAAATATTAAACAGTAGTGCTTTACATGCGGTATCCATTATCAAAAAGGCAATGAATGCATTTGTTTGCATGAATAGCTTATGAAAGGAACAACTGTGAACATTAAAAACTATTAACATTTGCCTGTGATTAACTCATAGCACTTTTGAAACTGTATGACCCACGCGTTCATTACTTTATTGTTATTAAAGTTGGTTTCTTTATTAATGTCTGAGAAAAGTTTTCTTAAATGCTAAATGCGTTATTAAATCTTGATATTTTATAGGCACTATCATATATATATATATATATACATATATATATATATATATATATATATATATATATATATATATATATACCCAACCACAGAGCTAGTGTCACTGTATCAGATAACATGCTCAACTCCTGAGTCAAAAGTGGACAAGACAGGAACTCCTACTAAAACTGTGTTTAAAAAATTTACATATACTTTTGGCACCAGGTATGTCAGAAGAACGAAAAGACAGTTGGTTATCCACCAGAATTCTTGAGTATATACCATAAAAGTTGAGCCTGAAGTGTTATGGTTGTTTCACCAGTGCAATAACCCAGCATACGCTTAGACAGGACAGGCGTTTAGCACATCAGTAGGCTTGATGACCGTCAGCAGACAGAATACCTCCAGTACATTGTGGTTTACTGAAGCTATAGCCATCAAAGAAATGCAGCTTAACCTGTGTTCAAAAACAAATGGTGGTCAGCCTACCGCTAACTAAATAGTGAATTACTTTTTCTTTATAAAAATTCGCTGTCTCTTTCAAATCTAATCAAACTCATTTCCCCCTCCGTTTTTAACTCGCTTCAGTTTCAGGTGGATATTCGTCGTTATTTTTGACTTAATATATTTAGCTTTCCATATAATAAGGCGTCTAAATTTATCTCAACCATTCCAGAACAATCATACCTTTGATTATGAATGTGGGTAAAATTTGACTAAATTAATAGTTATGAGACCTATTTTACTTTCTTTTTCCTCCTACCTCTTGAACACTTGAACTAATATCGCCAGATATTACATTTCTGTGTGCATATATGTAGTGATCATATACAATTTCTGTAGGTTGTATGCAGTTGGTCGAAAAGAATGATATCAGTTTATTTTGCAAATACCGTTTAGCTGTGTCATTCAAATATAAAATTCTGATGAATTAGCAATTTACAAAATTGCCACTGATTTATCTTCACTGTTACTATTAGGTCCTTGGCTCCGATTGAAGACCTCTAATTCACTCTGAAGCTTTGTGGCGATTTATTTATTGATTTCAATTCGGCATTCATACTGAACTGACAACAGGTGGAGAACCATTGAAAACCTGGGACCACTGAATAGCGGCTACGTCTTAGTGTGGAATTCTTCAACAGAACATACCCATGACCCCATCAGGGATCAAACTCAGGACCTTTAAATTCTGAGGCCAGCAGGCCACCGTTACTTCAGTGAGTCAGAACCCAGTGGTTCAGATTTTTCTACTTCATCCGGTTTGTGATATAGCACTACCTCCGCCTAACGCTGTAGCTGACTAGCTATCTTCACGCACAACTTGATTTTCCACACCGGTTACGACTTTGGACTAGAACTTCGTGAATCTTATCTCAAAGCAAATCACTAATGAGCACTGGACCCAGTGGCTCAATGGTAACGTGCCAGCCGCGTAACCCGGAGGTACTGGGTTTGATTCCTTTTGGGGTTGTGGGTGCACACTGCTGAAGAGTCCCATACTAGAGCAAAACATAAATGCAATGCTCTCAGATTTTCAATAATTCTCCAACTGATATCAATCTGTGATGAACACCAACCTGAAGACCACTACACTGCACTCTCTTTTCGGCTAGATGTCAGGAGTCAATTGATAAAATGTCTTGGACATATGTCTAGAACTTGCATTCACCAACTAGTAAAACATTACTCACACGACTTCAGCTTACATTATTTAACTTCAGAATGTTATTATCAAGTTATTCAGTTCATGATTCATCTGCAACAGAAATAATTTACTTTGCTTAAAAACGATAAATAGGCGATACATTCTGATATGGTAAGTTCTTCGACCTTCAACAGTGTTATAAACTCATCTTCCTGACTCCATAGGCAACATGAAGCCACAATAAGAAACTAGATTTTGATATTGTTAAAATGCTGTAGTGTATGCAAAATCACTAGTTTTACTCAAACCTCCTGCGTAACTAGAAACTTATTTTTTTCTGTCTCATCTTTAACTAAGTTAAGTGCTGCACCACACGTTTTGGGACACGAGTTAGTTGCAGTGTAAGTTTATTAAAAGTGGTCAGCGCACAAATGAATTCACAGTGCTTTTCAAAATAGCGCCTTTCACTTACTTCGTGAATCGAGTTGTCCTAACAGCTTTGATGTCAGTACTGAACAATTTTAGTGATTTATGTTTGGTAAAAACATTCTAATAATAATGCAGATTCATTTTCATTGAAGAAAAAAATGGAACTTTCCTGACGGTGAGCTCACGTCAAGCTGAAATCACTACTTTTCGAAATACCGTCAGAGAATGTTTACGGTAATTCCTATCACCTTAAATTAATATATTAGGTAATGGTAAATAATGTCTAAAAACCAATAATAATGCTCTCCAATAATTTATACTAACAACCAATCTACTTAATGGACATAGCTTATTTTTTAAATTAAGGCGACCCGCCAAAAAATTCTCCACGGAATACATTCCATCAGATGCTTCCTTTTCATTTTGTTTTAATCTTTTAAATGTCTTCTCAGCGTGTCATACACTCTCGGACGTTTTTAAACTGCTTTCGAACTTTCATTCCTCAGGCTAAGAACAAAACAAAAGAAGAACGTTACACCGATTGGAAATGGATTCGTAAATGCTCAAAGATGCAGCACATTACTATTCCTAGGATACTTGAATGGGACTGTGAATTTCTGTACTTGCTGACTGAACTGCTACATTCGTTTTTGTGTTCATTTCAGATTCAAGACCAGATTTTAATGTAATACCAGCTTCGCGTTTCACATTTTTACAGTTAATACTATTATTATTAACATTATGAGTAATAATTATTTCCTTTAAAAATATTGTAGGAAAAGTGAATTCGTTGAAACATTCCATACTGAAAATCCCATTCTGTATCCTACATGTTTGGAATAAAGAAACTATTATTTATTTACTTATTCATTATAAGATATTCTAATTTTCTAACCTAATATAAGTTATAGGAGTAACAGATTTATAACAAGATGAATTTGACCCATTTTATGTATCCCCACCGTCTTATCGAATGGATTTCAATGTCATCTAATTATATACCCTGGTTATTGTGTTACTAAAGCGCAGTTGTGACAATGTGACTTTTGACAAACTGATTAGTATTACGATTTCATGTATACTTTTATATATATATATATATATAAATATATATATATATATACTTGAACGTGTGAGACGAATAACTGAAGGTGTGAGTCACTATGCATTGACAATACGGTATTAGGTGTTATTAAATCTTTAACCTATTATTTTTTTCGATTTGTTGATTAATGATTATTTAACAGTTTGCGTGTTTGTCATGAAATTAACATTCTGATCATTTCACTATGATAAATGAACGAGTTGTCACAAAAATTAAAATGATATTCTGCGTAAGTGTTAAACATGAATTTTTTTAAAACCATCCTGAATACAGTTGTTTATTATGGTGGATTTATTCCGAGACATTTATGAATTAACTCACTCATCCGCATTTTGTGTATGTCATCCCAAAGGTTAGAATTTTCACAGAAACTATGGACAACTATATTGAAACACCAGTGAATTTTCAGAATAAGTAGTAAAATATTCTGGCAGTACATTTAAATCTCACAGTCTCACCATTTTTAGAAAATCAAAACAAGGTTCCTCTTAAATTTTCACTTTGTAAGCCACGGCTTCTTCAGCAGAATATTCAGATGTCTTATATTACATGAAAAATACAAACTCTGAAATTCTGCTAAAGAAACTATAGCTTACAAAAGGAACATTTCAGAAAATTCTTGTTTCGATTATCTAAGAGTGATGAGATTATTTTAAAGCTTACTCTTACAATGAGGAAATCAGACTCAGTGACCAGCTTCTTGTAGGACATACTTGGTAACTATTGTTTGAATGTTTATGAGTATTATATGCATCACATTTTTTTCATATGTATCCACTGATTTAGGACTTTTATTATCCTTTTGAGTTGTCTTTCAAATTAATAAAACTTTAGGTAACCATGCAGGAAAATCAATACCTTTAGAGGGGCGAAAACACTCACAGCGAATAACGTAGTCTCACTAAGACAACTATTGAAGCACCTATACCATAATGTGAATGTCCTAATCAGTGATCTCAGGGTATTTCATTTCAATTTCAACCCTGCAGCTCTTTTTCAGAGTTATTCATGCATCATTTTTTACAAGATTGTGTGCTATCGTTTTTTAAACAACAAAATAACTCCAGATTTCAGTAAACTTCAATGACCGAATTTAGTCAACATTTCAATGAATATTTCTCTGAAAGCAAACTTCTAGATAATTAACTACTACGGTTATCATAATATCCTATACTGACTTTGATCATATATCCAACTTAAGAAGTATGACAGTTCATCATTTCAAGTGAAGCAGCATAAAAACAGTTTTAAAACAAATCAAGAAAAAAGCAGTTATTAAACATAAAAAACTATTATTTATTGACTAGATTTCACCCGTAAAGCTACTTAATACAACTATACATGATCAAAATAACATACATTTTAAAGTAGCTAATTCTCAAATTATATTCGGCATCAAAGGATATTTTCTTCATAATTTTAATCAGAAAATATCTTAATCTAAAACAATATTGATAATTAGTGTGATGTTTTTCTGATGTTGTTCGTCTGTGATTCACTAACTGCACTGTGAATATTTTTTTAAGCTGGAAACACTTACAACCAGCTTACATCTCAGGTGGCACAAGTGATCTATGTTGATTGGCCGGTTCCAATGTAATATTCATCAATAACTGACCTCATTTGGAAAATCACTGAGAAAACCAAGAGTTGAGACAGTTATCTCTGTTCCATATCAGTTTGTGACTCCTGAGCAGTGTAAATCCATGACCGTGCATCAAATCGAGCCTACCACCCTTTACATTTAACCTTCTGGTTAGGAATTCAACTATGCACATCCTCCTACTTCTGGCAATACATGAAATGTCGTAATCATAATTCAACGCATTAGTTAGGCTTTTGTCCTCCCAGCTAACATGGTTGACTGCACAGGTCACGGGATTGCATTGGAACTTCAGGAAATCGATCCTGAGGCACATAATCATGAGCATTAGATGATCTTTCAACCGATCGTTTGTGAGGATTAATTGGTTTTGAGGCAATGAGAAACCACGACCTATGAAGTCGTCCAAGTCAGATGTAAGTACAAATAAATCCCGATATCACTTCATCATGGTTGTATTATCCCGTCAGTTGGCAGAAGCAGGAACACATGGACCATCAGATTCTAACCCAAAGGTTCAATTGTAACATGCTCGTCGTGAAACCTGATGGTCATAAGTGCACACTGGACGAAACAGATGCTCACAGCTCACAGATTTTCAACGATTCTCCAAATGGTTTCAGTCCATGAAGAAAACACTACACTGAATAGTCAAATTTTAAAAGATTGCAAACTTCATCGCCTGTAAGTATCTTCATCAACTAGAAAGTCAGTAGTTCAATAAACTACATGGCTAAGCAAGCCAAAATGTGAGATGAAGCTAGTAAACTGTTTCTGAATGGAAAAAAATGATCACCTTTATACCAACCAGCTCCGCTCATTGCTAATGTAACAAGAAGATGAGGTAAAGATATTTTTCAACTTCATCAGGATTCTCTAACTAGTCAATTGATAATATATTCTTCTTTGATTAGCATAAACCTAATCTTTCAAATGAATACACCACAAACTTTATATACGTAATGAAGTAGCAAAACTTCATTTACAAACAAATCATATCATTGCAGTAATCCTAATCATTAATAATTTTTAGTGGACAGATACCTTTCTCAGTTGTCCTTATTTTTAATAGCGTTGTGTTCTCTGAACCGGATGTTTCAACTGTGAGGTTTTCTCAACAAGTGGCGTAGCAAGTTGTGATGATGCCTTTGTGTGCGACTGGTCGATTCACCCAAGTTCTGGTCATTGTCTCCATATTTCTTTTGATTGGTTGTCCTGTTGATGTGAACTATGACCTTCTTGTTGTTTCTCACTGGTTGATATATTGGGTCAACGTCAACATACCAACCACTGAGAAACAACAAGAAGGTCGTCAGTAGCACAGCCAATCAAAATAAGTACGGACACACAATACTTTGACAGAACCAACTAATCACATACAAGGATATCATCACAAGCTAGTAAGCTACTTGTGAAGAAAACCTCATTGCTCACTTCTTTCTTAATTTGTGCTGATGATATTATCCAGAATGTTAGTGGAAGCTTCACAACTAAACCATCCAGTTCAGAGAACACAATACTATCAAAATCATCCTCTTCAGATATAAATACTGCCCATCATGTCTTTGTTGTATAGTCATAGTCTTAAAAAATTTTTTGCATTTATGAAGTATAAACAGTTGAAAACTTCATGAATTTTCCTTTAGCTACCGATGTTTTGGAATGTAGCAGTTAGAACAGTTAAGCCAGCTGAATGCTGTTTTTGTCATTTTATTCTGCGTTCAATGATTTATTCACTCTATAAAACAGTAATTAGAGTGATTTACTAGATACAGCTGTACGTTGTATCCACTGGTGAAACACATTAAACATCTGACAACCTAACGTACACACAGCCTTATCAGCGGTTCAAAGCTGTTGTATCACAATAACTTACACTTTAGAAGGGACTTAGAAATGCTTGATGCTTTTAAAAGAAACTCAATCTCCATGAAGCTTCAGCAAATGGATTAGTTTCGTACTGTAATCAGTATTAAAGGTTAACAAAAACAAACACTTACTTATACTGGTCAAAATAAATTACCCTTGTTACCATGTGGAATCAAACAAGAATAAATCGTAAACACACTTGTTCTTCTATTAAGTCAGGGTCTTATACGTTGTGTTCTGTGAATATTTATTGAGACTTCATAGACTTATAATAATAATCTTGGCAACTGGTTCGCATATTTCAAGAGAAAGTGAACAGACTGTCTTGAATACTATTTATTTTGTCGAGTTAATGAGTATTATTCAAACTTTTTATACTATCATTAGCATTCCTTTACGGTAAAGTGAGTGTTCAAAAATGAATAATTCCTATCTGTTCGGAACAATAATTTTCTTTTTCCTCGTCTTTATGGTGAACAGATGGAGTTAATTCCTCAGTGGTGTTTTGGAAGAAATTTCCGAATGAAGAAATTCAGTTTATCGTGCTTCATTCGAAAAAATACACTTTCATAGCAAAAGTAAGACATTTCTTTTTCATTACGTAATTTTATAGTATGGTGATTAAAATTGACCTGCCGAAACAAACAATCAAATATTAACTGATGTTAACCCTATGCAACTCGCTATTTGAGGACCTATAAGACAGACGCAAAAACGTACAAAACTAAACGTTGCAGTTCTCTAGCTGTAAATATCCCCTCCGACTTTACCAATAGTTAACATGTTATTAAATACATAACATTTCAAAACCATATTTTAAGGAACAGTATGATCATGCAATAAACCTAGATGTAGGTCTTAAAACATTTAACCATTAAAACTTACATAACACCGTTAACTGATACGCTCGACTAATTGATTCTGTCCATTCAATGTGTTTGACCACACACACGTAAAGCATACCATCATAATTTCTGGAAATGTTATGTAATTTCAACCGGCTAACCACACGTTTCCCACCATAGATTCCTGGGAACTATAAAATAAACATTTCAAAAACTTTTAAAAAGCTATTTAGAAAATATTTTCCAAAAGAAAGTTCTTTCAACTGAGTAGAAATACCGAAATGATGTGGTAAATTTTGAGATCTCAACTTGAATAATGTGAAATAGAGGAGTTTTATAAAGTGTGATATACGGTGGGTATTTGGAATAATACTTGTAAGATATTTCATATAATGTTCTTCCCGTTCACTGTCAATAAAATTATTTGTCATAGATGCAATGTGCATTTCGACAGCTGAAGCCTGGATTTTACTATACATCTCAGTCGCACTAGTTCATCCTTACCATTTACATGCAATAAAATGACTTAAATTTATCATTCATTGGATAAGCGGTAAATATTAGCAATTTCCAACGTTATTCTGCCGACTTCAGCTATGTGAGTAGTAGGTATGTTTTACAAAATACCTATCCCCAAAAACCGATGAGTACATCCTTAATATGTACTACTGATTAATAATTCAGTGTACTGGCCTGTGTGTCAGACAGCAGCCTTACTCACTTAGAATACAACTAGTCAGCAATTTAGTCGACTGAACTAAATTTAGAAGGGTTTCAGTTAAGTCTTACAATTAATATTGTTTACTAGTATAAGTCTTTAATTCATAATACTGTCAGAGAATATAATCTCCTGTCTTGGCCGAATTTGAATGGAAACCATTTCAACATCATGACTAGGGATTAGAAATATCAACTTGAACTCTTCATTTTTTAGTAATCAGTGAATTTATTATCGAGCGTAATGCTTAGCAGTAGCAGTAACAGGACATAAATATTAAAAATACACGAATACAAAATGTGACCCTCAGAATACCCTGAAAGACCTTGATTCAATCTTACTTTTGTGGAACAACGGTGTGAATTTTAAAATAACAAGTAACGTTGTTTCATACTCTAGCTTTAGGGAAACCTCACTAATATAAATCTTGTGTTCAGCACAATCTGAACGACTAACTGATAGGGATGCTTTTGATGATGTTGTGTTCTATGAGCTGGATGGATAATTTGTGAAGCTTTCATGGTCATTTTAGACAACGTCATCACCACGGACTTCAGAAAGAACAAAGCTATAAGAATTTCTCTGATGGTCCGATGGTCCTTTGTGACTTAGTGATTCTGCCAAGGTCTTGTCAGTTTCCATATTTATTTCGATTGATTTTCCAGGTGACTATAAATTTGACCTCCTTTTTTTTCATATCAGTTGGTGGGTTGGACCAATGCCAGTATGTCTGCTGATTGGTGACTGACCTGAAAATCAAGCCTCTAAAAATCCTTTGACATTCTATACTTTTACATTATGCAGGATTTTTTTACATTTTTCCAGTTAAATTCATGTACACAGCTGTCCGTATGCATCGATATCAGTGAATATATGTCATGAAACTTCACTGCTAGTTGATGTTCATGTGGATGGATATACAAAGAGGGCTGCCACTTTGTCCGATGTAGTGTTATCGTAGTCTTAGCAGTTTACTTTGTAAATAATGTTTACTTGGTCTTTTGGCTGTCATAACCGAGTGAAGGGATTTCATGGGCTTGTGAGATACAGCGATTCCATTTGACTTTCATTTGACTTTGCTATCAAACTGACATCTTTTATGAATGATTCTGTGTTTAATCATCTGCTGTAAAAAAAGTACATCGAACCCGTTTATGTCTCCTTGTTCATTCTTCACAACTAATATTTCAGCAAAAGAGATAGCCAGTAACTTGGATCTACACCACTGTTTAATGAATAAAGAATATTCTGTTTGATAACGCCATCTTTCGGCCAACCATCGTGAAGAATCATTTACTTTGAAGACAACCTACTTGAAACAACTAATATTAACCGTCTGTTGTTGTTATATGAGACATAACACCGCTTTCATAATTATTTTTAACTGATTTCCAGTAATACTTGATTCTGACATAGTTATCTAAGGTTTTATGACAAGTATTCTGAACTGTCTGATATTACTTCAACTTTTCACTCCAAACCAATCAACAGCGAGATGTCAAAATGTCTGAATATCAAAGGAGTGGCTATCTCAACTCATTATTCCAATAGATAACACTTCGGTGTCTTCAGCGATGGACTCTGCATTCAGGTCTAATCGGGAATACCGGTACTAACCGGGATGCAAGTAAATTCAGCTGACAAGGCTTGAGTAAGACGAAATGGATATTCTTCTTTGCACTGCTGACCACTGTCCACCTAATATACAGAAGAGAAAAATGTCAATCATTTCTAGGCATCCTTACAGTAGCTCAAACCCCAACAGAGACTGATCGATTCAATCCAAACTTATCAACTACAAGAAATGACATGATCCTCCACTAATGGCTGACTGCCATAAAAAATTTTATTGTCGTTAAATGTATTTACGCCTCTACTAACAGATAGCGACCCATATAATTACAGAATCTAAGTTACTGAAAAGAATATTCTGTACTTACTAAACTGTTTCAGCCTATAATGAAACTGTGAGTTTAATTTAATCTATACGTCTATGCTAATACTGACAGACCTCTGCAGTGGTAAATTTCCATGAAACGTTACCTCTCACCTAAAGGGTTGCAGACTTTTTGTTAGAACTCGTATAAAACCGTTGGTAACACCTAAGTAATGTTTGATGTCGGGAACCAATGAAATGTGCGAGACAGTTCTCTACAAATATGGTACTTATTTATCAGAACTATATATCCACCTAATTATCTGTGCATATACTGGAACCATGCCACTGTGTCAGCAAATTACACAATGCTATAAGGACTTATATCAGAGAATAATGTGCACTTCCAGATTGGGTTATTTATAACCCCAATTCTTGAGTAGAACTGGAAGGTTCTAATTTTTTTCTCTATGTGCCATGAGAATTTATAAACGTAAATAGGTAGTCTGAGTAATACGCTAAGTAGCATATCTATGGGAATAAATTTGACATAAACTAATTTTTCACAATGTTAGGTATGAAATATGTTTGTAAAAGAATTCCAAGTCTGTCAGCCACGTCGATTTGTATTTAAAACTAATATGAATAAAATGCCCTGAAAGTCAAACTGCGTAAACAAATATTAAGGAAAATGCATATCTGCTTCAGCTTTTGTTTACTTTGAAGTGGATTCTATCAAAAACTTCACCTGATTGATTAAAAGCATTCTAGATGGTTAGTAAACAACGTAGATGTGAAATTCTAAATCATTCTTAACAGCATTTTTTTTGAAACGTTAGTATCAGGTGCGTAATACTAGCTAATATTCGTATAAAAACCCGGACGACTAATAGTAGGTTAACAATGTTCCTCAGTCTCTAAAAGTATCAAAACGTGAATTAATTAATCACAGTTTTTAAACCATGTGAACTACAGAACACAAAAGTATGCTATTGAAGCCTTTATCCACTAAACAAGAAAACGACTTTTGTTTCCCTCAGTTGTTTTAAAGCTTTTGTTTTCCACAAAACTGACTTGCATGAAACAGAATCTAATTAGATGGCAGCCCAGCACTGAATTCAGTTTTGTTCTTAGCCACACGGTGCACAGAAAGCATAACTTGTAATGTGAGTGATTTATTGGTATCAAAATACGTGAAGTGAACTCCTGGTTAGTTGCTTGGCCCAGTAGCTTAGATGGTAATCCGCAGATCGTTGGTCTAACTACTATCAAGATTCAGGTTTTCATTTCACCTTGAAACACCTCTCTACTATTATTTAACCAAACCAAAGCTACTTCACTCTTGGTGGCTATAAGAAATGCAAACATGTATTTGAAGTTACTCCCAGACTCACCGTATTGGCTACTGAAATAACTAAGTAAACTCCTTTGTTAGTGTAAGAGTGGACTTTGGACACCCTAGTAGTGCATAACTGTATCTTATTACTTTTCAATTTCACAATCTTTACATTCGAAACGTTATTCCAACTTCAAGTCAGCCTATACTGCATCATTTGACGTAGGCTTTTTAAAAGTATGGGTAAGAGAGCTGAAAATTTCCCTGGTAAGACAGGAGATTGAAGATAAGAAATCAGATACATTGAAGGCACCTTACTCGTCAATGGTTATCCTTTTGAACTTATTGGCTAATTCATTAAGAATTGCAACATAAATGTGAACAGTATTGTAAGCAAAGTCGTTAGTACAGTAAAAATAATGAAACCGAGATGAGAGAAGTAGACGACTCTATTATGTTTCCATACAATGAAAGTCTCCCAACAACATCACGAAGAATTCTAAATAAGGCTGGGATTAAAGTGGCATTTGAGTCCATAAACTCACTCAGAAACAAACATTATAGATTAAAATTTCTCATTAATCGAATTAGGCAAAATAATTTAGTCCATCAAATCCATTTCAATAAATGTGAATTGAAATATGTAGACCAAAGTGGTCGACCAGGTTCAGTTTTCCTACCCGCGTACAAAAAGTAAATTAACTCAAGATTAGTAAAGTGTAGTAATAAAGGACATCTAGAGAAAAGCTCAACTATACTTATCCGTGCAATTACACGCAACCAAAAGTAGGATTACATAGACTGCTATTCCCTAAAGCTGAATTACCGAAGCAATTTCAAATACCTGCAACAAAACGACACAGCACCCGTTGCAGATAGATGGGAAGTTCTACTACCAATATAGCGAAGGCGGAGAGGAAATAAGAACTGTCTAAACCACGTGTCAGATTTGCGAAATTACCTTCAAATGACTGTAGAGACGTAATCAAAGAATTAATTCAACGAATGATACTGTTTAACTGTGCAATATGTCCAATTAGTCAATCAAAATTGAATTACATTTCATCCAATCTTACATTCTTTTTGGGATTTTAAAGGGTTACGCATTACTAGTTGAACGCATATGCTAGCGTTATGCTTTTACATAGAACCATGGGCAGTGTGGTGGATTTTGGAGTCTGTGGAGAATTCTCTTTTTATCGGCAAGATTTTCAAATGCATGTGTGTTGAAGACAGTTACCGGAATAGATGAACATCAATTTCGCTTGTTTTGACAAAATCGTAGGCTGCTAGCAAACTTCTCCCTCATAATTCATGACAGTTTGGAAGACATGGCTTACGTAGCCCTAGTTATCGTTTTTTTCTGTAGAGGGTTTAAAATTTACATTTTGATAAATTATCAAGCACGAATATACTTCCTGCAACACTTTCTATCTTCTACTGCGGGTTTAAGCAACAATGAACTTTGAAGATGAATAATTACTAGTTGAGAATTGATCCTAATTAACTCATGAATCCAATATCCTATATTCCCCATAAACCATGTAACTACAATTACTTTCATCTATTACCGATAACCTGGAACCATTTTTTATTTCATGTTGGGATTCGTCATAAACTGACGGAAGCTAGAAAAACAGTGAAAACCTGGAAGCACTAGACAGCTTTTTCGTCCTAGTATGGGACTCCTCAGCAATGCACGTTCATGACCCTGTCATAGATTGAATCCAGAACCTTCAAGTTTCATGGCCATCACTTTTTTATTGAACCACTAAGTCTGAGTCCAGTAGTTTATGTTTCCGACTTCTCTCACCTCACTATACAGCGTGACCTCCATTCAATGCTGTCGCTGGGTAACTGTCCTAATGTTCCACTTGGTTCGCCCCACTGGTCACGACCTCTCATTAGAACTTCGGGAATCACCTGTCGAGGCTAGCCGCTAGTAAGTACTAAAATAATTCAATTTTGAGGTTTGTGGGAATTCATTAATTTCAGGTAGGTATTCATCACGGACTGACATCAGTTGGAAGAAGATTAAAAACCTGGTTATTCATAAAAGAAATATAGGCTACTTACCCCTAGCATAAACTATTTAGCAACATTAAACACGTGAAATTAATTCTTTTTTCATTTATCCACTTATTTTGTAGTTTCTCTGTGTCTAATTTTCAATGCACAATCAACTTTTGTTTAGAACACATTCTGAGATTCCAGTAAGAATAAAATAACGGATCTTTTATTTCTACTTATCTTTTAAAAAACTTTTTAAGAGCATCCAAAAAAATATTTTCAAAGAAACTAAACCAATGTAAATTTGTAATTGACGTTTACAATGAATAATATGACTTCTTTTCTCTTCATAAACTCAGTTCTGTTTTTACATGAAGATATTTGTAGTGTTTACAAGGCTAACATAAGTGAAAATATATGTTTACTTTATTAACACCACAGGATATCATATTCACCTTATTACATGCAAATCTCTTAAACTGACATAAGATCATGTCTGATTATTATTCACCTATTTACTGGAAGAAAGTCGATAGATTTTCGTAATGCGCATATATTACTTGTAGATATGAACTACGCTAAGATAATTTAAACGATTTTCAATTACAATTAGGATTTAAGGGACTAATTTCAATATCGACACAGCTGTCTTTCTTTCTATGGTAAAATAATGCTGTTTAACTTTTCACTTGCTTTATGAATAACCACTGTTATTTGCACGTAATTCACGTCCTGTTTGCATGTTCTGATTTCAGGTTCACAACTTCATAACCTTCTACCATAAATTTGGTATCACCAGGTTACGCAAAATACTGTTCACTAATATCCCCGTAAGATAGATAGTTATTTATTACTTGATATGAAATAATGTGTATTAATGTGATCCAGAAGACTTATTTTGGGATCGTGAGTTACCTGGAAATCTCGTGAATAAATTTTTTCACAGGTATCGATATTTAACTTGACATGCAAACGGATTGTCTGTTAGGAATCCCCACAAATAATACTAGTTAACGTTGAAACTGTAATGTCATGATGTGGAATTTCTGTAAGAGTACAGTTAAACTGTCACATAATATTTTGAGAACTTCGATATAGGAAAATAATAAAGTTCCTGACTGCAGCACGCATCCCCAACCGACCGAAATGCATCGAAATGCCTAGTGATGGTCAGCCTCCTAGCCTAGTAGCCGCATTTCAAATTGGTCGATAGAATTTTGTCAGGACTAAGGACCAGACAACAGATGGTTGTTTGATCTCCAGTAACCAACCAGTGTATCTAATCCAGTCTTACAGGAGACAAGTCGGGATACGAAAAGCTTATTGGTTACGTATCTTACTGTGGCATTGGGTGGCGTGGATTCAAACCTTAGGTGGGATATCTTTTACGTTGAGGTTGCAGAAGTTCCTTGATAACAAGCACAGAACCTAGGTTGAGTGGGGCTTCCTTCTAAATAATTTCAGCATTTCTATTACGGCTAGAAAGTATCGAGGACGTACTGTTATGTAGAATGGCTTTGCTGTTAATCTTTAGTATAATTGTGACTTGATCTTAAAGTCAATAAAATATCTTTCTTTCACCGTTTCGATTCGACAGACTATGATTTAAACTCATGTTAACTGATTTGTGTAGATATGAGATCAAAAATAACTGGAAAATAAGGCATTAAGGTACTACTTACTCACTATATTAGAGAACAAAACATGAGCGAATGAAATCCCATCATAGCAAACTGCGTACACAAAACCTTCAGCTGTTAACTCAGTCTAACTGAATTTACACTATCTGATCCCATAGCCAAACCTCTCTTTACACAGGAGTTAAAAGAGCGAAATTTTAAGTCATGAAAAGCGCGTTCAAGTCTTAAACACCTTTGCTTTCCAGTCTATTTTGAGGTCGTGATTCTGATAATTACTAGGCAAAAAGCACTAATCGTTTTACATATTTTTTAAAAGAGAAACTACTTTCTGCCCTGGTCATCAAAAGGCTCTGAAAAACTGTAAAATGTTTTAATACAGTTTTGGTTTACACGTGAGTTTTTTTTACATATTTCTTTTAAATTCTTTTAAAATAAAAAGAAATAAGTGATTTTAATGACAGGTCTTCACCGCAAACTTTCATCAGCTGAACTACTGCCCACTGTTCATTGGTGACTTGTTCAAGGATAGATTTCCCCAAGTTCTAATAAAACATCATGACTTGTTGTTGTGGGGTCAACTACATTGGGAATGAAGATAACTATTTGGCGACGGCACTAAGTACTGATTGCACCACTCTGTGAATTAATCACAGTAGAAAATATTAAAAATTGTGTTCTAACCGGGATGTTGAACGGTGAATTATTTGCTTTGAGAGCCGAACGCTCCAGTCGCAAAACTCACTGCCAAGAAACGCAATTACTAGAACGAATAAGCTATCCACTACTTTCAGATTCCCACTGAATTATAAAAATAAGGCGGTCAAAACTAAAGTTTGCAAACACGTATAAATATAAAATAGAAGCTTCAGAATTAAAATACATTTACAGCTATTTAAACATTACCTAAGTGAATTAGCAGGGCAAAAGAATGATCAAAACTGTAATTATTTTGTTTCAGAATTCAACTTTCATTATTTTGGGTCAAGAATTCAATGATGACTCCAAATATCTCGGATTGGACAACTAGATGGATGGTATGGTTATTATTGACACAAAAGTGTTGTGACTCCCGAAGGTATACAGTTTCTACACTTTGAGTTAAATAGTATTTAGAAAACTCCAACTTACTGTTTCCGTTGTAATTATTAGATTTGACATCGGTTGTGCATCGACTTTCATCAACGAATCTTCCATGATTACATTTTCTGTTGTGGTCTTCTGAACACTTCCTGAAGAGTTGTGGTAAAACCATATGAGCACTGCTGGGGGATGAGATGATGTCGCAGTACATTCTAGTATCTGTTCACCATACATTTCTTGAATCCCATTTTGTGGGATTGTAATTAAATTGACTGCTGAAGGGCAAACTTAATGTAAGGAAAAGGAAATAACCTAATTATTTCTTACACACTCATGCATTTTCAGGAGTTTGTAACTAATATATTAAATTGATGTGAACATAATGCTAGTCTGAAGTATGCTCAATAACATACCAAAAAACTGAATCATATATGCAAAAATATGTTGGCACTGATGAATGAATGCCTAGGTAACTCACATGAGTGAAGTATTTTGGATATGTGTGATGAATAGGTACTTGATAACTAACTACGATTTAGAGGAACTTCCAAACCTAAAATTCATACTCACTAACCTTCATCGACAACTAGTTTGCTTGAACTTTAGCAAACTGTTACTTTCACTCAAGCAATTTTGCAACAAATTATGTGAATAATGTGTTACGATGAATTCATCAATTTTCTTGGTTATCAGTAAGTTTGGTTTTTAACATAACCATAAACCATGAACAGAAAATTGTGCATATAACTCCACTAAAATATATTTTGATTATTTTGGAACACCAAGCAGCTGACATTGTATTAACTGTAGTCAGTAAAAACTGCAGTATAAGAGTGGTTCTAGGGATTAAATCATGATTAATGCTAACGACCCAATGTAAAAAGCGGCTACCAGGATGCAGAAGCAATTCATTGGATATGTACATCGTGGACTGTATTCTAGAAGCAAGAGCGGATGGAAGAATTGTTTATTACTAATGGGGGCCTGCTTAAACCATGGGCTACCAAAACATTTTCCATAGAACATATTTCATCAAATTCTTTCCTTTCTGTGTGTTTTGAACTTTGAAACATATCTTCTAAATGTACCATCTACTCTTGCACATTTACAAAATGTTTACGAACTATTTTTCTCTAACTGAGAACGAAACAAAGAAAAAGAGTTACGCTAGAGGGAAATGAACATTTAAATCCTAAAAAATATAGCACAAAACTGTTCCTAGAATACCCATATCGGATTGCAGATTTTCGTACTGAGTGATTAAACCGCCACCACCATAGTTACACTCGACTTTCTATTCATCCTCAAGTTCAGACCAGACGCTAATGGGAGACCAGCGACCCGTTTTACATTAATCCCTTTTATTCTGTTGATACTAACACTATTCAGATGAAATTATTTCTCTTAAGGATATTGTGTGGGGGCGTATTTGTTGAAATAATACCTACTGAAAAGTCCATGATGTATCACACATGCTGTTTGGGATATAGCGACTAACGCCATTATTATTACTCAAAGTTACGTGTACGTTTACAACTTACTTATGAACAGAGTAAAATAGGGTAAATTCATTTTATTTTGCAACCCTTTTGGAGTCAGTGACCAACAAAACTTGAAAGAGATCTTCCTAGCAAGATCAAAACATTGTAAAACAATACGAAGTAGTTGTTTATTTTGTTTGTGCTAATACACTGCACCAGGATTACAGAAGTAAACTGCACCTTATACGATAAAACAACTCAAATAAGGAAATATATGAACTTGTTAAATGGGGAAAAAAGTTTCAACCAGCTTAAATTTTACGTGACTGAAAGTAGTAAAAATAAATAATTTAGGAAACAAGTGTTGCTATACCAGTTGGCCATTTATAGAAACACTTGATGATTATTTTGAAAACTGAAGATGAGGCTAAGTACTAAAGACAATAAATTGTATGTTACAAGCATAGAATAAAACTTACAGAAGACTTCAACTGATAAATAGACTGTTTTATGATATATATTTTGATGTACAGCGCTGTAATCCACTTCACTGCCCCATACCAAATGACATGACACTCTTGCACCGTTAAACCAAGGTCTTCCAATTAGGCGTACTTCACTAAATGCAATGTAGCCTCCGTTGTTCGAATCACGTTTAATATTTGAATGCATATCTGATATTTCCATTTCAAAATCAGAATTTTTCACCGGCTTTATGACTGTTTCTTTTTCACTTGGTTTAGTATAGTTCATGTAGTCCCTTTTTGATGCTGTAGTTATATATTCCATAGCAGGTGTAAGTTCCCATAAAATTTTAGCTCTTGGATTACTCCCTTTAGAAGACTGACATGTGAATACTTTTGTACGATTCTCACTAACTGGTCCATGAGGTACGGCAGATAGTATAGGTTGATCAGGTGGAACTTTAACAAAGGAATTTTTAAAAAACAATTACAAGAAGCTATACGAAAGTGGTAACAAATATTGTTTCGATTCTTAAGAGGAAAAACACATATTTCGTTCTCAGATTACTTAAAAACGTTTGAGTGAAAGTAAACTAGGTCAGTCAAGCTTGAAATTGCATCGATTTATTTATAAAGCGGAAATTTTGATGCAAAATTTATCCTACATCATGATATTATCCTTCTGCTGGAGTGTCCAAGTGTTCATTTTAAAAGCATATAAATCCAACCCAACTTTGTCGTTATCAGTTACGTTTGTCAGCCTTCCCTACAGAATGAAACATGACACTTTTCCTTTATTTACTGTCTTGTTTAAGTTACTCAACCCTAGGTAATGTTGAATGACTTCATTTTTAGCAAACATCATCGGCAGTTCTTAGAATAAGTAGAAGATAACAATTTGATGACTGACTGTAGTTATTATTGCTAATTTTTCCATTGTTCTTTTCTTCTTACTCCAAGTTTTCATTCAGTAATAGGTTGGTTTCTACCATTATTATATCACATTTTTTAAAGAACCCCTTTTATCTCAAAAGACATTTCAGTTTTGATACAAAATACTTTAAAATATATGTAAAGGATTTAAACAACCCATTTTAAAGTGGCATCGGCAATTACTTACAACTATTAATACAACTATCCAACTGTGTCAGAATCTTATTAGTCTTCAGGTTTATATTCATCACGAACTGACACCAGTTGGGAAACATTGGAAACCTAGGGGCGCTCGACAGCTGTTTTGTCCTAGTATGGACTCCTCAGCAGTGTGCACACATGACCTCGTTAGGGAAACCCACAAACTTCAAAATCGAGCCATCTTAGGACCCAAAATTATTTAACTTGTTTCTCAAACTACTCAAGCTGCTTATTGACGTACGCAAGAGCACTTGTTACAAAATAGCACTAAATAAACTTCATAACTTGTCTTCACCCTATCGTCCAACTCTAGAAAGTATGCACTGTGACTGTAAGAATAACGGTATTCAATGTAAGTTATAAGATCGCTGTTTTAATACAACAGGATGTTTTCTTCCAGCAACTAAATAGAAGAAATGGCTTGTACAGAAAATAAAAACCCATTGATGTTTCTTCATTCAATGCTAACTGAAAATTTTGCATAAATAACTTTGACATGACTGGACTTACCCAGTCGACATTTTGAACAAGAGAATGAAAATTGTTTTATTTCTGTTCACACTGTCGGTGTACTTAAGATAAATGACAAAATAATAATGCTAGTTATTAATGATAATTGCATGTCCTAAATATCTTGAGGGTAGAAATTTACTTCAAATAATACTATGAATTGGCTAATCGAAATCCGCTTAAGATTTGTCTTACATTATGTTTTACTTAAATATTACTTATTCCTATCAGTTTATCAGCCGCTTAAAGAATATTTTTACAAGAACATTATGGAAGACAAGATTTGGTTAGCTGACAATGAATAAGATAAACGAGCACTAGCTGATACTGATCATTAAGAGATCAGAATAGACTTGAAAACTGGGAGTTAACGAAGCATGGTTATAAAACCCATTTATCTTATTTGTCATTAACTGATAATGAAACAAACTTTTTTTCGATTTACTACGACTGGAAAACACTTACATTACATTGATATAATGACCTATTCTGAATTTTATTATAATTCACATAAGATACCACTTGGAAAACAGGATAAAGGTGTTCTAAGTAGTATTGATCATTTTAGTGAGACTCAACATAATAGTATGTATTAGAGAAGTGGGTAGGTACAGGGACTCAGTAGCCAGCAGTATGCGATTGGATTTTACTTCAGTTTAGCTGTTATATTACACCACCGCAAAATATGTCATTGAATAATTTAACTGTAACTACTTTGGTGATGTATGTGACTTCAGGGACAATTATTAAACTTGAAAACTTGGAAATGAGTGCTGAAATATTCACAAACGTGAAGATGGGTGAAAGTTAGTTTCAAATTTTAAGAGGTAGGAGAGCGATTCTTATATTCCTCAAGTATGACACATTGATTTTCCTGGCTTGGGAACCAAAGTACTCCTTTCTAGAATCATCTTTCTAAAGCAACTAGAAAAATATCGTGTGCCACCAAAATTCAAATGATCTTTCATCGATAATTGAATCAGGAAAGTGCAAATAACATACTGCCACGTTTGGTCAAACTCATGTATATATATTAGTTCACCTCCTCTTGTCGAGTTGGCTATTTATGCCATGTGAAACGCAATATTTCCTAAGGCATCTCCAAGTGCTATACTGCTTGACTTTCCACAGAAGAAGGTAAATCAAGCATGATAGACCACTTAGTCAACTTTGGTCATATTACTGCCCCCATAGCTTCTTTCATAATCTCAAACAAAGTCAAGCCAAACGCCTCCAAAGGAGTACACATTTGTTGCCTATATGGGGCACAGGCATTGGCGATCTGACGACTAAAGCCCAAGCTCTCCGAATAGAAAATGGTACGTCCACTACCTTATTTTGCCTACAGTCACAATTCTTCTTTGAGTTTCGTAACTTCTTAGATATTCATTTTACTCTTGTTGACTGATTATTTTTTGTTTTTACCTTATGGTTTACTTCCCTACATCTTCGCATGTTTGCTCTACCCCCACTAAACCTCCTGTAACAGCTTACTGCGATTATTGATTATAATTAGTACTGTTATTGTGTTTAGTCTGTTTGTCATCACCGTGATCGACTGTATACGTTCCTAAAGCACACTGTGATTCAGCAACCTCTTTCTTAATCCAGCAGCAATTAACTATTTCACCCTGGGGAATTCCTTTTTGATGATCTAATTTTTACCTATTGGTTGATAAGAGACTCATTTCTTTGTCTTTTATTACTGCAAATACAACTGTAAATCTACCGAAAATGATTTGTTGAAGGAATAGTTTTCATGATTGAACTAATATGTGCTAATAATTCTGAATTTTCATGATAATTGCTCTAAAGTTATGCCATGATCTTTTGATATCTTTTGGGATATTGGTCATTATATGGAGGATCAGTTACTTCAGCTGGTTCTGTCATGACTACACTGCAGTTTTTTACATCACACAACTGGCCACACCTTTTGCTTTGGTATTTATAATGCTGGGACTACACGAAACTTCAGTACACGAAGCAGAAATAAAGCCTGTTAGAGGTAACTGCCTAACCCAGCGAATCACAGTATTACAGAGAATATGAATATACTCCTCATACGAATATGTCTAAATTCCAGTTCATCATAATCTTCGGCGATATCGGTTCCATTTACCACAACTACAATTACTCGGACATCAAACAATAGGCTACTGAGTTACAATACTGACGCCCTTCATTTTCGGATAAGTAAACATTTTCATTATGATACAGATTTATATGCGACGATAGTATGAACTAGTACAAACTTGTCACTATTTTCATAAAAACAACTACTGTGGAACATAAAAACACTTAGTCAACATGTATTAATCACCGAATGTAGATATTATTATGCTTTATTCTATAAAATATTACTGACTTCTGCAGCGATGAATGTTATTCGCAGTCTCAACACAAGTTTTGAAGCCAATTTCTATCAAGATGGCACAGTTTATATAGGCTAGGAATGTATCTGCGTTTTAGCTACTTGTCAAGGTCAAAAGTTTCATAAGCCCAGTGGTAAACAGATTTGGATTTCCTAAGCTGAAATTCCTACAATACATTTCCAGCATTTCCAATAGTCTTTTTCATCAGTGTACATAGTTCAAAGAGTTTGACAGAACAAGCAAGTCCATAGCAACTGGAAATGTGATTTATATCGAAGTTAACTTCAATATTATTTCCAAGCAGCATCTCTGGGTATGTCTTACACAGTATTTCCACAATTCTTTACATCAAAATATCCAGGAAAATAACCTTACTAATGACGTATTATCAACCCATAGGAAAGTACTTGCTCAAATATTGCTTAGGCAACAAAAAACCTATACATTTACACACAACTTACAGATAATTTCAACCTCAACAAACAATGAAAACATTTGATCTTTAATCACAGGACTTATTGCAGCACAACCAAAGCTGACGATATTGTCCGCCTCTGTTAGTTGCCATGAGAGTTGAGTAGATTGTGCCTTTTGAGTTATATTCTCCAATACATTTTTTGGATTATATGAATTCAAGTTTATAACAGATATATTTCCATTATCAAATCGAGTGCTTGTACGATAAAAGTGAACCAATGGCTTTGGTTTACCACCATGAATATGACAAGTGAAGGTGATGTTTGTTCCAGCTTTATAAGGTCCACGTGGAAAAACTGTTAAGTTTAGAGATGTGGGAGGATCTAGAGAAAAAAGATTTCAATGTATTTAAGTTGAACGAAGTAAAAAAGAAAATGGTAAAAATATAATGCACAAATTACTTACAATCTTTCAACCAGTACCACTTTCGATTCTTAACTTCTAGTTGCCTTAGCATCAAATTAAATTTTACAGTATCACTGTTTGCTATGTTTACTTCGAAAAGAGTTAAAGTTCAACGCACAGAGAATCAACTGAAAAAGATATGCATTGCATATTCCCCTGATATGCAATATTGTACCTGAAGACAATAAAGTTCACCACTGAGTTGTTTAAACTTATTTTAGAGGAATAAGCAAGATGCCTACAAAGATATTACACACAGCTTTGTGTATCGTTGTAAAACCATACGTAAAACTACTTCAATAGCTTCTTTACATTAATGGGAAGCTATCTACGTGTAGTATCAGACAACTGGAAATCATAAAACACACAAATAATGAAAATATTTATGAAAAATCTTATAGTGATTGGGAACTACAACTTGGGTTAACATAAAACAATATGAAGATTTCTGTTTTTGAAACTAAGGAATGTTGAAAAACTCCATACTATAGAAGTTTGAGAGAAAGCATTAACAGAATTGTCTTCTACATTAACATTGGTAATTAGTTTACACAGATGTAACAATCTCACTTGGTTCATTCAGTAGGAGAAAAGCCCTAATAAAATGCAATATAAACAACTATAGATTATAGTTCAAATAATTTGTATCAAGCAATCGGTGAAGAATTTCATAATATATGAAATCCTGTATTTCACGAGCTGCTTAAAGTAAGTCAACTGGTCACCCAAAACGAAGATGGATGGATGCTGTTTCATTCAACATACTTTATAGACATTTTTTTGAGAATGTTATATTGTCGTCTACAGACTAGTTGTTGTTGCACAAAAAATGAGGTGAATCCAAAGTTATTCAAAATAAGGACAACATCATTTTTGAATTTCACCATTTACCACTAATTTATTCAAAAATCTAAGTGTTAATTATTTAAGCTATTTCAAATTGCAGAGTTATAAGTTACTTTTTTGCCTCGTTATACTTTTAAGACTGCGATGTCTTTCTCTGACCAGCCTCTACGTTTCTCCATAATTCATCTAATCCCAGTTGGGTTGTTATAACATTTACATTCATGATGTCTAAGAATACTGACCAAATTCTTTAAAGGTAGAAGGAACACCTTTAGAAAACTATTTATAAAGGAACATATTACTTACGGTAAACATCTAAATGCAAACGTTGCATTGCTGGATCTTTTGTAAACTTCAATTTGTCCGTGGGACTACTAACTCTTGATTTCATGATTTCAGTTTTATCCCACCATTCATCATTGACAGAATTTGAAGACGACTGCAAAATATGACAAGTATATACTCCATCATCGACTGGTTGTACCGATAATAGTGTTAAAATGGAAATTGTGTCAGATATACGCAGAGTAGAATGCGCTGGTGGCATCTGACTCCCTAGACGACGCCAAATAAATGTATACCAGGCAGCTTTAGGACTAGGAGCAGCTTCACATATAAGCTTAACATTAGTTCCAGTTTCAACTGGACTAGGTGGAATTGATTTCAATGATAAAAGTGCCGGCCGATCTATTTAAATCAAACAAAATCGGTAAATAAATCATAAAAGACACACAAAAAAGTTGCACGTTAACTGACAAACAGTGACCAAGACCTGTTGATATCTGTTCACTTAATAAATAACTGCAGGAGTTGCACTGCCTTTGTAAAAACATTTAAATTGAATGCTGAATAAATGTATCAGAAACGTCAATATAACTTATGAGTACCAACAAATAATGCTGTATTCACTAGTAAATGAAGAAATATTTCAATTTTCTACAAATTAAAGTAATCAGCAGTGGTGTTTACTGTTTTGACATTAACCTGAAGATGAATTTCAACATTTCGTTCGATTTTTTATCATCTATGAAAGTATTTTAAGAACTATTTGACACATTAACTGGTTACTCAGAGTTATTGAATCTATCAGTTATCCATTATGATCAAAAAGTGAATGTCTCATACATCCCTTTATTGCAAGTAAAAACACGTACTTCACTTCTCGATGGAGGTTATTATCATTATGAACCGTCATAAAATATACTATGTATATACTTTGTATCCAAAGGAGACCTAATTTCTCTGCCTTTGTTAACACGTCTATTCTTGATGGACTAATAACAGAACCAAATAGGAATCAATTAACAGACTACCATTCTTCATACTTTATCAATAGACGCTTCAAGGTTCCCCTTTTTCTGGCAAATGTCCAGGTTTGTTCATAAAATCTTGAGAGAATTCATTGTTAACTGTATACTCAAAAAATTCCTATTCCAATTGATTGCAAGATGACAGTCATTTGGAAGTTGCCCCTATCCTCTCCGATTTTTTTCTGTAACACGATGATGAAAAATTCAAACCTCCTTACTTCTATTAGAAGTTTACGTTGACTTTTCTATCTGGTTACTGTTCAATTCTACTGTGTTAACTCATATGCATACTGGAGGTATAGCTAAAATATGGCTGTTGAACTCTATTATCACGTCAGCTGTAAAAGTATAAAATTTGGAGTTTTTATATTATTCTGTAACCAAACTAAATAAACCTATTAGTAATTGACCAGTAAATGATTTATTGCTACTAGTAATGAAGGTAATATTGTGACGTAAACAAATAGGCATTCCATGAAGGTAAACTACATAATTGGTACGCTTTAAATGCTAGTAAGAAGCACTTATTGAAAGACCTTAGATGTTATGCGTGATACATAAAGGTGTAAAATGTAAATAAGCTGAATATAACTGACTTGTTATATTTTGTCTAGAAATCACGTAGCACAAAGCTGCTAAACATTAAGTAACCACTATAATCTACAATCCTTTTTGGTGGCATAAGTTTCAAGAATTTTGATGAAGCATCATTTTTTATACCGAATGAACGTGTGCCATGTAAGGTTCTTTGCTGAAGTTAATATCCCTTTTAAAATGACGGAACGTATTCATGTATCAAGTGTATTTTTTTGGAATTTTCTGAGCTCTGTGGTTTAGCCATGAAGTTTTCACTACCTTTCTAGACCATACCATCTAAGCTAACCTCATATTAAAGTTAGTGTTGATGTTATTGTTAAGCGGGACAATGAAGGCTTGACAACTGAACCGTTCAGCACCAACAATGTAACAATGCCACGATATTCTCTTCTTAACTTTTTATGTTTATATATTACTTAGTCTGCATAGGTGATGCGCCAATTAAAACGTATTTACTGTGTAGTAATCTGTTTAGTTGTAATCAATCAACAAAGAGTATAGTGTCTAAAATGGTCAAAAATTGTGATCCGTATGAACATTGCTTATTTGCATAGAAAGCAAGTAAAAATATAATTTGAACAAAATAATGTGTATTCATTAACTAAAAGGAAGTATTTAGCAGAGCGAAGAATGTTACCAAAATTGACAGAATACGATGAAACTGTCTTGAAGCTTCACAAGATCAAGAACGGAAGACTTGAAGGTTCTGCAACATAAAAGTTATGTATTATGTAGATGTAAGATGAGGGTTTACAGATACACATTGACCTAAGAATTGAACTGAGTAGAATCTAGAATATACCAGTACCCGGTAAAAATAATACAGGATTATAATCCTGCAGAATTAGAGAATTTATAAATCAAATCGGCACTTGCGGTTCATGCCACCTATCATAGTCAAATAATATTGGAAATAATAAAATTATTTAAAAACATTTTTAAATCTACGAAGGAAGACAAATGCCTGAGAAATTTCACATTATGTTGAGTCTTGATGCACGCAGCAGAAAAAAAGGTGTAACGAACCAATCAAATGGGGCAGTATATCCGAAATAACAAGTTGCGCACACTAGTTATAACTGAAGTACATGTATCCAAACAAAAAAATTTCTCATCTACAACATATTTCTCACATCTCACCCATTCACATGCACATACGCATTCATACTGTCACCTCGAACTCACAGTCTAATAATTGTTGCGAAAACACTCATTCCTGTATTATTATCACGTATTAACAACAGAGTCTGATTTGTTGCTATTTTCTTCTCCAAAGAAGCTGCTCTCATGAGGTTGCGAACTGTTAGAAATTCATTCTTCCATCTCAATGGAATTGTACGAATGTATTCCCTTTAATAAACCATCAACCCGATGCTCAACATATTCAATACTAACAGATCAAATTTTAGTCCTTAAGCTCACAAAATCACAGTTGATAGCTGTTAAAGAAAAGAAACAATTTTCCTAATCCATTTGTCTTCGCGGATTTTCATATCCTGCTGCATACTTGGACATACTTGACAAGTATTTTAGAAAACCGGACGACCAAACAGAAACTCAGAATCCTACTGAATATCGTTTCTACAGCTTAAGTGGATTATAGGCAAACAGAAAACCTGTCTTCTTTACAACAGTATTAATTTACCCTATGAAAGAAACTTATTCACTCCTAGTTGATACTTTTTACATAAACGTGACTGGGCGCCAAGACTTAAGAGAAATGACTTAAGGTTTCCATATTTTATGCCTTAAACTGATAAGTTACGGGTTAATATATCCATATGTATTTTGTGTGCATTTTTCAAACTGTTGTGAAAATTATTTGTAATTCCGTACCGTTGAAGTCATACTGAACATACAAAAGTGAGATATACCGTTGTCTTCATAAAGTTCGCTGAGTTCGCGTACAGCTCAGTGGTGGCCTAAAGACTTAAGTGAACACCAACCCTGCCAGGAGAACTGCACTGAGCAAGTTTGAAGTTCTGAGGAGGCCTGAATTTTCTCAAGTTTGCATACACACTTTGTTGACGAGTACCAGCAAACACAAACTTGGGTTTAGGGCATCCTAACGACTGAATCTTACAATCTTGAAATAAAACTGTACTTGAAAGTATCATATCTCCTAATTTGACGGTTATGTTTTGAGCCATAGTTTGACCGTAACTAATAACTTAACAGAAACTTCAGTTTTCATGGAGATTAAAATCTCCATGATATTTTATAAACGTCATTCTACAGCCACATAACTTCTTGCGAGACATTTAAAGGTAAATAATTTTTTCAACACAGAATGGATTCACGTAAGGCACTCTATAAATTGTAGGGAACAAGTTACATAATAAATTCTAAACTTTAGTTTTTATCACTAACATAAAACGTTATTGAGTTGATCGTTTTCACAGTATGAAGGGAAAATTTCATTAGTTACACAATGTGCGTCCCTCGGCGTTAGGTGGTTGAAATGTATACTCTTCATTTTGGTTCGATTATAAACGACATTTTTCATGTTAGTCCAAGTTTCATTCTTAGCGCTACTTAAAAACATATGGAATGATACTGAAAGATCCATTCAGGAACATTCAATCACACAAAGCAACAAAACTAATAAAAGATCTGTAGGTCGGTTTTCAAATACTAACAAGATCTAGTAATCGTTCTAAGACGAATCCGAGGGGTCAAAACAGGCTTTTTTATGAAACCATTAAAGGGGTGACTATTTTTATGGTAAATGTAATGTCAACTACCATTTTAGTCCGCTTACAACATGCATCATATAGTGAAACAGTGTCATCAACTGGATTACAACATCGAAAGCATATATCAAAATAGTCGGCCAGAGTCAGTCGGTGTTTGAACGCAGAAATTTCGACAGATCTTGCTAATTTAAGGAATCCAAAGTAAGGCTACACTTCAACAGTGCAAGAGCGGGATACTGTCACTTACAGTGATGAAATAGAGTGATATTTCTCACAAGTAGTCTGGTTTGACTGGAGGTAATGAGCTTCACCTAATGTATGAGGGCAAGTGATTCTTTCTAGCTGCCCAAACCTAGATAGGTGGAGGGATCTTCGAACTCGTGGCCTGTTGGTTGAAAGTCATCTCAATAAACCAATGCACCATAGCTCCACTTCAATAGAGAGAGACCAGCGATTATATCAAGGTCAAACATATGTAGAAGGAACCATTGAGTAACTGTTTTATATTTGTGGAACCAGAACTGTATAAACCACATCTCAAAGTTTGGGAGTTACCTTGATATGACCATGATGAAAATCTTGAATCCGGAAAGTTATGAAGGGAAAATGTTGCTTTTTCGTGTGAAATATCAAACAAACAAAATTTAATGGAATGGGACTTGACTAAAGTCTTGAGTTTCCCTTAATTATAATGAATTCAACCGAGGCAAAATTCTGTATGTTTGAAAATTTCCTGTAATCCAACAAAACACTACTTCACAGTGCGTTGTATCTGAACGTAGACTAAAATGGTAGTTGAAATTACGTGTAGCTTAAGAATAATCTTTTTAACATTATCATTACTCTGACTGAGTTGTCCTTTTAAACCAAAAATTGGATAATGTTCATTTATACAAGCTTACTTTTGGGTTTTGTCAGCTTTTTTTAGAAAAATAGCTGACACTCAGATATCACAGCATCTGCTCTCATAAATGCTAATTGGTACTTCTATTCATAGGTGACGGAAGTTTTCTTTTCAACTATTATATGGCTAGGTTAAGTGCGAATATCAATTTGCTTAATACATAACTGAAGATTTGAAACTCAAAACGAAGTCTGTTTTTATACACAAACGTGTCCATGCCTTTTTTCTAAGCTATCTACAAAGAGAGAGACAGATTCTACTGACGTATCATATCTCCTCAGCAATGTGCTGAGGAGAAATTATAGCCTGTTTAAACTACCAAAAGTTAGAATTGCTTTATATGACTCCAAATTTGCAGATTGCGAAAGCAAAATAAATGCAAAAAATTTGTTTTAATTTAATTTTAACTGGATGAATGTAACCAAGAATTTCAAGAGGGAAAGTTCTGCTTTTAACCAATAAGAAAGGTCACTGAATTAACTAATGTCAACATCCTTTCTCTGAAATTTTGCTCCTGTTTAGTTGACACTACAGCTTTCTTTTGAATGTCAAGCTTATTGAGGGCATTACCAAGTAGTACGAATCAAACTGTTTCATTACCACTTTGAAGTAAGGGTAATCATTCAGATATTTACCTCGTACTGTCAGCTCTAAAGTGTTGGAATGGTATCCACCATACGAGCAACTCCAGGACCCAGTAGAAGTTATAGTCGCTATATCCACTTTGTAGATCACTTCTTGTAAATGCCGTTCTCGAGCACTGTTTGCATACCTCACGTCTCCAGACCACGGCAAATTTGAATCCGATATTATTCTAAACTGTCTAGTACACTGAAATGGCCATTTGGAGTCCACCAATAGACAATCTTGGGCACAGTATGCAACACTCATTGGACAGAAAAGAAATACTGATTGCTCAGTTATATGTGTCTCAGAGTTTGATATATGCTGAACACCTGAACTGGAAGTCCATATACGACAAACAAATATTATGGATTCACCGGCGTGAACTGTCACCTGTGTTTGATTCTTAGAGGTTTCATCCCACAATGCTTCAACCACTATAGTCTGGTTTTTATTTGCAGTTTCCGTTGAATCCAGATGGCTCATTACAGTAGTCTGATTGTCCTGTAGAGTAATTCTGATGTTCCAGCCGCAGTATACTGCTAAAAGTAAGAATAAAGAACTGGGAAAATTATCGTACGTAGGTAACGTAACTATATGCATATCTTATAAAATATTTAATCCATCATATCCATAGATGAACTGTCATGACACCCATTACTTTGAGAAATCACAGTCCTTTAGATACAAATTCCTGAAGAATCTAACCTTTACTTACTTGATAATTGTGGCTTTTAGTTAAGCCTTTTCTGTTACTAAAACAACTGTGCATAATCATAAAATGTGACTTCAGTATTGATATTCTGACTACCAATGCAACTTCACTTGTGATAAAGAAAAAGCTACGCGAATCAAAGCACTGTGTAAATAGAATTCTATCCAACATCAAGGCCCAGAAGATAAAGTAATCGTCACTGAACTTTTCAGATCAGTGATTTTAGTCAATATGAAAGCTCTAAAGTATAAACACTTAGTTAATTAAAGTTAACAGGAGTAGGTTTCTGGAGGAAAAGATGCTGGCATTATATAACTGGTCCAATCTTATATGCGGCGACTTTAAAGGTCACTTTAGCAATAATAAGAGTGATGAAATGAGTAAGGAATCTTAGATTTTATATAGGATCGCTTACATTAAAGATAAATAGCTCATACTTTAATTTTTCTTTAATAATTTAAAGAGAGGAAGAACAACACTGGGAGCAGTATAAAAAACGGATCCATTTTATTTCCATGGTGTCCTGACAACTACATTAAACTATGATTCACTGAAAAAGAACAGAATAACAGTCTGTAGTAAAGTCAGAAAGAAACAGTCAGGGCGCTTTAGTAAATCATAGTGGCAAATTCAAGGAGTGAATAATTTGACTCTGTGTTGGAATAAAAATAAATCTTAGAAACCCACAGCATATAAACTAAGAACATAAGAAGAAATAATATGACAGTAAGTTTGATAGACTATTCTGATGCCTTTACATTCCAGAAGAACTGCAATAGACAAGCCCTTTAGTACGCGGGCTGGATATATATTTGGTCTTAATTTCTTATGTGAATGTCTCTTAGCATTCCAATATGCATACACTTGTACTCAATGAGCATAAGTAAATGCGAGTATAGTCTATGAGTGAAATCATTTTGTGGAAGGTTGTATAAACCAGTCTTAGTTTACGTGGCAGTATATAACTAAAACCTGTAGAGTAAGGTAGAAACAGTCAATCTTCTCTTTTCCCCTTTTAAACCGGAATTCTGATTCTTATGAAATTGTTGATATTAGAAATAGCCTGCACTGATCACTTGGTCCACAGCAGTCACTAAACGAGTAGACTTTCGTTCACCTTGAACGACTGACCAATTTACTTCAGTTACTTCAAGTAGTACTGCTTAATTATTCGAACAAGTCTATTGCTTTTGTGTCCATGAATATCAAAAAAGCTGTCGTTGAAATAAAAAGTTAGCTGTATCGCCGTCATGAAGTTTGAACGACGTCGCTGACTTATGAATCACAAGCTTTTGCCAAAATGTTAGTTGATAATACTGATATCTTCTACGTTTTAACGGCACTGACAATCTTATGATATCATTTCTATTTCTGTTTTGCAAGTCTTCTTGAAATAGCTTTTCATTCTGTGTTTTATAACAATTAATGAGATATATTACAATGAAAATATTCATAGGAGTTTACAGGACAAGGCTTGTTTCCTGAAACACAAACTTTCTGAATGTTACTTCAAAACTAAACAACGATTTTAGTGTTGAAGAAGCATAAACTTCAATATTACATTACTCAAAACATCATGTAGCGGAAGAGAAACTGAAATTTGTTGGTTGATTCGTAAGGTGCTCCGCCAGCAAATAAGAGTATGTGGGTAACAATATCAGTGGTTGTTTAAAGTCACATTATAGGCTACCTGCCATTTATAGCTATGTAATGTTGGCAGTCTAATCAAAAGCGCTTTGTCGAATTTTGTTTAATATAACTATATAAAGAAGGCAGATGTCTAAGAAAAATTCTATCCACTGAAATACGAAATATAACGATCGTCATCGTAATAAATTTTAAACACTCCGCAAAATCAAATTTCTGGAAGCATGTACTCTACATTTTATGCTGTATGCAGTGGGCACACGAACTCACTTGTGAAACAAAAATATGTTAATTGATCTTTATGGTTTCCCATTAGTTCTCTTAATCTATTCAAAAAGCAAACAAAATCATGGCCGAGGTAAACAAATGAGCGCAGTAGTAAAAGAGCATCAAATATATTTACTAGGGGATTAAAAGCTTTCAAATTGTGTGAAGATCAATCAGTGTTCAGTATGAACAATATAAGTGCTAATGTCAACTAGAAATCATCATTTTGGCTATATGAGGTAGCCGTGGTTTGACAGACTGATACTGATACCGTAAACCTAGCGGTCACTTGTTCGAATCCCGCCGCGATCTAAATTTTCATTTTACCCTCAATCATCACCCAGTATCAACTAGAAACTACACAGTACTTCCTACCTGTGAGCATGAGCTAAGCAGTTATACTAGTGGTACATAAGCAGATCGAGCTAGTTACATTGCCAACTTCCATATTCAATATACTTTTTTATGGTACTATATTAAAAAGTTGTTATTCCGACAACAAGCTGCATTTGTCACGTTTTAACGGATCCCATGGAATAGTTTTGTTTCATATCACCACTTGACCAATTATATATAACCTGTCATGTGGTTTCGTCGATACAATTTTACAATAGTAACGATTACTTTGATTAGTATTTTCAGTTCTTATACATTAGAATCTGTGCTAATTTGTATAAGTCCTAAAACTGTTTCAGTTGAGAATCCGATCAGTACAACCAGATAAGTCAGTATTATTTCAATAGAAAGTTTTGCACACCAATCTTTAGGGTGATTTACACTATAAGAGAAAATATTTACTGCTGCTTTTTTCTGTATATTGTTCCACCATTGTTTACGAACTGTTAATTGTCTTATTTTTCTGTAAACAAAATCTCAGGTTGGTATCAAACTTGATTTAATGTTTGTATTGGTATAACGGAACAGTATTTTATTGGTAAACGTAATCAACACCATAAGCTTTCTCTTATTTACCTATCTTTCCTGCAAAAAGATTTCTATACATGAAGAAAATATTTTATATTGATCTGACTGAAAAGAAATTGCACGGGATTTAATTTTTATCAGATTTTCTTACTTGGTTACTAAATCAATGTTAAAACTAAAAACCCCTGGTACTTAATCAAGAAACGTTTGGAAGACTGAATACTTTGTCTCAAAGTTATGAACAGAATAGTCGCTATGATGGTGGTTTCCCAAGGACTAGTGATTTAGTTGGTTGGAGACATAACGATAAATAGAATTCAGTCAGCGCTCAGGGCTAGACAACATGAGGTTGGTTGCTCTATGGTGATCGCTTAATGTAAGGACTAGCGTGTATATATTTAATTTAAGGATTCAAAATACATTTCAATCATTGCCATGTCACAAACTTTTTAAACACCTTATTTCACCTTTGTGTTTCAAAAAGATGAAAAAACTACAAAAACACTTTAGGAAAGGTTTCTGTGTTTTAACCTAATGTGTATATGATAGACTTCTGTGTCCAGAAAGTATCATGAAGTCGTTAAAACAATGATAAATTCTACCCCTTTTACCTTTCAGCATCAATTAGAAATCAAGCAGACGATATATATCAACAGCCTAACCATACCAAAGTTAGGTTTCAAAGACAGGTGGTGATTAGTGTCATTTTAGCAGCGATGTAAAGAAAAGGAAATAAGCAATACGTGAATCGCACTGCTGAACATTGATAACAGTCGTTTAGATAGCGATGGTGATTAGTATCAGTTGTTGGCAATACCTTTTTCATTGTAAGAAATATACGCTGACGCTTTACTTTTTCAGTAAGCGTAACGTGAGCTCTACTTTTATGCAGGTGTAAAATTAAGGATAGTATTAGAAAATTATTCTCACAGTGCAGATTACACAACCGATTTGTTTTCAAGAAAGTAAAACTAACGACTAGGCAAACGGAAATTTGACGATTTTCTCAAGTTAGCCGACCATTTCTCTTCACAGTAATGAAGTCCTCTTCCCTACAAAATTTAAAAACATTGAAGTGCGTAAATAATATGATTTATTTATTAACTCGAGCCCACTATTAACATCAGACATACAGACAAACTCAACGTGGAACCCCTCACGTAAGTGTATCGGTTCAACTCGCCACACTTCACAGCACACAAGGAACATGTGAGTCTAATAAGAGTGACATAAGAGATGACAAAGTTATGTCAAAGAATAAGCAGTTTGAAGGAAGAGGTTAGTGCGAATCTTCTTGCTTCAAAAGAAGTCAAAGAGTGAATACATTTATGCCACTGAGGCCGACTGCCAGTCATGTTTTTGAAACTCCTCAAATCTTGATTCCTATGGTTCTGAGGATGTCAGATAAGTAATTTGCATCTCCCTATACAGCTCCCATCAGCAGTAAGAGACTTCATCGACTAGTACCACGTCTTGGTCTGACCACCACTAACCCTCTTTCAATCTAATCCAAATTTACCTAGCATGCCACGTCGAAGTAAGCGATGGCTTAGCATGCGCAGTACACGCCCAAGCCATTTAAGCCAGCTAAGGTTTCCAACATCATCAGTCTACTTATATACTTTGCTTAGTACCCTTCACCCGGCCTCAACGTTTCTCACACGGAGATTCCATCGAATGTGGGCAACGCTAAGAAAATATCTATGTTCAAAACTCTGTGACAACTTTACATCTTCTACTCCTAACTGTCATGTCTCAGAGCCGCAGGGGATTATCAGTGTCACATCTTTTTCAGATGGGACGTCAGCACTTGTAAACTCAAATGCATCTTTGCTCAGCTCTAATGCCTTCGATCAGGTTGATTTTTTACCACTAAATGTAGCCAGAGATGAGGAATTATTTAGCTATGATGTAAAGATATTTTTCTGATTAATTATGAATAACCAGTATGTGATACAATATTTTTCAGTCAGCTGTCTACACTGACTGTAACAAAATAATTCGTGCTTATGAATGACATTTGTTAGTCCCAGCAACTAAATAAGGTCAAACAATTGCTTCTGATTACCATTGAAATTTCATCACCTGAATCACTGTCAATTCTCATAAGTCTGATCAGATTGCCCAAGATTATGTCTATGAAATTTCTGTTCATTGCAAATATGATGGGTGAACTTGTTGAGAGATATGCGAAAATGTAAGCAGTCTACACTAAAAGAGGGCTCCTCCATTTTGTCACAATATATTGCTTGTTTCAAGCAAGGTTCACCAAAATGAACGATATTTATATGCATAAAATAGAATTGAAATCTGATGGAATCATAACTCTGTATCATTGTGTCAAAACATTAGGAAAGACGGAAAACGTAATGCTCAGTATTCTCATTTCTCATCTACCAACAATTTCCATATTGTCAAGCTCCTTGACATCCATGTTATTTCCACTGTCTATAAGATTATTGGGAAACTACTTTCCATTCTTGATTTCGGCTGCTTAGCGATAGCTTATTGATGCAATTATATACTATTGTTTAATAATAGACTGTTGTATGTTTGTCATATATACATAAATACAATTGTACAGCTTCAGAAAATTATATCGTCGAAAAGAAACATTTTCTTCGCTGAATTATCTCTTCTTTTCTCTATGACTGGATGGGCATGTTTCGTTGTGAATAGTAACAAATTTAACACTTTTTTAAACACTACACGTAAATGTTCATTCCTTCTAGCTAAATACTTCCAGTTGAATGGAAATTGTTGCCAAAAATAAATATTCAAAGTCCTCTCTTACTCAACTTTCAGTATTATTTTTAAAAAAATTCGCATGCATGATTTTCTTGGTTATTTCAATTAGTAATTATCTGTTCAAATTGAATTATCCATTGAGATAAATTTCAGGTATGCAAATCTTTCAGTTTCATACTAAACATCATTAGCAGGTGCAGAGAACTGTTTGCTCATACTCATGGATAACTCGTCTTATTCTTTCCAAGCCATGTGACTGGTCTTTTTGCAAGCGTGTTGACCCATGTTTACATTCATTTTTTTAATGTATTAAAATCTCATGATCCTCTGGGTTTTTCTGTTCAAATAAAATACATTAAGTTCCTTTTTGGTATTAATTTTACCTTTCCATTTTGATGAAACTGATGACCCTACTAATCTGATGAGCTGACAACTGATTGTCTTTAGAGATAAAGGTTAATTCTTTGAAACTGAAGTCATGCTGACTGGTAAAATTTACTTGTGACTGTTTATTTGAGTTCAGTTGTCCTGTTTCTATGAGACTATATTTGGCCGCATGTGAAGTTAGTTTATCATACTCTATTTCTATGTCTGACGCAACATATAACTGGAATAATGAGTGATTTTTTAGTTACAAATACTAGACTAGCAGTATGGAAACCCCACGATATTGCTTTGTGGTACCGAGTTTATCATCAAAATATCCCGTGTTATTGTAATAGATGATATTATCCCAGATGTTGTTCTTTACAAACGATAATAAATACTCTTCTTCCATTTTATTCAAAGATCCTAGTGTTTCACTGTAAAGTTTGATACACTATAATATGCTAATAACAATAGGCTTAGTTGTTATATAAAGAATTATAATGGCTGCATACTGTGAAGATATGTAAATATAGTTATCAGTACTCAAGAATAAACGATATGAAAATAATTACTGTCCAGTGACTAGTTATTTTATATGATCTAGTCCTAAAGGAAGTCAGTCACAACCTGAATGACTCAATGGTGGTATCTCCAGCAGCAGTTCCAGGTGATATAGTTGTGAACCAAAGAAGTGATAATATTTCCCTTGATTTTGCAGAAATGCCTTGATCACAAGTCTAAGAAAACACAAGCTTCAAGTTCAGGGTCTCGTCGTGACTACTTCCTACAGCTTATTTCTAATCGCATTAAGCTTTCAAAGTTATTTTCAAATTGGTACAGTCATTGGATTTTCAACGTCCGCTGTCTAAGTTCTGACGTAATTCCCAAATCCTTGACATTTAAATTCGCTTTGAAATCTCATCGTTCACTTATCGCAGCAAAATCCGCCAAAAAAAACATTTTTGTGGGAAAGAGTACATGAAAGCGTAGTAATGCTTGAATCTTATCGGAATCGTATAAAAAACCTCGATGATGGCATAAGATTTCTTGTTCCGGAAAACTTACATGATGTATTATTTGACTTCATGAAAGGAAGACAGGATTATTATATGAAAAAAGCCAAATTAAGGCAGATAAGGAAATTCAATGCTCTAAGTCCAAACCCTAACAAATTAAATATTATGCAACAAAACAAATCATCTAATCTCAAAGAAGTATGTAATGTATCCGATCGCGTCCTCATAAATGAGGAAAATTCACTATTATCCAAAGGATTAAACTTTAATTTAAATCGTCCACCAATGACCATACTCGAAGTCGCACCGTCATTAGAACCGGCACTAAAACTAATCCAGCAGGATATCGCAGAAGTTAGATATAAAGTCTCACATGTTCTAATTAATCAAAAACGGTCAGATATGAACATATCGGTAAAAAGGAACGTGCTTTTCGCTCTTTAAAAAATGATAAGAACACACGGATTATGAAAGCTGAAAAAGTAAACATAACCGTTGTCATGAATACATCAGACCATGAACAAAAGGTTACAGGGCACCTATCTAGTGGACCGTATGAAATGATAGAAAACAAGGAACGTGAGCCTACACTTAACAAGGTAAAACTGCAATCTGAAATCGAAATTAGGGAATGCCTTGTGGTTTAATTTAGCACCAAAAAGTTATGCTGCTTCACGCTTCTGTGGCCTTCCCAAAATTCACAAACCCAATTTTACGATTCGTCCAATTGTGGATTTTACGAATTCCCCAACATATAACCTTTCAAAGTACCTCACAAAAATCCTTAAACCGTTACAAGACAATTTGGTAAGTATCATTAGGAATTCATTAGACTACAAACATAAATTATTACAAACAACGATTGAAGATGATGAAATAATGGTTAGCTTTGACGTTGTTTCTCTGTATACTAATATTCCGATTGATGAAAGCATACAGGTTGTTAGACTTTTATTAGAGTCAGATACTTCTTTATCTCTTAGATGTAATATTTCCATCAGTGAAATCTGTGATGCACTGAGATTATGTCTGACCCCAACCTATTTTACTTTTCGAGGGGACCTTTATCGTCAAACCAGTGTGGTAGCAATGGGTTCACCTGTCTCACCCATTATGGCTAGTCTATACATGCACAAAGTAGAATCAGACCTACTTAACCAACATAATTTAAAACCAAGAGTATGGTGGAGGTATGTTGATGACACCTTCGTCATAACCAAAAAGCAAGGATTAGAAAGTCTTTTTGAATACCTAAACAACCGTTTCAATTCTGTAAAATTCACATATGAACCAGAAACAGAATTCAGAACTTTAGCTTTCCTAGACTGCAAGGCGATACGAAGCAGTGATGGGACATTTGACATTGATGTCTATCGAAAAGATACACATTCTAACAAGTACCTTGACTTCGACTCGGCTCATCCATTGGAAACTAAATTAAACGTTGCCAAAAATCTGTTGATGAAGTCGCAAAGGATACCAAATAAAGTGGAATCTCAGCAAGCAGATAGGCGACTTGTTCGGGAAGTCTTAAGACTAAATAACTATCCAGACAAACTATTAAAGAGGATCAAAAAAAGTTTATCGAATAAAAATATGAAAAAGTCAATCCATAAAGATTGGATAAGTACTATAGTACTTCCTTATCGAACATCCACTTCAGAGGAAATAAGACGTATCCTTAACAGTTACAACATCAGAGTATTCTTTAAGGTGACGAATACATTACACTCACACCTGTGTAAATTAAAAGATCCGATTCCTCATTTGGAACAACAAAACTGTGTTTATAAGGTAGACTGCAGTGAATGCGATGCCGCATATATTAAAGAGACATCACGTCAAGTACTAACACGTCTAGCCGAGCACGGTAGAAGTTCCAAAAAACCACCAAAAAATTCCTATGATCTAGAAAAACTTGAAAAAAGCTCTGCTATCGCAGCTCATGCCCTATATTCAGGTCATAAAATATCATTCGAACAGATAAAAGTTCTGCAAAAGGGTTTTCTCTCTCACAAACAGCGGACCATTGCAGAAGCTTTGCACATCTGCTCATATCCTTCTTCGGTCAACAGAAAAGATGAGTTAGACATCCCACTAATATGGCAAACATTAATGACTCGCCTAGGCAGTTATAAATAATATCTGAAGAGAAGGTAGATTGTCTAGTCCTATTACATACACCTTATTGATCTGGTATTTTCATCAATTTTACACTACTCTCTGAGTCATGTACATTCGATGAACCATAACATAATCCCATATTAGATTTGTTTATTTGATATAAAGCGCACAGTGATACAGTATTATTTACTTGATTACGTTTCGAGCATAAATTATTGCTCATAATCATATCAATGTAATCACACTTCTTTCGACATCTGATTTTATAGTCCTGTCACCTGATCTCTCTTTGTTTTTTTGTTTTTTGATTGGTAGTAAAGTTTTCCATATCTCTGGTATAGGTGTTGCGTCATTCCTATTACATGTGTTGGGTGTGAATTCGATGAACAAAGATTCAGTAATTAATCTCTCTCTCCACCTAGCTATATTAGACTTAAGTACAGTGGTTTTGTCCCATCCTATTGTGTGGTTGTGTGTTAATGAATGTAATGCAATGGCTGAGTGTTTTTCTAGGTTATTGATCTTATTGGGGTCTGTCGTTCTATGTTTAGCTAAATTCCTATGTTCTGTTAATCTAACTGACCCCGACCGGCTAGTTTGACCTATGTATTTGACTTCACAGTCATTACATGGAATTTGGTAGATTATATTATTTTGCTTAATTGGTTCTATCGGATCTTTTAGCCGACAAAGCTTACCTCTAAGTGAGTTTGTTGGTTTAAATGCCACCCTAATTCCAACCTTGTTGAGAATCCTACGTATGGTTTCTGATGTTCCTTCCTTGTATGGTATCACAATAGAGGTGCTGATTTCCTTTCTACTTATGTTGTCACTATTATTTGTATTTGTATTAGTGTTATTATTTTGCTTCTTATGCGTCCGTGTGAATTTCTTACTCAAAGAACCAAGGCATCGGTTGGTGAAATCATGTTAGGAGTGCAGTTATGCTTAACCTCGACAGTCTTCAAGTTTCAGGGAAAGATATACAGACAAACAGAAGGAGTAGCAATGGGATCACCAATATCCCCTATAGTAGCAGATATATTTATGGATAGTTGGGAAGATATGGCTTTACGAACATATAATCCGACACCTAAGATATGGTGGCGATATGTAGATGACACATTTACAGTGTTGAAATCGGAACATATCGACAGTTTCTTGACACACATAAACTCAGTAGTTAACGCAATCCAATTCACCTACGAAGTAGAAAATGAACAAGGAGAATTACCTATGTTGGATTGCAGAATAAAACGAAGGATAGATGGTGGTTTAGATACTACCGTCTACAGAAAACCAACACATTCTAACAGGTATCTAGACTTCAAGTCATCTCATCCAGTGTCAGTTAAAGCGGGTTTAGTCAAATGTCTAAATAACAGAGCTGAGAAACTCACTAGTCATTGTAAGGACTTAAATAAGGAATTGAAACACATAAAAGAAGCGTTAATAACTAATAATTATCCCCATCATTTTATTAAGAAATTCACACGGACGCATAAGAAGCAAAATAATAACACTAATACAAATACAAATAATAGTGACAACATAAGTAGAAAGGAAATCAGCACCTCTATTGTGATACCATACAAGGAAGGAACATCAGAAACCATACGTAGGATTCTCAACAAGGTTGGAATTAGGGTGGCATTTAAACCAACAAACTCACTTAGAGGTAAGCTTTGTCGGCTAAAAGATCCGATAGAACCAATTAAGCAAAATAATATAATCTACCAAATTCCATGTAATGACTGTGAAGTCAAATACATAGGTCAAACTAGCCGGTCGGGGTCAGTTAGATTAACAGAACATAGGAATTTAGCTAAACATAGAACGACAGACCCCAATAAGATCAATAACCTAGAAAAACACTCAGCCATTGCATTACATTCATTAACACACAACCACACAATAGGATGGGACAAAACCACTGTACTTAAGTCTAATATAGCTAGGTGGAGAGAGAGATTAATTACTGAATCTTTGTTCATCGAATTCACACCCAACACATGTAATAGGAATGACGCAACACCTATACCAGAGATATGGAAAACTTTACTACCAATCAAAAAACAAAAAAACAAAGAGAGATCAGGTGACAGGACTATAAAATCAGATGTCGAAAGAAGTGTGATTACATTGATATGATTATGAGCAATAATTTATGCTCGAAACGTAATCAAGTAAATAATACTGTATCACTGTGCGCTTTATATCAAATAAACAAATCTAATATGGAACTACATTCTACCACAGGGCCCAAGTTGTTCACTTACATAACATAATCCATTTTGTTATCACTCATACTTCAAGTGTTATCAAAAATACATTTATGGTTATCATTATTATTATTTATTTAAGATATATTGTCTCATCTTTAAATATTCATCCTTCCAAACTAGTAATCTATTCTTTCTCACCCTTGATATCTCACAACCCCATTGTACTTTTCATAGACGAACTAAAAAATTTCCCCACCCTATTTTTTGTTCCACCTTACTCGCACAAAGGAAAACCTCTCTGACCGAGTTGCTTATTCACTCACCTGTATTACATTGATCTTTTCTCCATATCACTGTGTAATTGGATGATTGCAAAGGTCACCACTTTGTGTACCAAAACTTGAATATTAACCTGAAAACTTAGTGTCAGATTCATACTCTTGAAAAGGATCTTCCTAGCAAGATCGAAACGTTGAGGAATAATACAAAATATTTGTTTATTTTGTTATTTGTTCTAATATACTACGCCGGGATTACACAAGTGAAAATACATCCTATACAATGAATCATACTAACTCGGTGCCCAAGTTTTTTCAAACCATCCAGTCCATTGTTGGCCAGGATACCTTCAAAATTATTATTCCTTTTAAGATTTCATTCAGCTTAGTTCAAATCCCACTGTCTGTACATTCAGCATGGACATTTTACATTTGTTTAACATTTCAGTGCCTAAATAAGCCGACTGAATTAGTATACATTAAAGTTATAAGCAGTGATGTAGACACTACCTACACCAACCTGAAAAAAATTTGATATCTTTCATCAATAGTCTTCTGCACGAAATTTATTATGAATGAATAAAATTTCACTTTTTATTGGTCAAAAATCTTGGTCAGTGTTAATTGAGTCTCCCAGTTCGCTTCATTGCAAAGAATATCACCAAAAATTTATTTTCTGGTGTTTCTTTGGTTCCATAAAATTCGCAGTGGATTTTTCGTTTGACTAAACTTGTTTATAATATTATGTTTCATGACCTCAAGTGCTTTTGTCCTCTTATTTTCTTTTTTGTTCATTTTCTAAGTATTCTAGTGATCATTTGGAAAAATTCTTCAGTACATTGACAGACTAAGTGACACGTATTCTGTTTTCTGTGCTAATAGTTGTGATATGTGAATGAAGTTCAAATTTTTAATACTGATATCTAAGACATACACTGAAAGTTACCTAAGAAAGTAAATTTCTGTCCATGTATTTCATTCAGTCGAGCGTTTTCGTTGCATGTTCAACAGCATGATAATTTTTAAGCAAAATGCAACTTAGCCTAACAAAAAATATTTTCCAGGAGTTAAAGATTTTCATAGTTAGTGTGTAGGTTAGTTATTTTAGTCAAACATCATTGGTATCATTCTATATAGGTCATTCAATAACAGACAGATTATCCTTATGTCATTTCTCTGCATGTAAGCGGTCCAGACGCATCTAATTTTTAGGTCGTGGCCAAACAATTTAGCTCATTATATTTGTGCCATGTAAAATATATTCTAGTTGACTTCTTCTTTCGTCTGATAGACACATTTCAGTAGTATCATCTTTTTGATTACGTTGTAATACTTTCAGTTAATAATATTTGATGCCTAAACTATTATATACTTGTACGAGAAAAATTGAAAGTTTCAGTCATATTAGATATGAAAGTGAAGACAGATGCCTCCATCAGTTTCACATTTTGAAGCAAGATATCAAAGTCTATAGCAGTTAAACTTGTCACACATTTACATCATTAGTAAGAACAGTGTTGTTCGTTTCCTGTATTTAAAGCCTTAATCTTTCTAATAAAACCTAAACTCAGTGAAGAGGCAATTTTTCAAAGACATAATGACTGACAATTATGCATAGTAATGACTTTTAGTATGCAATATATAATTCAACTACAGTTTCATTTATTCTAGCGAGTGTTTATGAAGTTAGAAGTAGTATTCTACTAATGTGTCTAAACGCCTAATTAGTACTTCGAACGATTATACAATACAGGAGGTCCCCATCAGCATTGATAGAGAAATTATGACTGTAAAACTAATCTATGTTAAAAGGGGAAAATAGAAAAGCCAGTTAAAGGATAGAAACAACGAGAATATTTAAAGGATATTTTAAAATTTCGTACAACACAGAAAGCGAATTGAAAATATTACATCAAAAATGGTTCAAGATGGAAATATTATTAATTTCTATAACTTTTTAGTATAACATGTTTTGAACAATCGATAACTTGTCCATGTTTTATTCTATGAAGAAGCGATTTCCAAGAAGTCGTGAAACATCAGAAATTTTATTTTCTACCACAATGAGATTTTACAAACATACTTTATTTATAATCCATAAAACCTCGCCTGGCTAACTAGCTCACTAGCTACTCGCTGGTCCTAAGCCCAAGTTAAAAGGGAAGGTTGCGCATAGGGCTAGCAAACCTACCCTGTAAAACTAATCCAGTCCAATAGCTAAAGAAACTTAAAAGCACAAACACAAACTTATTCCTCACTAGAATCAGAGAAACGAAATGATGCCGGTTAATGAAAGCCTTCGGGAAGTAAATTGGCCGATGTGTCTTCTCTTCTCTCCATGAAAGTGAGAGTAAACGTGGGGATATGGAATGTCCACACCATGTTTAAACCTAGCAGGGCTGTCCAGATTGCCAAAGAGATGAGGAGGTATTGCATGGAAGTACTTGGAATCCGCGAAAGCAGATTTGATGGAGGTGGACTCTCCAAACGATCAACTGCAGAGTCGATAATCTACTCCAATCACCCAGACGACAACCACGAGCACACTGAGTTTTCGAGTAGCTAGCTATCATGATGTCGATGAGAGCATCGAAGGCTCTCTCTCTCTCTCTCACGCAGTGGGAACCAGTCTCCTCCAGGATCATGACAGCAAGATGGGTTCAACTCAAAAGGGAGAAAAGTCACAATCATACAATACTACGCTACGCTATGCACCTACAAATAATACAGATGAAGAGAAGAAGGAGGAATTCTACAGAAAACTGCAATCAGTACTAGGCAAGACTCGAGTTGGTCACATCGAAATTCTAATGGGCGACATGAATGACAAACTGAGAGTGGACAACACTGGGAGGGAATTTATCATGGATTGAGAAGTGCTCAGTGAAGTGATGAATGAGAATGGAGAACTGTTTGTAGATTTCTGCACATTCAACAATTTGGTGATTGGAGTCAGGCAGTGTGTACAACCACAAGGATATTCACAAAGCAACATGGATTTCACAGTTAACCAGATGGACACACTAAAAATCAGATCGACTTCATCTCAATGTGAAGAAAGTGGAGACGTAGTCTACTGGACACAAGATCAGATCAAGAATGGGAGCAGATTTAGGTTCACATCACTGACTGTCTAGTGCAAGGAACCTATATTCAAAATCAAGTTGAGTGCCTTCATAGAAGTTGGTGATAGACCACAATTGAAGTTCAACACCCAGAACAGAAAACCAACTGAAGGACAAAACTACAAATAACATCTCCACGCTAGCCATTCAAATAAAATGGGAGGCATTGAGCAACATCCTTTAAGTAGGCTGCGTGGAAGAATACTGGAACTCTTTGGAAGAGACGTGAAAGGCAACCTACCTAACAGTGTTAGGAAGGAAGAAGAAGCGAGGCGAAACAAGGAGTGGATCTCGACGGACACATGAAAGCTGACAGAGCAGAGAGAGGAAGATGGTGAATCAGAAGATGAACCAGTTCAAGGATGCACAAAGAAATGGGGAACTGATTAGAAGGTATAAAACACTACACTGGACAAGGAAGTGAAGAGGACTGCGCACAAGGACAAAAGACACTTCCATGATACACTGACAAGTGAAGCAGAACAAGCTGCCGTCTGGTAGGAGAGACAGAGACCTGACAACATTGTATCAAATAGAGAGGTTACTATCTGGGAAGAGATCAACACAGTGCAGATGAAACCAATAAAAGATGATGAGGGAAATGCAATTACCAAAGAAGAGAAACGAAAGAAACAATGGGCTGACCACTTCAAAATCTTTTGAATCGACCACCAGCATCACCACCTGCTACTCGTCGAGAAATGCCACCAGCAACGGCAGAACTACCAGTGAACTCAGGCCCTCCGACAAAAGCAGAAGTATTGAATGCCATAAAACTGCTGAAATTCGGGAAAGCTGCAGAACCAGATGAAATTCCACCAGAAGAACTCACTGAGAACAGACACAGAGACGACAACGGACATGCTCACACCACTACTGCAGAAGGTTCTGAAGGCAGGCAGGAAATGTGTCTACCTGCCTGCTGATTGGGAGAAGGGCTATCTTGTCAAACTCCCAAACACGGGAGACATAAGCCTTTGCAAGAACTGGAGTGAAATCATGCTCCTGTCTTTGTCACTCCAATCAAAATATTAAGTCACATCATCCTGGAGAGACAGACTATGGGATGCGCAGGATTCAAAACAACAACCAGAACAGGCTGACTGACTGGTTTCAGGAAGAAAAAATCATGTCCGGATCAAATTGCAACGCTACACTATGCTTCATCATGGAACAGAGTATAGAAGAATGGTAGTCGACTGGATCTCTACCTCAACTTCATCGATTTTGTAAAGGCCTATGACAGCGTCGACCGAGAAGTGATTTGGCAGACATCTGCTTCAACACTACGGAGTGCCGACAATCTTTACCAACCTCATTCAACAGCTATATGAAAAGGCTACATGTCAAGTGATCTACGATGGGAAGCTCAGTGATGCCTTTGAAGTGAAGACAGGAATAATACAAGGTTGCCGACTACTATCACCCATGATCTTCCTGATTGTGGTTGACTGGATCATTCAGCAAACAGTGAGGAGCTAGAAGATGGATATACGCTGACTGGACCTATGAAAAGACGTCAGACGATAGTGATTTATTAATGACGGGCAGTGGCTAGCAGTGGACTCCAGGATGCGCATTTCGTCTTATTTACAACTCGTCAGCTGGATGTACCTGCTTCTCAGTGAGTGATGTTGTTCCCACCGGGACTTGGACTCGGCAGCGATAGCTTCAAACGCCAGCACGTTATCCACTACACCAGCGAGCCACGATAACCACCTCTTGTGCGATGAGTATAGGTTTAGTGTTATTGCTTGTATGACACCGTCGTTGATTGGACTGAATTGATCAGTCTCTGTTGGCATATGGGCTCCTATGCGGATGCCTCGATATTGCCTGTCTTTTAACTATGATTAGTAATGATGGGCGGTAGCCAGCAGTGGAATCCAGGATGTGCATTTCGTCCTATTTGAAACTCGTCAGCTGGATGGTTATTTATGTTTAACGTCTTGTCGCACAAACTCGAAGATCTACAGGCGAAAACTAACAAGTTGATAGAAGAGGCAGGACAGCGAAGACGGGACACCATTCAAGTGAATGTAGAGTAGACAGAGGGGATGAAGATACTCAGCCAACAAAAACAACAAGAAGCACCAATCATCATGAATGGGAGAAGTCTAAAAGAACTAGTCTCTTTCACCTACCTAGGCATGGAGCATCGTTTTAACTACAGGAGGTGTCACAGATGAGGATATCAAAAGCCAGCCAGTATCGGAGAGGCAGCAAGACAGGCCTTCATTCATTAATCTGGAATCACTGTGGAGATCTGCTGCACTCAGCTTAAAGTGTGAACAAGATCCAGTTTTTCAACACTAAAGTCAGTCAGGTCAGTCAGTGCTTCTATGTGATGGATAAGAGACTTGGCGCATCAAGAAAAGCATTTCCAACAAACTACAGACATTCATCAATAGCTGCTGCCTACGCTCACTCACTCGATACTGAAGATCAAATGGCGAGAATAATAAGAATAAGCAAGAAGAAACTCTGGAAACGAACCAACCAAGAACCTTTTACCCAAGAAATATGCAGAAGAAAGAAGTGGAGATGGATTGAGCATACACTGAGAAGGTCGATTAGGAACATCATGCGCCAGACCAGCCCCTCGAGTGCAATCCAAATGGGAAACGACTAGTTGGGAGTCTGAGCTGAGGGTGACATGGAGGAGATGATGTGAGGAAGAAATGAAGGCTTGTGGGCAGTGGTGGAACCAGATCCAAAGAACTGCAGAGAAGTGAGTGGAATAGAGGCATGCTATTGAAGCCGTATGTTCCACTAGGAACCCAAGGGAATAATAATCAACCCATATACCCAATGCTTAATTTATTCAGCTTTGTTAGGTTACATTTCAATCCTGAATTTACAGAATTTTTTATGGTATTTGAAAAGAAGAGACATGTGTGTTATCTGGTTCTGAATGTTAAAGCTGACTTAGCTTACGAAGTGCTCCTTTTAAGTAAATATTAGGAAAGTGTAACTGCGAAAAATACTTGGCCGAATAGATGGTCCCTTTCCGCTACAACTGCTTATTTATCTTTCTTATGATTTTAAAACTTTTCAGAATTATAGTTTTTTATAACAATGGAGATTCCGACATTCAATTACAATTCAGTAACTAAAATTACATTCTTTTAAAGAAATAAACATATTTTGTCTTTTCTATTTAACTGCTGAACATACTTCTTTTTTTAAGAGGAATAATTTGACAAATTCAGGCAGGAGAACTAATATCATCTGTAAGAAGAGACATTCAGAACAAAGAAAATTGTCTCCAGTAAATACTCTCATCAGCTTCTAAAATTATAAATGCATTTGTACAGCGTGAAATCTAACCAAGTTAGGGGCAGATACATTTTCAAAATGGATTGAAATTTAGGAACTGCAAAGAAATTAATTTTTCTTCGTTAATTTGTCAGTATTGGGATGATACATATACAGATATATGATGTGAATTGCATTGAAAAGACAAAGAATAGAGTACACTACAGTAGCATTTAGGTTACTGAAGTGAACGGAAGAAATAACGCTCGAACATGTCATTTCTGAATGCATAATTCAAATTTGATAAGCCTTATTGCCACACCCTAAGCTACATTGCGCAGTAATTGGTCAGCTACGTCTGGTATTGTTTTTGGAACACAGGTAATGACATTGAAAGCTTTGTTGCCATTTGTGTGATGCCTTGCATCTACTGGATGGTTGAGGACGAAATTTTTCACCACCCTTACTTCGCTGTTACCGAACCAAGCCGGTAAATGCTTTCTTATCCAGTGACGCATCTGCCTAATCTTACCCCTAATATAAGTCGTTGCACAGGAACAGTTAAAGTGATATATCTAAGATGAAGAACCACGATAAGGTGAGGTATCTTTAAGTCTGAGATTTAACATTGGCCAACTACTGAATGACACGCAAAGCCGACGTGTATAAAACGTCTCACCGTTTTCTCTAACTAGACATTTGGATAGGATGTCACTTGCAGCTTCTCTCTTGAACTGCAAGCAGAAACAAACCTATCTTTTCTAGTGTCATCCATTTTCGTCTACAACCAATGTAATTGATGTTAGCCTTGATGAACTTATCCGGATATGCTTTTCACTTAGAATATCCCCGATGCAAAGTGGTTCTTTTCACACACATTAATTGAAACATATCGATCTTACTCTAAATGTCAGGTACCTGATTATATCGCGTTTATACGTCATCAGCAAGAAGTTGAAGAAGCACGTATACTGTGTCTTAGACGTCGGCTTTCTATATATCCTTCTGTGTGTAGAGTCGTCTTTTCTTGTCATTAGCACATCAATAAAATGTATGGAATTACTGATTTCATTTTCGTATGTGAAATGAACTTGAGGGCTTTTGTAATGCCGCAGAGTAAAATTAATAAATATGCACTTATCAGAAACAAAAACAGCACCGTCCATATATTTGCAAAACAACTCTATATTGGCAGCTGGATTTTTCATCCAACCAGTAAATTAAATCTCGCCTCAATATACTGATTCAGCAATCAAGATGGGAAAGGGCTTTGCTTCTAAGCGAAATTCCTTACTGTGGGAGACTTAATGATGACCAGATTTTTCAAACGAGATGGTGGTTATGAAAAACTGAAAAATTTAATAGGCAACTCAGACAAAAGTCAATGAAAAATAAAAATTACCAAGATCCTTCCATTTTTAAATGTATGTCTAGAAAGTCTCACTTACATATTTTTTTCTCTTTGCACACTGGAATTCAAATCATATTCAGTCTTGAAAAAAAAATACTTGTAAAATGTTACTGTTTAACTGAACATCAACCCAGTCTCTGAGTAGTGATGTACTTTCCGAAAAAGAGTGAGAAATTTGATTCATGACGATATTGAAAGTAGGTTTACCATAAAATATTTAAAACACAATTTCAACCTGCAAGTGTCATGACTAAATTTTACCTACGTAACTTACTTCTCTCTTTTTATGGAATTCGTAAAGGTGAATCTATAGCTAGAGGCCATTACGCAAGCAAACTAAGATGAATAAATTATGAAACTGCCTACTGAAATTCTAGGTGATTCTCAAAAAACAAGAATGTTGAACAAAATAACCTAGTAAAAAAGTGTAGATAGGTTTACTGAATAGTAATCATTCTTATACTACTGAAAATGTATCATTTGTCATGCAAAGAGTGGGCAAAGTGATTTATTGGTTTATTGAAAGATTTGAATGAATTATGAGACAATTTCTTGATTATTTCGGTATGAAGTGATTATTCTGACTCACTAACCTAGCAGATAGCTCTCCGATGCTCTAAACGATGGGTGTTATGTTCGAGTTCCAGAGGGAATACCTGCATTCCAGGCAAATCCAAATGACGGGTCTTAGATAGAATAAAACTCACTTCCCGGATTCCACCTCCAGCCTTTATCCATCAAAGCCGCAATTACATCCCTCTTTGTCCTAAAAGGAGTAGGATACCATGATACCCTTTTGCCAAATTCTGTGTACTAACGAGTTCTCCTGCATAATTTACAGTCAAATCAGAAGATAATGAATGACGATGCAACATTAAAGGTTTCTTTTCATTTCTTTAGATATCTCGCCCATCATAAACGTTTAAAGCGAATCCACACCATATTTGTAATGAGTGAATTTTAATTCTTGTTAGGTATGCCGTCGAAAGAAATATTCTTTCTACCGTCACCCAACCGTATTCACTATAAACTTACATAAAAAATGTCTCCTGCTTACGGATGGATATACATCCAAGTGAAATCGCAGTATTTACTAATACTCTGTGATAAACTGACCATAAATTGTAAAGGGGAAAATAGTATAACAGCATGCATTAAGAAAGATTATTCTTAAAATATTTCGTTCTTTTATCGTAGTCAAATAACATCTGTTAAGCGCACCCGGTGAATACTTCAACTATCCAGACATAATCGAAGACTGGATTCCCTCTACAGTTGCATAAGAATATACATTCTTTTCAACTCTTCAGATGAAAGCAATACACCCTACTTCATGCTGAAGTCCACTTCAAATGTAAACATGGTAATGATAAACGAAGTTGTAAAAGGTTGCCGTTTTCATGATTTAAGAGTAAACTTATCTTTTAGCACATTTCAACATCACCTGGAGAAGATGAAATCGAAATTTATCTGCTAATGAATTTTTACGAATGTGAATATTCATGAGTAAAGGAGTACTGCGCTGAAGACTTTTATCAAGTAATCGATAGATTATATGTGAAAAGAAAAAAACTAATGACACGACATCAGCTGACCTCTTCGGTTTGATTTAAAATCAATTAAAAGCATTTTGTATTCTTAATTCACATGCAAAGAAGTCAATTGAAAAGGAACTCAGGGAACTTTGAATGGTGACTATAAATAACTACGAGTAGTATTAACTGATAAAGAATGTCGAAAATTCCTAAGAAATACTATAGTTTATATATATATATATATATATATATATATATATATATGTATAAGTTTTGACATAATCCCAGCGAGTTTCTAAAAAATTTTAACGACTTCTGAACGTTTCACCTTCTTCAGTAAAGTGTTTGGATTTCTAATAAACACTTAAACATGTATAGTCAAATGGTAGATACAATAATTTTTGTTTAATTAATCGGTTGGCTGATTTGCTGTGCAGACTTGTAATTAGTCATCACAAGGTTATGCAGTCATTGTAATTTGTCTTCAAAAACAATTTTCAGAGTATCGGTATATGCATATGTATATGCGTTTGGGAATGTAGGAGCATCGTTTGTTGTTTTTCCATGAAAATATGAGAAGGTATATTTATTCATAAAACATCAGTAGTTTGTTTTGAAAAGTTCTATCTGAAATGGTGATTTTTAATATTTTTGCTGAAAAAAAAGTAATAAGTCTGTTCCTACTTTTCGGTTTCCTGAACTTTTTGTCAGTAATATTTACAGTTCATGCAGGCAGTCTTTCTGTAAATGAAGGAAGATCGCTTCCTAATATGTCAATACTATAATGGTTATTCTTGTGTTCACCTTCGATAGCATGCTTTGCTACTGTCTTTCACCTTTCTAAGCATTTGAATTCAATTTCATTTATCAGTGCGCGTTGACCACATACGTTGTGTTCATTTATCCTAATTTTCAGCTGTCTACAACTTTCGACTATATGACTGGCATCACATTTTATACATTTTATCTTATGCACGCAGTTGTTCTGTCTTCTTTGAAATTACTTCCTTTACTTTGACCAAAGCTTTTTCGAACAAATTTAAAGGATTGAAATAAGCCTTAATATCGTGCATAGTGAAAGCTCTTTACAGTTATTCTGAGGTAAGTTTTCTATCTAGAATTTTCATAATTGATATCCACGAGTCTTTTTATTCCTCATGGTTGAATTTACTTGCTCCTTGTTCTTTTTACTGAAAATATTGTTCAGAAAATGCTATGGATAGTCATTTTCTTTAAAGATTCTGGATGCTTTTAAAATTCCAGTTTCTATACCCTCTGGATCCGTAACAGTAACTTTAGCCCTATTTATTAGGTTCAAAGCTAATTTACTTATGTTGATGGAAGGTTCAGATTTTAAATTTAGATAACTACCAGAATGAGCAGGATTTTTCTAAATTCTACTTTCAGATTTCCCTCCTGATGTTCTCTGGACTAGACAGTCTAAGACATTTAAAGTTCATTTATTTGATTCGGTTTCATTCGCGAATTTTATGCAACATGACAACAAGTTTAAATGTTGCAAAATCTTTCATGTTCTGATTTTTATAACGATGAAAGTATCATCTATATGCCTATTTTTTATATTGATTTCAGCGTCGGTTTGTAACAGAAAACTTATAAATACTGTAGTAAGCTCTGAAAAGATGAGACAGTTATCCACTAGAATCATATTGATTGCTTCCTATAAACCAGACGTTAAAGTGAAAGCAATTAGTTGTGGTAAACAAACAGTATGCGTCAAAAGCCGAACTCACCTAAAAATAAGTATCTGACAGCGACACATATTGCGCTCCTCATTCTAATGCTCTACAAAGAAAATGATGAAAAACAGTATTAAAAGCTTGAATAAATATCATGCACATCAAGAGTCATAGAGATATCAGTGAGTCAAAATATTTCACTCAATCTAAAAAGGGTTCCGTTCCACCATCTTCCATTCACTCTAACTCTGTAGTATTTACTGCCTCTATTTATTGGTTTTCATGAATTTTAACTATATTATTTAGTACTGAATTCATTCGCTTGGCTTCTTGATGCACGTGGAATAATAGTGAGGAACAGAAGAATAATCCTGACGAATGTCCTTTGCCTAGTAAGTCAGTAGTAGTGGAAGCTATACTAATTAGGAAATACTTTTGTGCTCGGAACTAGAATTTAACAGCATGTTAGGTAAATTAAACTAAGTCTCAGGACTAATTCAGCACAAACTAGTCAGCAAAGTTATTGTCATTTTCGAAGTCTGGAATAATTACATTAACCTCCGTTGGCTTTCTTTATCAGCTGTCGTAGACTTCTGCTAACAAATATCATTCATTTTTTATTCGCCTTTTATTTGCATGCTGCTCTGAAGTGTACCAACTTGACCCAATATACTTCTGTGGTCTTCTGTAAATGTGTCTGCAGAAATATCATTTCACTCAGTTCACCATGAGTGTTTTCGGCATACTTCAATACAGAAAAGCTGGAGAATGTGGTTATTTGCTGTGATTTTGTCAGACTTTCTGAATGAACGTGGAAAAATTAAATTTTTATTTGTTACACTGGTGTTTTTAAATGCGCGATTTATACTTGGGTTTCTTTGACTTTTTCTACGTTGCGTACTTAAAGTAGTTATCAGGATGTTATTTACCCATGTTGTTTCCACCTTAGTACTAACTAAACTGATATCTTTTTCAATGTTTATGAGTTGCTCAGCTTATTTAATAGTCTTAATTCCAGCTTTTGATCTGTAAATCCTTCATTATATGACTGAGGCAAATGAGTTAATCAGTCCAACAGTACTATCCAGGAAATTCAGTAAACATTAGTGACAACTAAAACTGCATTTAATTGTGAAAACCAATGGAATTCCACCTGAAATAAAGATGTAAGCTAACCTCGCCTGGTTAACAAATATGCAGAAGAAGGAAGTGGAGATGGATTGAGCATACACTGAAATGGTCGATTAGGAACATCACGCGCCAGACCAGTCCCTCGAGTGAAATCCAAATGGGAAACGACTAGTTGGGAGTCTGAGCTGAGGGTGACATGGAGGAGATGATGTGAGGAAGAAATGAAGGCTTATGGGCAGTGGTGGAGCTAGGTCTATAAAACTGCAGAGAAGTGAGTGGGATAGAGGCATGCTATTGAAGCCGTATGTTCTACTAGAAACCCAAGGAAATAATAATAATAATAATAGATGTAAGCTATCTAGCTCAGAGGTCGCTAAAATGGTATTCTGAAAAGAGAAAACCTTGACAATTTCGAAGATTTTCAGCAATTTATTTACTGAACTTCGTGTAACGACTCCTAATGGTTAGATTTATCTATATTTAATTTCACTATATCCAGATGGTGAGTCTTAAATAGGACAAAACATAAGTCTTGGATTACAGTGACAGCTACTATCAAGCAAACTTCATCATGAAGAAAATTCTAAGAGCATTGGGGCATCTATTCAAGGAGTTTAAGTACAGACAGAGACCGAACAACTTGATTAAGTATAATGGTCAGCGGAAAATGCAAGTAGCAATAAGTAACAAATGGTGCCCATTTCACTGATAGCGACTTCCTCAACTCTATAGATCAGATGATAACACTGATGTTTGAAAAGATGGGTGTTGAACTCAAATCATGAATGGGGCGCCATCACCTACTAGGAAACTGGTATATCCAGCTGATGAGTTTTAAGTGGGAGGAAAAAGACGTCTTCGATCACGCTGTTAGTCACCACTAAGCAAATAAAATATGCATCTATGTTTGTCATTTGAAAGCATAGTCGCTTCTCAGGAACTGAATCCTGCTATGCGCATTTGTACGTCAACCAACATTCAGTAAGTACTATTATTTCACGGTGTGACTGACTAAAAGGAATTACAGTCTACCATAGTGCTCTAGTTTTATTCATATATTAACAAATTTGTATGTTTCAAAGTTTGGAACTGAAATAATTTAAAGAACAGTCTATAAGAATAAGACCTAGGGAATTGTTATGCAACTAAAAATGGAATTTATATTTGTGTGGCTTTTCCTATCCGGAACCCTTTGTCATGCAGCTTGTAATGTTTGTAATGTAGCTTCACACTTTTCACGCCAATAAATTATAACCTACACCGCATAAAAAAATTTAATAGATCTGACGACAGTGATTATCTTGAACAATTACGGAGAAAAGCCGAAAATTATTCAGTTGCTATCTTTCAGAAGAATAATTTCATCAAAGACTCTTGTTGATTTCATCATCAACGAAGCGTTATTCTTGGAAACTTGTAGACGGACTGTTCACATAGAGAACATCTCAGAAACTGCAACTGGACTGTTGAAGCCATTGGTTTTCATTTTTGTTGTCTAGTCCAAATGACATGATCGGAAAAGAAGACATGTTCAGTATCACTTATAAAATTACTTGCAGCAGTCATGAAAAATACTATGTCGGACAGTGGTTAATCTTTTAGTGTTAGTCTACACGAAAAGTAACTAGCAGTGAAGCACCACCATGTAACTTCGTTCATATCAACGCACTTTGGAAATTAGAGGTATGAATTCGATTGAGAAAGTGTGGAAATCATTGACAAATCAAATACAAAGAATCATTGACAATTTCCATAAGTCAACTCTAAGGTCAGTCGAAAATCAATAGACATCCTGATACCGGTCCAGTCCATTAACCATTGAGGAACACAAGAAACATCGAAAAGGTCGGAGTTCAGGTCAGTGAGACAATATTTTAAAAGAAACTATCAGTCATACCCACTGTCACTAGGACAATTTGTTTACCCATTTGGGAAGGGTTTTTGGTATCTAACTTCTTTTTGAAGCACGTACTGATAAATGACAATGAAAGCTATACGATAAAGCCATGCATTTCTGAGAACATAACACTACCAAAAGGTAGCCAGTAGTAAATTCAACATCCCTCGTTTATTTTCACCAAGGATTCGTCATCTAGATTTATCTACATCCAAAAGAGAGTAGTGATGATCTCAAATAAAAAAAGCTAAACTCAGAATACTAGTATGGACACCAGCTGTTTATTAGGTACTATTTCGAGTATACCCTCTCTGTTCATCCCGAAACCAAATCAATGGATGAAGACTTACATCCTTAGCACATCACGCGGCATTCCTTTTACGCATTATTATAACACACTCCCCAAAGTATGACTACATTACTTGTTGTGGAAAAAATCAATATTTCTTAAAAAATTCATACTACCTACTATGAAAATGAAATTTGATGTAGTTTAACAGAGTAATGATATGCTGTAAGGATTTTACAACCAATTATTCAAGTTTTCTTGCAATTTACCAGAAGATCCTACGATATTAAAAATACGTGGTTATATTTCGAAATAATTTCAGATTTATCAAGATGGCAACTGGTAGTATTCTGTTCCTAACTTGATTATTTTCTTGAATAATGTCACATACTACCAAGTAGAATGCAATATAAGGTGACAAATATTTAAAAATACTTAGTTTTGCTCCTACTTCCGTTAATAAAGAATAGCTAAATGTAAGTTGTAAATATGCCGTAACAAGTTTGATATTGTATTGATGAACTACTCAAAATGTTCGTTGGAATTCATCATGGACTGACATCAGTCGAAAAAATATTGGAGACCTGAAAGCACTCGACAGCTGTTTCATCCTAGTAAGGGACTCCTCAGCAGCACGCACCCACAAATCCACCAGGGATTAAACCCAGGACCTACTGGTCCCGCAGTCAGCCCGTTACCATTGAGTCATTGGGTGCCAATCCAATGGTCCATATCTCCTACTTCTGTTAGTCCACAATATGGTGCAACCTCCATCAAGTGCCGTCATTGAGTAACTGTCCTCATGTTGGACTTGGTTGGCCCCACTGGTCACGACTTCTTACTAGAACTTCGGGAACCACATCTCAGGGCTTGTGACCAACAAGTGCTAGAATTATTCAATCTGGAGGTTTTTAAAGATTTACTAATTGATTTCAGGTTAGAATTCGTCATTGACTAACATTGAGGAACAGTTTCAGGAGGTGATTCCCGAAGTTACAATGAGAAGTCATGACCAGTGGAGCCAACCAAGTCCAACATGAGAACAGTTACTCAGCGACGGCACTGGATGAAAATCACGCTATATCGTAAACTGAAATAAGCAGGAAATATGGATCATTGGACTGGCACCCAGTGGCCCAATGGCAACATGATGACTGCGGAACCAGTAGGTCCTGGGTTTGATCCCTGCTGGGTATGTGAGTGCACACTATTGAGGAGTACTTTGCCAGGACGAAAGAGCTATCCACTACTCCCGGACGATGTCAGTTCGTGATGAATTCCAACCTGAAATCAATTAATAAATCTCCACATAACTTCAGATCAAAATGTTTATTTTAAAGTTGGAAAAATTCTGCAAGTTGACGGTCTCTTCTTTTTATAAGTGTATTTCGAGCCACAATACAAAATGCTGTGCAACACTCATTAGTACCCTATAGAAAAATTGAAATTGCCCTTACTCAATGTCATATTGATTATCATTCTGACTCTCTGATATAACCGTGATTTGAAAGACTAATGTTAATACTCGAAAGGCAAGAGTAATCCTGACTCGACGGCCAGCGTGAATACGATCAAGAGGTAATAACGCATCATGAATTCACATGGCTACAGGAGTGAAATAAAAATCTCTATCGTATCGTATTCTCGGAGCTTGATTGTTTCTCCATGAACGCCTGTGTCAGCACGTTCTACCGAAGAGTGTCAGATATAGACCACCGACTGACTGTCCAATGGGATGAAAAACAGCTGCACAAAATGGAAGACAAATAGTATACACGATTGAACAACCCCATCTCAGAGAACACAATACAACCCAAACCATCCACCTGAACTACAAATATTCTCCACCATTTCGAAATAAAAATCTGATCAGCTCAGTTGGTAGAGCATCGGGTCGGAAACCCGGTGGTGTCTTGTTCGAACCCCGCCACGGCCCAAATTCCCATTTACTCTTCAGTTGTCACGCAGTATCGATTTCATAATGGTAAGCTAGATAGATGAATCACTAAATTCAAACTTAGATATCTAAAAAACTGATCAACCGTTAGTTTTCATCCAAAAAACCACTATCTACTGAACTTATTGAAGGTTTAACAAATACCATTTACAGAAATGTCACAAAATTTTCATACGATGATAAAGTTGAACAGAACTCGTTAACTAGATAAGAAATTAACTGGACATCTGAGTGACCTTTATTTTTATAACTTTATCAACATCAAATGAATATAAAAGTACATAAGCTCGTCAAAACCTACTAAAGGTCAACTGAATTTTACCAATATATTAATTCTTTAAGAAAAAGAATGTAGAAAATATCTCATTAATACAATATACCTACGCAGAATGGTGAACAACAGATGTTAAGATAAGCTTTTCTTTCAAATTTTAACTCTCCGAAGAATGAAATAAGCATAACTAGGTGTAAAACATTCTGTTACCTAATCTGAGCAACTACTTGAAAAAACTCTACACATTTTTCGTAGCAGTATTCAACACGGATTAATATCTCTTGGAGAGCCACGAAAAGTATGGGAGCACCAGACAGCTGTTTTGTCCTGTTATGCGACTCCTCAATAGTTCGTACACTAAACCACACCTTACCCGGGGTCGAACTCACAGCCTTCACGTTTCGTGAACAACACGTTAATTATTCAACCACACAATGACAAATCACTGGCCTACCTATTTCTGTCACTTCGCAATATCAGTCCTAGATGAATATTGTCTTAAAATGAATAAATCCCAACAAACCTCAGTCTAAATTCTTCTTTCTGCTACTTAATTTGAATCTACTGAATACTGATATTTCATTTAACTAGTTTTTTAGTAGATGAGCATTTCAGTTGTTGTTTAGAAGTTATGTCCTTGTAGTTTCCGCAGACCGTCCACTCACTGAGTTGACTTCAGTGGTTCTAGTCTATTCTATCATATTACGGTATATTTTAAAATAAATTGCAGGTCATTGGGTTAAACAGACACTTGAGAAAATAACAGTATTTTACCTTTTAGGTTTCCGTAGTTAACTAGACAGAATTTATCGGCAACTGAGAGCATGTGCATCGTTGTTTGGATGTCTCAGTATTCCTGATAATTTAGGTATGATACTAATAATAGCTGATAAGTTCTATATAGGACTAAACTCTCTTCCTGGATCCCACTGTTAGTCAGTATTCATCAGAGACAAGTGATTATCAGTATGATCAGCTTACGTTCCGTTACTAATTTAATATTCTGCTTCACTCCGAAATAAACTCCATTAGGTAAAGTACCAGAAATCATAACGTACAGATGGAGTTGGAAAAAGGTAATCAACATGAGTTATTTCACTTTGTCCACACAAGTGCATGCTTAATACAACTTCATTGTAATTGTCCACCTTTAACCATGGATATATGTAATCGTAACTATAAATCCTTCAATAAGGTTTTGAATTGAAGGTAGGTTTCAACATGGACTGACACAGCTTGGAGAAACATTCAAAACCTGTGGGTGCTGGACACTTATTTCATCCTAGCTTGCAACTCTTGAGTAGTGTGCACCTGTCATTCTGTGGGGGGATGAAACTCAAGACCATTTGGTCACACAGTGAACACGCTGTCATTCAGCAAATGAACTGGGAACTAGTGGTCCACTTCTGCCTATTTCTATCAATTCTTATATTGTAAACAAACTTCCCTCAAAATGTTAGTAATAAGAGAACATTTTGTATAATAAATTCTTTTGGAAATTCTACTGAGATGTATCAGCCCTTGAGTGTTCTAACCAGGAAACTTTGATTTAAACTATATGCTGATAACCATACAATATAGGTGACGATAACACTAACTCTCTATAATCCTTAACATCACAAGTGAATTCAAATCCATGTTTTTTGTTTTTTTGTAAACAGTTTCCCGAATTTTATTTGCTTGGTAGCGACTTGTAGGGAAATTCAGGACCAGCGTTTCGTCCTATCTGAGACTCGTCCGCCGGATGTATGTGCATCCTGGTGAGTAGTATTTACGTCAAATACTTAAAGATACTTTTGATTCTAGTTGATAGGAGGCAATCAGCAGGTCATTCTGCACAGCGATAGTCAGACACCTTCCTAGCTTGGTGTCCATTTTGCAAAATGATCCAGAGAATTAGGCCAGCATTCAGTACTAGATAGTATAAATTTGGTTGCTCTCAAGTAAAGAATCAATAAATATGTGTAGTTCTTCGTTGATCATTATACTGGGCCAAACTAATCGGCCTCTGTTGGTATATAAGTTCTGAAAATGGATGTCTCAATATTACCACAAGATTCGTTATAATCCAGTTTGCTTGTTGGTGGCTAGCAGAAGAATTCTGGGCATGTGTTTGTTCTATATGAGACCTGTTAGCTGGGCCTACCTGCATACCAGGTAGTATTTTGTTCTAACTTGAATGGCAACAATATCACCTGATGGAATGTAGGCACATGCAAGCGATTAATCTGAAACTAGAAGAGACGCGTGGTTGAATTCTAATTCTGGCCAACATCCAGAGAATTCCGGTGTATCTTAAACACTTGGTTTCTTTTTAACTTAATTCTTGTAAACTGCTTAATTAATACACTCGAATATTTCCTCTAAAAGCAAAACGCTACGCAATAAAACATATGGGCTGTATTCAACGAAACAGATTTAAGGATGTCGATTTTGACTAGCCTGGATAACTGAAAGAAAAGCTTTTTCGTGCAATTCTTTCCCTTCACAAACTTAAACAGAAAGAGAACAACAACTTTGGCAGAATAGCACGGATCCGTTTCATTTTGTGGTTTCTCATCAGTTGCATACAACCTAAAACAAATTTAGCACTAGATTACACAAAATGTTTGCATACTCTAATCAGTTTGATAGAAAACTGTCGGCTTCAACCAAATATGACGTAGATTTGAAGTCACGAAAACACGAATTGCGTGAATAAATACACAGAAATAACATGTGGAACTAAGTTTGTCCATATGATGAAGGATTAGATGAATACTCCTTTGGGAGTGCCGTTAAAGAGGGGAGGACAAATGTCGTAAAGACTCTTGAACTGGAGTGCATCTTAACTTTAACAGCTTTCGTCCCACAACTCATAAAAAAGAGCTTATGAAAACACTCTTCAACTGCAGAAGACATCTTTGTTTGAAAAAGATAGTAGAAGATGAAATGAATATTGTGAAAAATTGCCTTCGTGATTGTGGATATCCACGGAAACTCGACAATAAGCACAAGAATGTACCCACTGAAACCATAAGGTGTGATATTGTCAAGTAGAAGCTTATTTTTCTAAATCTTGGTGTTAAAGGTAATTATTTTCCCGGTAGAATTAACTACATAGTAAATGTTGCCTTATAAAGGACTTATCAAGCTGCTAGGTTAATCGTACTCTGACGAACGAACAGCTCACTAAGATAATCTAAAGTTGGTAAGTCCAACTGAGTCTTCCAATTCTCATGTATATGCCGAAGCACATACATTGGGCAAATAGAAAGAAGGGTTTGTCACCGTTTGTCTGAGCATATTTCAAGGACTTTGAGACTGAGAGGTGGGAAAGTCTTCAACAGCGCTATTGGTCGTCACCTTATTAATAGTAGACATTAGCTGAACAGTGAGAAATCGTTTGAAATAATTCATAAAAAGATGAATCCCCAGTAGCTGCGTTTCGCTGAAGTGTTAGCCACTAAACGATGAAAACCAAACTAATGTGTTCAGAAATAAACAGTTGTTAGCCTGTGCCTACAATGGTAATGACTTTTGTTCTGTTGACGGTCATCATGTATTTTACTTATCACTGTCGGTTCACACAAGTTAGGCTTTTTGTTTTGCTTTTTTTATTTTACATTTCATATCCTTGACTTAATTATCTGAGACCTACTCACACCAGCTCCTATTTAACGTAAATCTTATGACTTTTCACATTTATTTTATGTAAAATTACCTAATATGCTAAATACACTTTTCACCTTCATCATATCCAACCGCCTTCCTGGAATATTCGTCTGATCCTTCTTCGTATGGGCACATTTGGTTCTGCGTACTTATTCACCCAATTCGTGTGTTTTCAATTACGTCAAATCGATTAGAGTATGCAAACATTTTGTATGGATTGGTGCCAAAATTATTTTAGTTTGTAAGCCGCTGATGTGAAACCACGAAATGAGATATTATTCTGCTAAAGCTGTTGTTTTCGTCCTACTAAGAAATGTTTTTCTTTGTATATCTTCCACGTCATCAAATGTTGGTAGCTGAAAATTTGGAATTTGCAGACAGATGGATTTGTGACAATGTGGAATATCAATTTCAAATTTCTTGCCTCGCTGATAGTTCAAGTCCTTTCACATCATCCATTTTTTACTGATAATGTATAATTATTTCATGCAGTAATTGTGAATTGTATTGCACAGAACCACACAGTTGATTGCTAGAGTTCACCGGTAGATAATTTTAATTTTAGCCTATAAATATAGTTTCAGAAATTCCTTTTTCCCCAGTACTGAACCTGTCAACATGTATCAAATATGACCTTTTTATACATAGATCTATAGTAAGCATGGAGACCATTGAAGTGATAGCTCACACGTAACTGAACAATCTCTGAAACTCAAGCAGTTGTGTATCACTCAGGTTACACTAATGATTGTCCACCCTGCTTAGCAGCCTCAAAATATGGCTTTTGATAAGAATAACACTCGTGACCACCATGAAAGATCATTTACTAGAATAATTACAGTCGGTATTTGTAAAATATCCCCATAGTATGTGGAATGTTCTTTTCGCCAAGATAATTCATGTAAACCTTCTAGCTGAGTTGTAATTTAGTTTCTTCGTATTCATCTTGTTTATGTGTTCAGAACGTTTGTTGGTTGGTCGTTTGGCATTCTGACTTTCTCCGGAGATGCTTGTGATAGTGAATAATAGAGAGGGAACAGATAAAATCTTTTTTTATAATTATCATTTTGACTATCTGAGATAGCCATGATTTGGTAGACGATTATTAATAGACGGTGGTGATTGAAAGACAAATGAGAATTCGGCCTGCGGCAGGAATCGAACCAGCTACCACCGGTTTTCCGGTCTGGTGCTGTACTAACTGAGCTATGAGGTCCAACTACTGATCAGATTATTTCACTTCCGTCACCAAGGATGTTGCCTGACTACCATTATTTTTATCTGTGATTGATGCCAGACACTCTCGCACTCATTCTGAAACGTTGTTTAACTCCATCCTTTCACCCCAATCAAGAAATTCCCATCGTCTTTTCAGTAACGATTAGTATTTTAATGCAACAGTGCTAAAAAGTAGAGGCTTTAAGTACTATCTCCTTCACAAAGTGGCTGCGCCTTTTAGAAGTGAGTTTGGATGTTATTAAATTACTAAATGTACTCCACAACAGCTCAATCTTAGTTGATTTAAAAGACTGTTGTGATACTAAGGCGATTATTCAGTGAATTTGTAGCCTAAAACTGCACCCATAAGTTAAGTTATGGTTGGCTCAATCCAGCGAAATTTCTAACTACACCATTAAACAAACTGGTTATGATAAATTTTGTTTAGGGTCAAGGCAACTCACAATAACCGATATATTACATAAGGCAATATGCAAAATATATGACCACAAACACAATATCTTTTTCAGGATGAATGCTGAATTATAGCAGAAATAAAGCATTTTATATGGTCATTCCGACAGACAAATCTATCTGAAACTATATCAGCTACGCTTTGACTGAACTATAAACCTAAAGAAGTGTCGTACGAAATACAGCTAGGATTAGGCTAATGTAGGTTTATTCTGTCTATCTTTCAAGCAGTTTATCACGTTTATCGTCCAGAAATCCAAGAACAAAATATCCTTTGACTCTCAGTCTAAGTAATTTATCGTTTACCATTAACAATTCAAGTAAAACGTTTCAATGTAATTGCAGAGCAAACTAATTTTTAATGGTCAGTATCTAATTATAAAATTATCACAATATCCTAAAGTTAACTTCGTGCAGAAATGAACACCAGTTCATTGATTAGATGCAAGCATGAGAGTAAGAATATTGTTAACCAAATACTCTAGCATAAAAATATAAGATATAGTTTCTAACACATACTATACTGGAATGAATTTAACTAAACAAACCATTGAAACTATTATGCAGATAAATAAGGCATTATATCTTCCTATGTTTGCGTCTATGATTGCTTCGCTGACGAGAATTCCAGTACACATTTATCCTAGGGTATTAAAGCATTAAACTCATATATGTTTGCAGACTCATAATATTCAACATACTACTGTTTCAACTGTATAGTCATGTATCTCACAGTATCTGTACACTCAACGCCTTAATGATAAAGAACCTGGTAAGTAGATTATTTTAATAGGAATGCATATTCAAGAAATCTCTTTACCTAACTTCCAAGCTGTTTCCTCTATAACTGCTAAAATTAATTGTAAGATACAGTGAAAGTCTCTTTGTTCACTTAAAAACTTTCACTTAGAAATTTGATCTTTTCCTGTCTGTGTAGGCCCTATAGCTAAAAATGAAAATTTGTCATCGAGACAGACCGATGTATCTAGTGTTATACGTCAGTTTTAAAAAAAACCTAATTTTAAAATGGTATCTTATACTGATACAAATCACATTTATGTAACAGTCTGACATTTGGTCCTGCTATATATACGTTAAATGTTTCAATGTGGGCTTGTTAATAATAACTTTCAAGGTAGAATAACCTAACAATGGATATCTTTCCTTTATTTAATCATATCAAAAAGCATTACAGTGTATGCCTTCAGGTAAATCATTGTCATGTTTTGACAGTTTGGTAGCATTAATTTTAGGTAAAAACTTCTTTTCAATTAATTAAGACAGCTTTCTTATATACTTCAGATTCATTACAAGATAATAAAAAAAGTTTTCTTGAAATGAAAACCTCTGAATACTCCTATTTAGACTCTAATAATCGACAGTAAGCTAAATTTGTTAATAAACAGTTTTGTTGCAAAGAAATATCATTGTTTAATGCACCTAATAAATTTCGTTAAACTAGTCTTTCTCTCTCTCTCTCTCTCTCTCTCTCTCTCTATATATATATATATATATATATATATATATATATATATATATTTGGCGCGACTTTAAAGGCCACCCTAGAAACTGATGATATAACCAATCAGACTACTCTATTTTATGAAGATCTGCCTTTACAGCCAGAATGAAGAAATGCAATTGGTTATTTCGACCAAAGCTAGGGTGACCTTCAAAGTCGCCCATATATGTAACCAAAGGTATAGGTTAACCCATAGACTAAACCGGCGGTTAATGGTTTTCTTCATGACTATTTCACATAAGGTCAACTGAATGGCAGCAAATGTTCATTGTTAATCTGTTCTCATGCATTCTTACTAATACCAAGAAGATAAAGAGTATTGCATTACTCCGCAGTTTGTACAGTTCGCTGGATTACAGTTCGAATCACATTCTTTGATTGCTTAGAATTATTCCACTGAAAAGTTATCATTTATATTGCTCATATTCTGTTTTCAGTCAACCAAAGGATTTGGCATTATTGATAAACATTGGCTAGCAGGAAAATTCGGAACATGCTTCATCCTATCTGAAGCCCGTCAGGTGGATATATCCTCACTACATTGGCCAATCGGTTCCGTTTACAAAAACCTACAACAAAACAAATGACAAATCATACCATGGAACTACATCCAAGGGGTCGATGTCGTGACTCACTGACCCGTCGGATAACTCTATGTCATTTGAATCATTTGGCGCTCGATTCCGTTTTGAGTACATCCATTTGATGAGATCACAGTAGGGCAAACTCACATCTCCTATTTCACTGCTATTCACCCTTTTTCGAAATATAATCGCCAGTTATGTTGAAGGATCAACACGGGAGCCTAAATATCAACAGTGGCTGATTAAATCAGTCCTCGCTAATCACAACAGAAAATAAGCATGATAAATTAGAGAATAACAAGTATTTCAATAAATAGTAATAGAAAATAAGTAGTTATGAAAATATAGATCTTCAGTTTCCGAAAAATATACTGAAGTTGCTGAGGCCACCAGTGAAGGCAAACATTTTGTGCCCTTTATATGGTGTAAATAATCGGAGCATATAAGTAATTAAATGCTGTAGAAAAACAAGAATAGCCTAAATTCTTCGTGCATTTCATATGTAAAGATATAATAGCGAAGCAAGAATTTAGCATACTAGGAAATCATCTAAGTTTATTCACAACATGTTCACTGTTGCTGACAGATTTCTATTTCCCTGTCAAGTACACACTATCAACACCTATAGCATTTATGTAGCCTAACACTGCACTTAAAACCTGTTCAAGTGTACTACAGTGCATACAGTAACATATGCCTATTGGTTTAATTTGATATAACACATATTTTTATAGGTTTAAGGTATTCAAAAGCATTCACCATACAACAACATCCAGGACAGTATTTACTGGTATCATTATTGTCTTCATTCATGGATAATCTTGTCATAAATTCTAGGCCAAGAAGTCAAAATTTATCCTATTACAATTATATTATCTGTTATAAAATGTATATGATAGTACAGTTTGTCTTTTAGACTTACTAAAATCGCCAAACAAACTCAAATGCCTTTTGTGTATGGAAATCATTACTCCCATAAAAACATATATAAACGATTCTACATAAAGTATTTATTTATTCGTCTAGAGCTTCATGCATTTCTTTCTGTTTAAAAAAGCTTCAAATTCATCCGAGTCCAACCGTTACCTAAAGGACGGTTTCTACCTTCACTGTGTACACGTACATGCATTATATCATAACACAATGAAGTGGATATATCTGTCACTTACAGAAAGATGCCCGTTCCTGACTAGTTTGTCTTAAATATTCTTATATGAAATGCACTTCGTTAGCATTTTTGAAATTTTGCTTCTAAAACAGTTTGCATTTCATCACATGTGATAACAACGTTTTTTGAAGACTCGAAAAAAATTGAAATACACTCAGTAACGTTGTGCACATTCGTGGATTAGGCAGTGAGCCACATCTGTTTGTGTGAGAGCTAATGATACTAACTGGGTGCCCAAACCTTGGTAGGTGGAGTAGGGTTTAAGCCGGTGATCCACTGGTTGAAAATCATCTTAAACCAATGAGCTACATCTTCAAATCTTGGAGACTACAAATGTGAACATAGAATTACACAGTTAGCCATTTATTAATGAACAGAACTGTTGTAACAGGACTATTAAACAGTTTGTATCAGGGTACGTTGATTGATTTTGTTATTACTACACACATTTTTGCTAAAAACAACCAATCAATTATGATAACGCAGAATGACATTGAGATGACCGTACAAATATTGTATGCATTCACAGATTCAAGACAAAAGTTGTATGAAACTTGGTCAACATGAACATAATTAATGATCTGAGAAAATAAGTCCGCTGAGCGAATGAGCATTTTCACTATAGTCTCCTCGGGCTTAAAATTAGAATATAAGAGTCTTGTATTATGTCATATTGGCTTGTTTATTTCATGTAGGCCTGAAGTAGTAGAACAGTATTTATAGAGCGGCTTTCTGAGCAGAATTTATGGCTCATAATCATGTTGGTCAATGCAAATGTAGACTAACAATTTGGACTGAACTAAAACAATATCTAACTGGATACATATAAAAGGATGTAATGTAATTGAATGTAAACCAGCAGTGAACGGAATAGTTTACATGAAATAACAAGTAGGCAGATAAACAAGTAATCACACATTTACGTGAACTACTTGAATTTTAACTGAGATTGAAACAGGTGGTGAGTGCAGTACGAATAACAAATTATTCATCCAAAGGGAAGCACATACTAAAAACTATAGAAATAAATGAACGACATGCATAACATCAATTGGTTGAAAACCCAATTGATATTATATCTAACTACTAGTTTAAGTGACCAAGAAAGACAAAGGGTCTAAACGATTTTTTTCTGAATACACAACTCAGGTTTCCTAGACTTTGTCGCCAACGCTTTGGTAGTTTGAGGAAGAAGACGGTCAGCAGTCTAAGACCCATTGAATAATAAAATAAGTTTCAGTAATGTCTATCATGTGACTTGTATAAACCATGTGGGAATTTTCCAAGAATTAGAGTCTTGAAGTAACCTCATTTAAGTAACCCTATTTAACTCAGACTGAGATATATATTCATGGTTCCTGTTAAAATTAAATTTACTGAATGGTTTATTGGGGAATACTTCGTAAACTTGTGAGTTGCTTATGAGCACCTGCTATATTTAGACCATGAAACAGCTAGCTAGCGAATGTAAGTAGCACGGGGATTATCAGTTATAAGTGCCATCTTTAAAACCCTTGCAGAGAAACTGTAAGATTGCATATTTAAAGAAATTACGTAATTGAGCCTGAATGACACTGCTTCTTCCGATATATTAGCCTCCTAAAATACACATTTTCACATTTGCATGACTGAAATACGCTTTGTGTTTATTTTGTTCGAAAACTATCGTATTCTGTATCAAAAACTGTGGAATACTACGGTGCTTCTTACAGATTCTCTATTCTTCTATTGGGAGATAGAATATTCTTACCAACCTGATAAGTTTTGCATTGAGAAGTAATCCAAGACATTTATCTTTATTAGGTGGTCAACATGCTTTCCTAACTCAAATATAAAATCACAAACAATCAGACACCAAAAGCATTTAGTATTTACTACCTTTCTTTCCTGGCCACCTCTGATACAAAATAGTTAGTAAGTCTTCATGAACTTTACGCGGTAGACCAGGGGTCGCCAACTCTCTTATAATGACTCTCCTAGTCTATATGCCTAAAATATTAAGAGGTGACGTTTATTACAGATAAATTTGATATAGTGACTTATGATATAGTGTGGTAATCAAAATTTTCCATAGGAAATAATCACAGGAACTCAAAAATGAAGTCAGCAATTGATTTCTATAGTATTTCCCCACCTCACTTCACCATTATAAATACTCAAGAAATTACTCATATTTAGTCACTTTAACACTGGAAACTTACCGTTTACAAATAAAAGAATAGAATCCTTCCAGTCCTCAGCTTAGATTAAAAATGCGAAGTAATCTCCATTTTTCATTTCATACTCATTACAGCATAATTTATTCATTATTTTTCTATCCATTCAAAAAATTAATTGAAGAAGATTAAAATTATTTCATATTTTATCATATATGATGTTATTGCTAAAAGTTTAGATACTGCGATTATTTAGTATCAGTATATTTTAAGACTTTACAGAGAGAATTTTTGCAAATTTCTTTGTCACACTATCTGCTTATAAAATAAAAATTTTCTCTTCCCCCTATCTTTATTTCTGTATGTCTGTTGCCTTCGTTAGTCATTGTTGTTCATGTGGATTTTCTTTTCTGCCTAAATCTGCCCTAAATCCTTTCCCTTAAACTTAGATGAAATAGCACCCTAACTAATCAAACAGTCAGTTATTGTCCTATTGTGATATGTCAGTTGTTCTACATGTGACTAAGACAAATTTTATGAAACAATGATTCAAGTCTTTTTATCGCTCCTTTACTATTTCCTTCGCCTTTATCTTCACCTTCGACACGCACAAACAACACAGACAGACAGACAGAAAACACTACATGTGTTTCGAAGTAAAAGGCAAAGGTAATCAAAAATCATTCAACCATGGTTATTTCATGTGTCCATTCATAATTACATGGAAATTTTAAAATGATAGCGATTTCTTCTAGGTGTTCACCCGTAAAAAAACATGTGTACATAAGTTTTGAAAAACGGCGAGACAGAAGACAAACAAATTACAATGTCACTTATTATGTTAGCAGTTTCTTTTCGCTTCAAAAAACAAGTCATAGTCCTCTGTCTATCATATCAATGGTTAAACTGCAAAGCAATGAAGTTTAATAAATACAAGACAATTCTCCTAGCTTTTAGTAATTATAGTTTAACAATACTAAAGTTTGGGCAGACCTCTGAACCTTTGTGCTATACAAGTTTTGTATGACAGAAATAATTAATTACCTGTACACACCAAACCAGAATGATTTCACCAGGCAATTTCATGTTTTATCAAACAGAGTTAAAATTGTATTGCTAAACTTGTGGGGAAATTTTATTTTATCCTTCTTCGCCTCCTTTTACTCATTTTATGGTCCATAAATGAGTAAAATGCTGTTTTCTAAGAAGAATTAATTATTTATCCAATGACTGTTTGACATTAGATAAACAGAATATATCGTGATGATCGCTTTACTACAACAAACTGTCCGGTTTCTTTTAGTATGTTACTTCTTTCAGCGAATACCTCAACAGCGCCAAAAGTTTCATTTTGATATTATTGGGTTGATTGTTGTCATAGGCAGAATCCGAAATGTGCGTTTCTTCCTGTTAAAGACTTGTCAGCCGATGTACTTGCATCCGAAAGAGTGATGTTTTCAAGTCGTAGTGGGAACACTTATATTTCTTAGCAGCATATTTCGTGTCAAAGATCTTGATTTGTGCACTTGGCTAGGTGATCATCAGTGGCGATCCTGTTGACACCACAGTGAGGAATATAAACTTGTAGAGTACGGTTTTTAAATGGTTTTCAAATTGATTTTCCAATTATGGTTTTGACTTTTGCAGTGAAACAAGCACTTGAGTCAAATGAGCTGAATTCCTAAGATCCAGTAAAGTATTACTTGTTTGCCACAAGTAAGAAAGGTTATCATAAATAGGTCTTCATGCAGTCTTTGTTTAGCCATGAACTTTTCACAGCAATCGATGTACATGAAAGTGTGACTTTACCCTAAAGATAGCATCTCGTTGAACCGTTAGTTACTCAATTTTACACTTAAGTGGTCTTTTTTCTACAGCAGCCGGTACGTTCGATGCATTCCAATAGTCTGATAGGAGTGATGGGTAGTAGCTAACAGTGAACTTCAAGACTCTCACTTCTTCTGATTTCGGATTTACATTTGAACACAAATGGCTTACACTTAGTGATATTGTTCCATCTAAGACCTGAACCGAGCAGCTATCGCTAGTGTACTTGACCGTTGTCCACTGAATTAGCGGATCACGATAACCAATTCTTATTCATTCCACTATGTTATAAAAAGACGCGTTGTTACTAGAAAATGTAGCATAATAGCACCTTCTTTCCGTCGACCTATCTGTTTAATTCCATATTAGATTTGTTTATTTGACTTATAACACATAGTGATCTAGTATTATTTGCTTGATGACGTTTCGAGCATAAATTATTGCTCACATTCATATCACTGATATGAAACGATCGTCAACAAAAAGATAGTTTATGTAAAAAAGAATGTTTTATTCTTGGTGTTGACATAATTTTAAAGTCAAAAAGCCTCAGTATATCATTTAGAGGATTCTGAAATAAGTTATTTGGAACTTTGATTAAAATCTCCCGTAAGCATTTTGATAGTTTACCTGTGAATAATCAATCACACGACTTCATTAATCGTAAGTGACTATTTGATTTATAAGCTTTCAGGCATCTCATATGGATTTGAAAGTTCAGACTCTGTATGTTTTAATAAAATACTTCCTTGTTGACAAAATTCAAATCAAATGTAAAGTTGATGTTCTTTTCAAATTCTGACTGTCATAGATGATACACCGACTAGAAAAACACTTTCACTTTATCATTGAAATCACATTTGTTCATAAAAGTAACGCTTAGAATTGAGACTCGTGTCTACAATCCCGTAGAAATGGATGCATATGCGAGAACTTTCAGTTAATGGTGGTAGAAATCCTAATACAATAATACACATGAGAAACACTTCAGCCTACAAGTGAAGTCTAAATTTTTTCCTTTCATAATAAGTCCCACCAGACCTACACAGCATTGCTTATCATGCGACAACGTCTGAAAATGTACAGAAGTAAGTTAATCTAGGTGAAAAATTCAACACAATTCAGTTGGTACGCTTTTACAACCAATTTAGTTATGAATAAGACAATGGATGTTTGCAATCCTTAGACATCTGGTTTAAAAAAGGTCACCAAGTTAGGTTTAGTGACTCATAAGGCATGCGTCTTTGTTTCTGTTGTTACTTCTGTAATTGCTAACTATGGTTGTAATTACACACCAAAATAATCTACTACAATAACAATATACTGCGGCTAAATTTACACTAATCAAGGAGTTCATCTAATTACATTTGAAGTAACTCATTTATCCTTAAAATAACCTGGACAGAAAACCACTGTAACTCCTGAAGTGGCACACTAGTAGTTTCAGCATCTATAATAATGACGTAAAAACAGCTTTTCAGTCTCATCTGATGGGCGTCGAACCCTATCACTTGGTCATACTATAGGTACCGTAATCAGACGATGAACAGTTAAAACTCACTTACAGGAGTATACACGAAATCTGCAAAAAAACACGGTTGATACAGATAAGCGTTTTCATTGACTGTTTTTCAAAAAAACATTTCACCGACAAACAATGATTTTTGACAGGTACCTCTATTTATAAATTCATATGCTAGAGTAAATGCTGACAATTTCTGATATTTTTCATTTGATGAAGTTGCTACATTTTCATTTAGAATTCATGATTCTTCATCTTTCATTGTCATTACAAGAGAGCGTTTTTCAAACAGTTACACTATATTTTAAATATGGTTGTTAAATATCAAGTCTGTTGCCTTTTAACGAGGTTACCACACTCATAAATTGTATGAAGAATATGTTTATGAAGTTGTTTCATACTTTTGACGAGATTTAATTCAATTCAGGATCATTTTGATCACGAGTTATTCTTCAATACTTAACATTTCGTGCTACATATCTGTTGACCGAAAGTAACAGAAATAGGTTCATAGAAAAGAATATTTTCATTGTTTTCATTTTCTTAATATTCATAATTCAAATCTTGTAGTCTGACGAGACTTCTTTAAAGAGAAAATATTAATATTGTCTTCGGTATTGCTAGCAGTTAGGCTGTTAAAATCACCTACGGCAGTTTACTATCCCCAAAACAGACACAAGCCATTTTTGGTGTATTACATTTTGCAAAAAAATGAGACCAATAAGCATGTGATAAAACAGACTTCATTGTGGATTCCCAGCGAGGACTAGCTAGTTTGAATATAAATACTTTATAACAGTAGTTATGAAAAACTGTCAGATTTAGGTTCACTGTATATATTTGTTTTCTTTCTTAAACTTGCACTCACCTTCATGTTAGTCATCCTTAACAATATGCGGTGCTTTCGGTGTTTTCTTATTCCTCCTCCCTCACTTTTACTGCTTTCTACTGTTCATAATAGACTCTCTATTTATCTTACGTGTCAACGCTTTTTCACCTTATGTGCTGATGTGAGGTGTGGCAACTTAGACCTCTATATAATTATGCTTGGTACTATGTTGATATTGCCTGTCTCGCTACTTCAGTGGTATCAATAAAATTTAATTATTACTTGTATTGAAAAGTACTTTTAAATAATGCCAATAAATTAGCCTAATGATAACATAATGCATCAAATTCTTATATTTTATTTCATTCAGTAAAATCCAGTTCCCGATATAACTTACTACTTTGTGTATAACTACGACCAACTACCTGGATGAAAAATGTCTGCTCCACTGAGTATACACAAGGTAGTTGGAGAGTGATATGGACTGGGTTTTAATGTTCGCCAAAAAACAATAAAAATAGTTTATTGAATTCCTTACTTAGTGATCTGTCAGTGATAAAAACGTTCCATGGACCTAAAAAACTTGCTTCATTTCATTCAGTAATAAACTGTGGAATTAGCTTATGAAACACCAAGACTTAACTGATTATCATTTGTACTCAAAAGAAAAGCCTGTTAACTATTTATGCGTTGTATATTAATTCAGTGGGTACAGAGAATGAAATACATTACAATCTCAGAAGAGGAATAGGCAAGTGTACTACAAAAAACAGGTGTATTCCTTTTTTGACTGGCTAATCACAGACATTTTAGAGTCCAGTCAACAGTCAATAAAACTTCATCTCTACTTAACTTCTATGTGAAATGAGATGTGAAGTCCCGGCTGGGCAGACAGTATGGTTATGATGAACAAAGGCCTACATATCATACAATTATATGGCAGGTGGGATAAACCATCGGTGATTGAAGTTAAAAACTCCGTTATCAGTTGGATATCATTGGTCACTTGTTAGAAGTACTCATTCGAGGCTTTCTACAGCCTAGGTTTTCATTTCACCTTTGAAAATCACTGCGTATTAACAACATTAGTATTACAAACCATGACTACCGCAGATAATTCTATCCGAATCAAAAAGTGATACAAAGTACAATGCACCATTCTCTTGAGTCACTTAAGTCACTGTTTTCATATAACTTGAGCAATAAGCTGCAGTAGTGTACAAAAGGGAAAAAATGAAGTTGAATTACGTATGGATTTAAATTTTTGCTGACGAGAAACGATACTAGATGAGTATGTATCATACTAACTTTCAATACATTGTTACTCTGCATCCAAAGGTTGGACAGAAGGTCATACAAGTATTACCTACTATAAATGATATGAAGTTATAATGATAACCAATGGCTGCATTTATTGGTCATTGCACTTTGACCAATTTCATGTTGTATAGTCCTGAATGCTAACCGGTTTCCATCGAACATTTTGAAGTATGGTCAGCAAATAAGAAGGTATAGCATCAGGATGCATAAACAATTAGTTTGAGGTTTACTTTTTCCATTTCATTTATATCCGTTATCAAATATAACACCATGTTGAATATTTCATTTTTTAGTCTTGTTCATGTCTCCTATAGGCCGTTGGACTCCTCTTTCGTAGAATGAGTATATTGTTCTTCTTTGAAGAATAGTTGAAAATGTTTTTGATGAATGGAGCCACCTTGTCTCTATACTACAGAAGAAAAGTTGAGTATAATCTCATAAAAAGACTATCAGTAGCAGAATGATGCAATAAGTGTAGAAAATATCTATAGGTTTTTATTTATAGCCAGTTAAATCTAAATTATTACATCTCAATATTGGAAAACACCTGGAAATTGGACCTAATACTGTCCATTATCACAAATGAAAAGCCCCTATGAAGTGTATAAACCTATCACATCATAATTAGTGAGTTTACTTTAAAGAAATATATCATTAGCATGGAACTTGAACACTGTCGTAGACTCACTGATTGGTCGCTGGAATGTAAACATTTTCATGTTGTCTGGTCTTGAGTGCTGACTGAATTCTATCGTGCCTTTTGAAAGGTGTCTAGCAAGATTGGAAGTACATCATCAAGATGGACTTTGATGGATGCCAGTTGACAGATTGTGATTACGTTTTAGGCTAGTCTTCTTCGTGTAGGGTTCGATGATAAATGAAAGACCACTACAGGTTTATGATCAACATGTACTCCTTACGGCACCTGGTAAATAAAACTGTCACTGTATGCTATATAAAAAAAACTGATTTATTATTGAGGAGAAACATAATCTATAAGAAACAAACCGTGCAAATAAGAATTTATCACAAAAAAACAAAATTCAAATGTAACAGGCATATATTAGATGCAATATTAGAATCAAATTGTACGTTTTTCAATTGAAAGTTGATTAAATCACTTGTATGTTGCTAAAATAAGAAAACTCCTCTTGTTTGTTGGAGATCAAAAAGTAGGCGTAAGTGATTTATTCTTTGAATTATCATAAATTACCGGTTACTATTTCACTCACCGACTAAAAACTTGGATGATACAAAATGCAACCATTGATACTATAGCGTTGTGCCATCCGTTAAAGGCTTTTAAGGGATCTTGAACGTACCGATAGGAAAAACTAGTTAATACTTTGTAATTTTTAGTAGTAGAATAAAAAGGAATTATAGAGAATATAGTTGTTTAACGAGATGTTTTAGTAACTTTTATTGTCTGAAGCCAAAAAAAGATGAAGACATTGATCTGTGTCTTCATACCATTATACAGCTTCAGCTGTATCAGTGACTTAAATAAGCATTCAGATGGCCTCCCATTGACTCCGCATTGGTTATATGAACTGCTGTTGAAAGATCCACAAATCAGAGTTTAAGAACAAAAATAAGGCACCAGGTTCATAAATTTCTTGCTACATCAATTGATGGATACTAAAAACTTACTTGGAATTAAGCAGAATATTGTAGGGAGTTAAGATAAAGGTTGTGATTAGACTTTCGAGCGTGCATTCTAACTGTAAAGTCAAATTCAGTGTAGGCTTCTCGTCCATAGATTTCTCTGCTTTCGGAAATACTCCTTTTCTTTCACACAACTAGGAAGCAGCGCGCGACGAACATATGCGAAATAATTCACATTGATTTCAACGAACTTATTCCAATCAACATTTTGAATAAAAGCGTCAATATTCAGTGATGTCCTTCAAGCATTCATCTTCATAGTGATTGATCATTCAGAGTACTTAAAAAGTTACTCCAAAACGACATAATTCTCTAATTCCACCAGTTAGTTTCTAAAATGATCGTACATATCAAGAGATAATTTAAAGATTGCTATGTATCCTATGCACTCGAAAATGACATATTGGGTAATAATGCAATTTTCAAGGTTTCTCGAAAGATGTTCCAGGATAGCGATACTCAGTTGTAATTTGTATAAAAAACTTAAAAATAACATCCTGGTTAACACCAAGTCAAAAATGAAAAATCTAAGCACTAAGTTAAGCTGCTTTTCTTGACAAATATTTGTCCATATTGAAACAGCTTAAATAATTTACTATGTTACAGTTTCTTACAGTTTACTGATAAATACACAGCCAAACACTCAATAACAATTACTTCCGTACTATTTCTGCTATTTTTGTAATCAGGCTTTGTTAACTTATGGCCTAACATTAGTGTCTTGAAATAAATTTTAACAAGAGTGTTGTTATGCGTACTTAGCATAACATCTAATTACATAAGACTTCACCTTGAATATCGTAATCATGCAGTTAGTTCTTCCTCTAATAAAACTCCAGTCACTTCGCAACTGACACAAGAGGTAAGTAGTAAGTTAGTTATAGAGCTTTCTCACCTTTCTTGTAAAAAGTAATTGGAAAGTTCAAACCTTTTACCATTATCATATCGTAGGAAAAGGTGTGATCTTGTTTAAGTACATCATATCTTGAATAGTGGTTTGGATGTTGATCCCTTTAATCTTTTCACTCCTCCTAGGAATGACCTTCAAAGAGATCACCCAATAAAGGTTCAGAAGCTGTGGTTGAATAAGCTACGAACGAAAGTCAGAATCTGTCACAAAGGTGATCAACTAATAAAACCTGCCACCACAGCTGATGATAGCGACTCCCTCAGTGAGGGATTTCCAGAAGCAGCTCGATATTTACAGTAATAGCTGCTTTGAAAATAAACATAGGCTGCTTAGCAGGCTGTTCTAAAAACTGAAGACAGAAGACCTATCCATACCTAACAAGTTTGTCCAAATAAATTATTAGCTTTTTAGGACATTATTATTATTTTCCTCTGAGTTCCTAGTGGAACATACAGCTTCAGTAGCACGCCTCCATTCCACTTTGGCTCCCAACTGCCCCTTAAGCTATCATTTCCTCCTCACGTCATCTCCTCTATGTCACCCTCGGCTCAGACGCCTAACTCGTCGTTTCCCAAGAGGATTAGATTCGAAGGCCTGGTCTGGCGCATCATGTCCCAATCGACTTTCTCAGTGTATGACGAATCCATCTCCACTTCCTTCGACACATTTCCTGGAGAATAGGTACTTTGTTGGTTGGTTCCGAGGGTTCCTTCTGATAACGCTTATTATTCTGTCCATTTGATCTTCAGTATCAAGTGAGTGCGCGTAGGCGGCAGCTGTGGATGTCTGTAGATTGTTGGAAATGCTATTCATGACGAGCCAAAGTTTTAAACCATATTGCAGCTATGACATGACATTGCTGTTAAAAATCCGGATATTGTTCACGCTTTATGCCGAGTACATCAGATCTCCACAATGATTCCAGATTAATGAATGAAGGCCTGTCTTGCTGCCTCTCCCATACTGCCTGGCTTTCGATATCCTCATCTGTGACACCTCCTGTGGTTGAAACGATGCTCCATATCTAGGTAGGTGAAAGAGGCTACTTCATTTAGGTATCTCCCGTAGACGGTGATTGCAGCTTGTTGTTGTTGTTGCTGGTGGTGGTGGTGGTGTTGGTTGGGTATCTTCATCACCTCTATCTTCTCTACATTCACTTGAATGATGTCCCGTCTTCGCAGCACTGCCTCTTCCATCAACTTGTTAGTTTTCGCCTGTAGATCTTCGAGTTTGTGCGACAAGACATCAAACATAAATCATCATCGTTGGCGAAATCCAAATCCTCTTCTGAGGTCTCTTCATAGGTCCAGTCAGCGTATGTCCATCTTCTAGCTCCTCACTGTTTGCTGCATCATCCAGTCAACCACAATCATGAAGATCATGGGTGATAGTAGCCGGCAGCCTTGTCTTTCTCCTGTCTTCACTTCAGAGGCATCACTGAGCTTCCCATTGTGGATCACTTGGCATGTGGCCTTTTCATATAGCTGTTGAATGAGGTTGGTAAAGATTGTTGGCACTCCGTAGTGTTGAAGTAGATGTCTGCCAAATCACTTCTCGGTCGACTCTGTCATAGGCCTTTACAAAATCGATGAGGTTGAGGTAGAGATCCAGTCGACTACCATTCTATACTCTGTTCCATGATGAAGCATAGTGTAGCGTTGCAATTTGATCTGGACATGATTTTTTCTTCCTGAAACCAGTCAGCCAGCCTGTTCTGGTTGTTGTTTTGAATCCTGCGCATCCCATAGTCTGTCTCTCCAGGATGATGTGACTTAATATTTTGATTGGAGTGACAGAGACAGGAGCATGATTTCACTCCAGTTCTTGCAAAGGCTTATGTCTCCCGTGTTTGGGAGTTGGACAAGATAGCCCTTCTCCCAATCAGCAGGCAGGTAGACACATTTCCTGCCTGCCTTCAGAACCTTGTGCAGTAGTGGTGTGAGCATGTCCGTTGTTGTCTCTGTGTCTGTTCTCAGTGAGTTCTTCTGGTGGAATTTCATCTGGTTGTGCAGCTTTCCCGAATTTCAGCAGTTTTATGGCATTCAATGCTTCTGCTTTTGTCGGAGGGCCTGAGTTCACTGGTAGTTCTGCCGTTGCTGGTGGCATTTCTCGACGAGTAGCAGGTGGTGATGCTGGTGGTCGATTCAAAAGATTTTGAAGTGGTCAGCCCATTGTTTCTTTCGTTTCTCTTCTTTGCTAATTACATCTCCCTCATCATCTTTTATTGGTTTCATCTGCACTGTGTTGATCTCTTCCCAGATAGAAACCAGGTTATTTGATACAATGTTGTCGGGTCTCTGTCTCTCCTACCAGACGGCAGCTTGTTCTGCTTCACTTGTCAGTGTATCATGGAGGTGTCTTTTGTCCTTGTGCGCACTCCTCTTCACTTCCTTGTCCAGTGTAGTGTTTTATACGTTGTAATCAGTTCCCGATTTCTTTGTGCATCCTTGAACTGGTTCATCTTCTGATTCACCATCTTCCTCTCTCTGCTCTGTCAGCTTTCATGTGTCCGTCGAGATCCATTCCTTGTCTCGCCTTGCTCCTTCTTCCTCCCTGACACTGTTAGGTAGGTTGCCTTTCACGTCTCTTTCAAAGAGTTCCAGTATTCTTCCACGCAGCTCACTTAAAGGATGTTGCTCAATGCCTCCCATTTCATTTGAATGGCTGGCATGGAGATGTTATTTGTAGTTTTGTCCTTCAGTTCGTTTTCTGTTCTGGGTGACGAATTTGAACTGTGGTCTATCACCAACTTCTATGAAGGCACTCAACTTGATTTTGAAAGTAGGTTCCTTGCACTAGACAGTCAGTGATGTGAACCTAAATCTGCTCTCATTCTTGATCTGATCTTGTGTCCAGTAGACTACATCTCCACTTTCTTCACATTGAGATGAAGTCGATCTGATTTTTAGTGTGTCCATCTGGTTAACTGTGAAATCCATGTTGCTTTGTGAATATCCTTGTGGTTGTACACACTGCCTGACTCCAATCACCAAATTGTTGAATGTGCAGAAATCTACAAACAGTTCTCCATTCTCATTCATCACTTCACTGAGCACTTCTCAATCCATGATAAATTCCCTCCCAGTGTTGTCCACTCTCAGTTTGTCATTCATGTCGCCCATTAGAATTTCGATGTGACCAACTCGAGTCTTGCCTAGTACTGATTGCAGTTTTCTGTAGAATTCCTTCTTCTTCTCTTCATCTGTATTATTTTTAGGTGCATAGCGTAGCGTAGTGTTGTATGATTGTGACTTTTCTTCCTTTTGGGTTGAACCCATCTTGCTATCATGATCCTGGAGGAGACTGGTTCCCACTGCGTGAGAGAGAGAGAGAGAGCCTTCGATGCTCTCATCGACATCATGATAGCTAGCTACTCGAAAACTCAGTGTGCTCGTGGTTGTCGTCTGGGTGATTGGAGTAGATTATCGACTCTGCAGTTGATCGTTTGGAGAGTCCACTTCCATCAAATCTGCTTTCGCAGATTCCAAGTACTTCCATGCAATATCTCCTCATCTCTTTGGCAATCTGGACAGTTTTGCTAGGTTTAAACATGGTGTGGACATTCCATGTCCCCACGTTTACTCTCACTTTCATGGAGAGAAGAGAAGACACATCGGCCAATTGACTTCCCGAAGGCTTTCACTAACCGGCGTCATTTCGTTTCTCTGATTCTAGTGAGGAATAAGTTTGTGTTTATCTTTTATATTTTGTTTGTGCTTTTAAGTTTGTTTAGCTCTTGGACTGGATTAGTTTTCCAGGGTAGGGTTGCTAGCCCTATGCCCAACGTTTTTTTTTAACTCGGTCTTAGGACTGGCTAGTAACTAGTGGACTAGGTATGCAGACGAGGTTTTTTAGCACAAAGTATGATGTCAATAAACCTCAGTATTCACAGTGAGCGCAAAAGATTAATGTAAAATTAAACACCGGTTATAAGTAATGAATGCTTCACTCCGAAAAGTATATCACGAATAAAACTGCATAAGAGAAATATTGTTTATACTGTACAGTTATAAAAATTTTAAGGGTAAATTTTGCATGAATAACTATCCAGCACTTTTAGATCACACCATTAATTTTCTAAAAAGAAAATGACGTTTATTTGAGACTTCGAGTAGAACAACTGAGGTCAGTTATTCTACATAAGGTCATCAGATCATTTTGTAGATTAGCAAATTTGAAATGACACATGCACTTTTATCTCATATTTCAGTCAGTCGATCTCATCAGTGGATCTAGTGTTACTGAATAACGGTTCAAGTTCATATCAATTCATTTTATGTTTCAAACTCTTTTAAATATTTAGTTTATTTTCTTCATTGAAAATTATTCTCATTCTATTAAAAATTGCTTCATTTTTAAAGGCATCTGAAATAGTATGCAGTCGCATTTTAATTGTTATTCACGAAATATAATCTACATGTACCGAATAACAGTGAGTATATAAAATGAAGTTTATCATACTTGACAGTGCTATTCACTGTGAAAACTGACATAGTCTAGTTGGAGTTACAAGTCATGGATCTGGTGTTTTTGTCATTATCAGACGTCATAACTTGTAGCTTAATTTCACCTCCAGCTACTAAACTTTGCAGTCAGTTCTACGCTTGTTATCAGGTCAAATAGTATGTTGTCTAGTTCGTTAATCGAATCTTTGATCTTAAATAAGAGTAGAAGATTCAGTTAATTAATTTGAAGTGGAACCAGATAAATATTGAATAACCTTTTTACCGTTTTAGGCACACACGTGACCTAAAATAAAAAATATAAAACATTGGAAACTGAGATATGATCGGGGTGAGCAAAATTTCTTAATTCTAAAAGTATATATAAAATTCTCTTAACTTTCACACCTGCTTGTGATGTATAAAGAGGTAAATGCCTAGTTATAAAACGTCTGAAAACAAGTATCAGAACTTCTAGAACTTCAAATGATTAGTATCCTCATTCTGAACTATAAATCAATTCCCAATAAAATAGCTTCCTGGTTGATAAGTATTCGTTGTAAAACAGTAGTTTATTTTTACCAGAAAAATGGTGTAAACAAATTAATTTTGATGTGAGTTTAGACTTTTGTGGTTATTAAACAACAAAACATTACCCTTAATATTAATTTAGAAAAAAATAATTTAATATACATGTCCATATTTTCCTGGCGACATACATATAATGATGACGATGACGCCAAGGATGATATTAGGATTTCGATATTTTTCGAAGCGCTTGATTTATTCAACACTCTGATGAGTAATTTTTTTGTCTTCATAACTGATGAGTGAAACTAAGTTAATGAATATGTATGTCATAAAGTACGTTCTAAACCAGTTAGACAACTATTTTTAATGCAGAATGCCACTGTTGTCATGGTAAACTGTTCAATAGTATGTAGTTATTAGTAGTTTTACTTTGTTTAACTAAAAAAAGAAAGTAACATTTCCTGATATACAAGATAACAAGTTCTTGATAATAAAACAGAATACAGAGCAGTTAGCTAACCAACTTTTACACAGCCACAAACAAATGGAGGCACTGCAGGAGAAAAGTGACTAAAGGCTTGTTAAACACATCAATTTCGCCTTTTTAAACAATTCATGATGCCATCTGCATCGAAAATGCAAGTTATCAACACTTCCTGAGACGATTCACGTTAGAGTGATAGACATTTGCTTTGAGTGCAGTAATCTGAAACAATGAGAAGTTTGAGAATACTTTTACAACTCACTGATAATGTGGTGTCTACTATTATGTGAAACAATGAAACATGCATATTGTTTGATAATCGTATTCTCCCACTGCTGTAATGAGTTGAAATGCTCGACTACAGTTGGCAGATGGACTCCTATATGAATGCCACGATACTACCAGACTACTCATTGTTTCAATCTGCTTGGTGCCTAGAAGTGAAGCCCCGGATGCTCGTTTCGTCCTATTTAGGACCTGTCAACTGGATGTACAAGTGCCTTACTGAGTGATGTTAATCCCTCTGGGACTTGAACACAGTACCCATTGCTTCAAATGTCAAAACGCTATCCACTAGGCCACCGAGGCAGGTGCCTAGTGGATAGCACTTAGGCATTTTAAGCGATGGGTACGGCTTCCAAGTCCTAGTGGGATTAACCTCACTTAGTGAGGCACTTGTATATCCAGCTGACAGGTCCCAAATAGGACGAAACGCGCATCCTGGATTCCAGTGCTAGTCATCAAGATCAATATCAACTAGACCACCAAGCCACGATAGCCACTTTTTGTGCGATGAGTATAGTTTAATTGATTATGATTATCATACCGTCGTTACTATGATTAAAACACAGGTAATATCGAAGCATCCGCACAGGAGCCCATATGCCAATAGAGACCGATCAATTCGGTCCAATCAATGACGGTATAATGCAAACAATTATACTAAAAGTAACTGAACCTAAATAATCATTTTGTAGAGTTAAATGAGCAGATTTGATCACAAATAAAGCTGCCATCTAGAACCTGAATGGCTAAAATTTTTTATGTCAGTTTCCAGAATTCCGTGTAAATAAATAATTAATAGAATTATCATATTTTTTATCCACTTATTTTGACCTCAATATTCTTCTTACCTCATATCCACTTAAATCAACTTAGTTAAGGACATATGATTTCGTCAACTACTTGAATAAAAACAAATCAAACAGCGTACTGAAGAAAAAACATCTAATGTATGAAGATAAGCCAGTAATACTGATATTCAAGAGGAAAGTTAAACTTTTTTAGCTGCTTGAATCAGTGGCTGGGTAAATTTTATCTTGCTACTAAGAACAAAGTCGTGACACGAATGGATGTAGTATAAGAAAAAGAAAAAAACAAGCATAGAGACTTTTGAAAAACTCTAGTTATCCTGTTTTTCATTCGATTTTAGTGCCTAGATGTTAGAGATGATCAGATGAAGAGAAAGAAATCTAACTCATACTTGTACCGTAAATATTTTTATTATATGCCACTAAATCCAGCAACTTTGTGCAGACACCGTCAGCTATAAATCAAATATGGGAGCTGTTTTCACTGAAAAATCTAATCAGAATTTTTAACCAGTGAAAAATAAATAGTTAAAGGAGGCTGATCCTTTCTTTTTTAGGAGTCAATGGGATTGTCCACCACTTATACTCTTCTTGGAATCCCATATAGGACTCTCGTTGCCGTGAAATGACCAAGTAAAACTTTGGTCCATGCAGCTTGGTTATGGTGTAAGATAATGCTAACCGTAATTATTGCATCACGTATTGCAAATTTCACTCTCAAAAGGTACTGGTTGGAATAATTTAGGCATATACAGCTAAGCCTACAAAATAAAATATCTTTTCAAGTCCCTATAATGACTTTGGAAGCTTAGTGCCGGTAATTCAGTTACATCAATGGACCATAAATTTCTAATAAAATTACGGGGAAGCTTGAAACCCTTGAGCATATAACTTCTGCTAAGAAACTTCACACTACTACGTAACAGAAATTTCAGAAGCCTTCACTCAACTTCATTCAGTAGTAAAAATTTATTATGAAGCTACTGCTAAACCTCATAGATTGAATATTTAAGCTACTTTATTACCTGTTCAGCAGCTAGATTCACAAATATCGATTAGCTCAGATGGTAGACAACCATTGTCGTCCAATGCAAAACATATTATTGATAACGGTCGCAGGATTGATAATAAAACAGCCTATAAAATTCTGTGGAGAATCTGTCAGCAGCATGCAGTTAAATTTTGGCAAAACAATAAGAATACGTAAACTGTCTGAACTGTGTAATGTATTACCACAACTCATTTCCAGCAATCTTATCACACACGTACTGATCATAGGTATTTCTATGAAAATTCGCAAAGATAAGGGGTGGGAAAATGAAGCGAGGCCACGTACGAAGGCTGAATAAAGGCCAAATAACAATGTAAATCAATTAGGCGAAAATACTCATCTATAGAAATTGGTTTCAGATTTCAATTCACTGACAGAGATTTACTGTGATAACAGGCTGTTTTTGAACACACAAATGTGGTTTGAACTTCCTAATAGCTAAAGCCTCACAAAAAGTTAAGAATCCGTCCCCAAAACCTTGCGTAAACAGGTCTGAAGGAATTAGTAGATTTGTTGAAGCACTAACCATACACAAATTTAAGCCCCAGGTGTGTGTTTAAATGCGCCTGTTTACCTTTACGTTAAACCTACCCTGGTAGTTCTTATCTTATCGTATTACCAGGGCTGTCTTTAAATCTTATCATTCTTTCTTGATTACGTTTCTTATTGTTAAATCCCCTTGTCGCACTTGTCCTTCCCCCACTTCTAGTTTTCATATGAAATGCTTAAACAAGTAAGTGTGTGATCACATTGTTCGAAATCTGTCGAGTAAATACATCACATTTTTCAGATAATCTACGTCTCCTAATTACGTTATCCAGATGCACTAACCGGATTAAGGATTTTAAGCTATACAAATCAGTTAGCAATTAAACACCATGATGTTTCATCTTTGACCAGCCAAAACATTAAGATGAATGCTAACATTTAATCAGTTGTTGAACAGACATCATCAAAAACTACTGAAGTAATGATAAAAATAAGGTTTCTAATTATATTATCTGCCAACTACCACACATACAGAGAAAAGTTATTGCAAAGAAATAACTATCCAACAACTAAATGAATATTGGGCAAGTGAATGAAATATGTACAACCTCTTTCTCTGCTATGGCCATGGTAGATTATCGATCACTCTAAATAGACCACGCATGACGTTACTATTCTTATTTTTTCTGTCATTTTGTTGAATTCCCCATTACGTCACTTTCCCTTCAGATGCAGTTTACATTGACCATGGATAGTAAATTACCCTTTAATGTTCTATCTTTTCTTCGTCCCAATCGTCTATATTTTCTTATATTTGAATGGAATTGCTCAGATATTTAAAAAATAGGCATCTATGAAACCATGGCATCTTTTCTCCTGAGTCATATAATAAAAATCAGGTTCAAAAAGATGAGCATCTCATGTGAGTTTGATCAGGTCAGTATGTGACAAGAAAATTATCCATCCAATATGTTAAATATATCTCTGAATTCTTTTTCCTTTCAGTTGATGATTGTGTCACTTATCAAAAGTAATTTTATTACATTAATGTAGAGATTTCGGTCAAATGGTTTTTCATCAGATAACGTGAATAAATGTATAGATGAATAAACACTAAAATGATCAGTATAATGGACACTTAGAATTTAGAGATGTCCACTGATTTCTTTAAGATCATAAAAGGTTCAAAAACACCCTAGCTTAAAATGAGGTTAGGGAAACAAAACCATTTGATTAATGCATGAGTAAAATATCAGGCAGTGTTAAAATTCAATTTCTTGTTTATTTTAGAAAATTTTGAGCAAAACATTGAACAATGAACAGTCTAAAGTTGTTTCTTATACTTCTGTAATTACTTACTATTATTTATTTTATTTATTTCTCCCTAGGGTTCCTAATGGAACATAGGGATTCCGTAGCACGTCTCCATTCCACCCTGTTCTCTGCAATCTTTTAAACCTGGCTGCACGACAGCCCACAACCTCTCATTTCCTCCTCGCACGATCTCCTACATGTCACTCGCGCATCAAACGCCTAACTCGTCGCCTCACATCGAGGTTTCACCCGACGACCTGGACTGACGCGTGATGTCCCCAGTCGATCTTCTCAGTGTATATCGAATCCACCTCCACTTCCTTCTGCATATTTGTTGAGAGATAGGTCCTTCGTTGGTTCGTTGCCCGCTAGCCAGAGTTTCTTGTTGCTTATTCTTATTATTCTGTCGATTCGATCTTCAGTAACGAGCTAGGGTAGGCAGCAGTTAATGAATGTCTGTAGTTTCTTGGAAATCCCTTTCGTAACGCACCAAGTCTTTGAACCATACAGGAGCACTGACTTTACGTTGGTGTTGAAAATCTGGATGTTGTTCAAGCTTTATACTGAGTGCAGCAGATCTCCACAATGATTCCAGATTAATGAATGAAGGCCTGTCTTGCTGCCTCTCCCATACTGCCTGGCTTTCGATATCCTCATCTGTGACACCTCCTGTGGTTGAAACGATGCTCCATATCTAGGTAGGCGAAAGAGGCTACTTCATTTAGGTATCTCCCGTAGACGGTGATTGCAGCTTGTTGTTGTTGTTGCTGGTGGTGGTGGTGGTGTTGGTTGGGTATCTTCATCACCTCTATCTTCTCTACATTCACTTGAATGATGTCCCGTCTTCCCTGCACTGCCTCTTCCATCAACTCGTTAGTTTTCGCCTGTGGATCTTCGAGTTTGTGCGACAAGACATCAAACATAAATCATCATCGTTGGCGAAATCCAAATCCTATTCTGAGGTCTCTTCATAGGTCCAGTCAGCGTATATCCATCTTCTAGCTCCTCACTGTTTGCTGCATGATCCAGTCAACCACAATCATGAAGATCATGGGTGATAGTAGGCGGCAGGCTTGTATTATTCCTGTCTTCACTTCAGAGGCATCACTGAGCTTCCCATTGTGGATCACTTGGCATGTGGCCTTTTCATATAGCTGTTGAATGAGGTTGGTAAAGATTGTTGGCACTCCGTAGTGTTGAAGTAGATGTCTGCCAAATCACTTCTCGGTCGACTCTGTCATAGGCCTTTACAAAATCGATGAGGTTGAGGTAGAGATCCAGTCGACTACCATTCTTCTATACTCTGTTCCATGATGAAGCATAGTGTAGCGTTGCAATTTGATCTGGACATGATTTTTTCTTCCTGAAACCAGTCAGCCAGCCTGTTCTGGTTGTTGTTTTGAATCCTGCGCATCCCATAGTCTGTCTCTCCAGGATGATGTGACTTAATATTTTGATTGGAGTGACAGAGACAGGAGCATGATTTCACTCCAGTTCTTGCAAAGGCTTATGTCTCCCGTGTTTGGGAGTTGGACAAGATAGCCCTTCTCCCAATCAGCAGGCAGGTAGACACATTTCCTGCCTGCCTTCAGAACCTTGTGCAGTAGTGGTGTGAGCATGTCCGTTGTTGTCTCTGTGTCTGTTCTCAGTGAGTTCTTCTGGTGGAATTTCATCTGGTTGTGCAGCTTTCCCGAATTTCAGCAGTTTTATGGCATTCAATGCTTCTGCTTTTGTCGGAGGGCCTGAGTTCACTGGTAGTTCTGCCGTTGCTGGTGGCATTTCTCGACGAGTAGCAGGTGGTGATGCTGGTGGTCGATTCAAAAGATTTTGAAGTGGTCAGCCCATTGTTTCTTTCGTTTCTCTTCTTTGCTAATTACATCTCCCTCATCATCTTTTATTGGTTTCATCTGCACTGTGTTGATCTCTTCCCAGATAGAAACCAGGTTATTTGATACAATGTTGTCGGGTCTCTGTCTCTCCTACCAGACGGCAGCTTGTTCTGCTTCACTTGTCAGTGTATCATGGAGGTGTCTTTTGTCCTTGTGCGCACTCCTCTTCACTTCCTTGTCCAGTGTAGTGTTTTATACGTTGTAATCAGTTCCCGATTTCTTTGTGCATCCTTGAACTGGTTCATCTTCTGATTCACCATCTTCCTCTCTCTGCTCTGTCAGCTTTCATGTGTCCGTCGAGATCCATTCCTTGTCTCGCCTTGCTCCTTCTTCCTCCCTGACACTGTTAGGTAGGTTGCCTTTCACGTCTCTTTCAAAGAGTTCCAGTATTCTTCCACGCAGCTCACTTAAAGGATGTTGCTCAATGCCTCCCATTTCATTTGAATGGCTGGCATGGAGATGTTATTTGTAGTTTTGTCCTTCAGTTCGTTTTCTGTTCTGGGTGATGAATTTGAACTGTGGTCTATCACCAACTTCTATGAAGGCACTCAACTTGATTTTGAAAGTAGGTTCCTTGCACTAGACAGTCAGTGATGTGAACCTAAATCTGCTCCCATTCTTGATCTGATCTTGTGTCCAGTAGACTACGTCTCCACTTTCTTCACATTGAGATGAAGTCGATCTGATTTTTAGTGTGTCCATCTGGTTAACTGTGAAATCCATGTTGCTTTGTGAATATCCTTGTGGTTGTACACACTGCCTGACTCCAATCACCAAATTGTTGAATGTGCAGAAATCTACAAACAGTTCTCCATTCTCATTCATCACTTCACTGAGCACTTCTCAATCCATGATAAATTCCCTCCCAGTGTTGTCCACTCTCAGTTTGTCATTCATGTCGCCCATTAGAATTTCGATGTGACCAACTCGAGTCTTGCCTAGTACTGATTGCAGTTTTCTGTAGAATTCCTCCTTCTTCTTCTTCTTCTTCTCACATGCTTTATTTGTAGGTGCATAGCGTAGCGTAGTATTGTATGATTGTGACTTTTCTTCCTTTTGAGTTGAACCCATCTTGCTGTCATAATCCTGGAGGAGACTGGTTCCCACTGTGCGAGAGAGAGAGAGAGAGCCTTCGATGCTCTCATCGACATCATGTTAGCTAGCTACTCGAAAACTCAGTGTGCTCGTGGTTGTCGTCTGGGTGATTGGAGTAGATTATCGACTCTGCAGTTGATCGTTTGGAGAGTCCACTTCCATCAAATCTGCTTTCGCAGATTCCAAGTACTTCCATGCAATATCTCCTCATCTCTTTGACAATCTGGACAGTTTTGCTAGGTTTAAACATGGTGTGGACATTCCATGTCCCCACGTTTACTCTCACTTTCATGGAGAGAAGAGAAGACACATCGGCCAATTGACTTCCCGAAGGCTTTCACTAACCGGCGTCATTTCGTTTCTCTGATTCTAGTGAGGAATAAGTTTGTGTTTATCTTTTATATTTTGTTTGTGCTTTTAAGTTTGTTTAGCTCTTGGACTGGATTAGTTTTCCAGGGTAGGGTTGCTAGCCCTATGCCGAACGTTTTTTTTTAACTCGGTCTTAGGACTGGCTAGTAACTAGTGAACTGGTCACTTATTACATGGTGACAATGGTAATAGTCCTTTCGACATGTTCCTGATTTGTTTACATTATTGCTATCTTATGTGTTTGTTGCTGAGTAAGTGAACAAACAAACGGTTAGTATCCTCGATTTAGAACAATGTTATAAAAACAGAATCTGCTGCATAGGATGATTTCATTTTATTCTGTAGGACTTTCATGAAGTGCATACAACCTGAATAAATAAGTAAATAATCACTGTGGTGGGTTCAAACATACTTAAGATGTCAACTGATTTTATTCTTATGATTCAGAGGAACACATCTGAATTCACAACACCATGGAAGTGAAAACAATGAAATTGAGTCAAGTAGATACGCATCAAACAGGGCAACGCAAGTAGTTGTTTCAAATGAACGTCATAATAACATAAATAATCGAGTGTTTTAATTTACTCGGTGGTGGCTAGCAGCGGAATAGAGGACGTGCGTTTCATCATATTTGATGCTCGTCAGCTGGATATACCTGTACCCAAGTGAGTGACGGTGTTTCCACTGAGACATGAACCTCACAGTCATCGCTTCAAATGCCAAAGAGCCTTCTTGAAGGTCAGTGATGTTTAAAGAAAACCTTTTGTGTGGTGGGTTTCAGTTATTATTATTTGTTGACACCTCTAATGGTACAAAACGAACATCTTGGATTCCATCATCAAGTAAATTACAGCAATGAGTATTAAGACAATATTGAAGCCTCCACATACGAGTCCATATATCAAAAAGGTCGATCAGTTCGATCCATTATAACAACAGAAAGTTCAAAGTGTCGACAAATAATAATGAATACGGGTGGTTACGCAATCGTATGGAATCAACTATCTCAACACAATGACCAGTACTTGAGATAAATGTTCATAATCATAATAAATGCAGTCATAATGCAACAACGGTTAAGATGGCTTTGGATTAAGATGAGCACGAAATAAAAGCGTTTAACACTTTTAGGATAGGTAAAAGAGTAAAACTCACAACTGACGAATAGGGTAATAATGACCACATAATTCACAATAAATTCTTAGAATAGCAATTACTCCAGTAATTCAGAGTAGACGTAAACTCTTCTGTCTGTTAGCTACAGCAAAGAAATTCTGTGTATCAACCTGATTTTCTGAATTAACAATATAACGTACTAATGCGCTGTTAAAGGAGACTGAGCTGCCGAGCTGGACAGTGTCGGATAAATGGCTGCAAACTTTAGAAGTTCCCCGTCTCTCTTTTCCTTTTATCTATTTTCTTTCTCATGCACATGCTGTAACAAGGCATACAGCTAACCCAGGGAACCAGGTGATGCATCAAATCATTCATAATAGCGAAAAAACAAAAGATCTTAGGCTGAAGATTGTTAACTACAATCCCTTGTGGAGTCATGGGTACGCGCTGTTGAGGAGTCCCACACTGAAATGCAATAAATATTCAGTGCTCCTAGGTTTTGAATAGTTCTCTAGCTGGTGTCCGTCGCTGATGACAACTACCTTAGACTCAATAAACCTTTGTAAACCGTCAAATAAAAAGATTTTGAGTTTACTTTAAATTAAAGCCACCGTTTTTCTACGAATTTATTCTGAGTTATGTGATCCAAAGCAGACAGTTAACAATTCATCCACACCCTAGTAGTTAATTAGTGAGTTTCATTCTCTTGCTTATTCCAAAAGTGTTAAATATTTTTATTTCTTGCTGATATCCATCCACAGTTCTCTTGTGTTGAGACGATTTATTTCACACGATGCATAACACCTTCTACTTACTTTTATTATCTCAGTTATTTGAGAACATTTTTTGCCTTGACTTGCCACTTCTCAAGTTTGACTGAAATGTATTGTTCCTTGGTGCTGTGAATTCAATTGTGTCTTTCTTAATCTTAAGAATAATATTAGTTGACATCTTAAGATCCTTCTCATAAAGTGTGTTAGGACTAACCACAGTGATTATTTACTTATTTATTCAGGTTGTATGCACCTGATGAAAATCCTACCGAATAAAATGTCATTATTCCATGTGGCAAAATCTGTTCCTATTGCGTCATTCATGTTCGTCAATAAAAATAAGTGCTTGTGCCTGTTCTAATCAGGATTGAAGAAAGAAGTGTTCTTAAGCGTTTACGACACTATTTGACGTCAACACATTCAAAAGAATTGTCTGTCTAGACTAAAACTGTAAGCTGATTAGATAAATAATGGAATGGGTAACAGTTAATAATAATAACAAAAACCGAAAGTAAGATCCCCAATAGCCTCAAACTACATTACTGTAAAGTGCTTATCAGTGGCATGCTTTCAGATGAATATTCTGAAATTCTAATGAGAAGCCGTGACCTGTAGGGTCAACCAGTTTCTAAGTGAAGTGGTTGACAGCTGAAGATTCCAGTAGATATTCACGCTATATTACAAACTGACAGAAGTAGGAAACTGTGTACCATTGATCTCCAACCCAGTGGGCGAGTAGTTTACGCTTTCGCCGTGAGACTCTATCGTCTTGAGTTTAAACCCTGATCTGGTCTTCGGTCTGTACCTCTGAGGAGTCCTATAATAAGATGGAACAGTTGTCCAGTACTCCTAGGTTTTCAGTGACTGTTGTCATTTAGAGATACATTGTGCCTTCAAAATAAAATCCCCATTAACCTCAAAATGTATAACAATACTGAAGATAACGGAGATGACACAGATAAATATTAAAGTTTTGAAATACTATTAGGATTCCGTCTGAAAACAAAATAAATGAGAAGACAGCTTGATGTTCATAAACCCTTTCTTTTACAATTTGGTTCAAGTTAGATTCATCTTATAACAATAGCTTCAACAGTTCGGCATAACTAAGATGGCTTTTGTCTGTTCACCGTTATGAGGGACTTCAGTAAATCAATTTAGCATTCTGTATAAATCATGTTATTATCTATTGTGCTTGTAGCATGAAATAAAATCTTGAAGAAACTAACTTATCTACATAATAATTGAAGTAAACAATCACCTGTCTGCTATTTCCACGTTTTTTCTTTGAGATAGGCATGACAATTAATTCAGCTGCGGTTGAAAATACCTTGTTGAGTTTATGCACTGTGACTGTTAATGTTATGCAATATAGCAAAACAAGTTTTGGAGCCTGATAAGTTCTGAATACTGTTCATCCAATCCATTCTCAGGTTGCCTACATCACCTCAAAGTTTAACCTTTTACAAACTAGTCTACGACTACATTAGAGCAAGAAAACAATTGACGATGATTAAAAATACGTTTAATTAGGACTTAACACCGAAATGAATTCATGAATACCACTAAAGGTAGGAAAATCTCGCCCTGTTTCATGCTTAGCAAGTATAGACGGCAGGAGAAGAGTATCCTGCAAAAGAAAAGTGTTAAACTTTACGAAGAATGTAGAAGTTTTTAAGCTGCAAGTAGCGTTTATTGCGCCCATTTACGAAAAAGCAAATGTAAATATTAGGTTTCGGTACTGAGGAATTTTAACGAACTAACAAACTACAGATGGACTTGATGAGTCCCTTTTGAAGTCAAACTGGAAAGCGTCCGTGAAAAAACAGCGATAGTATAATCTGAGTACAGCCTCAGAAGAGACAGCTAAAATAATAAATACATTTGAATGTATTAGCAGTATATCAATTTGTGAAAGTTGACATGTTATCCATTGTGTGTCCACTTTTAATTATTATTTTCTTATTGCCATCTCTACCTTCTTCATGAGAAGTACATTAAGGGATGTCATATTGTTTTCATGTTATTTCTGTCAAGTGAAGTTGATATCTGAGCAGAGATTGTTAAGCGTATATAAAAGCTATTTTTGACTAACACTTGAACAGATATTTAATGTCGGATAATCAATTTACAAACGACTTACAAATTGCACGGCCCAGGTTGACATTTCTCACAGTTGAGTAGTTTTTCAGCTGCCCAACTACCGTGTCAGCAGATTTTTCATTAAAAACACGCAGCCAAGATCACAAGGTGTGATCTGTGGCAAAATCTACATAGCCTGAGTGGTTTCTGAACACTCAAGTTGTTCAGTGGTAGTATCTAATGATAAGTAGTCAGTGTATCATTAATAAACTGCTTTCAATATCAAAGGTTGTCGAATACATCATGTAACCCATCCTACCCTGTAGATTAATATGGAAATCATGGAATAACTAATGACAACAATTTACCGTATATACAAGTCAATGTTTAACACCAAGTATATCTGCTGTATGTATTCTATCACCAACCTCCTCATATTTTGTTGGCATTCCCAAGTCCAATATTCTCTCTGCCAAATAAGCATGCATATAACTATGCATTTCAGTAGGCATAACCTTAGTAAACAATGAAATTTCATTCAAGTAAATCATGTAATAGGTCTTGTCCATAAATTTCAATGCATAGTTTACATGGAATTTTATTAATTTGCAGTACAGTGACTCCAGTAATTATGTCAACCACTTCTCTTGTGAATGGAAGTACATAGAAAACGTACCTGGACTCATGTTTGACGGAAACATTGTACATGTTGATATTCGTCAGCAAAGAATGTCTACAACCTTCAACCAGCTGATAACTGATCAGAAAAATTGACACAAATAACTGCTGAAAAGTTTAGTTGTGTCTTACTGCTTTAAGCAGTTAGCTTCCAACTAATGGGTGACAGGTCCGAACACCGCTCCACCTACCAAGGTGTTTATCCATGTGGAATCGCTAGCTCCCACACAATAGGTGTGGTTTATTGCCTACTGCACCAATGTGTACAAGGTCGCTGAGACCCTGAGATCTATCTAGATTCGAAACGTCGGGATGAAAAATGGTATCGAATTTGAAAGAGCGAAGTGCTTTAGAATATTATATAATTATCAGAAAAGTTAGGCAACTGAAAATGCTGACTGTAAGCAATAGACAAGTATATTAAAAACAGTGATAGCACCAAATGAAGAGAACAAGATTAATTGGTGTATAGAAATGCAATGATGTAGAGAAATTGACTAAATCCCAACGACAACTTCATGCCTTTCTTGTTAAGGATCCTTGTATCCCTTATATACCATACTTACAATCTGCACATATTTGAATTTTCTCCGCGTCCTTTATTCCGCATATGGGTCATATAACCCACAACCGTCCCGATTGGTTCCTGACTCTTTAAATGTATTGACTATCCTTTGTCTTTCAATGTTACTGTAAGCTCTATAAATAGGCTCTGTTTTTAGTTCAAGACACCATAAAATGAGTTGATTACTAGTTTTGGATTTCCGTTTTCGAATCACTCGGCTTCAACCATCTCAAACTTCGGCTATCAATTGTTAGTTATTATCGTTCGTCCTCAAAACTCCACATCATAACATTTCCATCCTAGGAATATTTGGAAAACTCTTTTCTACACATCATATGTGCAGAAACGTTCACGAGCTTTTCATATTTAACTCCAACTTCATAGGTCTAGTCTTAGGTTTCTTCGCGTATAATCAGCACCTGTTTTAGTCTTTTGCTAAATATATAACGTCAGCTAAATAGATTCCTCCCTACCTATTTGAAAGTTTACGTTTTTCGCAGTTATGGATTGAATTGATTGGAAAGAACTACCAATTAAGTATCCTTTCCGTTAGTCATAACTAATCGTAGAAGTGCGGTTTTACACATTAGTATGAACCATGCATTTTCCCAAATTAACTGGCACTCGGTTGCATATCGCCATGATGACAAAGACGCCCCAATCTTACCAAGAAATTAGTCGAGCTATTTTTTTGATGGTTGTTGATAAAGAAATCTAGAGTGTTAAGTTCTTACCAACTAAAGACCAGAGCAGTCATGTGGGTTTATCTGCAACCCCTTGAGTGATGATATTCTAATTGGAGCCTGAAGCCAGTGGGTTCCACTAAAAACCCAAATGGTAAATGAAGCTTACTGAAAAATTGGTAGTTATCGTAAACAGATAGCTTGATGCATAAAACTGTCACTTCGGAGCTATCCCAGATTCCAGTCTCACTGGTAACCCCAAAATGGATCCAGGTTTATTTGATAGCGAATCCTAAACAAAGCGAAAAACCGCTTTCTACGATTTGCTATTAGCCACTACCATGGAATATTTCAGTATCAGCATTCAGCATAGGTCCAACAACCAAGTTTAATTTAACTTCATATATTTTCAGGATTAATTTTCAAACTATTCGCTATACACTTTTACAGTTGATCAAACCCCTTAAGGATACGCATGTGTTGCAGTTGTTTGTGCACTGTTAATATTCTTGTTGGGTAAATCTACTATAACCTATATACTGTTGCACCAGAACTGTAATTTAGTTTATGGATATTATAATCTAATGAAGCAATAAGTCGTAAAAGATGTCTGCTCATCATAATAGCTCAGCTTAAGACGCTTTTAGTTAGGATTAGCAGAACTCATTGGTGCATATGAGAAGCGTAATTACCAGCATACATGAGTAATTCCTAAACTCTATGAGTCGCCATACATAACCACAGACGAAAGAATGATAAACACCGCTTATCCGACTTAAAAATAAAGTTGAAAAAAGCTGTGAGAAACTAATCGTACAGAAACTAAACTCTTCTACTCAGAAATCGTATACTGTAATATTATTTAATTATTATCGTGAATTTCTTTGTTTTACTATCAATATTATAAGACTTTGATGGCTACAACTACTGAACGTGTGCGTTTGGCTTCATTGGCAAGATGAAATATCCGATAGTGGGATCTCAAACAGCAAAATCGTGGACTGATAATTCACAAGAGTGTTATCATCTCAGATATAAAACAATCTTATAGATTTCTTTAGTGTATCGATAACGGATTTTCATTTTGATGAACTGGATCCCTTTAGTTACATACACATAATATCATTATCAATTTTTAAACAATGTCTCCTTTTCTGATGAATAATTTATCATAGTAAGCTACAAAATTTTGCCTAGTTGATGAGAAGAAAGATAATCCTAGTTATATGTACTGCACTCTAAGTGGGTTGATCTTTGCACTGCAAAAGCCTGATCCACTGGGTTACAGAATCTTCTACGACACCTACTGTTCGATAAGTATAAGTTGTTATAAAAGCTTTCGCTAAATAGATTTCGATTTTTGGGATTGAACTGACACGCTTTTGTTAGGGCGACATTTTAACATACTATAATCAGTATAAAGTAACACTACACAATTTCTCTCATGTACGAAAGGGTATGATGACTGGCAACCGAAGGGTGGTATCAGCCTCCCAGATAAAGCAATTCAAGACAGTCAAAACAGCACACTGTTTAAGAAACAGCTAACATAGTTGAATTACGGTAAAAATGTTAGGAAGGGATATTGTTTCTTAGGGTGTATAAACAATTACCACTTTTCAAATGCCCATATCTGAGAACGCCACTTCTAAAAGTTGCGGAAAGACAAACTTATGATCTTACCAGCCGAAGATTGTGACTGCGGAACCAGTGGGAGAGGTGCCTGAGAACAGTTCAAATCACTCCCATGACAGGGAATGCTACTCTGCTGGGCAGCAATATATTGCTTTAGTTTCAGAGGAGAGCTTTCTAGACATTTCCTTCTGACAGACGCAAAAGCAAATCAGCTAAAAGTGCAGGTTCTCCTTGAGAAACGTCCCACTGCTGTTAAATCTGGATACCATCACTGTGATTGCATGCTGAGACCTAATTACTTTGCAGTATTTCATAACTCCATTAACCACTTGTTGTTATCATTGTAGTGACTACTATATATCTGGGTGCTTGGACAATAACCCTCAAATTCAGCCCATGATGGTTGCTCGGTTTCTCGGTAAACGGACTAAGGCGATAAGATAACAAAGGTATACTGCTACGTCAAAAATATATACAAAATACAAGGGTTTAAATATATTCGCAATGATGTTGGCTATTTCCAGGCCTTTATAGATTTGTATGTTCTACTGATTTTCCTGCGTGCATTCAATAAAGTTTAGAAGTACATCCTGATCTATTTGGTAACTTTAGCTTCACTCTACAAATTATGTACTAATTAATTCTGTTAAAGGGGTCTCACTTTATATTTTGTGGATTAATTAAACATTGGAATATTTTCGGCACTCAACTTCAACTTCTACCATGACCTGGCATTTCAACTTTCCTATCACACTGATTTGTTACAGTCTGTTTAATGATATGCAATAAAACTGACAAAATTTCCATAAGAAGCTATAAACCCACTAAGCATTTTGCAACGAATCATGATACACCGAAGTTTCTAGAGAAAGCACATGAACCAAAGTGTAAATATCATATTGGTCAATGAGCATGAGAAGGTGTAAAATATATCGATAAAGAAGTCATTAATTTTGTACATGGCCTTCTATCTTTTAGCTCAAAATAAGAAATGAATTCATAGTGATGAAAAGTTGAATTAACTTGCATAGTTTCATACATTTTCTTATTAACAACAAAATTTTCATTGACAAAAATGTAAAATGTTGTTGTATATTCCATATTTTAAGCAAGAGTAAAATTCTATTTTGGTTCACTGTCTAAAACATTAGATTACTAAAATTTTTATATTTGGTTCGTTTGATAAATGCGAAGAATAATGATTATAGTGCATATTATGTTACAAGATACACTGTTCCCACCTTGTCCAAATACCAATTTTTGTTCAAGATATTTACATGGATTTAAAATGTCAAGCTAAGACCAGAATCATTATATACCATATCATAGCATAAATTACTGAACAGCCTTCAGTTTTATCATCACAGAAATACTTCTTTGCATATAAATAAACACTTGTGGTGAGTTTATATGCATTTAGCTAACAAAAAAACGTTTGAGATGAGCGAAAAACCATGCTTAAAATGGTTAGGATTTGATGGATGACTTGTATAGATATGGTTCATTGACCATGGCACTCAACTTTTAAGCAATGTATTCTGAGTTCTGGAACCCACTCTACCTGGTTTGACCTGAGCAACCGGTAGTTATCACTTTTTTTGCATAAGTTAGATACGACCCACAGCCGAGGATACGAGATTTATGGTTAAGAAGGAATCGTTTGACTAGTGGAATAAGGTCACCTTCAAAAGTATCTTTGAAATTGTAATAAAGTGGTTTAGAAAAAACCTGATTTAGGGGTTTAAGAAGGCCTGTTGACTTTAAGAAGGTGTCTATGACGGACGGACATCAGCTGAAGAACAACTGAGAAACTGAAAGGCCTTTTCATCCTAGTACGGGGCTCCTCAGTAGTGCGCAACCATGACCCCACTAGAGGTCGAACCCAAGACCTTAGGTTTCGAGGTGGGCATATGTAAGATAAAAGTATTTTATTAACTCCTTTGGTGTTAGTTGTAATTTCATGTCATAATAACCCTATTCGATCAGTTACTGATTTGCGTTCACAATGAAAGTTATGCTCTGTGTTCACTTCTTATTCATGAGAATTAAGTAAAGAAAATTTATAGATAGAATTTGGCAGGCAAACATATTTCCTAATGATTTCAGGTTGGTATTCATCATGGACTGACATCACTTAAAGAAACACTGGAGACCTGGTAAGCTGTTTCGTCCTAGTACGAAACTCCTCAGTAGTGAGCACCCATGACTGCACCAGCGTTCGAACCCAGAACCTTTGAGTTCCGCGGCCAGCACGTTAACACTAGATTGAAATTAATGGTCCATATTTCCTACTTCTGTCAGTTCACGATATAACGCGACCTTCGTCCAATGCCGTCGTTAAGTAATTGTCCTTATGTTCAACTTGGTTGGTTCTTCTCTTAAGTTCCCTTAGTTCACAAACCCTTAAATGAGGTCACGATAAATAGTATGAAGAAAGATGTAGATATTTAAGTATTGACCATAAGTTCCGACAGTGGATAAAACAAGAGTTCTCTTTCTTTAAACAAACTATACACAATATTTTAGTACACAATTCACCTAAAAAGCAAAATTTTTATAACCAGAAGTCAGTTCAACATCAGATGAGTAGCGTTATATGTACTGTTTGCCAATGAGCTTCATAATAAATGAAGGAGGCATGCCTACTTGCATATAATTATATTACCTCGTTCATCCGGTTCTTCATTATCAAATCGAAAATGAATAGAATTATTAAGGTAAGGAAAATGACTGATAAACCTGTAAATACAGTATTTCTGATATTCTTAATCGGCATGTAGTAGGCAATTCAAGACCTAGCTAAGCAGCTGATTTATGCTAATTTTAAAAGTTTTCCAGTTGAATGGCTCTTGAACTTCAGGGTTTTTAGCGAAAGCAGTTAAATCTCTTTAAATGGAACATGACTTCGTTTCCTTAGCTACCTTGATTAGAACTTAAAAATGTTCACTTCATGCTGATAGATGGCTTAGTGACTTGTAATCACCTTTTGCTGCCAATGCAGTTGTAGACTCAGATGAATGCATAACAACTCAGTTTCCTTGATGGTGGCTAGCAATATAATCTAGTATAATCGTATCATCCGACTCGAGGTTCGTCAGCTGGAGGCATCAGTTATTACTAGATAATGTGATGTTATGTTGAACTTTTGAAAGCCTAAAATGTAATAGGTAACTGAGAACATTTTCCCAAGGTTATACTCATAGTAAATTCAAGCACTACTGAAAATAGGTTTGTTAGGGTCAAAAGTATAACATAATTAAGCTACTCCATTATTTTCGAGTCAGTTTTCATGTAGAGGACTTCTTATTTGCATCATTACTCATATCTTAATTTATCAATTTACAATATACGTTCATGCTCTAATTGAATACTTTATATATTTCGCTCCACTATACAGTATATGGACATTTTGAAAATGAATATACATGCAGTCGATTGTTGAAGTTACTGGTCATCAGTCTGACTTCTTGAGTCGTGGTTTGGCAGACTTTTATTGATACTGCGTGATGATTGAATACGTGGATCTAGTTGCTGTCCAGATTCTAATTTCACCTTCAATTATCATGCTGTAGCAAAATTATTCATAACTATCTTGGATTTATTTACATTTCACGAAATTCTTGATTATTTCTTTATTTCTGCTCATTGTTCCTTTGATGATAATCAAGTATGTCTAATTAAAGCTGTCAAATGACATGCACCTGTAGTTCCATATGCATCTGGAGCAACCATCGATACCTGTAACCAAAATCAATAAAGCAGTTTCCAAAATGGCTGCAAGTATCAATTAAATTGAATAACCACACTGATCTAGGAAACAGCTGCCCAATTCTGTCGATAGCTAAACATATTATAGAAACGGATAACAAACTGTGTTTCCCATACACCTTTCAAACCTATTACGTTACGAAACCTACTCAGAGTTTGAGCTGTAAGGAAACTCAGACCTATTCAATGAATTCAAAAGAAACTCGTTGTAACATTGCATCTCTATCTACGATTTCACCTTTAAATAACTATTTCAAAGCGTATTCAGTCAGATGACATATGACGATCTACCATTAACTTTAGAAATCTACACACCAAACAGTAAATATATTTTCACAAACAGTCGTTATATTTTTTATGTTACCAGGACAACTTTACTTTCTCACTATTCAAAAGATGTAATGGTTTACTAGCTAAGTTCCATTTATAATTGGCCAACTTTCCTTCATTCCACAATGTCAATTCACAAAATGACCACCACTCAACTATTTTTGGCTAAATCCACTGTTAATAAACAACCGTCAGTAAGATAGGATAGTTACTTACAAGATATCTCTTCTACAAATGTGACAAAACATATGTTCTGAACCGTTGGTCAGAACTTTTCAAGCGTAGGAAAAACTTCATGTATCAACTAGCCATACATTCTAATATCTTCTAGCCAGAAGAATGCTTTAGTGATACACCATTCATACACACCTAACCAGCTTCTTATTTGCTACGCTTTTATCTTTATCATCATACCTTATCGAATATGAAGATTTCTGAAAGATACACCTTAACAACGAGTGCATGAGACTTAACTAGGTTCAGAGTTTTCTGTCGATTACCTCCAGTCACCTAGAATCATTCAAGGTGTACCACATCAGTGACATCTAGTTTGGTGATCAAAGTGAAAAGTGACTAATGGAATACAGCCAGTACTAAGGAAATGACAATACGAAATTGATCAGATCACCAGTGATCAATCCATGGACTCAGCATCACTCTAAAATCATGGCTCACACGACAATCAGTTGCGTAAAAATACCCTAGTGTTGTAGGGACTAAGTACGAATTTCATACGTTAACTTTGAATGAAATTATATATACAATATACCCAAGATTGACATCTTATCCTCGCATAAATATCTATGCCAATCATATTTATGAAAAACCTGTGCATTACGAAGAGAATCAATTTATTATAAATATATCTGCAATGAGTATTTCAACAGAATGATGCTATTTAATTTCGGCAATATTTCGAGCGGAACTACTGTACGTGGTCACATTAATCATTGAAATTATTTGTTCTACGACATCATCATAAACATTACTGAGTCTACTTTCAAAAACACCACCGATAACGAAGTAAGATAGTAACCTCAAGACGATCAGCAGTGAGTAATTCCACTGAATATTTGAAATACTAGGATATTAATCGACCTTTCATGGCCACTTTCACATGATGTTTTATCTAAGAAATACACAATAACTCTGAGTGGATATAATACCAATGTTGACCTAAAAGATGTTTGCAGTTGTTTAAATATCTAACAGGTGAACTCGTGAATGCTGGATCTACAGTATAGTTGAAGAGGAATCAGTTCTGCGGGATAAGCAAGAGATCTTAATGCTTTGTACAACAAGCGACCTTTCGATACACTAGAGCCTGATCAGTCTCAGTAGACATCTTTTGCAACTAGCAGTTGCATGTACGGATAAGTGACAGCAATATTAGCTATTAGAGCCCAGGGTTGATTACAGAGAGATGACACTCGATGGTATGCCAGTGCTGACTAAAAACAAGTAATGTGTGAGAGGTTCCCAAAAGTGATCATGACTATCCAACCTAAGGTTGAAAAGCTACATTCAGCATCTAAAAAAGCATACTCCTGACTAAGAACAATTCAATACACTCAAGTCTTCAGCGGATATGGTGAAATTTGTCGAGCATGCCTGATTGAAGTCAAACAGCTTAGATTAAAATTCACTGTCAATTGCTCTGATACCATAATTTCTAACGTTTAAATTGACGGATTGTAGAAAGAGGAAATGTTAGACACTATCAACATAAGTACCAAAGATAACATTTAATCAACTTTTGTCCCAAACGGTTTAAGAAACCGGGATCCAGTATATTAGACCAAGAAAACTTCAAAACATGTATTATACCCTCTAAGTCTATTTTGATGCATTAGGGTTCTGATAAACGCTTCTTATAAAGCCTTACCCTATACATTGCTCATTCTCTAAAGTTATACACACGAGCTTATGAATATTTAGAATCAGAAGAAATCAAATCAACTAACATCTAAAAAGGTGCCTCACGATAGTATCTTTCCTAGATTGGTGATCACATTTCAAAGTGATCGATAGGATTCTGTCAGCTCTCAGGGCTAGACAAAATGAGATTGGCCACTCTACAGTGACCAACCAATGCAGTCATCCATCTTCTTAACGATTTCAGTAATACTATAAACCTCTTATTGCAGGTATTATTATTAGTAGTAGGGTTAATGATTAACTACTTCATTTATGTGAAATAAAAACCATATTATTAAAGATTCTTAGTCTGAACTACACGATGAATGGAAAGACGGCTTACTCAATTCTGATTAACACCCAAAAAAAACTAACTGGAATGATTGAAACGACAATTGAACTTCATTTCTAAACTGAATTTGTACCGGTAGTCTCTGAATAAATAGGAAAGCATTCTTCTAGCACATTGTTACAATTTTGGTCATTATACTTCAACCACCGATCTACATGAACATTATCTGTATGATACTATAGTATTTGAGGATTAAAATTGGCAGATTGGTCTCTTCTATTAACGAAAACTAAATAAAAAAGAATTACTATTTGTTGGTATGCTTGTAATTCTCTGTTGTTTTATTGGATCGAATTGTCCGACCTCTAATGACATATAGGCTACTTTGAGAATGCCTCGATATTGCCCGAATATTAATCATGATAATCTATAAATAGGATGGAATGCGCCTCCTGAATGCCTCTATTAGCCATAACCAAGTAAACTATCACAATAAATATTCAGGCAATATCGAGGCATTCACATAGGAGCCCATATGCCAATGGAGGTCGAACAATTTGATCCAGTAAAACAACGGAGAATTACAAGCACATCAACAAATAGTAATAAAAAATACCCATTGTACGAGAGGTGGCTATCGTGCCTCAATGGCCTAGCAAGTAACACTTTAGTGTTTGAAGGGATGAGTACGAGGTTCGAGTCTCAACGGGAACAATACTTAATGGGGTGCAGGTACATCTAGCTGACGAGTCCCAAATAGAACGAAATGCGCATCCTAGATTCCCCTGAAAGCCACAACCAGGTAAATTATCATAATAAAACAAAATTCGTAAAACCGAAGTTTTTATTCTACATCATAAAGTTTAAAAATGTACACGTACTCTGAAGGAGTTTAAGACTAACTAATCGCAAATCATACAAGTAGAAAAATAGTTTATCTTTTAAAGATCACATAAAATCTAATTCATACAAAATAACATACATCAAAAGACAAGGCAATACATAAGATCTATGTTTATTTTACAAGAGTGAAACAGTATCTATGGGTAAAATCTCATAACCGCCAAGCATTGTTTTAATACAGGAATATAATTCTCCCAGTTTCGTATTCTGTTTAATATCCTCTGTATTTGGGTTATGATAACCAGTACAGCCAACAATGATAAGTTTATGCTGTGCACGTGTTAGGGCAACAGTTAATCGAGGTAAGTCTTCAAGCAAGTGAATTCGATTTGACTCAAAATACTACAAAAAAATTTGTAAAGAAATATCGAAGGATTATGACTGGATAAATTAAACACTTGGTAATTACTTACTTGAGAGACTTATGTTTTGAGCGGAAACGACATTTGATGTGTAAAAGTTTAGGATACTATCCAGATTATAGTCAGATGAAACGGGATTCACACATATGATCTAATGCTTTAAATTTGAGTGCATAAACCGATAAACTGAAATTCATGCTGAATGAGTAGGTATTCAAACTAACTATAAACTTTTGTGTCGTTAATTGTATTATCTCATCGTTGACTCGGTGGTCTAGAGGATAGCGCACTGGCGTCTAAAGCGGCCGGTTTCGTGTTCGGGTCTTAATGGGAATAACATCACTTATTGGGTGTAAATACACCCAGCTGAAGAGTCCAAGACAGGACGAAACGCGCATCCAGAATTTCACTGACAGCCACTACCCATCATTAACACTTAAAAACTACTCATTTCTAGTTGATGAACTTCAAAAAACTGTGCCAATGGGTAGGAGATAATATAATCTAATACAAATGATTTTACATTACGTAACCGTACCTAACAGTTTCGAGTATATTTGCAATTAATAAAATATGGCACACTACGCAGGACATTGCAATACCTTGAATTTAGTCATAGGAGCCTATGATATTTTGCACATACTACCACCAACACCCACTCATCCAACTTAAGGTATCTCAGCCAAGCAAACTTTAAAATGTAGGCTTTATAGCTTTTTGAAGCCGCAAAGGAGATCATTTGATCATAAAAATACTGAACCATGTTTTATAGTAGTATATCAGAGGAAGAAAAATCTAACGATAAATAAGGAAAACAGAAGTGACTATACAGGCTACTCTAGCAAGGAATGAAATGACTAATCCGGCTATGGTACTTCGCCTGGAAAAGTACTTATCCATGACATGAAGAGATATAATTGGCTGTCTCATCAATTGCTAGGGTGGTCTCTAAAGTCACCCGAAAACAGACATAAGACGGAGTGACAGTTCGCAGTGTCGCACCTCATATTACAGCATCAACATGAAAATCAAAAAGAGGAAAAATAAATAATACTAGTAGGTATAAGAAAAAGAAAGCAGGAGACAAAACAAAGTGTGATATTGTAACCTCGATGAGTAGAAAGTATGGTCCAAGCCAAGGTTTGGATAACCATCTAGGTAGTATCACTAGCCCTCACATATAATAAATAGGTATGGCACATTACTTGTTGCATGAATGTGCACAAGGTTGCCGAGAGTATTCCGATAAAGTATGCATGTAAGTGCACAAAAAAAAATCAATTTTCAATCAATAATCATCGATTTCCGTTGTCAAATACACGCCAATTAGATAGGCTACGTTTGCCTAAAATGATTCACAATAATGATCAGAGTACCTTCGCAAAATGAGCAAATGTTAACATACTGTTACCTTAACAGAGAGAATAAGCGAATGAGTTGTAGAAGGATAGGAAAAATTTCATAATTTACATTACCGAAATTAATTACTATTGATTGGTATGAGCAGAGGTGCATACTGTTGCCAGTTCATGCCATATACTCATTGTTCAGTCGCTAAAACAAATACCTAAAAGGTCAATCAGTTCCAAGTAAATTGTCAACAAACTCTAAAAAAATATGTCTATAATTATCCTGATTGAAATAAACCCTATTGTAAAAAAAGGCACAGATCAACATTACCTCATTCTTATCTTTTTTCAGCATTGAAGGACAATTAGTTAGACAGAGTAAAATTAATCTTTTATCACGACCTTGAAATTGATCAACAGTATTCACTTCAATATCTTCAAATGAATTTTCTTTAATTTTATTTTTCAACAAAGAAACCTGTGCTCTATATGGTGCAATGATGCCAATGTCTTTGGAATTAAGCGTTAACTAAGGCAGAAAATAAAAATCAAGATATTGTTAAAATTATTATCATTATTATTCTAAGGATAAAACGAAGTTGATACATGCAAAACTTGGATACATTCGTGTATGGTAACACCTGATCAAAACATATTTTGAATAATAAGTATTGAATAAGCGAAGATAACTACTTTTGAGGTGAAAATAATTTCCTTTGTTGATAAGATTTCTCGCTTTTACGTACTCTGATCATTTCTGGGAGCATTTTGGTCATTAATTCATTAAGTCATTAAGTCTAATAAATTACAATAAACTTGAACCGATTTCCTGGTGACTGAATTATAAACTATTAGTAATTGGATGAATTAAAAATAAAATGCAGAGAGCACGTTTCATTCTCTTTCCAAAAATAAGAAGTATGTGCAGCATTTATTTCAGCACCTGAACTGAAGTTTGTCATGCTTTTGTGTCTCAACCAATATCTTCTTGACCTGACGATATAACCACTATTACTGATCATAACTTCAGTCACCTTATGTGAGGATTTGATCACGTTATACACTATTGTCAAATCAAGTAAGTTAGAGAGAAGACAAGTGTACTTCACCAGCCAGCAGTGAGTAATAATATATTTTACAAAATGTATGGAAAATGTCTAAGGCCTAAAATGTGCACATAGCTTAGTTATAAAGTCAGAGAATGAGAATAAAAGGTAGTGAAGCTAAGGTCACTTACAAATGACAGTTAATAGTTCTCAGAAAAAAAAAAAATAAAAATTGAACTAAATATCTTCCGCAACGATTTAGATTTATTAAGCATACCGACAAAATGAAGACGATGGTAGGTGAAATCATCACCAGGAAGGATGGAACGCTGATAACCACCCAGGACAATCGGCTAGAACATGGACTAGAGCACTTTGAAACACAGTTCAACTTGTCCTCAGCAACGCTTCAGTTGCCAAACATCTAACCTGAACCTGAATGGGACGTGTGTGTCAGATCATCAACTCTCTAAGAAGTTGGGAAAGCTGTATCGAACCTGAAACGACACAAAGCAGCAGGACCTGACAGTGGTCGAATGTGTCTATACTTACTTACTTACTTGGGGATATGCATTAGCCCGAATGGACTGGTTCTTGACAAAATCCCAGCTCGGATACATAAGACCCACTTGACATTTGCCAGTTTGCGTCATCTGTGGCATCCACTGAAGATATCCATAGGACGAGTATAATGCGCTGCAATCCGTTCTATTTTGTTGTACGTCTGTGAGAACTGAAGAAATTTCAGGGTTTTGATCACAATTGTCTTCATAGTCATGCTCGCGTTTGGTGAAAATCATCGTGAGAACAATGTTGGGGTCAGGTGAAGGGTATTACGAGGGATCGACAAGTCTACTGATGAAGTGGCGAATCCTCGCCAACTGACGTGGCTCACACATGTACTGCGCATACCAAGCCGCCGCATAACTCGATATGCTATAGTCGGGGAAGTTGGATTAGGTTAGAAGAGGGTTCAGGGTGGCAATCCAGGACATGGCACCAGTCAATGAAGGTTCGCACTGTTAGCCTGAGTCGTGTGAAGAGATGTAGACTGCCTGGTTGGGGTCCATGAAACGAAAAGAATTAGTGGTCGGGGACTGACTCGTTATGAGATGGCTGAAAATCGGTCGCAATGGCGCAGATGCATTCACTCCTCAACATCCAAAACTCGAATATTTGCTCTAACCTTCATCGCCAGGCTGTTTATTCTATCATACTAGTTGATCTACTTTGATTTTAGTCCTTTTCTATCCACCCGTTCTTTGTGTTCTACTGTGAAGTATAACAACTTGAGCCGATGTACTTTTATGAGAGCTTCTACGTTGATTTTATCAGTCACTCAGTTACAACCCAAGTTTACCACGGTACAGTGTTATGCACCATGCATACGAGATATGTCAGTCTTTTTTACAACGGGTATCAACTGAAGCTTCAACTTGTGATTTTCACCTGCTTCTTTGTAACACTACACATCTACTGATTTAAATAGTTCTCCAATTCACCGAGTAGCTTAGTCATCATCATCATCATTATCAACATAGGACCAGGCATTACTGCGTAACGGTCCGAGTTGCCACACCTCATATCAGCACATCAAGTAAAAAGGTAGTGAGGTGAAGGATGAAGATAAGTGAATGCAGTCAAAAGAAATATAAAGTACGAGAAGAAAGGAAAGAGGAGTGACAAAATAGTGAGATTCGGTATAGCGTTGTTAAGATGAGGATAATGTGTGTATACATCTGCGCCACTGACTTCGGTTCTGAGCCATATCACCTAGGGTCTCCAACCACTGGTTCCTCTTGTCCCGTGGACCCCAACCACCTAGTCTGCATCGTCCTACATGGCTTAAACCAACAGTCAGAGACTTCATACATTGGTGCCATGTTTTAGTCTGGCCACCTCGGGCCTTTTTCCAGCCTGAACCCACCTCAGCCAACATTGTGTGACGAGGCAATCGGTGACTAGGCATACGTAGTACGTGTCCCAACCATCTCAGTCGATGAAGGTTCACAACCTCGTCGACTGACTTACCTCTTCTCCCTAAAACTCTACACCTAACTTCTGCATTACTCACATGGTGACACCACGGAATACGTCCTATACTACGAAGGCAACGGTGGTCAAATACCTGTAACCTTTTTTGTCTTCCACTTTCAATGGCCATGTTTCACAGCCATACAGTAGAACAGAGCGGACTGCTGTGCAGTACACGCGACCCTTAATAGACAAACGAATATCACGGCGGCGCCATAGGTGGCGCAAATTGGCAAAAGCCAATCGAGCCTTTTGTATCCGTGCAGAAATCTCATCGGCAACTAACCCACCGGGTTGATCCTACTTCCCAGGTAAGTGAAGTGGTCAACACACTCAACCACTTCACTCTCTATTGTTAACCGCGGTACCGCTGAAGACCAGTCCTGGAGCAAAAATTTGCATTTGGGTGGTGAAAATCGCATCCCAAACATTCTCAAATTCCCACTCAAAGTGTTCAGAAGACTCTGCATCTTGTCAGCGTCTTCACCTAACAGGACTATGTCATCTGCATATTCTAGATCTAAGGAAAATTCACCTGTGATCGGGTCAACGTCTTTGTAATTAGGTGACGAGAGGGAAACCTCCATAAGAATATCTATGATAAAATTAAATAAGAATGGGGATAGTGGGCATCCTTGACGGACACCACTTGATGAGTATAGCTCCCTGGACAACTCACCATAGGCTCTAACATGCCCACAAGTGTTCGAGTAGAGAGCTTTCAATAAGGTGATGTACTTACTAGGCACGCCTTTCAGTGACAGACACTGCCATAAGACTTCTCGATCAACGGAGTCAAATGCCGCCTTCAGGTCGAGAAATACAGCTATTGTCGGGCGTCTGTAAGCATGCCTATGTTCCAGGACCTGGCGCAGTGTGAATATTTGGTCGATACATCCACGGCCAGGTCTAAAGCCTGCCTGGTTTTCTCGGGCTTGCTGTTCCCGAGCTCCACTCAGGCGTCGGAGAATTATAGAACTTAGGATCTTAGACACTATGTTTGTCAGGCTGATTCCTCTGTGGTTATCACAAGAGGACTTCTCGCCTTTCTTGAAGACTGGGATGATCAGTGACTTAGACCAGTCGGAGGGGATCGTATTTGATTCCCATATACTGGCTAACACTTCCGTTAGCCTGACTAAGAGAACTCTACCACCATTCTTGTATACCTCAGCAGGTAGTCCGTCTGGTCCTGCTGCCCTTCCCCGTTTCAGGCTACCTACCGCTTTCTCAACTTCTTCTAGTGTTGGGGGACCTGTCTCTATGTCCCATTCAGGGTCCGACTGGATAGCGGGCAGCGCAATGGTGGCTGGAGGCCAGTTAAACTGTTCCTCAAAGTGTTCTGCCCATCGTCCCAGTCGCCTTCCCTGCGAGTGAATCGCCGATCCGTCCTTCTCCGCTATAACCTCACTAACTGTTGTTGACCATTTCCCCCCAGTCTCCTTAATAAGTCTAAATAACTGTCTACTGTTACCGATCGCCGCTGCCTTTTCCATCTCTTTAGCCTTTGCTGCCCACCACTGTTCACGATCGTTGCGCAGACTTTTCGTCAGTTTATTTTTAAGTTGCGCTCGCTCTTCATTGTACTCAGAGCCTGCAGGGATGCATTCACGTGCATCCATTAGTTTGGAAGAAGCTGCTGATATCCACTGGCTCTTTTTAGCCATTATCTTGGAGTCGGCTACAGTCTCCAGTGCTGCTTTTACAGTAGACTGAAGATGGCACCAAGCTTCTTCTGGATGAGTGACAGTCTTTTGTTCCGATAACTGCCTAGCCAACTTCTCACTGAACACGGCTTTGGTGTTTTCGTTGTCCAGCAGAACTCGTAGTGGTTTTGTTGCCAAATTTTTTCTACGTCCATTGAGACGCAGGCATATACGTGCTCGGACCAACGCATGATCGCTGTCCAAACACGTACTCCAGAAGGAGCGGCAGTCTTCCACCGATCCTCTCCAGCGATGACTAATAGCAATGTGGTCTATCTGTGTCCATCGCTGAGTCGAGCTCGGTGGACGCCAGGTCAGACAGTGCCTTTCTTTATGTCTGAAATTTGTGCTGGCTAAAAATAGGCGGTTATCTGAGCATAGTTGTAATAGGCGATCACCGTTATCTGTACGTTCAGCTGGGATTCCGAACAATTTCCCAACTACCACTACAATTCTATTCTATAACAATTATTTTAATAAAGTGATTATAACAAACTACTCTAAGAAAACCAGTTTATCTAAATAAACCTTCTTGATCAAACAAATGGTTGGTAACCGTATCATGCAGTGGTATAGACTATTTTAAAATTTATCTAAACAGAGTACAATGATTTATCGCATAAAAATCTTCGAAAAAAAAAAGACTTACAACATCAACAGATTTTTTGATGATATATAGAATTAATTGTGCTTCAGTTGGATTAGAATTTGTTGCATGCGATTCATTCGATGAAGAAACGCAACAATCAAGCTAACAAAAAGAAAATAGACAATACAATTCCTTGATTGAAACCTTTTTTCTCTTTTTAAATTTTAGAAGAAATATGAACGTAAATTGGGAATGGTATCACGCCAGCAACATAATTTGTGATCAAAGAGTAACCAAAAAACAAAGCAGTAGCAAATTATCAATCAAGCTGAACAAGCAATATATGCTTGGATACTATAGGTGATATGACTCAGAATCGATTTCAATGGCACACATGTATCCAAACGTTATCTGCATAATAATCATATCGAATTTCACTATTTTCTTATTCTGCTTTATTCCCTTTTGATGAATCTCCATCAATTTCGGATACTTTCTTGTTCGTTTCTTCGGCTTTTATTCAAGTGCATTTTTGCTTGACGTGCTAACATGAAGTGTGTCAACTTGAACCGTTACGCAGTAATGCTGAGTCATATTATTATTATTATTACTATTATAATACAAACATAGTTCAGCAAGTGCACCAAGAAATGCGCCACATAATATAACAACATTACGAAGACATAAAGTGAAGATAAGTGGATACACAAGAAAGTAATACACAATAAAAACAGAATGATTTGCAAGGAGATTCAACAAGATACATTCAAAAAAACACCCATTCCTTCTCAGTATTAGAAGACAGGAAGAAGCGACAGTATGACCATTATTGGTTTCGACTGAACTATATCTGATAACGTCTTAAGCCACTCAGTTGCATACAGGAAGTCATGATGTATCAACAGGTGTTTAAACGATGCATCTATCCTTCACCCCATGGTGTTACGTCATACACTGATCTCTCCTCGGACTCTCCCATCCAGTCCCAGGGCTAGCAAACATTGAACAGTATGGAAACCGTTCAGACGACATACGTAATACATGTCCAAGTCACCGAAGTAAGTATTTCAAGATGACTTCACTAATTGAATGATGATTCCCATCATGCCCAAACAAATGCTGTTGTACCTTACGATTACTTACATGATGTTGCTACCGGATACGAGTAAGCCTACGGAGACAACGATGATCGAACACACTAAGTCACCGCTTATCCTCAGCTCAGAGAGGCTGTTTCACAGGTATAGAGCAGAACTGTTCACACTGAAGTGTTGTAAACTCGACCTTTTACGGTCAGACTAAAGTCGCAATGGCACCAAAGGTGGCCCAGATTAGTGCACGCCACTCCGGCTTTCGATATGCGGTTAGAAATTTAATCATGCACACTTCCATTAGCAGTCACATAGCCACCCATATACACGAACGTTTCGACTACTTTCAACGGTTCACCAACGACAGTGAGTGCAAGCACAGACTCCTAAAAATTTTGGAAAAGTACTTCGTACTTCGATGGTACAAAGGAAATATCAAATCATAACAGGAGATGGCAGACTGAAGAGCAGTATACTCGTTCTTTAACAGGTAGTCGGAAATCTAGCCAATCGGTGCCGCAGATGACGCAATCTGATAAATGCTGAGCTGAGATTTTGTACGAAAAGAAAAAGTATTCACACATGCATAAAATGAAATCACCAAGTATGTTAACATGAGGTTAATGTTTTTTTAATAGGTCAGTCAGGTAACACTTACTTTCTTTGTATCCAACAGTAATAAAGAATCAGAGAGCAATGGACTTATTACACGTTTGATCCATAGTGGTAACTGCAATAAAGCCCAAAACAATAGCCATTTATGAGAAATGCAACTACAATAAATTAACAAAAAAAAGGCATGCCCTATAAGAGGTATAGCTTTACATTTCAATTCACATCAGGTCTCACAGACAAGCTTGGTATGTATTTTCTTATTGTTAAGTGTTTTGCTATTTGAGATACCATGGTAACAACGAAATTCGGATCGAAAAATGACAAGAGTGAATATATGAATTTTAGTATTTCGTACAAACTCAATGTTTTTCTAACTATACACTCCATCCACATAAGTGATGCCTTTAGACAAAGAAGTAGATGTCTTTGTTATCTACAGTTAATATGAAATTAGAAATGTGGTAAATATTTAACAATTCTCAGTCACATAAACCGTTACAGTAACACAAATTGTTTCCAGATGAAGATACAGGGGAGAAACTAGTGATTTTACAGAAGCTATGATGAAGTGAGATAAAATACTGAATATTATTTACTGTTTACAATGAACTGGTGAATCTTTGGCTCATTGGTTTAGGGAAATGACTATCAAACAGTGGGTCAAGGGTTCGAACTTTGCCTCACCTACCTAGGTCTAGGTAGCCTTTGGAGTAGTATCATAAGGCCTAATGTGTATGGCTCATTGCCTACTGAGTGCATTTCGATTTCGACTAACACCGAAATGCTAATTAATTCCAGAAAACCCCATATACCATTAATTATCACAAATTCAAAGGATTTTTAGGTATGTATCACATATACAACTATAATTCTTATTATGTTTAAAAAGCGAAGGTGTTGCGAAAAAAAACAAACAGTGGGACTGTTAACCGTTTGTGCGTTACAGTCTTGCACTAAAACTAAGGCAATTATTTTTCCACCTGTTTAGTTGCTAATCTACCATTCATATGGAGACATTTCTGACACTGAAACAAAAAAAAAAAACAACACCAACACAAATAATAAACAAACAAGTAACATATGTAGAAAAGAAAATGAAACATAAGCTGTAAAAATCAAAGATTTCATTCACCCAGAAATGTGATACATATATATATATATATATATATATATATATATATATATATATATATGACTAGACTAAAATAGCAACAAGAAAAGGTGCATATTTAAACGCTTCTTTAACGTCCTATACATAATCACCTTTGTGCAAGTGTACGCGTAACGCTAACTAACAGAAATTGTAGCTGTAAATTTTTATTTGTTTTCCCGTGTTTCTACTCATTAGCATTCAGATAATGGCTTTCACTTTCAAATACAACAAAAATTTTTTTCACAATGTACTTATGCCTAATTAAATAGACAAGACAAGACAAGACAACACAATAGGTAGGTGAAAAGTAACAGCTATGCTGTGAAATACAATCAACAGTTTTTAATATGAATAGTAACAATTATGAGAATGTAGAGAAAAAAAAATTCATCTTTTTATCTTTCAATTTACCTTTTCTAAATTTTTATCTGAAACTCCAGGTTTCAACTGTATAGTGGATTGTGCAACAACCGAATTAGCACAAGACATTTTATTCTGATAAGCCAAATAATTAGTTAGAGTTAAAATATTTGAATTCATGCGGTATTGAATTGTCAATTCAATTATATGTTCTTTATTTGAATAGTCTATCGATGAACCAATCGTTTTCCTTTCATAAGTATCCCCAATACTATAATTCAGTAGTAGTGTAAAAAGACTTTGATCTAACCCACCATTCCTAAACAATAGATTACGATAAAAGTAGAAAAAACAGAAGTAAAATTTGATAGAGAAAAACGGAATACAGCTGTAAAACTAACATAATAAAATAGTTTCTATAGTCTGAATGGGTTACTCAGAACGAACCATACGTACAGATGTGAACGATTTATCAATTTCAGCAACCATAATTAAGGCTAACATAAGAACAAAACATTTGTCCTGTAAGAGATCGTAATTTCACTTCATATGTACTGTGACACGATATCATAACTCGAAATTATGGAGTTACCTGGATATGCAAATACGGACAATAAACTGTGTACAAAACATTGTACATTGTATTCTTTCATTGTGATGCATTAGATCGAAAAATTGATCCGTCACCTAATATGGATTTACGCTATCAAGACATCATAATCATTGATATGACCACAGGATCAGGCATTACTGAGTAACAGTCCAAGTTACCACATATCATATCAGTACATCAAGTAACAAATCAGTGAGATAGGAGATGAAGAAAGAAAGGAAAATCAGCTAAAAAAAAAAGGGAGGAAGGATGAGAAAATGGGGAATTCACTGTAGCGGTTAGGATGATTTGTAGAGACATCTGCACCACTGACATCGATTATCAGCCATATCACCAAGTCTCCAACCACTTGTTTCTGTAGTTACGTGGACTCTAACTGCCTAGTATGCATCTTCCAACACGGCTCAGGTCAACAGTCAAGAATTTCAATCAGTGGTGCCATGTTTTAGTCTGGCCAAACCAAGTCATTTTCTAGCTTGAACTTATTTCAGAAAACACAGTGAAGAGGTAGTTTGGTGACTAGGCATACGTGGTAAATCCCCCAGCCATCTGAATCTATTGAGGTTCACAACCTCACCAACTGACTTTCCTTTTCTACCTAAAACGTTACATCTGATTTCTATCTTACTGAAGTGGTGATACCATAAAACAGTATATGCTACGAAGGTGACGGTAGTTGAATCCATGAACCCACTTGATATCCTGTACTTTGAATGGCCATGCTTCATAGCGATATAGTAGAACAGAGAGAAATGCACCTCAGTACACTCAGTCTTTAGTTGGCGAAGACCAGTCGAGCCCTTGGTATACGTGTAGACGTTTTGTCAGTCACTGACTCACTGGGGTTGATTTGACGTCTAATCTAAGTGCAGTAGTCAATACACTCAACCAATTCACTTTCTACTGTTATCCAGATGGACCACCGAAGACCAATCCTGAAGCAACAATTTGCACTAGGGTAACGAGAACCGCAGCCCAAACATTCTAAAATTGCCGGCGTCTTCACCTAACGGAACAATGTCACCTCCGTATTCCAGATCCACCAACGATTCCCCTGTGACAAGATTAATTCCTATGAAGTCAAACAATGAGAGGGAGGTATGTATAACTACTTCCATGATAAAATTGAATGGAAAATGAGAGAGTAGAAATCTTTAACAGATGCCACTCGGTGTACACAGCCCACCATAGGCTCGAAAATGCTTACGGATGTTTGAGTAAAGAAACTTCAACAGAGTGATACTTACTCACCACTCCAAATACACTTTTGTGGACTTTGTTTACCATGAAGATCAAACAAGAAAAGCTTAATAACCAACGGAATTTTGTGACACATGCAGAGATACCCGCTCAACAAAACCATTCACTTCGTTATACCATATCAAACACTAATTACACCTACAAGGTTGTGGTTTATTGGTTTAGGTCAGGATTTATATCAACACTCTACCTACTAAGGTTAAGGGAGCCTGACAATATCATTGGCTTCACAAAACAGAAGTGCGGCTCACTGTCTATCGCACGAATGTGTGCAATGCTGCTTAGCATGTTTCCATTTTCAAATCACATCTAGGCTTCATTCAGCTAGTCCCATAGTTAGTGAACAAAGAATGGTATGAAGGTGTATAGGGTGGGGTTCAGTCATTCTTGTTGCATGCATGTGTCTGATGATAATTCGATAAATAAAGTTTCAGTTATCAATCTCACCCTCCAACCTCCACTAAGTTTCACGGTCTGCCACCTTATTCTACATGATTATGTGGTTGTGTGTGACTCGATGCATCGAAATTGCTGAGCTTTTCTTTAGATTCGCTACCTTATTTTGGTCTGTCATTTTGGATTTGGTCAAGTTTTTTGTGCTGTTATTTTAATCGAATACTTGACCTCACAATCATTGCATGAAACCTGATACGCTAAATTATTTTCTCTAGTAGCCTCTATAGGGTCTTTTAGCCTTCAAATCTTGTTTCTTGGTAAGGCTGTAGGTTAGAATATCAGCTATGCTCACAATCCTGTATAAGTTTTCAGAGGTACCTTCCTTATATAGTAACACCGTGGGGATATCGAATTCTTGTTTCTTCGGGTTGCCATTATTACTATCTATATTACCTGTGTCTCAGTTTCTCCTCTTTTTTTATAGTTTCTGATAAATTTCTGAATCCCTTTACGAAGATGATTAATGAGCACCAAGTTTTATTTTGTTGATTTTCTGTTCTGCTGCTTAGAACTTCGGTATCTTATGTAAACATTTCATTTAACCTATTTAAATTAACATGGGATGGGATGACCTGAAGTGTAAGGATCGATTAGGTTTTCTGTTGACATTGGTGTCTAAGAATTCATCTAGTCTCCTTTTTATTCTATAATCCAACATAGCTAGTTCTCTTTCACCACTCTTTAATTCATATACAATGAAATTTATGTGTGCCAAAAATTTATCAATATGCTCTGACTCCAACGCTGTAATTGTTTCATCTACTTACCTTCATCCTTTTTTTTGGAGCAAGCATAAATGTCCGAAGAGCTGTTTGTTCCCAACTATCTATGAATATTTCTACCAGTATTAGGGATAGACACACTTGCTGATCACACAGAGCACACTGAATCTCCATCATTGACTATACTATTCTTACAATTCAAAATTACTGAGAAAATTTCTGTTTAAAGTGCTTTCAAATATTCTGCCAAGTAAAGTTAACAGTCCTTAGGTTGAAAGCTTTTAAAGTACTAAGTGGATAGTAGATACAACCTCTACAAATGAAATCTTCGTTAGTGATATATAGACCCGCCAGTCTCATACTAAAAAGTCACTTAATATTGCAGTAGATACTTTACAAAGTTCATTGGGTATATCATGATGTGTATCAGTAATACGCATACTGCAATGATCATTTCAGTCAAATCAATGTGGTTTTAATCATAGGTCGATAAAACTAGAAAAACTACCAGCACTTAGAGTAATGAACTGCTGGTTTATTTTGTTTAGTAACACTGCGTACACAAGTACCTACATATAACCCTCATACAGCTTGGCTACAACATGTATCATTGAGCCAAACGATTTTCTTTCATTGGCTGTTTTCACTCTTAATTTATTCGTGGTACACTGTGACTTAATCCATTAGTATCAAGCACTACATGTCAAAGAAGAGTTTTTTTGAATGAGAAAAGGGGTCACGAGATTGCTATTGAGCATTACTTAAATTGTGATACCTGTTCGACAGGTATAATAAAAGTCAAATGTAAATAACACTTAACCACTGTGTGTCATATCAAAAGGCTAATCTTATAAGGAATCGCACTCTACGACAGTGCTTCAATTCGATACTAATAAATGTAAATTTATCGAGAATCTGTGATCAAACAGCCAAGGATGGAAGTACCTACAAACAGCTAAGAAAATTATCATGTAGCAAAACTGTTTGTGTTGATATACTTTCAAAACCAAGAAATGGAAATGAAACTTAGAAATTAAAAAAGTCAATTGTAATTATTTTGCCTTCATCGACTTAAGTCTTTCTCTCACTGAGACAAAAATGTCTTAGGTTCCACGTTTAGAATGAAAAACGGAATTCATAGAGACAACGGAAGAATGAAAATCATATATGTACTTAAATAAGAAGAAACTTTCTAAAACAAAGCCAATTATTAACTACTAACTGATCAGATGAAGCAAACCAATTACTCTTCTCTGTTCCAGTAAACAATAAGCAAATATCTCTTAAAATCAACAAATGCGTTTTGAAAACTGTAACTAACTTAGCCTTTTGGCTTCGAACTAAAGGGGGCAATTGATATGGATCACCAACTAGTACAAATCGACAACATCTTACGCCATTAGATTCTTGTTCTGTCCTTAGACATAATAACGGTCCCAAAGAAGTAGGACACATCAACTGACTGGCTTCATCAATTAGGATAACATCAAATTTTTGATATGTCAAAGCTGCGTGTCGCAAATCATTTCCTCCACTTGCAGTCAATGCTGTGCACCCAACAACAGCCTAAGATCAAGAAGAAAAACAAGCGCGTTAAACTGAATAAGAAATTACCACTGAACTGCATATTTGCAGGGAACACATGAATGGGAATCAATATAAACAATCACAACCAAGTCAAAAAACAAGATTTTTAAGAGGAAAACTGTTGCATCTGATCTCTAAGTTAATAAGACACAAATCGAATACGTTTTAGAAAGTGCCTACAAGTTTGCATGCCAGCTTCTGAAGCCAGGAGAGGGGTATGCAGAGTAAAGAACCACTATGGCACTGGGAAGATAGTTAATGCCGTCTGTAGATAAATGGGTCGTCATACTGAATCAAAATCCCAGATCCACCTTCGAATAAATTTTAAACAGGTAGTTGGAAAGATGCTAAACTGAAGAGAAATTTAAAGTGACAACACGAAACACCCACTATTAGACAGAAAACACTTGCTGGAAAGCTTCGAGTCTCAAACAGCCTTGTGAGTGTTAATTATTCCCGCACAATCGCTACCAGATTGAATTGTTCGACTTCCGTTAGCAGATGAGCTATTATGTGGATGCCTCGACAATGTTGTGCTATAATCTTACTTGGCGGCTGGCACTAGAATCCAGGATATGCGTTTCGTCCTATTTGGGACTCGCCAGCTGGATGCATCTACACCTCGGTGGATGATGGTGTTCCCGCTAGGGCTCAAAATCATTGGCCTTCACCTCAAACACCGAAGCCTTATCCACTAGGCAATTGAGACACGAAAGTCACCTCTTGTAAAACGGGTCTCGGCTATCACTATTTACCGATACTTGTAACTTCCCGTTATTTTAATGGATTGAACAGTTCATCCGTTGTTGGCAAATGGGTTCCTACGCGGATGCTTCGATGGAAGCTAGGAAGTATCACCCACCCATACGCTTTCGAAAGTAACCGAAAATCATTCAAACATAACCTATCCTCTTTTTCGCATTTTTCTTCATCGCCATTTCTGGATACTAATATTGAGTTTCTTACAACATCCTCAACCTCTCACTCATCGACCACTGTGAACGATTCAAGCCAGCGAAACACCATTCCAAGTCTCCTTAGACCCTACTGTCAGTTTCACATTAAGTTTTCAAGGTCCTAACCATGTACTAAACAGGACACTAGACATCTTTCACTAGGACTCTGGCGTCTCGAACCATGGGTGTATGCTGTGTCTCGGAGACACGAATACAAAATCCGATCATATCATAGCACTGAGCTGTTGAGCAGGAAATCGGCTTCTGGACCGGATATTAGTCAACAGCTATATATGTGCTGTTCGACTGAATCGGTCTGTAAGGACTGCAAAAGACCATAACTATTAGCAGTCCCCATTTACGTACCCACCAACTACATATCAGATGATGCAAAGAATAAATTCCATCAAAAGTCGCCAATTTTTGATACATAAAGCAAGACGTTCAGATGCAGACTTCAAAGCTCAAGTAGGAAAGCTGAAACAATTAGAAAGGCATCTTTGACGTACCTACGGTATCCCATCCCAACGAAGCGACAAAGGTGATTGCCTCCTGCAACTTCGTTCAGAAAGTCACTTGTTTCTGGTCAGCTCTAACTTCAGGCATAAGAAGAGACACTCTAACATGGCGTCCGCTGACATCAAACCAAAGATGAACAAAGACAGGTCATGTTGTCATGATCCAGAATTGGAGACAATCGGTGTAGAATTGCCGCTCTTTCTGGACTACCTGCTTCGACTATCCTGGTGCCTTAGCATGACCACGTGTATGTTTGCACCCTACTGGTCACAAGAATCATGGGATATTGGTGTATGCGTGCTCCATTGCAAGAAGATAACGTCAACAACGCATTTCAGGAAGAGATGGCTAAACATTTATCTTAATATAATAACTACTCTCATCTTGATGAGGCACGATGTGATATCCAGTCTGCCACAGAAACAGCGGTAAAGACAGTTGGTAACCTACATCCGAAGGTTAACAAAAATCAGTGGACTTCCACAGCCTTATGTGAACTTACTGGTGCGAATAGACTGACTCCAACTGGCTCGGACCACAATGAGAAGTGAAAGCAGCTCAAACGTAAATTGACCAAGAGTTTTCTCAATGACCGCCAGCAGTTGTAGGTGGCGAAAGTGACGGAGAGGGAGAAGGCATCAACATTACGCAATACCTAGCAACTAGTTAGGCTAATTGAGGACACAGGCAGGAGTAAGACGATGGTGAGTGAAACAATCTCCAAAACAGACAATATCCTTGATAACCTCTCAGACAGATAACTAGAAAGTTAGGTTGAACACTTTGAAACACGGTTCAATTGTGGTTATTTGTTTGGTTATGGCTAGCAGATGAATCCAGGAAGTGCGTTTCATTCAAGCCATAACCAAACAAATTACCATAATTAACATGCAGGTAATATCAAGGCATATGCATAGGAGCCCATATGTTAATAGAGGTTGGACAATTCCATCCAATAAAACAACGGAAAATTATATGTATGTCAATAAACGGTTCAATTGGTTTGCAAAAACAACTCAGTTGCGCAGCATCTAGTCTAAAACTGAATACGGCGTCGATCTTGTAACACTCCTTACAGTTGAAAAAATGTTTAAAACCTAAAATGATGCAAAGCAGTAAAACGTGGTAGTTTTCCACAAAGATTTTCTAAGGATGGATGTAGGAAAATATTGATTAGAGCAACTGAAGTACTAGGGGTAGCGTAAGTAGCGTAAGGGAATCAGGTAGTCTCATCAAGCTAGTTTACATCAGAAATTATTCCAGTTTATAAGAAAAAATACAAGTATAACTATGACAACCATACAGAAATCAGTTTAACCAACATCATGTCCAAGATCCTTGGGTTCAATGCGTAACCAAGGCTCGAGAACAGCAAACTTGATAAAAACCAGGTAGGTCTCAGACCTGGACGGGAAAGCGCCGAACAAATCTCCTTTCGTCAGGTTTCGAAACACAGGCATACTTACGGACAACCAACGCTTGTTATATTTCTTGACCTGAAAGCGGCATTCGCCCCTGTGGTAGTGCTCAACTGCAAGTATGTAACGCTAGTCAAAGCTTAAATACTCGAAAACACACAGAGGTGTAAGGGCTTATAGAGAGTTGTCATCAGAATTGACGGCAACTAGTGGTGTCCGTCACGGATGCTCACTGTCATCGTTCTTGTTCAGCTTCGTTATAGGTGTTTTCGTGGACATAAACTTAGGTACCTCTTACTTTACAGAGATTGACCTACTCCCTGAAGGTCTTCTGATTGACTTGGAAAGTGCATATGATATTGTCCTGCTAGGTGAGGACGCTGATAAAATGCAGGGTGTTCTGAACGCGTTGAGCAGAAGTCTGAGTATGTTTGACATGTTTCGCACTTGTCAAATGTGGGATGGGGCTCCACCACTGATCTGCAGCTAATGCCAGTTCAGAGGCAGGGAATGAAAGCGATAGAATGTGTTCACCATTTCACTTACTTGGAGATTCCCATCAACTCAAACGGATTTGTTGCTGACAAAACCTCAGCTCGGACAGAGAAGGCCCGTTTGACATTTGCCAATTTACCCCCATCTCTGATGCAGGCTAGAAATTCAACTACCAATCAAAGCATTATTATATTGCGCTACAGTCCGCTGTGTTCTATTATACGGCCGTGAAATATAGCATTTTAACGTAGAAGATATAAGGAGATTAGAAGTTTTTAATTATATGTCTTCGTAGAATTGCTTAAGTCTGGTGAAACCACCGTGCGAGCAAGGCTGAAGTCAGGTGAAGGGTACTGAACAAGACAAGCAAGCCGATTGATGAGGTTGTGCACCTTCATCGACTATGGTGGCTTTGACATGTAGTGCGTATCCCGAGCCACCGCTTACCTGGTCATGCTAAGGGAAGTTGAACTGAGCTGGAAGAGAGTTCATTATGGTAGCCAGACCAAGACGTAGCACCCTTGGTTACATGGCTAGAAGCCGTTTACAATGGCGTAGATGTATTCACTTTTGAATTCTTCTAAAGCTCGAAAATCTTTACCGGCCGTCATATTTTAATCGCTTCTCCTTCTATACACCTTTGTCTGCTTTAATATCACTCTTAGTTTACCCACTTGTTGTTAAGAAGTTGTTGTGAAGTATGACGACTTAAACCAATGTACTTGTCCACACGTATCTACGTTGACTTAGTCCACTACATCAGAAAAAAAATGACCTATACAGTTTAGAGTAAGGATGATTGCGTTGAAAGGGCCATTTTATGTAGATTATAAAACGTAATTGGTGTCTTGTAGAATAAATTATTACAGTACATTCTCTGAAAATTATATATATATATATATATATATATATATATATGAACCTGGGAGGACTTGACAGCTGCTTCGTCCCAACAATGGACTCCCTAACAGTGGACACTCACTACCTCGTCAGAGAACGAACCCAGGACTGTCAAGTTCCGCCGCGCGTACGTTACTATTCAGCCGTCCAGTCGGAGTCCAACTATTCACAACTTCCATCTTCTGTTAATTCGTGATATAGTATGACTATCATGCAATGTTATCAGTGAGCATCAACTTCACTTCCGACGTGGTCACAACTTTGCATCAATAATTCGGGGAATCTATCTCGAAGCATGTCACTAAAGAACGCTAGACAGTAGTGTAGTTTTGAGGTTTGTGGGGATTGATTGATTACAAGGTGGTATTCATTACTTCGAAAGTTTTGTTGTTTCCCTGGATAACTAGTCATAGGCGCGAATGTAAATAACATTTTGTTGGATTTATTACTATCGTTCGACACTGAAGACCCGATAATCAAGATAAGAGCTTATAACATGAATATAAGAACTAGATATTAAAAAATGGTTAAGAAGAAATTATTTGCTACGATGAGCGATGTATAGACAAACATCATAAACTGACTACATACCGTCATCGTATACATTACATGAAATTTTCCACATGCTGTAAACACAGTATGCTAGCCAAATCAACATATGTGTTTAACACGATACGTTTATCATAGAATTATGTACTGGCAAACTTACATCTGCATCATCATTGTATTTCATGTGAATAAACTTATGTATACAAAGTTCTTTCAAAAATTAAAAACTAGAAAATTTAACCAACAACTTACAGCATCCATCATAATACTATGCACATAATCGGTGGCATCAGTTTTTAACTTCTCGTTCGACTTTAAAAAGGTATTTAATTTTGATTCAAGAGAATAATTTTTTAAATTCGGATGTATCCGATTTACTTGACCCAGTCTTATAATACGAGTTTCCCCAGTCTAAAAAGAAAGAAATAAGAAGAAACTAGTGATGACAATAGGAAAATAAAATTTATTGTATATAGTTTACCCAAACTCATCTCAACTAAAAAAGCAATAAAATAAACTAGTTCAATTGATTGATTAGTTGTACTACCTAGTATCCCTTTATTTAGAAATATACTGTTTATAAAATGATGAAAACTTTCAAAACTAAACCTGGGTTGCCAAAAGGATTCGAACGAGTGACCAAAGAGACTAACAATTCGATAAACAAATAACTTATCTAGAAAAACGTTTATTACAAAACTTAATCACTATCTGTTGACTGAAAAAAAGCTAGATAACCGTTCACTTTTCTACTGTGTGGTGAGATTATCCTTATTCCAAAGCAAGTTAACTAAAGGAAACATGAAACAACTTGAGGATAGTAAGGTTATATTTGACATAAAACCTATTGCAGTTGGAAACAACATACAAAAAAATACAGAGAAATACCTACAAATTTATCTACCGGTGCGGAATCTTTGAGTCAACCTCGAACTTGAACAGATTTCCACCACTATTCACCCGGCAACTAAACGCGATATAAAGCATTATGGCGGCTATGGTGAACATATGTTCAACTTAGCATGAACAAACAAAAATAGGACGTTTCATCAATATTACTTATTATTGTCTGTACAGTATATCTTGAGGTTTCAATAAACCTGTAGATGCAAATCTTTGTAACAAAACACAGGATCTGTCGTAGTACTTCCCTCTACATTCATGATCTTTCAAATGAAAACATTTGAGTAATTAAGCTGGCATTACTTCTTTAAGAATGAACTTGCTGAACTGTTTCCCCCTATTCTTTGCATGATGCTTTTACATATTCATTAAACGCGATTTGCAATTCTGCCAGAAAATATAAAGCATTATAAAGATTCAAAGGGCTTTACTTCTATGTAATATGGAATTTTCCTTATTTCAGACTGGGGATTCCCACTACTATGGATGAAAAAGAGATGCTAAACAATATAACCAAAGGTTTTTCACCACTAAACAATATAACCGTATCTGTAAAAATGATATGCACCTGTAAATTCTGGAATAAGTTATTACTATTACTTTCTGTTGGTATATATTCGGTATTGGGTTCCTATTTAAGGGGTATATCATTTGTCCCCGTCTTCAGGCTTTCAAATATGCTGTTAACGTTTACCTAAAAACTCAAGCAGATATAATTGCCACAGAAATGAAAATAACCTCTTCTTAATCTATAAAATTACTAATCAGGCTGTGAGAAAGTTTACTCTTCTCCACTGTTTTGCAATACAGGCTTTGCGAATGAAAGTAGCTACTAACTTCAGCTATCCATTCAATAAGAATTAAGCATGAAGAGAAAAAAAAATCATAACCTGTATGCTGTACTACTGATAATAAAAGTTCATAAATTCATGATTCCCACTGTACCATCGAAAACAAGATATTCAGCGAGTAGGACTTATTCAAACGAATTGATACCCAAATTGTAAGTTCATATGTATAAATTACAATTCAAATAATAGGAGATTGAAATAACAGTAATGATGGTCATATTTACTATAATGTTGGTAAATGATGACGTAATGGTTGAATGATAACAAAAATGGTTACGTAAAAGTCTTAAAACCGTTTATAAGGCTCATATAGATTACAAATGGATGAAAGCATGGTAGAAGTAATAAACTCAAAGGATTACGTAATATGAATGAGACAAGTTAATTGAGACGAAATGAAAATGTTTCCTTAAAATTTACAATTATTAGGAAGTAACACCGGAAACTATTAAATAAGAAAAAATAATAATAGTGATAATGACGATATACGAGTAAGAGTAATCTAGCAAAGAGTGAAGTTAAAAAACATGAAACAAACCAAGACCAAATCACATTAGAGTCAAGGTAGATACAACGACTGCATGCACTTCTTTTGCACACAAACGTTAGGCTTCAGTTCAAGGATAGCCAAGGTCTTTGCTGTTTTTGGAAGTTGAAAACGGAGGAGAAGTGGGAACAAATGTCGATAAACAACTTTGAAACTACCGTTTTTGTCCGTTGAATTGCTGTGTCCCGTAATTAACACGTCAACAAAAAGAGAAGCTGATTCATATTCCTTCTATGAGGTGAATTTTAACGCAGAGTGATAATTGTTGAACGCGTGTAGGATGTCATCCAGATCGACATCAGAGTCATAATTAACGAATGCATCATCCATATAACCTCGCCTGGTTAACTAGTTTACTAGTTACTAGCCGGTCCTAAGCCCGGGCAAAGAGGGAAGGTTGGGCATAGGGCTAGCAACCCTACCCCGTAAAACAAATCTAACCGCTAAACAAACTTCAAAGCACAAACAAAATATAAAAAATGAAAACAAACTTATTCCCCGCTGGAATCGGAGAGGCGAAATGACGCCAGTTGGTGAAAGCCTGCCTTCGGGAAGCCAATTGGCCGATGTGTCTTCGCCTCTCTCGATGAAAGCGAAAGTAAACGTGGGGACATGGAATGTCCGCACGATGTTTAAGCCCAGTAAGGCAGCCCAGATTGCAAAGGAGATGAGAAGGTATAACATCGAAGTGCTTGGAATTTGCGAAAGCAGATGGAATGGGAGTGGACTCTCCAAACTGTCAACTGGAGAATCAATAATCTACTCCGGTCACCCAGACGCCAACCACGAGCACACTGAGGGAGTGGCTATCATGATGTCCTCAAGAGCATCGAAGGCTCTCATGCAGTGGGAACCAATATCCTCCAGGATCATGACAGCGAGGTTCAACTCAAAAGGAAGAAAGGTCACAATCATACAATGTTATGCACCTACAAATAATGCAGAGCAAGAGAAAAAGGAGGATTTCTACAGACAACTTCAATCAACACTGGACAAGACGTCAGTTGGCGATATCAAAATTCTAATGGGCGACATGAATGCCAAACTGGGAGGGGACAACACGGGAAGAGAACTAACCATGGGTCGAGAGGCGCTAGGTGAAATGAATGAGAATGGAGAATTGTTTGCAGAATTCTGTGCATTCAACGATTTGGTGATTGGAGGCAGTGTTTTCAGACACAAAGATATCCACAAAGCGACATGGATTTCACCAGATGGACACACTAAAAATCAAATCGACTTTATCTCAATCTCAAGAAAATGGAGACGCAGTCTACTTAACACAAAGTCAAGAAGAGGAGCAGATGTAGGTTCACACCACTCACTATCTAGTGCAAGGAACCTTCCAAATCAAGTTAAAAGCCTTCAAGGAAGCTGGTGATAGACCTCAATTCAAGTACAACACTCGGAAACTGAAGGATGAAACTACAAAGGAGGTCTTCAAGGCAGCCATCAAGACAAAATGGGAGACATCAAGCAACATCCGTGAAGAAACCTGTGTGGAAGAACACTGAAAGTCTTTGAAAGCTATGTGGAAAGAAACCTGCACAACAGTATTAGGAAGGAAGAAGAAAGAAGACAAGGAATGGATCTCGACGGATACCTGGAAGCTGATAGAGGAGAGGAGGATGGTGAAACAGAAGATAAACCAGTGCAAGGACGCTCAACGACAAGAGGAACTGAGCACAATGTATAAAACACTGGACAAAGAAGTGAAGAAGAGTGCACGCAAAGACAAAAGACACTTCTACGAAACACTGGCAAGTGAAGCAGAACAGGCTGCAGGTAGGAGAGACCTGACGACATTGTATCAAATAACTAGGTTGCTATCAGGGAAGAGACCAACACAGATGAAACCAATAAAAGATGAAGAAGGAAATTTAATTACGAAAGAAGAGAAACAGAGGAAACGATGGGCCGACCACTTCAAGAAGCTCTTGAATCGACCACCACCTGCACTTCGTCCAGAAATACCACCTGCAGCCGCTGAATTACAAGTGAACATAAATCCCCCAACGAAAATGGAAGTCCTGAACGCCATAAAGCTACTGAAATGCGGGAAAGCAGCAGGACCAGATGGAATACCGCCAGAAGCGCTGAGAACAGATGCAGAGACAACAGCGGACATGCTCACACCACTATTGCAGAAGGTGTGGAAGGAAGAGAAGGTACCTGGCCATTGACTGGAAGAAGGGTTACCTTGTCAAACTGCCGAAGAAAGGAGACCTCAGTGCTTGCAAGAACTGGCGCGGAATCACTCTCCTGTCCACCCACAGCAAGTAAAATATTAAGCCGCATCATCCTGGAGAGGCTTAAAGATGCACTGGATTCAAAACTGCGACCGGAACAGGCAGGCTTCAGGAAGTACAAATCATGTGCAGACCAAATTGCAACGCTTCGTATCATCATAGAACAGAGCATAGAATGGCAATCACCTCTCCACCTCAACTTCATCGACTTTGAGAAGGCCGGCCTTTGACAGCATCGACCGACAAGTAATTTGGAAACTGCTTCAATACTACGGAGTACCGCAAACCTTTATCCGCCTCATTCAACAACTATATGAAGATGCCACATGCCGGCCAAGTCATTCACAATGGGAAGCTCAGTGATGCTTTCGAAGTGAAAACAGGAGTGAAACAAGGTTGCCTACTATCCCCCATGATATTCCTTATTGTGGTCGACTGGATCATGCAGCAAACAGTAGGCAGCAAGAAGAGGGAGATACGCTGGACGACGGAAAAGAACCTAGAAGACTTGGATTTCGCCGATGACTTGTGCCTAATGTCATATAAACTTGAAGATCTGCAGGCAAAAACTAACAAGTTGATAGAAGAGGCAGCTAAGACGGGACTTCAGGTGAATATAGAGAAGACAGAAGTGATGAAGATACCGCACCACCACCATCAACAACAACAACAAACTCCAATCACCGTCAACGGGAGAAACTTGAAGGAAGTGACCTCCTTCACTTATCTAGGAAGCATTGTTTCAACTACAGGCGGGACGGACGAGGACGTCAAAGTCAGAATCAGTGTGGAGATCTTCTGCACTCAGCATGCGGAACAAGATACGGATTTTCAACACCAACGTCAAGTCAGTGCTCCTGTATGGTTCAGAGACTTGGCGCGTCACGAAAGGCATTTCCAATAAACTACAGACATTCATCAACAACTGCTTACGCTCGCTGCTGAAGATCAGATGGCCAGAAAGAATAAGCAACAAGGAGCTCTGGGAACGAACCAACCAAGAACCTATCACGCAACAAATATGCAGGAAGAAGTGGAGATGGATTGGCCATGCACTGAGAAGGCCGACTGAGGACATCACGCGTCAGGCCCTCGAGTGGAATCCCCATGGGAAGCGACGAGTTGGACGTCCGAGGGTGACATGGAGGAGGTCGTGCGAGGAGGAAATGAGAGGTTGTGGGCTGTCGTGGGACCAGGTTCAAAAGATCTCAGAGAACAGAGGTCACTGGAGGCGTGCAACTGAAGCCCTATGTTCCACTAGGAACTCAAGGGACTAATAATAATAATAATAATCATCCATATATCTTTTGTAGATGTCAAATGATCAGTAGTTTGGCTAAGACTGGAATTTTCCAATCCTGACATAAGACAGTCTGCCATGAGAGGTTCTAAAGGGAACCTCATCACAACCTCAACATTTTGTCGGTATATCTCAATGAAATGAAATTACACAATAGAGACACATCTCATCAGGAGCTCTCTCCTGTCCTCCATATCATGTGAACAGATGTATTTCCATATGTAATAGACACTTTCCGTGAGCGGCATACTGGTGAACAATGAGGTAATATCTAATGAAAACATGAATTTACCGGGTGTCAACATCCTGCATGCTATCAATAAACTGAAATCCGTTACGAAGAGGATAAGAGGACACTTGCCTTCTAACTAGTTCCAATATTTCAGCTAACCACTGGGTGGTACAATGAACAGTAGAACTTGACATATACAAAACCTGAGGAAGAGGTAATCTTGGTTTGTGTATTCTCGGCAATCCATACAGATGTGGAATTATGAAACCAAGAATTCGAATGCAAGAATAAAATCAAAGGAAATTATTGCAATACACTTCATTTTCACCAAGATATCTGTGAGTTGGATCTCGATCTGTGACATTTTATTCTTCTCATCTTCAGGCTAATCGAACTTAGTCAGATAGAAGAGAATCTATAGCATTTTATCGACATATTGCCGACAAATGCCTTTGTTATCATCCAACTACTACACGTTATCAACTAGCAACATTATTAAAACTCTAACCACCATCAAGGTTCATAAAGTTGATTCATAAATTAACATTAATTTATAGTTATTTTGGTGAACTTTTACAGAGGATTTACTCATAAACTGAAAAATATCGCTACAAAACAAGCAAATGATCCCAGAAAAGCGTGAATAAAAACATTAGTTAAACAAGGTACAAAAATCAATTTTTCATAAATGATAAAAGCTTATCCAGTTATTGAATACGGGATCGATGTGCCTCTTGGCCGACAGACTGAAGGAGCTAAAGCCAACACGTATGACAAAGATTAGTGTATAATTCAAAAATGGAGCAAATTATGCGGAAGGTTACATACACTGAAAAAGTTCAAGAACATAAAGCTGACACTAACTCACAAAATCAACGTATGACCTCGCACATAACTCAATCGGCTCAAGTTGCCATACTTCATAGTAATACACAAAGAACACGTGAATAGAAAATGAATAATTTCAAAGTAGATCAACTAGTGTGACAGACTAAACAATTCGAAGATAAGGGTTGGTGCGAATATTCAAGCCTTAAAACATGTCAAGGAGTGAATACATCGACGCCACTCTGATCGATTTTCAGGTATATCACCAGGAGTCAGTCCTTAACCACCGATTCGTTTTGTCTTAGGGACCCGAACCAAGAAGTTTAAATCCTCCCACGTGACAGACCAACAGTCAGGGACTTCATCAACTGATGTCACGTCTTGGTCTGGCCACTCTGAAATCGCTCCTGACCTAATCCAGCTTTCCCCAGTATGCCACATCGTGGTCAGCGGTAGATCAGCATGCGCAGTACAAGTCCAACCCATCTCAATCAACTAAGTTTCACAACTTCATCAACTGTCTTGTCTACCTCGCCTAGTACCATTCACGTGACTTCAACAATGCTACACTCTGATCATCTGAAGGTTGTCTAGAATTTGGAATTAACAAAGACTTTTTAAAAATAATTTATAAGTTTTAGTTATACAAGTTCAGTAATAAAAGCACACACTTACTTGATGCAATCTTAATAAGAGATTATCTACGGCAGAATGAGTATGCGCTGCCACGAGAACTTTTTTCTTGAGAAGAATGAGAACACGCAACAAAGCTGTTAAAGTTTCTGTCTTTCCTAAGAATGAAAACAAATACCAAAAAAAATTTCACTGAAAACCTAATTGAATTTTAAAAAGTTAAGAGATACTATTTATATACAGATAAGAATATTAAACTGTACTTGAGTTAATCACTATTGGATGATCGATGTACCTAGCCCCTAGCATTGAGTAACGCGGTTTCAAATCATCAAGGGAACACCAATCTCTTTAACGTTGTAGACATGCCCTGCCAATTAATGTCAACAAGCATAAAACCTGAGTTCATCGTTTCCTGGTGACTTATTCCTAATATCTGAACACCAATATATTAAACTAAACTTCTGAACATTACATAACAACTTCGAAAAATGCCATATGCTGATAATTCTTAGCTACTCCATACGGAATTCTTCACTTTAAAGACAAGATAAGGATTAGCTAGGCAACCTCCTGATATCATAAGGTTAGCAAGCAAAATTTCATACAAAAATTCTGCCCATAGTTGTTATAAACATATTAGGCAAGCTGAATAAAGATAAAAGCAATGATAAAGTAAAGTGTTGTCATAAAAGATAACAAATCTTGATAAATGAACAAGTTTCATTTCATACTCTTAAAGAAATGTATCCCGTGTTATACACAAAATAAAATTATTCAGGAGGATTGATAATATTATGTTAACAGTTCCAGTTATGACAATTAGGATTAGTACATCAAGATAAAGAAATAAGGAAAACACGTGAGCAAAGACAGTAAAGATGGAGGTAAAATTAATAACGGAATTCAACTGAGATGGATTCTAAGTCATATCACTTAGAGTCTACAACCACCAATTTCGGTTGTCACACAGACTCCAACCATGAAGTTTACATTTCTTCACATGGCTCATATCAAACACTTCATGAACTAAAATCGCGTTTTCATCTGACAACCTTAAGCTACTTTCAGCCAGCATCATGCATACAAGTAGGTGACAAGACATATCATAATACATATCCCAGCTACATTGGAAGCAGGTCAGTAATTCGAATGTGTTACTGTCACGACATGCATATTTAGTAAACACACCTACTTCAAGCAAAATGTTTTCCTCAGCAGTATAACTCTTTATTTTGCTGCCTTCATATTTCTTCGTTATTTTCCACTATTGTTTCTTTTTATATCAATTAATCATAAATCTAATAAACAGAGTATTGCAGTTCATTGATTTGCCGCAGTAAATGCATCTATAACTTCTATTCTGTATGTACAATATGGAGAGCCTTTCATTTATTTCTATTTTAAAATCTTTACTTCTAACAACTATTTAGATTACTTAGACTGAGAATTTTAAGTTTATGTATACCAAACCATATAAATATAATTTTACAAACACTTACCTGATCCTGGATAGCCTTTGATAAGAATATAATCTTGTGAAAAAAGAGTTTGGAGAACAGCTGCACGTTGGTTTACATTTAATGGTTTCAAGATAGGTCGTACTAGAGATTTTTTAAAAAGTAAAAGCATATGACATAACATAACAGGAAGTAATAATTACTTTCTTTAACGATTCGTTTAGATATCGTTTTTGATGTGTTAGGCATGCGACCGTCAATGATAAGTTCACGTAGTACCTGACTAGAAGAAAGAAATTTTGTATTAATATAATGGTAGAGTGCATATCTATACAATATAGCCAGTAGTATTGCAATCATTTAACAAACAAAAAGGAACAACAATACTTAATTTGAAGGCTTTTGGGATTTCACTATTGATTTGAAGCTGGTATTTATCACGGGCTGACATCAGTTGGAGAACCATAGAAAACCTGGGAGCACTGGACAGTTGTTTCGTTCCAGCAGACAAGTCTCGCTCTCAAGTGGGGTCCTGGGTCCACACTGCTGAGGAGTTCTATACTATGATGAAACAGCTACCCAGTCCTCCTAGATTTTTAACGGTTCTCCAGCTGATGTCAGTCCGTGATGAATACTAACTTGAAAAAGAAAAACAGGGTTTTGTCCAGCCAAAAAAGACTATATTCCAAATGGTATGATTATAGATGTTAGTTGGATGGAAGCAACCGCGAGGAAGCCCTGATTGACCAAGGTTTCATGCTTTCTGACACCCGTCAGTAAGGCACATCTGCAACCTCTGCGGAACTGACATCTCGCCTGAGACTTGGACCCCCATCACCCAGTGCTGCAGTCTAAGACGTTACCATTGAGCTATTCGGGCTGCGACTGACCTCCTGTATGACTGGATTAGGCATACTGATTAGTCACTGAAGGGAAAGATGATAGATATTCAACGCCACAGATTGAACATCCATTTAAGGAACCTATGAATCATCAATTGTATTTGAGCATAGTTCTAATAAGTTAGATGTTTGTTAGAAGGTGATAAAACACTTTGTTGATCACGGTTTCTTTATTTATTCATTAAAATTCTAAAGGCACGGCTTTCTACAACTTTGCCTACACGTTATAAATTCATCAATGAAAAGGAGTTCGGAGTGACAGATAATTCAGAACAGAAAACAATACTTCTAAATTCATACAACTTGTTCACTTGATTATTTCCAACAAAGTACGGAAAACAAGATCTGCGGTTACTCATTATGACACTTACTAGTTCGAAATCCACTCAAAAGCCTTATCCACACCTGTGAAGTAGGCAATAAGCCACCCCCATTGCGTAGAGGCTAATGATACTACTTGGCTGCCCGAACCTCGGTAGGTGGAGCGGCATTCAAACCCATGACCCACTGATTGAATTTCAACCGCCTAGACTAATGAGTTTCACGTCCACACCGTAGCAATAACACGGCTACTTGGTTGCTTAAAATGGACAAGTAGCCATTGAATGTTACCCACAACCGTATTTATGAATTCACACGTACTTGCCAAAGCAAATAATTCAAAAGGACAGAAAGACACGTCTGGATTCATTGATCTGAATACGTCTATGATCAAACTGTTCAAAATTAGTCACAGGTTTAATCACGCACCATGTATTGGATTCATTACATAGCATAGATGTATCTACAGCCTTTAAACTGATAAGTCGACGAATCAATACTATGTTACGCCGCTTGACAGAACGAATAGCAATCAAATGCTTTTAATCTGAACTTTGTTTTTCGAAGACAACAATGATTAACTCATTACCCAATTGGTAACCATGCTTATTTTTAACTACTGCATCGCTTATTTCATGTTTTCTCATTCACCTATTTCGTTTTTATTATGTTATATATATCTAGCGTAATATAAAGTTCTTGTTTTTCTTTCTGTGACAAATCTGTTATTATTGAGAAAGTTCTTGCATCAAAACAAGTCCTTGATGGATGAAAACGTATGCAGTAATAAATATTCCTCATCCCTTATCTCATACAATGAACTGACAACTACTATTCACTTCGCTGACTAAACGCTATCATGTTTTCACATGAAACTTGTTCATTTTGTGTAGCCCAAAATGATGTGGTATTACTGAATGGGGTGTAGAGCTGTTACTCATTGGTTTAGAGAGTTGACTTTAAATAGTGGATCATAAGTTCGAAAACCGCTTCACTTACCGAGGTTTGGGCAGTCAGATAGTATCATTAGCCAGCCCATACACACAAAAGGTCTGGCTCATTGTCTACTCCACGATCGTGCATAAGGTTGTTGAGTTGGTTTCATTTCAAGTGGATGATATTTCAAACATAGTCTATTGCCTATAAAGGTTAGTCATATAACTCTTGAGAAATGATCTTACTGCTTTGTATCTTCGTAATTTCGATGGTAGTGGAGTTGGGCTGATATCTGAAATCAATGTTTAATTATTCTTACTGTGTAGGTATGCGACTGTTCTTCATGCATTCATGAAGTACTGATTTGATAGACGAAATCTTTGCGATCATTCTTACACCCCACAGTTTTATAGACCGAATTAACGCTTAAGGTAACAATGAGCACAATTCAACATTGTTCTCTGATATGTACGAAATTCTACTACCACTAAAATTGCAAACTGTAGAGGCAGTAAAAATAAAGAAACGAAGTCTCAAGAATTGTGTAACTATACTCTGATAGGATTTTAGGCAGTAAACAATATCTGAAATATTATCGAGTAAATGACTCTGACATATCGAATAAACATATTTACTCAGAAATTACTCTCCATCACAGTGCACAAGTCGTACCCCTACAAATTCATCCGAAATGTGCCTCTCAATAGGAATGTAGATACAATGCAGTGGACGATAAGTTTGAATAAAGCATAAGTATAACAATTCAAACAAAATAAATCTGTATATACTTTTGAAATTACTTCATAAAATGGAAAAAATGTAACCATAAACTATCCACAATAATGTTTGACTTGAATGATCAACTATTTCTGACATTGTGCAAGAAACATTGACCACAAGTAAGTTAAAAACAAAACAACAGATAAGAAAGTTGATTTTAAAAATAATTAGTTATGATCCAATAAGATAAACTTTAGTAATCGCGATTTTTCTTTTAATGACATTTATTCTAAACCAGTATACTTAGCTTCAATAATCAACTGTTCCTTTGACATTTCTGTCATAATCCTTTTTTTAAACCGAATGAAAATGAGTGATCAAATCAAGCAGCAATAGAAATTGAAACTAGTTAAGTTCGACAAAACAAAGAGTCTGAATAAAACACTTCAAAATATTCAAGCATATTGTTAATACTTATATAAAACAGATAATGTTGATGTGGTGGTTGGGTTTTCATATCATAATGGCTATAATGACACTAAAGGTCTGCTGAATAACCAAAAAATCAAAACTAGCTATCAGCATATTTAAAACAGTTAATACTCTAATGCCCAATCAGAAGAAGAGCATGGATGTGAAAGAACCAAAGCGATGTCATTGCGCGACCAACCGAGGAATAAAGGATTCGGACAGACCAGCTCTAAAAAGTATCCATTCCATCTTTCCATTCTTCATGGTGAGGTCCTTTAGAGATGCGAACAAACCTACGAACAAGAATACCGTTATTGGTTGTATTGTGTCCTCTGAGCTGAGTTGTTTACTCGTGGAACTTTCATCGTCTTTCTAGGCGACATCTTGAGCACTAACTTCAGTGAGCTGTCAATATTTCTTCGTGAGTGATTTAGTAGCTTGTTCTGACAAACTGGTTTGTGATTGGTTGTTTCCTTTGATTGCTGTTTCACTGACTGTACAGCTGAAGATATCGTGTAGAAAGACGATGAAAGCTACACGAGTAAACAAATCAGCTCAGAGAACACAATACAACCAAGACCATCCACCTGAGCTACAAATATCCTTCGCCATTTCAGAATACCATGAAGAAGATCATGTCTGCCTCATGCAACCATTAGTAGGGTTTTGTGGTTACACGAAATTCAAACACTTTACCTCTTAATTAGCTTAAGAGGAGCTACCATTTCATGATTAAAGGAAGTGGTGAAGTGTCAGTCACCGTAAAAATTCCCATATTACTCGAATATCTGATCTGAGTTTTTACAAACCACTTTTTTCCTTTCATATCCACTAGAGTTAGTCGTGATTATGTTTATTATAACTTCATCACCCTTACGTCTACTGAGTCAAGACCCTAAGTTACCTTAGATACCTTAATCCTTATAGCAAATTTGTTCCGAATAGCCTCACATACTAACTAGACTCAGACGACTTACTGACCCCTCTGTATGAGTGAAAGAAATACAAAAACTGTTCAGTTACATTCAATTTCTTTTCTTGTTTACGTGAAACTTTAGTCTCAAGAGAAGCATCAACTTGGTTGGAATTTTTGAGGTGTTGTCACACTGATGACTGACCGACAAAATCAACGTAGAACCTCGCACATAACTCAATCGGCTCAAGTTGCCATACTTCATAATAGTACACAAAGAACACGTGAATAGAAAATGAATAATTTCAAAGTAGATCAACTAGTATGAGAGAATAAACAATTCAAAGATAAGGGTTGGTGCGAATATCAGGCCTTAGAAGATATCAAGGAGTGAATACATCAACGCCACTCTGACCAATTTTCAGTCGTGTTACCAAGACTCCTCAACCACTGATTCCTATTGTCTCGCCGGCCCCAACCAGGTAGTTTACATCTTTCCACACAACTCAGACCAACAGTCAGGGACTTCATCAACTGGCGCCACGTCTTGGTGTGATTAACCTGAACCCTCCTCCAACCTAACCTGACTTACCCCAGCATGGCATGTCGAGGTAGTCGGCGGGTCAGCATGTGCAGTGCATGTCCAACTCATCTTAGCAGATGAAGCTTCACAACCTCATCGAATGACCTACCTGTCCCACCTAGTACTACCCTTCGACTAACCCCGATATTCTTCATACGGTGTCTCCACCATACGCGAGCAACGTTACGAAGACATATGATCAAAAACTTGTAAGAGCCTCATATCGTCCATATCTGATAGCCATGTCTCACAGCCATATAACAAGAAAAAAAGGGATGCATTAGAGTTTACTCGTCTCTTGATAGACAGTCGGATATTTCGCCGGCGTCAAAGATGATGCAAGTTATTAAATGCTAACAGAAAATGTGATTAAAAATCAAAAATGTTTTTTCTGACGTCCAGCAAAGTAATTCCAAATATGCTACTGGCATGTAATACAACATTCATACAGACTAATAGACACTCTTTCAGTTGTCGATTTCTTTGAAATATAACCTTACACTTTCAATACTGTATTCACCTAAAAACGGTTTACCTGCTGACATTTCGTGAGAACTGTCAACGATAACAAAAGGATAATGAAGTGTTTTATAAGACTTTGAATGCTTTTCATTGTGAATTATAAAACACAAAATTCAGTTCATATCTCATAGAAAGTAATGATAAACAACCACGTATGAAGAGAAACGTGATACAGGCATATGAATAATACACAAACATACCCCAATGTTGAATTCTGCATTAATCCTATTAGATTGGACAAATTCAACTGAACTGTTTTCATAGTTACGTAACGATCAATGCGAAATAATTTAATCCGATCAGGAAATGGCCTATGAGAGGTAAATATCATTCAGATACACTGATAGTCTAGCATTAACAGAATTGTAAGCATAGGAAATATGAATTAGAATTCTAGCAAAATTTCACGGAAAATGCTGTCCCATCATTAAAGTTCAGATGGAAGAACATGCAATCATACTTATAGTAGTCGACTAGACCACATCAGTTGACGTTGAACTTTCAAAACACTATTGTACCAACCATTCGGTTTTACTGATCATACAAGTAACGATTTCTAACAAAGGATTTGAACCAGCGACCTCCAGTTGCCACCCGAGTGCTCCGCCAAGTGAGTTTGAAGTGAAATAAAGATCGAGTCTGTAGTTGGGTCGGGGTCCGTAACCCGGAGTTCGCTGATTCGAATCTTGCGATGGTCCAAATTTTCATTTCACCTTCAATAACCAATCAATATCAATACATGTCTTGCAAACCACGAATATTTCAGATAGTCACACTGGTAATCCTTAATCTAATGTCTCATCCAGTGAAATAAGTTTTATTTTGCAATCGCCAAGTTATTAGATTCGATAAAACAGCTGCACAGCTGCACAATCGTGTAATTTGGCTACATTCTTATACTGAATTTCTTTAAAATTTCTAAATCCCCATGAAGTTACACAATCTGCACAAGAAATGTTTTAAAAAATACATCAAGAAAGATACACACTTAAAGAAGACTGAGTTTCAACAGGGTAACTGAAAACGTCTCAGAAAAGAGTGTACTATGACAGTAAGCGAATGTCTAAGAGGTTGAAATTTAATGTTATACAGAAGCATGGATTTGTACGAGTAGAAGGTTCAAGACCCCACTAGTAGTAAGCTACTGTCATCATGACGTAGCTAAATTACCGAAGCCAAAGTGCCTTAGATTCATAGTCCAACCGCAAATAATTTTACATTGTATTGAGGTGAAGAAAGATAGTAATAAAATAACGCAGAACTTGGAATAGCAATGTATTAGTTAAGATTATTACACTTTATAATAGAACTTGAAAACAACATTGACAAGGAGGTAACAAGAATAACAACATTGTCACAAGTATTTTTCAAGAGTAGTAGAAAAATGAAAATTAAAGAAATCTGGGACATCTGGGATATACTATGACAACGTGCATCAATATTTATTGCTGTTGTCTACATTGGAATAAATAGCAAATGGAAACATACAGCTGCGACTTCCTCAGAACTATAGTTATTTATTAATCTCATAGATTTCCAAAGTTTCACGACCCACTACTAAGCACAACAGTCTAACAGCCAAAATCTTCGCAGAGTAGCTGTAACTATTCATATGATTATTTTGAGGCTTCTAAACCATTTGCTGCCCAAAATGGTGCATCTTATCAACCTAGACTGTAAATCAATATACATCACATACAAGCACCACATCAATGCACGTTCACATCCTGGCTAACTGATTTACCCTCTTAGCTTTAATATGCCTCAGTTAAATTTGGCATAAATCCAGAGATCAGGTTTCACAGTCACATATATAAAAGCCCGGACAGGATGACAGAAATTTTTATTCAACCCTATATTAAACTATACCGAAATACAGGACACATTCATGATACCGAATAGTTACCAAAAGACGAAAATAAACAAAATTGAATACAGTATATTTCGAATGAATGTAATGAAAGTAATCTTAGAGAAAACAGTGAAAGTAATCTACACTTGAAGCAAATAACTATACTGATAAGAGTTGTTAAAATAATCTTGAAAAATGAAATGAAGAATAGCCTGTAATCTCCTCCAAAGAAATGGATCAACACTGTGGTTATTCCATACAGGAAAGAGACATCGGAAGAAATCAGAAGAATCCTTAACAAGCATGACATAAAGGTTTATTTCCCTTTGACAACTAATCTACGTTCTGCTTTAATGAAGGTCAAAGACGTAGTACCGACGGGAAATCAACAGAATTATGTCTATGAAGTAAATTATGATGCAGAATGTGTAGGAGGGACATTCAGGCAGATGAATGTGGGGGTCAAGGAACATAGAAAACTTCCATAACAAACTCGACCTCAGCAGAATTCAGAAATCGGAGAATAGATCAGCAACTGCACTACATTCGATAGAAACCGGACACGAGATTGGTTTCGTTGGAACCAAAGTTCTACAAAACGGTTATGTGTCATATAAAGAAAGACTGACCCTGGAGGCCCTACATATATGGACTAATCCCAAAAGCTTGAATGAACGAGACGGAATGCAGTTGGCAAATAATAATTAATAGACGTAAAGAAACCCGAATAGACATTGGCGTAGCTCATATAGATTAGCACTAATGTCCAATTTTATTCTATTCATATTCCCACTAATTTGTCATTATCATTCAAATCATCATCTATAACAGACAATGTGCTATCAATGCCTTTCATCATTATTATTTATTCTGCAGCATTTAAGAAGCAAAGAAGAAACAGGAAAAGCCTAGTCTTATCAACATCAATCCATCCTGACTTTTGTATGAACAACAAGTAAATATTCTTCATCCATTGACAATTATGACACATATGACCTCTATTATTTTGTAATAACCGATGTCTGAAATACAACATACAAACATTGGCTTGCATTTGTGCATCGCATGTACCATATGGTGAATGATGAATAACCTTATTTGCTCTTGGTGACTAGCAGAGGAATCCAGGACGCGTGTTTCGTCCTATTTGGAACTGGTCAGCTGGATGTACCTGCACCCCAGTGAGTGATGTTGTTCCCAATAAGGCTCAGACCGAGTACTCTTCGCTTCAAATGCCAAACGCGTTATTCACTGAGCCACTGGGGTACGATAACCATCTCTTGTGAAACGGATGTCAGTTGTTGTAATGGTACTTGTAATTTTCTGTTGCTATACAGCGCCGAACTGCTCGACCTCTATGACTAGTAAGCCTATTGAAAAACAATTACAATCCAGTCACGAATTAACAACGAGATGAAATATACGATTTTTGACCTATGATGATGTACATTTTGATTAGTTCTTTGAAAAAGCTCGGATCAGAATTCCATGCGAAACGTTGGAACTTTTTGTTGGAAACACGCTGAGATTTGTGAAAATGTAACTTGTATCTAATGACAGTAAAAGTATAATTGAAATAAGTATATAAACTAAATGATGTCATGAAGTACTAGGTTACCTGGTTGAAGTAAGCGAAATTACAGACTTCTTATAATCGGATTGAGATGGAATACCATTGCATACAGAGTTTTCAATGTCATGAAGATCTTCAGTAGGGACAATTGTCGCTAAGTCTATGCCTAACAGACGACAATCATCACTGCTGACGATTACCAAGTCACCGACACTAAGACCAGATATCGATCTGAAATAAATACGAAATTGTACTGAGAAGAAAAATTTAAACCGATTTATGCAGTTTAGGATAGAATAATTTCAATAGTCTGTTAAAAGCTGAATCAAATATATCAGTGGTGAAAAAGTCTGTACACTCTAAAATGATGTAATTAGCATCAATTAACCTTTGGAATGTACATATGCAATGACAGTTCTACTCTCTTGGATGAAACGCATTTCCATAAAAAGGTAATATAGATATATTTCAACCGAATGTTAAATTCTTCTGTATTTAAAATACTGAGGTCTTTCCTCCCATTATAATAGTGGTAATCTAGTACATCTAAGTATGTTGCACTACGTTTTTATGGTTTGTGGTGTCCTCCGACGCTGACCACCAGGGAGTCTAGACATTTTCACTCTCCGGATGATCCAAACAAAAGTCATGATAAAATAAATTCTCATACAGTGCCATATAGTTCCATGTTACAAAAAAATCTTTAGACTGGTTTAGTTAACTTTAAATACGAAGAAGCAGTTTCAATCATGCCTATTAAACACAACGTATTCATAATTCCTATTTTTTTCTGTTTATTACAGCGTTACATTGAATTATGTTTCTTCTGATTATTCGAAGCAACGGTCATTCATTTTGCCTTTGAACAATATGAGCTTTCACAGCAAACATTCCGTTAACAGACAAAATATGTTTCCAAGATTACTCGCATATGATGTGTAAATTCTAACCACGGATTGCACCTTGTCATCTCTCAATGTAGTTAAACATATCCAAACAGAAGTCACTGAGAATATCTTGGGAAAATCTTTAAACGTATACCAGAAGAGGAAAGAAACGACAGCGAAACACACTCGGTAGCCCTGTCCGCATCCGTGCAGTAGGCAATGAGCCCCACCTATTGTGTCAGGGCTAGTGCATCTACCTGGCTGGCTGCCCAAACCTCAGTAGCTGGAGAAGGGCTTGAACCCGTGACCCAATTGTTGATAGTCATTACCCTAAACCACTGAGCCACACCCCCACTATTATATCAGAGGCAAATATTTTTTCCTGAATGCATTTTAATGTCCCCATGAAGGTAAGATTAACAGTGAAACCAAGTTTTATGGTGATCTGACTTACTACATAATACTCTACTTTTTACGTTTGTGTATAAAACATGCGCTTTCAGAAGACACACGGATATCAACAAAGAGTTTTACACAGAAGTGACCAGACCAGTGTGTATGAAAATTCATCAAGGAATAAAATATACTGACAACACAAACTCATATCTTCCATCAGGGTTGAGATGACGATAACATTCACTGTCATAAATGTGTAAATAACGTCTACAGTAGAATGGTATATAGGTTCATGTGGAAAAAAAAGTAGATACACTGGTTACTTGTAACTTCTTTTCAATTAATACACTAACTTGAAGTGAAACAGTGAATTAAATTAATGTATAAAACATACAGTAATGTTTCATTTGATTGATCAGTTGGCTTGTCGGGAATAAACCAACTTTGAAATTCGCATTCTCCAGATATTGAATTACCAACAGTTTTCGTTTCCAATAAACGTAAACGACGCACAGTGCCAGAAGTAAAGAACCTATAAAGTAAGATTTTAGAAGCAGGAAAAAAGAGAAAAACCCATTCATTTACGAAAAGAAAACTTACTAGTGAGAAATGTGAGTAGTTGTATCCAAATGACACTGTCTAACACGTATCACTGATCAGATTTAAAGCAGCATATTAGTTCATCAGCAGTGTAAACCAATAAATTAAACCCGTAGAAAAGTATTTCTTAGAATCATCAAATTTAATAAACCAGCCTAAATGAACTGATCACACCAAGATACAGTCGAGTAATTTTCAACCTCACTAGTCCTCACAAATTAGTGTTGCCAGGAATTGCTTTTAAAACAATTCTTTCGAAATTACCAAATATGAAAAGCCTAAACGTTAAACTTCGAGAAAATTTCATGGAAATAACAAATGCATCACGATGAATCACTATTTCAACAAACATGTTAACCAGAAGCAAATAATTTGAAAAAAATTCGCAGAAAATTTTAAGCCAAATCTACAGAGTTTAAAGAGTTCAGAAATAAAAGCAAATCTGATTATATGCACTTACTGAATATGTTATGTAGAAAGGTTAATTGAAGTGTAGGTGGGAATATTGCTCATTAGTTTAAAGATATGGCATTTAAACAATGTATCGTGGGTTGAAATTCTACTGTAACTGCTTCAGCCTAGCGAGTTTGGGTAGTATTAAAAGCCCTCATTCAATGAATGCGGCTTGTACCCAAAGAGGTGAGCTAGATTTTTTTAATTAAGTGTGCAGAAATTGCTACTCTAAAAAAGATTCTGGAATATTCAAGTAATAAGCTCGAATGTCTTGAAATTTGTTCACAAATTAATAACTCGCAATACAATCCAAGTCTTTGTTATTAGTGAACCGTCCAAGAGAATAACGAGAATGTTCATATAAAGCCACTTTAGTTCGTTTATTATCAGATGTATCACACACAGTGTAACAGTATTGTTTACGGGATTACGTTTAGGACATATTTTATTATCCATAGTTATATAAAGATAACTACACAACTTTAAGACATCGTTTATATAGTCCCACTTCCCTCGCCCCCTTTGTAATATGGGTAGTAAGATTTTCTATACATCTGGAATAGGTGCTGAGTCATTCCTGTAGCATAGATTAGATGTTGATTCGATCTATGAAGACTTAGTTATTAATCTCTTTTTACATCCTGCTGTTAGTTCTAAGGATTTCCACCACATTGTCCAACACCATTGTGTGTTTGTCTGTAATTGGATCCATAGCTATGGTTGAACTTTTTCCTAAATTCCTTACCTTACTAGGATCTATCAGTTTTGATCTAGGTAGGTTTTTGTGCTCAGATACCCTGATTAACCCTGGTCGACCACTTTGACCGATGCATTTTATCTTGCAGTCGTTGCAAGGGATTTGGCAAACTAAATTATTTTCCCTAATTGGATCAGTAGGATCTTTTAACCAAAACAGCTCATTTCTAAGTATGCTTGTAGCCTGATTACGAATCCTGCGTAATGTCTCCGAGATGCCCAACTTGTATAGTAATACTGTACAACATCCCCATTATTATTATTACTATTAACACCTGCGTTACAACTACGAGTTATATTTTTCTTACGACTACTGAGGAATTTCAACTAATTAATTCAGGAGGGTAACTACTGATGAATAAGATATCGTCAATGTATCTGATTTCTTGTCTTACTAAGGAGTTTCTTGGGCCTGTTATTTAAATGTCTGATTAACCCAACTTTAGCTGACATAAGGCGAGATGATTTGAAGTCTACATAACGACTCGAGTGTGAGGATTTTCTGCAGACACTAGTGTCTAAACTCCCATCTTGTTTTCGTTTTATTCAGCAATCCAACATCACTAATTCATGTTTCACTATTTTCTAATTCATAAGTGAATTGGATTACATTGACTACTGAACTTATGTGTGTGAAGAAAATATCTAGGTGCTCCAAATTCAACACTGTAAACGTGTTATTTGCATATCGAAACCATATTTTTGGAGCAGGACTAAATATTAGGACGGCCATCTGTTCCCAACCGCCTATAAATGTCTACCATGATAGGCGATCCCATGACAACTCCTTCTGTTTACTTGTATATTTTATTCTGAAAAATTGTAGAAGTAAGGCGTGGCTATACTTCTAGCATAATGTTGTGTCTGAGTTTAATAGATTAGAAATAATATCTAGGCTATTATCAATACTAGTATATAAAGAATTGATAGTTTTATCCCCCTCAATTTTAAGTGAAGAAATCTTGAATTTAAAGTCAAGTGAGCCCTTTATTGATTATTCTGAGTGTTTTTGTAGGGGGTTTAAGTATTGAAGCGAGATGTTTTTAGAGGTTTTATGCTGGTGTGGTGCTGAAGTTTGTAATTGGTCTCAATGGAATCGAAGGTTCGTGAATCTTGGGTAGACCGTAACATCTTGAATATACAATGGTTTTTTTTAATTTAGCTTCTGCCTATGAAGGTCATGTGAACTTGGTGATTAGTCTTCGGATATGAAGACTACATGTTGCATTCATATAAGTAAGAGTAAAACTTGGACACTTTCATTTTAGTTGATTTTTTTAAATGTATCACACATACTGAAACAGTATTATTTTATGGATTAAATTTCAGACACAGTTTATTGTCCAGCCACATTAGGATAGCTCAAAAAAAACTTCGAGACATGGTTTGTATAGTTCTCAAAGTTCTGCAGTTATCTTGATATGACTATGGACAATAAATTGTGTCCAGAACATAATCCAAAAAATAATACTGTTTCACTGTATGGGATACACCTAATAAACCAACTTGAATGAAATTACATCCAACTATGGTGTCCAATTAATTCATAGGACATTTGTAACAACTATGGTCTAGATGTTTATAATCTAATTCATATGAAACCTTAACTTATCAGATTAATTATAACAGGATATCACGAAACTCAGTACTGCTTACACAAACCAGATAGAATATAAAAAGTATATATATATATATATATATGCGCTGGTGGATGAACTAGTTTCCAGGTCGGTTAGCAAATACAGCAGTACTTGCCTCAGATGATGAGTTCGAATAGCCAATATGAAGTTACTCTCTCCTTTTATTGCAGCATGGGCCTTAGTTGCTAACATAAAGGTAATCTTTGCAGTTAAGTTTAAAAAATGAATCACTATAAATTAAAAATTTCAGTTATTCATGTAAAGCTTTGGACACTATCAAACGCTAAAGAAAAAACAAACAAACAAAAAACAAAATAATAGTTCAATGTTAATGAACGACTGGTAACAACCTCAAATGTCCTACAAACAAACAATAACTTGACGGGTTAACCAGTTGACAAATCATGAAATTAAACATCCTGAATTCACTGTTATTCTGAAGAACAGACAATCGTAACTCCCTGTCCAACAGTCTGCTGATAACACATTTGCCATGACAAATGGTAGGTCAAAGCCATCAAAGTATCAAGTGCATATAGTGAATGGGTTTACGTAGGAAATGATTTATTTTTCTAATCCTCTTCAATTTTTAATGCCCACTTGTAAAATTAAAGACTGAACGGGAAAACATTTTAAAAATTGAAATACACTTTTGAGTCTGTTACAAGTGAAACAATTTATCTCATGATAAGGACAACAAAAAATAACAGACAGATAATATGAGAGAATGACAGAGTTTCCTCAAAAACAAATGATTCAAAAATCGGTAAAAGAATAAATTTCACTTGAAAAAGAAAGTGTACATGATCTACACTAAATAAAATACTATAAAGCATAACCTAGGTGATCTTATGTATCTATATAATTCAAAGTAATGATCATTACCTGTCAGCCTTCCCAGATGTTTTGCAGATACGCCCAATCACATCTTCAAAACGTTCATTATCAAAATGCTCAGTCAATAAGAGTTTAGACCATTTGGTAAAGAAATTAATGTGTTCTACACCAAGATGAGATCGACGGTTAATAAGGAACTTCGGAACATTTAAAGCTGAATCACATGAACTAGTGTATCTGTATTAAAAAGAAACATTACAAAAAGAGAAAAAACCACTTAGATAAAATACAGAATACCTGAAACTAATTATGAATGGAATTTGGGGGTTTGTGAGGATTTATTGATTTAAAATTGGTATTCAACTTGAACTGACATCAGTTAGAGGAAAATTGGTAACCCGTGAGCACTGGATAACTGTTTTGTCCTAGTATGGGACTCAGCAGTGCGTACCCATGACCCCACTGGGGACCGAACCCTGGACCCTGGGATTCCGTGGCGAGCACGTTACCATTTAGCCACTGGGTCGAAATCTAATGTTCCATATTTCCAACTTGTTTGTTCACGACATTGGACGACCATCACCCAATGTCATCGTTGAGTATTTGTCTTCACGTCCACCAGGTTCGCCTCATCAGAGGAGAAAGAGAAAGACATCAATTAATGCTTGAAGAGGGATAAATAAAATGCATTACATAGACCGTTGCCTGTACCTTGTTTGAATATAAATATCTTAACACTTTCACCCTACAGCTGGCAATAAAACTTCAAACCAGTGACTCAACTTATTGTACGCTAATTTACACTAGCAGATTGATGTTTCAACTGCTTAAGTAACCATTCTGTAGCAAAAATACTACAAGCAACAAGCATATATATATATATATATATATATTGTTTGGGACAGTATGAAAATCAAACATGAAATTATGGAAAACAAAGCCAACCATTATGAATAAGGGGTTAATCACAGTCAGTTATCTATTCAGCGACCTTAAGCACATTCATGCAGTAGGTAATGAGCCAAAGCCTATTTTGTAGGGGCCAATTATACCACCTTGCTTTCCTAAACCTCGGTAGGTAGGGCGGGGTTCGAAACCATGCCACATTGTTTGAAAGTCGTCTCTCTGAACCAATGAGCCACAGTTCCATTCTAGGCTATGTGATCACAATCAGTGACTAACAGTTATAAACCTTAGAAATAAAAGCATTTACATATATTGGAATGGTAAAAAATTTGCTACACTCCTTCAAAACTCATAAAACTCACGATTTTACAGGATTTTTCTCAAACAAACTGCAAGTAAGTTGTACACCACATGTCTGACACATACGCAACTGATTTATACGATCCGGTAATTCAGGTTTCCAATTATCAGCATGTAAATTTTCATTGGAGTGAAAAGTTTCAGTTGATTTCAATAAATCGATAATTCCCGAAACTAGTTGATTACGTGTCTGTATGAGACCATGGTAACTTGTGATATCAGGATAAACTATACTTGCGTTAGTGTATGACTTTTGTTTCTGGCAACTTTCATTTACTGCCTCTTGTAGGTATACAAGCCAACCAGCATTCGCGACTGGAACATTTGGATATTTTGAAGTATCATAAAATTTACCATAAAATTCTTTCGCTAACAGTAAGTATAAATAAACCTGAAATAAAAAAAAAAATATTGAGTAAATAATAGATTCAAGTTAATATTAATCATACAGTGATTAATGACCGATAGAGGAAGAAAGTGAAAATATCTCATAAGTAACAATGATTGGGTTCAGTAGCTATTTATAAGTTGATCTGATCAAACTACAAAAGTAAGATATTGTATGAAGGCTAAAGATTTTGATGGTGCTGTAATCTCTAAGCTGGACGGTTTAATCGTGAACCTTTCATTGTCATTCTAGACATTCTAGACAATTCACAAAGAAGTGAACTATAGGGTTTTCTCTACAAGTGATTTAGTAGTTTGTTCTCATGCACTTGTGCGTAATTGGTTGTTTCTGACAAAGTCTTGTCATTCACTCTTGTTTTTTTTCAACCGGTTGTCCTGCTGACGTGAGCTTTGACCTTCTTTTGGTTCTAATTGTTTGATAGATTGTGTCAATTTTAATACGTCTGTTGATCGCTGACTACCAGAGAATTTTTAGAAGCTACGCATTCAGGTCAGTCAGAGACCAAGAGAAAAATTGACACTGACCCAATCTATCAAAGGAGTTCAGATTCATCAATTAGAAACAGAAGAAACCTAGGCAATTCATACGTTCTATGCGCTCAAAAGAGGCATGTGCAACCTACACCTTTAGCTTAGTTATCTCTCTAAGACATTAGTTTCTGGGTTTATTTTTCTGATCAACATTACCATTTTCAACCCCTTTCCTCACTTCGCAATCGTTGATTTCAATAGGATTGTCCCAATTTCGTACCTGTTCCATTACTAATTTCATAGATTACGACGTAATTTTTCGTAATCTTGTGTTATTACCGGGTGATGATTCAAGGCGAAATGCAAACTTGGGCCACGGCAGGATTCAAACCCCCGATCAACTGGTTTCCGACCCGATACTCTATCAACTGAGCTACGAGACCCGCCTGCCGACCAGATTTTGATTTTACTTCAATCACCCAGGTTTTAGCCAAATTCCATGTGAATTCATGACCCGATATTATAGCTTCATCGTACTCACACTCGCTACCCAGGACATCTCTTGTATTAACCACCAGCTGCTGATGGCTATATTTTAAACTTGAAAATATAAATCCAAATGTACAGCTTTTGAAAAAATTCCGTCCAAAAGAAAACATTCCTCACCGTATCGACTTCCGCTTAAAAAAATGTAATACCTTACAGTTTCCCCTCACCGGTTAACCTAAATTAATCGGCTGCCCATGCCATATGCGTTTACCTAAGTATGCAACCTAAGTATCGCACAAATACTGCATGATCCTTATCATTATTTTCCCTTTGCAATCCCAGTGGAACATCGCACTTCAGTAGCACGTATCCATTGCAACCTCTTCACCGGCTTCACAACTGCCCACAAGCTTCCATTTCGTCTTCCTCACACAATCTACTCCATATCATATCACCCTCACCTCGGACACCCAACTCCTCGTTCACCCATTTCCATTCCACTCCATGACCCGGCCTACAAAGTCATGTACCCAGTCGACCTTCTCAGTGTATTCCCAATCCATCTCCACTTTCTCCTTCTCCATTTTTGTTGGGCGATAGCTTCGTGGTTCGTCCGTTCCCAGAGTGACTTCCTTCTTGCTTATTCTTACTATTTATTCTCGCCATCTGATCTTTAGTGTCAGTATCCAGTGAGTGAGTCAGTGAGTGAGTGTAGGCGGCAGATGTTGATGACGTATGTGTGCAGTTTGTTGGAAATACTTTTCGTGACACACCAACTCTCTCAACCATCACATAGAAGCACTGACTGACTTGACTGACGTTAGTGTTGAAAATCCAGATCTCGTTCACGCTTTATGCTGAGCACAATGCAGTAGATCTCCACACTGTTTTCAGATTAATGCAGGAACGCCTGTCTTGCTGTCTTTCCGATCCTGGCTGGCTTTGACGTCCTCATCTGTGCCACCTCCTCTACTCGAAACAATGCTCCCTGTGTAGGTAGGTGAAAGAGACTACTCCCCTTACGTTTCTCACGTCCATGGTGATTGGTACTTGTTGTTCATGCTGTTGTTGGTTGGCTATCTCCATCACCTCTGTCTTCTCTACATTCTCTACATTCGAAGTCCCGTCTTCGCTGCCTCACCTCTTCTGTCAACTTGTCGGTTTTCGACAAGAGATAATTCAGCGAAGAAAATTTTCTTTTCCCACGATATCCTTTTCTATAGCTGTACAATCGTATTCATATATATCATTAATATATAACAGTCTATCATGAAACAGTAGCGCATAATAGGCATCATTGCTCGTTTTTGCCTGTAGATCTTCGAGTTTGTGCGTCAACGCATTAGACACAAATCATCTGCAAAATCCAAATATTACAAGGTCTTTTCATCGGTCAAACAGCGTATGTCCATCTTCTCACCGCTCCTCACGGTTTGCTACATGACCCAGTCCACAACAGTCAGGAAGATCATCGGTGATAGTAGGCTGCAGCTTTGTCTTACTCCTGTCTTCAATACAAATGCGTCACTCAGCTTTCCGTTGTCAATCACTTGGCATGTCGTGCTGTCATACAGCTGTTGCATGAAGCTGATAAAGCTTCCCGATACTCCGTAAAGTTGAACCAGCTGCCTGTCAAATTACTTCTCGGTCAACACTGTCGAAGGTCTTTACAAAATCAATGAAGTTGAGGTAGAGATCCAGTTAACTGCCATTCTATGCTCATGATGTGTAGTGTAGCGTTGCAATCTGATCCGCACATCATTTGTTCTTCCTGAAGCCAGTCAGTCAGTCAGCCAGCCAGCCTGTTCCCGTCGTAATTTTGAATCCAGAACATCCTTTAGTCTCTCCAGGATGATGCGGCTTAATACTTTGCTTGTTTTGGGTGGACAACAGCATGATTCCGCGCCAGTTCTCGTAAAGACTTAGGTCATCCTTCTTTGGAAGTTTGACAAGATAGCCCTTCTTCCAATCAACTGGCAGCTAACTTTCCTTCCTTCCAAGCCTTCTGCAACAATGGTGTGAGTATGTCCGCAGTTGATGTCTCTGCGTCTGTTTTTATAGATAATGTTTAGCAGACGCATATTTCTTCCTACTTCTGACTCGTTAGTTAGATGTACCTGCCTTCCAGTATTTGATATTGTTTCTACTGAAAGCAACCATTGCTTCAAACTCTGGTGAGTTATCCACTATGCTAATGAGTCACGATAGACGGATATGGTTTACGGTTTCACCAACGTTATTAGTGACAATAGGAGAAATAAACTGGACAACTACAACAACTGGCAAAAATATGGAAAGCAAGTCGCAATGCAATTAACACAGTAGATAAAGAGATAAAAAATATTTGTTCCCAAGAGCAAAGTGCTTGCAGACTATTCAGAAAGAAACGATAAAATGTTGTGTTGTTTTTAAAAACTATGCTATATCCTACTGTTAATAAAAATTTCAGTCGTAGGAAAAACGGGTTCTACCAATAGGTGTACATAAGTGTCAAAAAGAATTATTCCATTGTTGATGAGTTATATTTCAACAAATGTAGCGCTTCCCATGTACCACAGACATTATTCACCTTCGAATTCGACTAAATCTACCCAACTGACCTAACCTTCCTCCCTTAAACTCTTGATAATAACAGAAATGGTGTTTCACAAACAATTAAAAATATTCATTGATGCATATCTTTACTTCATTTTCCAGGTATAAATCATTAAAAGAATTAACCAACTCAGGTAATTTGTTGAAAGTTGGGAAAAGTATAACCAAAAGGAAGCGAAAAAAAACACAAAAATATATGAACAAGAATGTTCAAAACTTACTTGACCTTTATGTTCAATTGAATAAGATGGATTACCAGTTTTCAATTCCATTGGAATCACATTTAAAGTAGGTTTCAATTCACCATTTAAAGGAATTTGACATAATAATGTCAAGTCAATTTTGCCTTTTAAACCTAAGCTAGAATAAAGACAAATAAAGTGGAAAAGATAAATGTGTTTGTAAGAAAAGTTCATGCATCGATTTAATTAACTCGATTAGGTGTAATTACTTACCGTAGTACAAAGTGATATTTATCCAGATATTGAAATTAATTCAAACAATAAGGGTAATATAACCGAGAAATAAAGAAAAATATTCATTGAATGTAAAATATTACCTATTTCAGACAGTAACATCAGTAAAACATGTAATGAACATTTTTTAAGTGTCAGGAGTGCTAAATTTTGTTGAGCAAGCTTGTTATAAATGTTTACTGTTTTGGAATGCTCAAGTTCATAAAAAACCTTTCCTTTCAGTTAGTTGAAGATAATCGACAAACGTGATATGGATAGTATGATCTTCTACGTGTACGGAACAAGTGTTGAGTCATTCTTGTTATATTTATAAGGTGTTAATTCGACAAACAAAGACTCAATTATTAGTCTCTTCCTCCACCCCGGTATGTTAATTTTAGGGATTTCCCCTAATCAATATGGAGGCTTGCGGTTACTTATTTATTGATTTCAGGTTAGTATTCACCATGGGCTGATATCACTGGAGAAATATTTGGAATCTGGGAGCACTAGATAGCTGTTTCGTTCAATTATAGGACTTCCAAGCAGTCCGCGGCCAGCATGATACCATTGAGCGACTGGGTCACTATACCCTATCCTATTGTATGGTTGAATGCAATCGCATGCTCAGTTATGTATGCAATTACACACAATCACACAATAGAGTGGAACATAGCGGGGTGGAGGGAGAGATTGATAACTGGATCTTTGTTTATCAAATCAACGCTGAATACAGGCAACAGGAATGACTCAACGCTTGTTCTGGATATGTTTAAAATCATACTACGTTTGTCATAAAAAAGTCAACGAAATTCCAACTATATAAACCATGTCTCAAAGTTGTGGAGTTATCTTACTATGGTTCAACAACAGATTGTGTCTGAAACGTTAGCCAGTAAACAATCCTGTTTCATTGTACGTGATACATCTAATAAATCAACTGAAATAGAGACAAAGTTGTGCTTCAAACTATAACTAACGAAAAATTTTATGCATTCAACTTACCGACTAGACCATATATTTTCTTCTATGGCGATAACATCATCTACCTTCACCTGATTAGCATGGATAGGGCTAAAAAGATAAACAATAACAATAATCAACATTTTTCCTTAAACAGGTAAGTTTTAATATAATCCCAGCGTGTTTACAAAATAAAAAATAAGATTTTTCTAAACGTTTCGCTGTGTATATCACGGCTTCTTCAGCAGAATATCAGCATTTTTTCCAACTGACTGAGTAACACAGAAAGATTATAGACATTAGGGTTATGAAAACGCATGAAACTTAATGAGTTGCTTATATACGTTCACAGAGGGTTATAATATTAGGACATAAAATAAACTCATAAAACAACCTACATAAAATATAAATCAATCAAGGTAATTTTCAATTAACGGTAACAAGAAAATGTTTTATGCAATTCTTACTGGGTTTTGGTGAGAAATATAGTACACTAATCTAAGTTACGTAAGAAACGTTAAAATGATAATTGTTCGGTGTTCTTCAAACTCCGAGGTTTGTTCTTGAACGTTGTATCACCAGTACTGACTTTATATACAAGTGCAGCAACTGTAAGTTGCATAAATATTTATAAAGGATATTTCTCAACCTTGAATGCTATTGTCTTGTAGGTAGGTGTGATCCATCATTTTTTTCTTATTAGAGGGTGACCTTTATAATTATTATTTTATGATTAGTCCCTTGGGTTCCTAGCGGAACATAGAGCTTCAGTAGCACGTCTCCAGTGACCTCTGTTCTCTGAGATCTTTTGAACCTGGTTCCACGACAGCCCAGAAGCTCTCATTTCCTCCTCGCACGACCTCCTCCATGTCACCCTCGGACATCCAACTCGTCGATTCACATGGGGATTCCACTCGAGGGCCTGACGCGTGATGTCCCCAGTCGGCCTTCTCAGTGCATGCCCAATCCAACCTTTATAATAGTTGTTATTATTTAACCTATACCGCTGACCTGATATCTGATTATTGATTTCCTTGACTGTTTACCAGTTGACTGATCCCTTCTCAGTAGCCTGTACAGTACATTAACGTGTACGTGTCTGTTGGTTGCAATTTTATTGGAGCACCATGCTTCCAAGAACTTTCTTGCAGTTTTTGAGTTTGCTTGTTGCAGAATTACCATGTTATCCTAGTCAAGGTTGTGGTTTTGTTCATGTAAATGCATCAATATCAATAAGGATATATCACGTCGTTTGTCTGCAAGTAGGTAAGCATAAATGTTTCGACATATTTGACGACTGGATTGTTCAACATACTAATGTTTCATAGTCCTTGCAACTAACATTTTAGACTATATTTGTCTTGTACTCTTTGGGTAATCGATCCTTTGGCTTGCACAAGATGTACTCCAGGGATTCGGTGTGTGAGCGTACCACACTGATACCAAATTTATGAAGTAATCGGTTGACAGTTTCTTAATGTATGCAAAAGTGGTTCGTCTTGAAGGTTGAGGCAATTGTCCTGATGAGTGTTCTTTTGATAGACATTTTTTGACGAAGTCCACTAGACAGTCACTGGCTCTAAACCCTTTGAAAACGTAGTTTTATTCTGACTTCCACAGTTGCTGAGTCTTGATATGTGTGAATAGTGCTTGTACACAGCTCTTCTTATGAGACATTAAGTTGTTACTGTAGTAATTCAAAACGTGACCAGTATATATCAATTTCCTGTATACTTAAGTCTATAAGGTTTCATTGTGTGTTATTCTGATAAGCACATTCAGGAACGTGATTTTCTTATTTCCTTCTTCTTTGATTAAGAACTGAATAAATTCAAAAGTTTGCTTGATAAGATTAAATAAGTTTTCTCATTGACTTATTTTGATAATTAAAAAAGTTTTGTGGACGTAACAAATCCAAATTGTCAATTGGATTATTGGAATAACTATTGATTTCAATCTCTCTATCACAGTCTCAGAGACTAGTCCGGAAATTGATGAGCCCATGGCAGTTCTTTTAATTTGTCTGTAGATCTTCCCATTGAACTGAATGCACGTCGTGTAACATGGGTCGATTAGTTCAGCCAATTTTGTATCAGTACTTTTCGTACGCTTCCAAAGATTCTGGTTATTATTGATAAGGAGACTCATTGTGTCTTAAGAGAATTGAGTTGATTGGCGTGAAAAAGTGCAGTCACACCAAACGACATTACTTTTTTGACACTATCTTGAGGTCTTTTATTCTCTCCAAGAAATGAGTTTTTGAACTAACTGAGTGTTGACTTCCTTTAAAAAAAGATGTTTTAGTTTATTTTATTCCTTGAATAAATAAATTAATGGTGTTTGAGATAGCACCACTGCGTGTTGCAACAGAATATCTCTCTCCCGTACTACTTGGTTGACTGGAAAATTTAGGTAGTTCAAGGCCATTCGCCATTGTTCTTTTTAGGCAGTTTAACCAACTTTGATTAGATTATTCAGCTTTCGTTGAATTTGGTTGTCCAGTTTTTTGACAGAATTCTTGTTCAGTTGATAAGTGCACTTGTCAGAGTACTTCTTGTTCTTTTTTCACGTAAACTACTTCGTTCATGATGATCGATTTCTCTTCCTTTGTCTCTTGGTAGTAACATAATTTTGTTGTTTCACGTGACTGAATGCAATGCTTTCTTCTCATCAGAGTTGAGTTGGTACTTCTTACCTTTGATTCTCACCAAAAGTATGACTGGCAGTCATACTTCTTGTTTCTTATCTGCTGTTATTATCGTAGTTTTGAGTAGAGATTCAAAGCCTATACACAAATCCAGAAAATTCGCATTAAAGTTTAATCCTCTTCCGAATAAACAGTACTCTCCTGAGGATAAGGTTCTTGCAAAAAGGTTAACTGCCCATTCCTGTTTCGTTTCTTATTCCATTGATTTGAAGAGTTTGATCATTTTATCACTTTTCCTCTTATTGCTAACGATTTTCGCTGTTATATTTCCGCAGCCGGCGGTTGGATCATTACCACACTTCCTAAGATTAGTTATAATACTTTTAGTTGAATAGTCACCGTCCCACTGCCATTTGTGACCGTACTGTGTCGATCCAATATTATTAATGGCATCTATTAGCTGATCCACCTTCTCTACAAACCTCCTATAAGCATACACAGTTCACAGGTGCTTCATTATCGCAGAGTTTTAAATCACTGTGAAGTAAAACACCAACAGAGAGATCCTAAAAAGCATCATAAATATTTCCCAATAGCGTTCCCAGGTCAACATAGGACATCGGTAGCACGTATCCATTGCAACCTCTTCACCGGCTTCACAACTGCCCACAAGCTTCCATTTCGTCTTCCTCACACAATCTACTCCATATCATATCACCCTCACCTCGGACACCCAACTCTTCGTTCACCCATTTCCATTCCACTCCATGACCCGGCCTACAAAGTCATGTACCCAGTCGACCTTCTCAGTGTATTCCCAATCCATCTCCACTTTCTCCTTCTCCATTTTTGTTGGGCGATAGCTTCGTGGTTCGTCCGTTCCCAGAGTGACTTCCTTCTTGCTTATTCTTACTATTTATTCTCGCCATCTGATCTTTAGTGTCAGTATCCAGTGAGTGAGTCAGTGAGTGAGTGTAGGCGGCAGATGTTGATGACGTATGTGTGCAGTTTGTTGGAAATACTTTTCGTGACACACCAACTCTCTCAACCATCACATAGAAGCACTGACTGACTTGACTGACGTTAGTGTTGAAAATCCAGATCTCGTTCACGCTTTATGCTGAGCACAATGCAGTAGATCTCCACACTGTTTTCAGATTAATGCAGGAACGCCTGTCTTGCTGTCTTTCCGATCCTGGCTGGCTTTGACGTCCTCATCTGTGCCACCTCCTCTACTCGAAACAATGCTCCCTGTGTAGGTAGGTGAAAGAGACTACTCCCCTTACGTTTCTCACGTCCATGGTGATTGGTACTTGTTGTTCATGCTGTTGTTGGTTGGCTATCTCCATCACCTCTGTCTTCTCTACATTCTCTACATTCGAAGTCCCGTCTTCGCTGCCTCACCTCTTCTGTCAACTTGTCGGTTTTCGACAAGAGATAATTCAGCGAAGAAAATTTTCTTTTCCCACGATATCCTTTTCTATAGCTGTACAATCGTATTCATATATATCATTAATATATAACAGTCTATCATGAAACAGTAGCGCATAATAGGCATCATTGCTCGTTTTTGCCTGTAGATCTTCGAGTTTGTGCGTCAACGCATTAGACACAAATCATCTGCAAAATCCAAATATTACAAGGTCTTTTCATCGGTCAAACAGCGTATGTCCATCTTCTCACCGCTCCTCACGGTTTGCTACATGACCCAGTCCACAACAGTCAGGAAGATCATCGGTGATAGTAGGCTGCAGCTTTGTCTTACTCCTGTCTTCAATACAAATGCGTCACTCAGCTTTCCGTTGTCAATCACTTGGCATGTCGTGCTGTCATACAGCTGTTGCATGAAGCTGATAAAGCTTCCCGATACTCCGTAAAGTTGAACCAGCTGCCTGTCAAATTACTTCTCGGTCAACACTGTCGAAGGTCTTTACAAAATCAATGAAGTTGAGGTAGAGATCCAGTTAACTGCCATTCTATGCTCATGATGTGTAGTGTAGCGTTGCAATCTGATCCGCACATCATTTGTTCTTCCTGAAGCCAGTCAGTCAGTCAGCCAGCCAGCCTGTTCCCGTCGTAATTTTGAATCCAGAACATCCTTTAGTCTCTCCAGGATGATGCGGCTTAATACTTTACTTGTTTTGGGTGGACAACAGCATGATTCCGCGCCAGTTCTCGTAAAGACTTAGGTCACCCTTCTTTGGAAGTTTGACAAGATAGCCCTTCTTCCAATCAACTGGCAGCTAACTTTCCTTCCTTCCAAGCCTGGTTTTAATACTTATTTATACTTTCGACATAGCTGTTTGCTCAGGAGCAGTTAAATTGACAGATACAAATGATGGTGAAAAACCTATGTAACTTGTCGTACTTTTGAGTCGAAAAATTTGTCGGCTATAAGTAAGTTGTACGAAAACGTTTTCTAATCGTCATCCATAGTCTTTTTATGAGCATTTCACTATATATATACGCCGTTAAACTGCCACTTTGTGAATAAAAATTTTGTTTAATGGTATCAACCTCAAGTATTCTACCCAGTTTGTTTGTTTTTCGATATATAAAATTACTATGAGAACCCATTCATATAAATGGTCGTCTGAAAAGAATTTCCTTGCTTAGACGGTCAAACATTCGCCTAGATTTCTTTTGTACCGTATGGGAATGAAAGTAAGGAAGTGTGTGTATTGACATCTATAACTCTTCTGCACACAATTCCGTCAAGTGAGGTATTTCCTCGTCTACTTCACAGAGCATGAAGGAAGTGTAGCTTATTGTCATTTTCTTCTTCAAAAGTGAAGTATCTGTTATTAAATTTTCTCAACGATTCCCTTATATGGTCATTCTGAAACATTTCGTGAAATTTCAATTTGATCTCTTTCTTAAAAACATGCAGTTTAAAAAACCAAAAAGTAGCTTCAGAATAAAACAAACTGTCACACTTGGAAAACAAACACACTTCACAGTATATTAAAAACCCTTTCAATCACTGTAGTTGTAGACTTGTCCGTCAATTAGTTCTCTTCTAGTGAAAAAAAATAACTGTTACTGACAAGACAGAAGAAGAAGAACGAGAAGAACGAGAGTCAAACAGTCATCAAATGATTTTACCAGTACTAATTATAGCTAAACATCATGTATTTTAAAATGTTTTCTCTCTTAATTAACCTGGGATCTGTTTACATTTCACTAATTTACCACATGGATTACACTCTTACTTCACATAGCAGAGGCGATTACAATCCACCTTTACAAACAAACCTAACCTTTGTATTCAAAAGAAGTATATTCGACCACTTTCATTACCATAGCAGTCAACATGATGTAACTTGTATTATTGCGTTGTACACCTCATCCCCCTTTTTGTTTCAATCAATATTTATTTGTTCTCTTATTATTACGTAACTATTTATTGTTTACAACTAAACACACGTCAAAAATCACTCCATTTACCTAAGAATAACCTGCTTCATATTATCAATTCTAATTACTCTGTTGATTATTTGTATCTCAATCTCTAAAGCTTATTATCTTCATGACGTGTTTAAAATCTATAATTATTGTTCCCTAACTCTCGCCCCCCCCCACCACTTGATTGGTATTTTGATTGAATTGTAAACCTCTATGTTAGCGTAAAATCCAAGACGAAGACCTAATTGAAAAGGAGTATATTTCCTCGCTAAATCAGTCTTTTTTCTGGACTTATTTTTTTTCTGAGTTGCATTCAAAAGCTGTGAAAAAGTAATTTGTTCCAGTCCCCCCCCCCCACTTTAAAGTGGAGAAAACCACCACAAAATATCACTGATAATAAGTATTCAAATTGATAAATAATACCTTAAAGGTTAGAACATTTTCCTAAAGGTGATGACTATTATCATTATTTAAAAACAATAAATAAGAAAAAAAAGGAAGAAATTCTTGATATTTGTAGAACAACTGTTTACCGGACTCCAGGAGGTCGGTGCCAAGTACAGTGTGTTTGAATCCATTTCATAATTTTCGGTACGAATTCGTCTAGTTTTGTGAGAAGCAGTTTTACTTTGATACCATATATGTACCTGTAAGAAAAATGAAATGAAACGGTGAGGTCAGAAAGCAGCGTGATATTTGAACCTAGATTCCTCGTAGTCATCTAGTGTCAACGTTATAAATCAAAACATACCTAAGTTGAAAATAGAACAATGGTAACAATAAGCATAACCACCTTAATAAAAAGGTAGGCTAATCAGTGCTCATTCAGCATGATAGGTTAAAACGGAAAGTAACTAGACATGGGATCACGAGGATCATACTTCTACTTTGCATGCCCGTGTGAATAACTGAGGTTAGTCTTCTTTTCATTCATTGGTTCCAACCATAAAGTGTCTGAATCACTAACTTGATAAACCTCAATCATATTTCAAGGACACATTGATCTAAGCACTTAACTTTCCATCGCTAAGTCACAAACAAGTTTTCCGGTTACATCATTAGCCTTCAGTATGATGCATTCCTCATACGTGTGGCACATCTGATTGCTGAGTTGGATTACTCCCTTACAGATTCCAGTTCAAAGTCACCAAGACGATACATCAGATAGAGGTTAAAGCTACGTAAGTAGCAAGTTCTAAAAGCTGCCAACAAACTACCCTTCAGAAGATATTTTGAGCAAACAAACTGTCACAGATACAAGGGTAATTTTAGCATAAAACAGAAGTTGTATTGCTGTTGCATAAGAAGTGGCTATTATGATTCAGTATTCTAGTGGATAACGCTCTGGTGTTTGAAGCGATCGGTCTCGAGTTCGAGTCCTACTGGGAACAACACTGCTTACTGACAGGCAGGTACACCCAGCTAACGAGTCCAAAATAGGACGAAACGCGCGTCCTCGATTCTACTTCTAGCCACTATCCATCACTAATAAAACAGCAGTTCCTGTGATCTGTTCAACAACTCATAACTTAAATTACCAGCACAAGAAGTAAGTTAACAAATTGGAGGGGAAACTTCTGTAACATTCCAATAACTAATATAACTGATGAGAATTTTTCTCAGTATACTCTAACGCGAGAACTATGCGTAAGTGTTAATTCAGGAAATAAGAGTATTTGTAAATGACGATACATATTTATCACGATAAAGAATAAAACATTAACTCACATTTGCAAAACTGTCGATGAACGATGAATGAGGTCAGAAATTATCTGCGAGATAATATCTCGTCGAATGATCTTATTGGAAATAATCTACAAATAGAACATTATAAGGATAATGGTTAGGAGGCCACGACAAAAAGATCAACTAGAAAGTGAAACATGTCCACAATCCCATCTGTATTGAACAATTATCTTCACTAAAATATTATAAATCAAAATGAATAACCATAACAGTTGCTGATCCTAAGTTGATATTCATCACTGACTGACATCATTTGGAGAACTGTGGGAAACCCCCGGAGCACTGGATAGCTCTTTCCTCCTAGTATACGACTGCTAGACAGTGCACCAGCTACCGGGCCCAGGACCTTCAGCTTCAGGGGCCAGTACGTTACTATTGGAGCCACTGGGTTGGGTTGCTTATCCTATAGTGAGCAGTTATTATTGTGTATGCCTAGATTATGCATGCTCTTGGTCCGTAAGTCCCAATAAAATCCTTAAAATATCTTGGGAAAAAATAAGAGGTTATTCAATTCTTAAACCGAAAACAAAAATGGAGGTATTTGTGAGCCTCTGATCAGATAAATACCGATCACAATAGTCACAAACAGATTCTCTAAGTTTAGGCTGATAGTCACAGTTAATAGGAGACAAAGGTCATAACAGGATCCAAGCCAAATACGTTTCCATTACTAGATTAGTTAGTGTCTTATGGGATTTCCATAAGAGAATCAATCACGTATTTATTCCCAAGACAAAAAATATGCAGAAGAGTAAAGAAGTTCATTCAATGTCCATTTGATTTGAACCAAGTATGAAGAGGAAAAATTCAGAAAACACGAATATACAGTTAAATGCAATGCAAAACATGAGAAAATTAACAAGCCTAAATAACATGAACAGAAAAATAAATAAGCTATTACCTTTTGAAAAAGTTCATGAACTAAACTTCCAGTTAACATAATTTCAGGTCCATAACTATTCGTTTGATTTTGATTTGTAGCTGAAATTTCATTGTCGCCATATCCACCATCAGAAACCCAAAATTGTTCTAGCACTGCACGCCTTAAACAGTTTAAACTACCAACAACCTTTGTAGTAGGCAGTAGATAATCTGGATGCAAACATACTGCACATCCGACAGGATTATTATGATCAGATACAATAAAAACAGAAGTACTCTTTACAGAGATTCTCTTATCAACCAATATATCTGGAATAACATTTATAACGTCATTTTTTCGAATCGGTGAATCCAACCTGAATAAAAAGATATTTTTATCCATAAAATTTAGCTACAAGAAACAACAGTTACAGTGAGTCACTACAATTTCCAAACTTCCATATTCTAAAACAGCGCTATAGTGTTTCTCAGATGCACCCCACTTTCCACTTCAATAACACAACACAGTTCACTAACTTTTGCTGTAGCTCTTTTCATGAAGTGCGAAAATATCTGTCAACAGTTGTAAAACCCAGACGAGTACCTAAACTCAGTTAGAATATCGTACATGTATAAACCCTATATGTTACTAACACTACTAAATACATTATTATTCATTACGTCGGTACCACTGTCCAATTTATTGAATACAAGCACAACCAACAGTAGCATTTGTTTACTATGATTAACAAGTACTCGAAACGCTCAGGTGAAATGAAAATCCACGTTATTCTTATCTGAAACTCACGTCATGAAACACCAGTCTAGTATTGCATTAAATGATTGACTGCATATTTTGTAGCTATTCAAGACCATACAGGAGGTTTGAAACAACAGATGTCAGGGAACTAAAAAAGTTCTAGGAGTCATACAGAATGCATCAATTAAATTTTCCCACTTCATACATATTATAATAACAGCTCTACTGTTGCACAAACTCGAAGATCTACAGGCGAAAACCAACAAGTTGACAGAAGAGGTGAGGCAGCGAAGACGGGACTTCGAATGTAGAGAATGTAGAGAAGACAGAGGTGATGGAGATAGCCAACCAACAACAGCATGAACAACAAGTACCAATCACCATGGACGTGAGAAACGTAAGGGGAGTAGTCTCTTTCACCTACCTACACAGGGAGCATTGTTTCGAGTAGAGGAGGTGGCACAGATGAGGACGTCAAAGCCAGCCAGGATCGGAAAGACAGCAAGACAGGCGTTCCTGCATTAATCTGAAAACAGTGTGGAGATCTACTGCATTGTGCTCAGCATAAAGCGTGAACGAGATCTGGATTTTCAACACTAACGTCAGTCAAGTCAGTCAGTGCTTTTATGTGATGGTTGAGAGAGTTGGTGTGTCACGAAAAGTATTTCCAACAAACTGCACACATACGTCATCAACATCTGCCGCCTACACTCACTCACTGACTCACTCACTGGATACTGACACTAAAGATCAGATGGCGAGAATAAATAGTAAGAGTAAGCAAGAAGGAAGTCACTCTGAGAACGGACGAACCACGAAGCTATCGCCCAACAAAAATGGAGAAGGAGAAAGTGGAGATGGATTGGGAATACACTGAGAAGGTCGACTGGGTACATGACTTTGTAGGCCGGGTCATGGAGTGGAATGGAAATGGGTGAACGAGGAGTTGGGCGTCCGAGGTGAGGGTGAAATGATATGAAGTAGATTGTGTGAGGAAGAAGAAATGGAAGCTTGTGGTCAGTTGTGAAGCCGGTGAAAAGGTTGCAATGGATACGTGCTACCGAAGTCCTATGTTGCACTAGGAACCCAAGGGCGAATAATAATATTGATTAAATCAACCGAGCTAAAGACATCCAGCTTGGTGGATCAACATATCTTGTAGCAGTATCATTTATTACACAAGTAAACCGAATTTCTGAATTTTATGTATATAAATCTGCCTGGTCAACATGGGAACTTCAAGGCAGCTACGAATAATCTGCACCATCGAATTTGACCAACTTCTGTGAGAATTTACTATTGGGTGTTGATCGTACACACCTGCAGAATCATCATGGTTTTGCCTCCGAGTCAAAGACTCTTTAACTGAAATGGAACACGCAGACAATATGGTAGCAGCGCATTTACGAACATCAACAAACTGCATAGTCTTTTAAACACCTTGAGTGAAGACCTAGGATTGTTTGAAAAGTATTTTGCACTTTTCTAATATAAAGCAATACCTTAACACTAAACTGTGATGATACCCACTTACTTGTGTCGATCCAAACTCAGATATGAGCAATTATGATGAGAGCGATAACCGACACGTAAATATTAAGATCGACAATTTAGATGTGAATCATGTCTCTACAAGAACACAATATCCCTGCTAATCTAAAGATAACCCAAGAGAATATTTTATATCAATAACCATTGAACAAATGGATATAGCTTTCGGAAAACTTCTGTTATAATACACCGTATAATACTACTCAGTAACTCACCATGAATCACGGAGAATAATCTTCAGCTCACTTGTGCTACAATTATTATCATTATTATACACTTGGATCAATAACTCAGTTTCATCGCTGAAAAGTAAAAAGAACATGAATACAATCTCGCTTCGAATAAGAGAAAGGCATTTTAAAGAGAATAAGGACCAGTAGTGGAGTTTCGTAATGATGTGCAGGTCTACGATAATGAACAGAAAAACAATCCAACTGAGCAACCAAGTGCCAAATAGAGACAAAAGAAAACGACATAGAAACTCGCACAAAAGCGCACCTACTCAATTTATCAAACAGTGCAGCAGTATGCAAAGAACAAGTGGGTAGGAAAAGTGATATTAGAGTAAACAAAAGTCTATAGGAGGAGAAAGAATTTAAAAATGAAGGTTAGCCAAAACCATTAAGCTCTGAAGTAAATACATCTACGCCATTGTGACCAGTTTTCAACAATCGCCAATCATTGATTCTTATTATCTCAAGGACATAGACTAGGCAGTCTGGACTTGTATACGCTGGTCTAATCAACAGTCAGAAGCCTCAGGAGTTGGTGCAATTTCCTGTTTTGGCCACCCAGAGCCTCCTCTCAACTAAACCATACTTCTTCAATCACTGATTCCTCTCCTCTCCGAGACCCCACTCAGACAGTCCACATCCCTAACACGGTTCAGACCAACAATCAGTCAGTTACCTACTCCCACAAATTTAGACAATGTGGCCATCTCATACCAAAAGCATACTCTTGTGTAGACAACCGATTCTCCTAACAACTAAGAGTTACGGTAGAAAAATAAATTTCCAAATGAATGAAAAATAATTGACACAAATATCTAGGCTGAAAATTGTACAGTAATATGGCAAAATCAGAAAACAATAAAACAATTAATAAAGCAATAAATCATGTGGTAAATATTTTTTTTAGCAGAGATAACTATGAGATTGACATTCATGTCACAGAAGTATGTGCATAAGTACTGGTGTAAATGATTTCTGCATGTATGTGTCTAGGGAGTAGTACACAAAGTTCATCCCAGTGAATCGTTCACACAGTGTGCATCTTAAGCTGGAAACACAGTTTGCGTATGGAAGAGAAAAAGTAAGATTATTGACAATAGCAACACGAAGAAAGAAATTAGAACTGTCAGTTAGATATACACATTCTTACTAGATTGAAGACTAATTTGTGAACGGGAGAAGTTTTTAGGTAATCAACAACATATGAGAATTAATGAATGTTAAATGAATAACTGCAATTTTAAAGGAAAACGATCTTTTATAATTCTATATGTGAAGAAATTGTGTAGTGAACAGCATATAAACAGAGTCACTTGCTACAGTCAGAGTTTTACAGTAGATCAAAACATATCTTCCCCTAGATTGTGAATAATAAGTTTAATCTAGAAATATTAGATTTTCCAGAATACTGGTACCAAGACTTACTTGACATTGTTTATAACTGAAACTACGAAGCTTACATTCTGTTGCCTATATTTGTTTATAAAATGCTGAATGAGAGTTTCCGTTGATTTCAGTTTCTATGAGCATGCACCTCAGTTATCATAATAATGAATAGACACAAAGATGTTTTCTTAATTATGGTGATACGTTTATATGACAGATTCGTAGTTGAAGCTCGAATATTATTTACGCAAAGAGAGCACTTTACTTTTTTACTTATTTGAATTCACTGTCTCTATGCCCTTTTTAAGTCACGGTGGATTGCTTGTTTGAGTGACCTTAAAGGGCAACTCTCAAGGCCAGCCTAACAACTGCCAAAGTAACTAATCAGGTTGAGAGTGTTGGCTAGGAAGACAATATTTTGTAGAACAGAGAAACGTGATTGGTTGGTTCGTCAGTTGCTAGGGTGGCCTTTAAAGCCGAGTGATTTTAAAGACCACCATGCTAACAACTGGAATTACCAATCGGACTTATCTATGAAAATTTGGCTTTTCAGTCAAAATAAAGAAACCTAATTGGTTATTTTGGTTTTATTTTCAATGCTGCTCCCATATTGGTTGACGTTACTTTCACTACATCTATAATTTTAGTTCGAGCAAAGACTAAAAAAACATTCTGTGCATGTTTCAATTTGTTTTCTTTTTTCGAATGCTACGTTGACGAAATGTTCTTCATTCTTTTCCATATTTATGTCAGGTGAAGAAGTCTGTGGTATCCAGAATTCTGAGTTAGAAATCTTGACAATGGCTGGTGTCGCAAAATAATAACCAAATGTTGTTCTTTCTTCAAGTCGATAATTTCCTGCGAAATCGACTCAAGCATTCAGACATTTTGTATAAATTGGTGTTAAAATTGTCTTATGTTGTAAGCAACTGATAAGAAACCTCGAAATAAGACGGATCTATGCTATTCTGCTGAAACTGTTGTTCTCACTTTATTTAAATATCCCAACAGAGTATACTACTGCTGGACAAACTGAGTAGTCAAAAACCACTTCGGCTGATTTGTAGATTTCACCGACCAAAACAGAGATCTAAACACCGGACAGCCGTTTCACTCCATTAAGTCCAAACTGGCTGTATGAGCTGGACTTGGCTGGATATACAGGTGACGAGCTCGGTCCCAAACAAGCGAAACGGGTGATCTGGCTGATGAAATCTACAGACGAGTCTAAGTGGTTTCCAACTACTCAAGTTGTTCGACAGCAGTATACTTCGCCAGTTCACAACACTTCTGTCAGATATCATACTTTATGACCTTGGCAGAGTGGTTTTCAATGGAAACTGTTGACACCATAGTTGTGCAGTTGAAAAACTACTCGGCTGTGAGACATATCAAAGTGAACCATGCAATTTATAAATCATTTGCAAATTGGTCGTTTTAATACCCAGACAGTTGATCCAGTATAGTAAGTAACAACTAATTTGCACAGAAAACTTGAATTACTTTCCCAGGAACTAAGTTGACAGTAAAATGACCTCAATTTATATTCTTCACATGAAAATTAAAAAGGAGTCCGCAAAAATGATCGATAGGATTCGGTCAGCATCCAGGACGATACAGCATGAAACTTGTTGCTCTCCCGTGACCGGTCAATGTATGTAACTCTGTCCTACAGGAGGTCAATCGTGACAAAAAAAGCTCAGTGGTGACGTCACTGACAACAACACTGAGTGACGGTGATCCGAGCCTCAGGTGGGACATCAGTTTCAATTAGGTTAGAGATGCGCCTTGCTGACGAGTGTTAACAAGCACGAAACTTAGGTTTAAGGCTTCCTGTCCACTGCTTCCAACCAACTAACAATTATATCTGTATATGTACAAAACTTTTCACAGGGAAACCTACAGATTCGATGACGCTTGAGTGATGTACACAAACCAACTTACACTATTAAAATGCAAAGTTTTTCATAGAGAGTTGCAATGCCTTCGCCACGCAGGCATACAGGAAACACTTATAAAGATCAATTCTGCATAGAAAAGTTGACTCATTACAACAAGAATAAGAAAACAGAACTAAATAAATTACTTCAAGGATTTAAAAATTTACACTACACTTATCAATAATGACTAACCGTTTCTGATTAATTTCCAAAACGTTTCCACGTACAAAGGACTGGTTCGGGATTTGGGATAACTGGTCGTTTACAGTACACTGCTTGTCAACCCTTTATAATAGAATTAAGCACTTTTTCGGTTTTAAAGAATAATAATCATTAAAGTAACTACTAATACTACAGCGTTTGTCGAAATTTATTTTCCACACACAGAAAATAAAAACACTATAAGAATTCAACTAACCGCTGGCAGCTTCTTAAACTAAATACGTGCGACATTTCGTCAGCTGCCAATCCACATGGTATGGTGATCACACCAAGAGCTTAACACCATTAAGCACTCTCAATTCATACTTTTTATCAAGGCACTAATGAACATCAGTGCCGGAGTAGGGTTTAGCATTCAGGATGTGAAAGAGCACCAATGAAAATTTCAAACTGCTGACTAAGGTTTTTAAAGTAGTATCACTGTCTTCAACATGACTACGCCAGTTTCATACTCGAATATTAATAGACAATTAGAAACTGACTTCAGGATGACAATGAGCTCACCCATTGAACTAAGGTGCCGATCGAGGATATCATGCTACAAGTGTGATTGTGACTGATATCTACGGTTTTCAAGGTTCAAAATAAAATATATAAACAAATTGAAGAGGTTGCCACGGGATCACCAATATCCCCAATCGTCGCAGACATAATTATGCACAGTTGGGAACGGATGATCCTTCAGACATTTATTCCTACTTCAAAGATATGGTTCCGTTATGTAGATAACACATTTACTGGAATCCGAATACATCAATATGTTCTTGGCATATACAAATTCTGTACTGAACATAATGTTGGACTACAAGATTAAACGAACACAGGATCAAAAATTAGAAATTACTGTCTAGAGGAAACCTTCCCATTCGAATCACCATAGCATATCTCGGTTAAAATAGGCTTAGTTAAATGCCTAAGTAATACGGCAAAAATGCCTACTAGTAGGAGAAAAAATCTATGACGAGAAATTAGACACACCAAGAATATAATGTTGACTATCTGAGAGGGCCGTTAGTTAGCAGACTAGTATTGATACTGATTGATGATCGAGATTGAAATGAAAATCTGGGCCACGACAGGATTCAAACCAGGGACCACCGGGTTTCCTGCTCAGTGCTCTACTAACTAAGCAATGAAACTCAACTGCTGACCAGATTTCTTTTTCACCTCAATCACCAAGAGTTTTGCCGGACTGTCATATTAATTCGTGACGCGTTACTACTGCTTTATCATACTCATATTGACTGCTCAATCAAAACTTCGCATCCAATCCCAAATCTACTTGAATTAGGGCGGGGGGGAGCACCATACTGATTATCATTTTGACCATCTGAGATAGCCATGATTTGGCAAACTAGTACTGACAGTGAGTCTCAATAATTACCCGCTGACATTTATCAATAAATTCAAAAGAAATCGAAAAATATGAGCATCAGTAGTAGTAGCAACACAGGTGTTATTAATAATAATAATACTAACACTAGTAATAATGGTAGCAGGGCTCAGAAAGAATGCAAAGCCACTACTATATTACCGTGTAAAGAAGGCATCACAGAAGCGTTACGAAGAATTCTCAATGAGGCTGGGATTAGAGTGGCGTTTAAACTAGCAAACTAGCTTAGAAACAAGCTTTGTCGGCTGAAAGGTCCTACTGATCTAATTAGGCAAAATAATTCAGTTTACCAAATTCCCCGCAATGGTTATGAGGTTAAATATAAGTGTCAAAGTAGTCGACCAGGGTCAATTAGAATAAGAGAGGCCAAAAACTTATCTAAATCAAGATTAGTAGATCATAATAAGATAAGGAATTTAGAGAAAAGCTCGGCTATAGTTATGCACACAACTGCACAATCACCAATCAATAAAGCGGGACAGTATTAAAAACTTAGTTGGGCGGAGGAAGAGAATGATAATCGAATCTTTGTTTATCCAATCAACACCAAATACATGCGATAAAAATGATTCTGTGCTTGTACCAGATATATAGAAAATACTGCTAGCCTTATCATAAAGAAGCGAAGATGAGAACTATATAAATCATGTCTCAGAGTTGTGGATTTACCTGATATGAGTATGGACAATAAATTATGTCCAAAACGCTATCCAGTAAATAACACTGTTTTAATGTGTGACATTTCTAATAAAAATGGAATTACAAGCAACTTACTTTACGGGCTCATCCTTACCAGGTGACCAGTCACTTAAATTTAACGCTTCTAATGGTTCGTCGTGCTCATGGATATGTGTTTTCTGCTCATCATCTTTCGGTGTTTGTGCTGATTTCAGTGGAGTAGACTCATGCTCACGTGATATGCAGCCAGATGTGCTGCTCGTCTGAACAACCAATTCGTTCAGAACATCATCTAAAGCAGATAATTCTTCGGTATTTAGACGAATTTCCGTAGAAATAGGATTTGGTTTCTTATCAGTCACTGATATATTGACATTATCAGAATTAAAAAGGCAAGAGTTATTTAGCTTGTTGCGCTTTGACAAACCGCTAGGTATATTCACTGCTAACTCATCAATCGACTTTCGTTTTGACGTCACGCATGTAGAAAGTGCTGTAGATACCATTATTTTAGCGCGATTACTAGTATATACAGAACGATATGTTTCATTTTTAGACACATCAGTATTTGAAGTCACTCCAACTATTTGGTCCTGAGGAGCGTAATTCAAGAGATCATAATTGCCCCGACGAAGTTTAGCAGAAGCTTGTGCCTGTCGGTTAGAGCACATTTGATGGTTTTCACTCGGATTAACTGGGTCGCTGGAAAGTAAGTCATTCAATTTTGATCGTAGAATTTCATCACGTCGAACTGTGAATGATGAACGGCGGGTAACTGCTTTTGTTTTACGTATATGTGGAGATTGCATTTTATCAATTTGCAGAGTTCCTAAGACTGCTCTGCCGGTTATCGGTAACTCTGAGATTTTAATACTAGGATCCGGAGTTCCAGGTATGATAAAACTTTCATCGCCAGTAGACTGTTTCGAATCTATTGATTCAAAAAGACGAAATACAAAAAGTATCTACACACTGTCTTTCGAAGAATGTAGATACAAAAATGAAATATCCGAAAAACGGGTTACACAAAAATTATTGTTTTGATGGCCATTTCCATTCAGAAAAAGAAGAGATGCCATACACATATATGACTAGTTAATAGAGGGTGAAAGCAACTTTGAAAATTTTAGGTCGAAATTCATCATGGGCTGACATTAGTTGGAGGAATATTGGAAACCTGGGAGCACCGGATAGCTGTTTCGTCCAAGTATGGAACTTCTCAGCAGTGCGTACCCACGACCCCGCCAGGGATCGAACCCAGGACCTTCAGGTCTCGTGGCCAGCACATTGACAATGAGCTTTGAAAACTGTAGAAAGGTTTCACGGCAGAAATGACGAATATATAATATATATATATATATATATATATATATATATATATATATATATATATATATATATATATATATATATATATATATATATATATATATATATGGTAACCTTAAAGTTTTACAGTGTTTTATGCAATTATAAAATCTTCGTAGGACTTCAGTAGTGGAACACAAAGAGTGAAGAATTGTGACGCCTACTCACTTATACTGGCACACTTGGAAAGCAAAACAAACTAACGGTGACCATTTATAAGATGCAAAGGATATATAAAGTCGTAAACTTAGTCGATAAGTGGAACTTTTGTATTCTTTCAAAGAATACTGTTACTAAATAAATACTTGTTCAAAGAATCATGGCGAGTTAAAGTCAAATAACCATAAATCGAAGATTCAGAGTTAAAAAATGAAACCTGCGAAGGGTACTCAGCAAGACAGAAAAGCCGATTGTTGAGGTTTTGAACCTTAGTCGACTGAGATCGCTTGGATATATACTGCGAATGCCGAGTCAGCTCCTATCTCCATGTGCCATACTAGGGTAAGCTGAAATACGTTGGAAGAGGGTTTAGGGAAGTCAGACCAAGACGTGACACCAGTCAATGAAGACTCTGACTGGTGGTTTGAGTCATGGGGGGAGATGCAGACTGTCCAGTTGGGGTCCCCAGTACGAAAGGATTCAATTTGTTAACTTTTAGAGACGTCAGATTAAATGGATTCAAGTGGTAAAAAAGCATGCAAGCAAACGAAAAATAACATACAATAAGAGACATAACAATTAGGCGGTAAGGACTCTCTTACCTATTAATACTGGGCTAGAATTCAACACTCCGTTACTGGGTTTCGACGGTGAATCTGCTGTCTTCTATTTAAGTGAAATGAGAATTAAAATATAAATCATATATATATATATATATATATATATATATATATATATATATATATATATATATATATATATATATATATACCATATCATATAAACGGCAAATGGTGTAAACTACTCTACAATCCTGAATTGCAAATACATTTCAAGCTTAAATGCTCATTTCATCCCGTTTACAACCTCACAAGGACATTAATTTATAGTACACAGAAGAAACAGCCATGTCGGATATATAGATCCATAAAATATGGTCTTGGCTAAATTTTCTTCCGAAAAAAAGCCTTACTCGTACCAAATATGAAACGATACTTGATGAAGCCACTGTAATTAACTTAGTGTTATTCAAGTGGATGAACGAGTTACATAGTGATGCCACAGGATGGCCTGGATCCTCCCCATTTCAGTTGTTCGGAAAAAAGCTATCCAGATATAGTGACTATAATAATGGTAACAAATAATTTACTCACAGATATTAAAATCTTTTCAAGGATTGTGAAAATTAATGACTAAAGAGCAGAGACAATATTTAAGGTGGATCACATGTTTGACGACTTCACTTTCGAATCAGAGTACTGATGTAAACCAGTCCTGGGGTAACTTCTTATACTTATTAAGGTGAGGAACATATATGAATCACTCCTAAATTTCACGGCAGTATTCATAATGCAGAACCACTGAAAACCTGAGAGCACTGGACAGCTGTTTTGTCCTAGAATGGGGGTCCCAGTAGTGCGTACCGATGACCCCACCAGGACTCGAACTCAGGACTGACACGCCACGAGATGAGCACATTAACCATTCAACCTCTGAGCGAGACTCTAAAGCTCCACATTTTCTTTTTTCTATCAATTGGCTACACAGTATGCTTGGATTCCAACCCAATGGCTGATCTAGTTAACGTCCTCACCAAGAACTGATGGTCGTGGGCGCGCATTACTGAAGAGTCCCATGCTAGGACGAAAAAGCCCTCAATTTCTGCCAGGTTTTCAATAGTCAGACAACTAATTCCGGCTAGAAATGGACACTACCTTGAAACCGACCAATCCCCACAAACCAGCGAGCTGAAATAATTGCTAAATTACTAAACACAGTATTTACAGCTTTGCATATTGGAAGTATTTTCATCTGACAAACTGTCTTTTGTGTACTTTAATTCGTTTGAGGAACCTTCGGTGGAAGAATCAACTTCTGTGAAGTGAGGATAGAAATGAATACCCCTTCTCAATAAGTTTACGACAACGGTAAATAAAAATAAAGATGGTGAATTCCTTTAACGGACACCACTTATCATATACATTTTACGGTATCAGCCCCAGCAGGCATTGGTGTGACCATGAGTTCCAGAGTTCAAGATCTTCAGTAATAATATACATTTTCGAAAGTAATAAGAGTTTAAGTAAGTCTTTTCACCGTACAGTACAATTGAATCAGTTTAGGCTTGTTCAAGTTAAATCCAAGTAGCAATTGGTTTCCTTGTTTAACAGACGAGATGGTTTCCTTTTGTTAATTGACTTGCCATAAGACTTAAAATATACAATGCACCATTTAGTTTTAATTAAACTAATTAAAGCTAGTAACATTCTTCTATTCAACTAACGCTAGGAATTTGACATCCGGTTTGAATAGTTGACTGCATAGAATCCAAGTGCTTCATAATAATCTCTCGATACTTTATATCCACTGAGCTTACAATTTTAGAATATAAAGTAAGTTTACATACACTGATACATTCTTGAAAAATCGTAAATATAGTACTAAGAACACACTAAATAAATACAAAAGTGATGAAGTTCATTAAAACTAATGCACACTTTTAAAAAAGTATACTCACTTTACCGAAAAAATTAAGTAGACTTGACTGTTTCATTTTCACAAACCAATCTACAATAAATGATAATGATTTGCTTAGAGACCTACAACCAAAAATTAACAATCCATTATGCGCATTGAATGGTACCTAAAATTAAACTTCAGTTAATAACTTCTATGTGATTTCACTGATATGTTTTCCTAGTTTCTCATGAAGTTTTATCGCACACAGCTATAATGACATGTAAACCACTCACACCGCTAATGTACACTGAATAATCGAAATCAAAAAATCTTCGAATCTGACTTTATCAATTACAGCCACATTTGAAACAGCTCTAGTTGTCCTCGTAGAAAAGATAAAGAGCGACAATCAACAGTCCCACCAGTAAGCTGTTATTATTGTGATCGAAAAACAGAATCGGAGTATTTAATACATATGAAAAAAAAAGAATCTTCATAGTATCGCGCCCCTACAGCAAAAACCGCCTATACAAATAGCTAATTATTCCGAGCTGTTACCATCAAGTTATCAGGTTCATTTATCACCAAACTAGTAGTTACAGAAGCTTGATAATAATCATTCAATAAAAGCCACATACCCTATTGACCTTCAGATAATTCTATCTCTGAAAGCAATCACCGAGAAAAATATTGAGATATTTCTCCTTAGTAATTTGAGTTTTACCGATCGCTGTAATACCCAACATCACTGGGACGAGTAAAAACATTTACTCTCTTATCATACCAGTCTGCTATTCCCAACAATCTTCGAAAAAGCTGCGTCATATTTTCCAGTCACACCACATCACAAAAAATAGAAATATATGGATACTTGGGGATTCAGTCAACCAAAATGAACCACCGACTGAGGGTAAGGAGGCTGAAGAATAAAAGTCATTGCATATTGAATTTATGACGCTCAGAAGTGACATTACAGATTAGACACTATCCTCCACTAAAAAATTAGAAATTTAAGACACCGTTTTAGAATAAGAATACTGTTTCTATTCGTTACCCTCTAGTTCTGATTTGCGTACGTCTGAGTCTAAATAAACGCCGAAAGACTACATATAGACTATATATAGTTTGAGTAAACATGCTGAATAACAATTCGAGAATGTTTGTGATGCGTTTCTCACCCACCAAATGTACACCATAGCTCCAAAATCGAGTTGCGCGGATATCTCTTCTCACCACTGAGAGTGAACTGAATGAATGTGATGACCATCACGTTTATACAGGAAGTCAGATCAAACCTATGTAGGTCAGCGGTCTACAAAATCTCGCGACCGATTTGATCGGCTTTCTTGAATCTACACTACTTATAGCAACCCCAGAGATATATCAGTAACTATCAAAGGTTGGTCTTACTGTGCTGACTCCAGCTGTAAAAGGTGACCAATAAAAGCGGAGGCTCCAGGATCTCGATCACTGTTACCTTCATAGCATCGCGCTTGTCGTGCAATAAGCGCATGAAAAGTGTAAAAGTTTAGTGTACAGCCTTATGTAAAAAAGCCAGTTGATGAGGTCGCAAACTTCCACCGACTGAAGTAGATACTCATGCAAATTCATTGTCTATCTCAACGAACTACTGGCTTAAATAGGGTCACGTCGTTAAGAGCTAAAACATGGTATCAGCCTATTTATTTTCTGGCTGTTGTTCTGAACTCTTTGCTGAGGTGTCGACCTGCGTGGCAACCGAAACCGACTGATGAAAACTGTAGGTAATGTGGCTCAGAATCAATCCCGCTAGGTCATATGAGTTCACGTTTTATCTGGAACTTATCCATTATACCCCAACCCATCATCCTCGTAAATTACTCCTTCCTTCATCGTATTGCTGTTTCTATATCTTTTATCTTATTGTCTTGTATTCCTACGCGCTGACGTAACCTAAGCTACTTAAGCGTGGAGATCTAGAAGCAATCTTTTCACAGGATGAACTGAAAATGACAAGTGCATAGACTACGGTCTGTCGTTCATTACCCCTTCGTGTATCTGTATTCACGAGATTTTGCAAACCATCTTTGATACAAAAAAATTACACATTGAAACATGAGATCTCTACTTTACAATTTCGCAACCAAATATCATTTTTCTTCAAAATGCCACCCCAGTCCCACCGAATGAAATCATCCTAGGGAAAGAAACTGTGAGAATTGGTCCATAACCAATAACTCGAATTTACTAAACGGTAACACCAACTTTGATGTGCTTGAAAATATACAATACTGTGAAGTTCGTGGAATACATATCACCTTAAAATGTAATTTTTCACCATCGAGAGTGGAAGTCACACTTAAAAATCTTTAATACAGCCCTGTTTATGCAGCAGTGACCGAAATACCTTCCTTAAATTGACACAATATGATCATATACTGATTTTCGAACACTCCATGTTCGTTTGTTTGTTGGATATTTCACACAGTGAGACAGTATTATTAGCTGGATGATGTTCAGAACAGAATTTTAATGTTCATATTCACATCAAAGACAAAGCCATATTTCTCATACTACATTTTTATACTTCTTTTTATTCCTCTTCACTTATCGTATATAGGTAGCAGGAATTTTCAAATATCTGAAATAATTTATGGTAATGATAGGCAGTGGGTAGCAGTGGAGTCCAGGATGCGCATTTCGTCTCATTTGGGACTCGTCAGCTGGATGTACCTGCCTTCCAGTGAGTGATTCTGTTCCCACCGGGACTCGGACTCGAGAGCGATCGCTTCAAACGCCAGAGCGTTATCCACCACACCACCGATCCACGATAGCCACTTCTTGTGCGATGGGTATAGTTTTAGTGTTAACGCATCTGAAATAATTGTTGGATACTGATCCTCGGAAGAACAAAACAGCATGGAACAAAATGATAGTCCTTAAAGCTAACTTATCACGGTAGAGAAAGAAATGGATAGTTGAGGTTTTGTTAATCGAACAAACATTGAACATATGCAACGGGAATGATTCAACCCCTAGTCCAGATATTTGGAAAATTTTACCGTTCGTACGACAAATTAAGGTGAAGGAATAAAGAACAGGATGTGAAAGATGTGGAATCACCTTTGATATGAATATGAATAAAAATTCTGTTCGAAACGTCATCCAGTAAATAGCACTGTTTCACTGTGTGAAATATTCAAGATACAAATTAACATGGAATTGTAGTGGAATTTTGCATATGTCCAAAATCAATTTATAATTATTCTTATAGTGTAGGGAAGCGACTGTTGTTCATGCATTTGTAAAGTACTGATTTGATAGGCGAAATCTCCGGGAGCTTCTACACACCAGATTTTCATTGATCGTATCAACGCATAACGCTGACAATGGGAACGATTCAATATTAATCGCTGATATGTACGAAATTCTACTACCACAGAAATAGAAATTTAGAGGCAGTCAAAACTATAGAAAACAAGTATCAAGAGTTGTGTAACTACTATGATACGATTTTAAGCAACAAATTAGTATCTGAAATATCATCAAGTAAATGATACTGCCATATGGGCTAAACAAATTTACCAGCTTGGTTCAGAAGGAGCGCGTCTAGTCGACACAGGGCATTGCATAGATGCCAATAAAGCTTTCAATTTCATTCATCGTGTTACAAAAACGACACCACGTGTAGGTCACCAACCCCTGCTCAACATAGCGGAGGCTGTCGCAATAGGATTGATAAAGCCTGAAATCTGCATTCAGAAAGAACATGTCCAAGCGTTACTTCTTCCTTGGCCTTCAGCTAACTAAAGGCCACTTACAATTCAAGAAAGATGTTGCAAGTGACATTCGATCACAACGCCTAGCTACAACAGTCAACAGGTTTTATGCAGGTCGGCTTTGTATATCATTCAGTAGTCGGTAAATGCTGAGTCCGAGACTAGAGGATAGCCTGCCTAATCTCAGCTCATCATCTTGCATATATAAATTCAACTGTTCCTGTGGAACTGGTCACACAGGGCATACAATTAGGCAGGTGCGTCTCCAGATACGAGAGCGTTTACCAGCTTGGTTATGAAAGGGCGAAGTAAAAGTGAAAAGTTCAGTCCTAGCGCATCTATTCGACACAAGGCATTACATAGATGCTAATAAACAATTTTATTCGGAAATCCCACTCTATCACAGTGCCCAAGTCCTAGCTGCTGAGTCGCAAATGGTACGGCTCAACACAGTTCAACAGGATAGATATTTGTGAAAGAAGTAGGGAACGAAACGCAGTAGGCAATGAGCCACACTTATTGTGTGAAGGCTATTGATGACACTACCTGGCCACCCAAACCTCGGTAGGTGGAGCGGGATTTGAACTCGTGACCAATTGGTTGAAAGACATTTAACAAAACGAATCAGTCACAGCTCCGCTGTGAAAGCAACTGTTAAAAGGCGCACATTTTCTGTAATTAAGTCAAAACAGATGTACATATTTCACTAAGTTTAAACGCTAACAAAAGAATTTTACATAAAACATAACGCAGGCATGCTCCTGTCTCACTTGTTAAACTTCACAACAGCATAGAAAAGAGGAAATACACAAACAGGATGAGAACAGAACAAAGGTAAAGTATCTAGAAGTACATTAGAGAAGACAAGAAGTTTAATGGAAAAATCTTTTTCAGTGACTGCATTCCCTAACCCTGTATAAGTGCAATTTTAAACGTTCTATTTACGATAACTTTACCGTCACAAGTATTTTTTGTTGATGAACACAAGGATTAAGTCATTATGGCTTAAAATACGATGTGAAAAAGATCTAGTGTCATAAAGGGTGAGAATTAAACATAAGAATGTACAGAAACTTAAAAGGATGAAGAAATTGAAAAATACATCTCAGATATTAAAATAGACAAGAACCAGACATGATGAGAAATGATAAAGGTGAATATACCCAAACTGCTATGTAACATTTTCAGTCACATCAGTAACCGTCAATTACTATTGACTTACAACACCCAGAAGAGCAGAACCAGGTAGTTTACACCTCCTGAAACAATTTACGCAAAGATTTCATGGATTATTGCAAATGTTGGTCAGTTCACCTATAGGCTTTCTTCAAGAACTAATCCCACTCATCTTCAGCTATGAATCCATATTTACAGCACTAATCCATCACTAACATCACTGTGAATTCATAGTCTCAGCAAAATGACTACTTGCATAACAATCTACATCTAACCTTAACACTAATAATTCCACGATTCGATCATTTGTGACCAAAGACGTGTATGTAACCTCACAACGTATCTTATCTTCAACAACTGTCTTACAGGCTTTAAAAATAAAGAGACAACTGCAGTACACTATGCTAGTTATTTATTTGGCAGATGGATATCTCACTAGCGAACACCAAATAAGCTTTTTGTACCTGTAAGGAGATTTTGCATGTGAGGACCCCAGTACGGTTGATATGGACTACTAAGTAAGTAAAGCGATCAATGCATTCTGCTGCTTTACTACCTATCTCTAAACTATGAGTGGATCCGAACTGACCTTTGTGAATACATCTAAAACAAAGTTAAAAAAGAATGGTGAGAATGGATACCTCCAGCAAGGACCACTGATTGTTGCTATCTCAGATGAAAACTTATCGTCACCTACGAAAAAATATGAATACCTGATACTTCTGATGAAGTCAGACTGCCACAAAACCAGACTTGGGTCAAAATATGGGTAACAGATGCAGATAAGTATGACTGTGTTTCGAAACTTATTAAACGATGAAGATATGACCAATGAACACCCATCTAGGGTGAAAACTTACCTGATATTTACGAATTTCTAATTGTAGAGGTTCAACTAGGTACCAAATGACTTTGTCAACCACCATGACTCTCTACCATTACGAAGACCCTTAGCCAGTTAACACTTAAGTTCCTTTTAGACCTCATCGTGATCACAATCAGTTGAGATGAGTTTTTTGGCATCAATCAGTTCGAATAAGGTTGCAGAAATCCACTGGTTTCTATCACTGAGAAGTGTGGCAACTTGAGCCGATGCACTCATGTGCGAGGTTCTACGTTAATTTTGTCTGTCGGATTATTTCCTACTAACCTTTTGTTGAAAGTTACTAATTTAATCGAATAAATTATTACCAGAATGACAGTGGCTACTTTTAGTCTTACCACAATCTACCCAACCTTTTAGGCAATGTAGGACCCCACAAGGAACAACCATCTTAATCAATGTAGCATTTTGGATAATTGCGTCACATGAGCTCGAACAGTGACAGTCAAGGTAACAGCCATCCGTTCAGATAATACATTAGTAAAAATACTGGTCAAAAAAAATGCCTTAGATGACAAGCTTCTTAAAATGTTGACTCCTTACCATAGATATATGTTATAATTCACTTCCATATAAAGTAAACGCTGAAGTTCCTTAGTCTGGTGGTAAAACATCTAAGAATAAACCTCAAAGGTCAGAGACCAACAAAGAATTGTCCTCCTTATTCTGAGCTAAAAATCGTTTCTACTATCTCAATTCAACTCTGTACACGCTAAGAAATGTCTATTCGAAAAACTTTCACCTTCACTTGTCACAAAACAAACTTTCTAACGTCTGCTTCTTATGTGTAAAACTATACAATGTTATCGTAAGGTGAAGTAAAAAAAATCTTGCTCAAAAACAATATTCATTGCCACACTATTTCTCCTTCTGATTACCGCAATGTGATACAATGAAAAGTTGAAAATAGACGGATTGTCATATTAATTTTATAAATCCAAAACAAACCACAAATTCAGCGAACTATGTCATGATAAAAGAAATAATGTAATAAGTATCGGTTTATTATTGCTCTGAAGATAATTACAAGTAAAATTCTTTCAAATAAAAATTCAAGTACAAATAAAGATAAATAATACGATAATACACTCATTCTGGATTTACACTGTTAAAATCATCGAATCTGTTTCTCGTAATCAAAAGCAAAACTTTTATACATTTAAGTGGAAAGAATAAAAATCCCATTATTGAATGTCGTAATTATTGCATAACATTCTTGAATTATGTGAATAGTAGTATTCACTAGGCTATTGTTTGTTTTAAACACGTTCACCGGAATTAGTAACATCAACTGAACTATGGTCTACACCTTCTTCTGAACTGACCTCTTGACATAGAAGAGGGCTAAACTCATTTTCGAAAAGAATTATGGTGTCAGAAGCAATTTCATTAGGTGTGCCTTCACGTGATGGATTTGTTTGACAAGGGACCAACAGACTGTAACGTTGAGTTGGTTGTCGGTCTGAAGAGAAATCAAGACGTCTCACGCTATGACCTGGATTGAAGTGAAATAATACAAGAATTATTTTGATGGCACAGCAACACATTTCAAGTGAATAAACCATTTTGTGGATTAACGCCAGTAGCTAAGAATACACTGAACTTCAGTACATCAAACATTCGATAAAAGGCTTACCAGTTCAAATAAAGTTATAGCACTATAAAGATGATTACACAACTATTACAAGGCTTTTTTAAAACGAGCTCATACCATAAATGAACGCACTTTGATTTAAATGAAGAAAAAAAGTCACATCGAAATGACAAATACTTTCTAGAGATTTTCTCACTGGGCAAAGAAAAACATCCAAATGTGTTTACGTGACATCCATCTATAGCACGTGTACGCGGATGAAGGAAAGAGATAAACTATGTGGGATATATATACCGGCTGAGCTATTAAGTACAGTGTGACTTGAAGTTAGTGAAATAATTAGTCCAGCAAACTTCAGTATGACAAAAAATATAGAAACGTTCGCAAACAATGTCATATTCACGAAGACTTACCAATATGTCTCACATGTTCTACAACATCACGTCGCATATCTGATAAATCCCACATAGACCACCAAGACTGACAACAATTCGTTGACTGAGAGTTTGGGTCAATATAAGACACACTACTGAATGAGAAGTGATGCGCTATTGCGGCTATAAACATCTCGATACATATGGCAAAATTCTATATCAATAAAAGATAAAGAACCAGAGAGAAATTGAAATAGGCCTAGACAGACAAAAAAAATTCAACGAAGAGCCCTACAAATAAGTGGGTCGGTTCTATTTACCACACACCACAACAGCATGCAAACAACAAATCGATAGGTAGACAATGATATCAAAATAGACAAGTGTACAGGAGAAGAGATAATTTAAAAAATGGAGATTACTGAAAATGCCGTTTTAAAAGATACTAAAGAATGAAATTGTGACTGGTTTTCAGCCATATCACTAAAGTCCCCAAATATTGATCCCTATCATCACGAGGACTCCAAAAGAGTGGTCCATACCTCCAAACACGGTTCTGGTCAGCAGTCAGGGGATTCATGGATTGGTGCTACTTCTTGGTTAGGATACCCTGAATCTCCTTCCAACTCAATAATACTTCGGCTAACACTGCACATCGAGGAAGCGGTGGCTTGGTATGCGCAACACATGTCCAAGCCACCCCAGCCTCTGAATGTTCCCAACCTCATCGGCTGACTTGACTTCGTTGTCTTACACTTTTTCTTTAATTTCGACATTGCTCATACAATGAGTCCATCATAAGTAAACAGTGCTAACAAGAAACCTGTAATCTTCGCTTATCTACTTTCAAAATTAATATCTCACTCAAGTGCTACACTGAGGATAAGTACCATAAATTTATTCGTTTGGATACCTATTCTGGTAGACATGGGAAGAGAATATGTAGAAGTAATGTTCATAATAATTATCAAGAATTAAAGACAATCAAAAATATCAACAGTGAATAAACAGCTTCTGAAATTAATCATGTTTAGCAGTATCCACAGATTTCCAACTTTTCATCGTGAGTCACAAGGAAAAAAGATTTACTTGAACTACCGAAGCTACTCATACGTAGCGAAAATACTTTAAAGGGTTTTATGTAAAAAGCAATAATGTGACAGCAGACAAATACATGAGAAAATCAAACCTTCTTCTTACTTGAAGAGCGATTACTATTGAATGAACATCATAAAGCTTCCAAGCCTCAACTTTTCGTATCACACCACTAGCAGCCAGCACAGCAATTAGAATAGACTGCCTACAAGTAAATAAAAATATGAAAAGTGAGATGAAATAGCCCAAAATACATAGTTGGGAAATGCATCAATCATAAGTTAAAGCTACCGTACTAACAAGAAATGAGAACTAATAAAATCAATCAAAAAATGACTGAGGAAGATCCAGTTCTTACTGTCGATTGAGTAGATAGATAACAAAAACCTAACTTTAGGATGAATACCACATTTAGCTCTTTGTCAAGTACTTGCGTTTCATTTGAGCTTAATGTACGGGCTAAGAAGCTGAGAATTCACTTTGTTTTATCGATTTTTGATGGTGTGTCACGGGTGGTTTTTTTCTTCTTAGTTGTTGATTGCTCTAGTGGTTAGTAAGTTCGCTGGTCCTCGTCACTCAACTTAGTGACTAGTGGTGGCGTCCACAAGGTGGAACCCAATCGGCGCATATGACGATCGCATCACAATAGTATAATTTTAACCACATAACACTTTTTGGCAACACAAAAAAATCTCACTGAGAATATCAGTTAAAGAATTTGAATTGGTTGTAGAAATTATTACATCACTTTTAAAAAATCCGATTATGCTTAAAAAATCTGAATGTGGGTACACAGGATGCATCGTTCATGAAAGACCGTCACATTTGGGAATGAATAACACCGGATGTAAAATAACCAACTTCATATGAAAACTTACCAGAATGACATGAATACGACGAACTTGACGCACAAAAATTTAGCGACCGGTTTCATAGGACTCAATTCTTGACGAGCACATCGATAAAATAATACCAGACAATAAAGCGCCCACTATAAATGAAAACATCGTGAGTAAATATATAACTGTCATTATGAGTATCCACTTCATGCAATGCTTCAGACTAAATGCATCAGTGATCTTCAGGTATTCTTATTTGAAGTACACCCACCCTATCAGCCTTTACAAGCACCAAAAATTGTCAAAATCCAGTATATATATATATATATATATATATATATATATATATATATATATATATATATATATATATATATATATATATATATAAAAATTCGTAAGCGATAATGCTAAATAGTTCCAAAAAAGATTATCATATTACTGAAGGCAACTCCATAGATTTACGGACTTGGCAACTTACACTGCTGTATGAAAGTCACTGGTTCAAGTTATCGCCAGTCAATAACAAATGGAAAGTTCACAAGTAGAGAAACAAGTACATCAACGAGAAAAGCAGCGGACATTTTAAAAAGCGTGTGAAATCATGAGCTACTCTACATTCAAGACTGGAAACTATTTTATTATCACCGAGTACTGAAATCCTATAAACACCCGTGGAGAAGCTTATAAATCTGCTTTGTTACGAATGAACTGTGTACCCACTACATCCATTTATCAATGAACTATAAGTGGAAAACAGGTAGGGATACTTTTAATTGCTGAATTGGAAGTATAGTTTTCATAATGATACGATTTATCAAATAATAACAAAAACTGCCAGAAGTAACCATAGTAACTACTGAAAGCCATATAAATGTAAATATTGAACATAAAAACTTACAATTTGAGAAATATTGTTTATGACAGTCAAATACAAAAATGCATAGTGAAAGCTGAAATCGCCTTCACCGTAAACACCAACTAACTCACAAATTCTAGAAGAAAATTAAAAAATGAATAACCACATCAGAATACTGGAAGACCAGTTCACAAGATTTATATTAGACTGTTGGTTTGATATAGCACAAGGTATTATTCACTGGGTGACGCTTCGAGCAGAATTTACTGTTCATATTCGTATCAAAGTAATCACATGACTTTTAACCGTGCTTGATATAGTCCTACAGTTCTTTCTTAAAATAATACGGAATTATACTCTACCACAGTTGCTAATTTTTTCTCTTACAGTTCACAGGATGCATGGATAAGATATGAATAAATTAAATCCCTTAATATGACGGCGACAAAGAAATACTGAGGCAAAAGGATACTCAGTAAGGAAGCTGATAACAAATACAAATTTCGGTAAAAGCAGTAGAAACTTTCACTTGCCAGTAATTTCGAATACACCTATTGTGAGGTCAAAAACTATGCCGAAAGGAAAAACTGGCGAATTTTCCTCCTGCTTGCACTTTTACACGAACAACATGATCGAAAACAAGGATTATGATTGAATAGTAACATATGCGACGAATATACTTTTCTTATCTAAGATTATTACAAGATTCTTAAACTTAAGAAATCATACATGAACTTAAACTGCAAGGAAGCTGAACAAGTGAACCTTAGATTCCGCAGGACTACCCAACCTAGAGTGAGATAAGTAAGCAAACCTGAACGATCCTAGGTTCAAACGAGTTGTCCTAGCTTACTACTGGACTATTACTCAGTTAATAACCACCCCAGCTTTACATGATTTATTCAGTTCAATTATCATTAAAACTATTATACAATACCAAGCATATAAGGTATGTAGCTTAACTGAACTAAAACTTACCTACGTAAACTTGAACTATTTAATAAGCACTCTGATTTGAGACCTTATTTTTTATTGTGCATACACAAACCATTAAAATTCTATTTTGAGGTTTGTGGGGATTCATTAATTTCACCTTGTTATTCATCACAGAGTGACGGTGGACTGGACAGTCTTCACCAGTGACTTGCTTCGAGATGAGATTCCCTGAAGTTTTAATGAGAAGTTACGACCTGTGAGCCAAACCTGGTTGGGTGTAAAGATATACTCAGACAAGGCATTTGATGACATTTGCGCTATATCGCGAACTGATAGAAGTAGGAAAATGTAGACCAACAGATTCCGAGCCAGTGGATCAATGGTAACGTGATCACTACGAAACCTGAAAGTCTTGGGTTCGGTCGCCGGCCGGGTAATGAGTGCGAACTGCTGAAGAGTCCTGTACTAGAAGGAAACAGCCGTCCATTGTTTCCAGGTTTTCTGTGGTTCCACAACTCACTTCCGTCTGTGATGAATACCAACTTGAAGGAAATGAGTTAACTTTATTCAGTAAATGTCTTTATTCTTGCACTGTTCAAATTTGAAAAGATTCTACTGCTGGAATATTGTCTGGTAGTATTATCACACTTTTTATCACTACATTTCTACACTGTGGTTTGTATTTTGTCTAAAATGTCGCCTAGAAAATCAATTCCCGTTTTATCGAATAAATAAGCAAGAATAACGCCTTAGCTTAATTTCAATACTTTAGACTACCAAATCGTTTTGATTTGCTTGACAAAGCCAAGATAGGATCTACGAAAATATTAATATTCTACCCATTCTCACATTCAATAGTTCAACTTACAAAGCTCTTATAAAGAGAGACAAATATTAGTGGATTCAGGAAACAGATATGGACTACAAACCGCGTAAGTTCAAGTGCACCACTTCAAGTTAACTCACTACACAGGTATCCAAAGAAAAGATGGATAAAAAATAAATGGCATAAAAGCCAACAACAGCGTATGACAGCAAAGTGTACACATGAAAGTCAATGAAAATACTCCGGACTTTGATGACAAAGAGTATGAAATTCAGCATCAATGTACCTAACTTTAGCCACATCAAAAAGAGTCTTCAACTATCCATTCTTAACGTCTCTAAAACCCCAGTCAGGCAGTCTACGCCTCTCTACGCCACTCAGACAGCCAACGAACTCATGGACTGGTGCTAGTATTAGTCTGGCTACCCCTGGTTTTCTTCCAATCCAATACGAAATTGAAAATATCGAAATGCACTCAGTAACCTTGTGCACATTCGTGTAGTAAGCAATGAGCCACACCTATTGTGTGGGGGCTAAGGACACTACTTGGCTGCCCGAACCTCGGTAGGTAGAGAGGGTTCGAAGCCGAAACCGATTGGTCAAAAGTCATCTTTCAAAACTAATGAGAAATAGCTTTACTCAACCCAATCCTACTTCGACCAACATCGCACGTCACAATAGATAACAGCTTAACATGAAAAACATATTTCCAAACCCATTCAGTCGCCAAACTTTCACAACTTCATCGACTGATTTGCCAATCGTGTTCTATATTGTGTGCCTAACCAAGTTTATTTACAAGCTGATTCCACCACATACGAGCGATGCTGCGAAGGCATATACAATTAGAAACCTGTTATTTTTATATCTACTTTCAACGTCTTCTTACTCTTACTGTTGTTCAATGAGCAGCCAAGTAAAAAATCAAGTCACATGTGAAGTCTAAAGTATGATTTTAAAAAATTAGTCCGTGAGCTGAGAACATTTACAAAATAATGAGTGGTTTTATCCGGAAAGAACACATTTTAGTTTGAAGTTGCAAAGACGGTAAACTAGAACTTGACACTTCTGCAAAACCATACGAAGTGCATATAAAATAAGTTTTTACCACCTGTTTTAAATCATATAACCATACTTGAATGCCACTTAATCAATAAAAAACTGAAATGCTTGTTAAAAAAACAGCACTTACAGTGCAACTGCAGTAGTGAGTGGACGAATGACGGTATACTGCAGAGCTCCGTGGCGACAACGGTCTATGAACTTCCTGTAATAAAAACAATAGAAGAGGCTCTCACAATGAAACGACAGAAAAACTTTAAACCCATCGAAACTGATCACAATTAAGCCACAAAATATTCTCATTAAACCATTCCTTAGCAGAATATAACACCTACAAGTCCACCCCCTATCACCTACTCATTAGCTAGGTAGTGACAGCCCTTTGAGTAACGCTGATCTTGGACTAATAACTTTTCCTGGTAATATGGTAGTGTAGTAAAACTTGGGAACACAATCTTAAAATAAGTGAAGATTTAGGCATTGAATCATACAGCTAGGTTGGGCGGAAAAAAATAAGCATAATTAAAATACATGTAAACTGTAGCTGGGTAGTATCAACGAAACCTAAACCCACTCAACAAAATAGTGAAAACTTGTCCAGTAGGCAATGAGCTACACCTGCTGCATGACGTCCAATGATACTACGTTGAAAACCAAACCTCGGAAGGTTGGAGTGGGATTTCAATCCATGATACATCGGTTGAAAATCATGTGCTTAGACCAATGAGCCACGGCTTGGTATCAGCTATAAACCAAATATTGCGTTCTCACCCCACTAGAATAGAACCTTAGGGCCAGATACGATGCCAAACTTACTCGAGTTGCCACAATACATGAAAGCAAGTTGAAGTACAAGGCTTGTGTGAAGGAAGAAAAGAAAGACAAGTAATTCCGTCACCTGAATTACTTAAAAGTCATTGAATTACTGAGGTAATAAAAACTGAAGTGATACAAATACTATTTCAGAAGAGTATGAAACTTAAAAAGAGGAAATCATAGAACTAACAAATACCCTATCACCCCTGAAGTATCGAAATGGCAAAAACATAGAAATACACTCAGCAACCACTGGAACCTATTGTGAGAACGTTACAGCTACTTGGTTGCCCACACCTTGGTAGGTTGAGTAGAACTTGGTCTATCACCATAAGGCTGAAAGTAGCGTAACTGAACTAACCAGCTACAGCTCTACTCAATTTCTTTTGTCTACCCGCAAAGTACACCAAAAATAGTCTCTAAATCTTTCACGGATATCACAGTTCATATAAGCACTACTCGCTGTTTAGCGGTCTCGAACATAAAAGTTGCATTGTCCACAGAACCATCAACAACTAAGTCATTGACTACCAACATCTACATTGACCCAAGTTTCACTAACCAGAATAGAATGATATATTCATTAGATATTCAATCTGTTAGTGAAGATTTGCATTCACTAGCGTCAATTAGCTAACATACACCTACAGTTAAGGTTTACAACCAAATAGCTTCCATCAGACTACAGCATATATGTCATCTATTTGTTGGTATATTTAACAAATCTTATAACTTCACGTGTTAAATTGTACTGAGATACAACAACCTATCTGCTAAATACTGGCTTCTAATTTGTTGGCTCATTTTTTCAATACATCTTAGTTCATACTTCGCGTTATCTCCTGCTTTTAACACCGTCTGACCCAAGTGGATCAGCAGTGTTTGGGATAATAAGAAAAGATAGTATTTTGAGAACATTCAGAAATCAGTATCCTAATGGTACTAAAATTTGGTGAAACCAGTTGACTATCATATGATCAGGGAATTCGGTGTACGGCACGTGGTGCAGTTTATAAGCTGTCCATTACATTACCATGAAGGGCGAAATCAATTAGTTCTTCCCAATTTTGGCAGCCTTTTAAAAGGCTGATGCATATAATCCCTGTTATCTTGATGTGATAAAATCCAATATGTAACTATCGTGTATATACAACAATGATAGACATTGCGAGAAGATAGACAGAAATCACTAGGAACGTCCTACATATCAACGAAACTAACAATCAAAATTACCTCCCCATTGGCCAAGAATTGAGGCAGCAAAAAGGTGGTAAGTGTTTCACCGGAGATTTTTGACTAATAACATGTCCCAAGTCAGGATATTCGCTTTTCAGATAGTTGAGCAGAAACGCTAGGAAGTTGTATATGACATACGCTTCATAACATTCCCTCAGTGTATCGAAGAATATTGCAAACTTTGGAAAAATAAGCGCCATCCACTGTAGTGACAATGGTCAAATAATAATATGCATGCCATTTACCGCATCTATAGCGTATATCGGGACCATCCATAAGATCCTAAGGTAAGTTTATTCGAAAAATAATCCAACCTGATGATGTGTCTTTGCAGGAACGGTTTGGTATAATTAATCACATGTTCGATAATGGTCCAGAGTGATATAGGTATTGCTCCAAGAACGAAAAGACCAGCAACAAACCAAGCACTAACTATTGCTGGAGCTGATTTTTCATACAGCTTCAAGATCAAAAAAGGAAGCGTACAACATATCAGCAAAGCATATAAGATAACAAACAAGGGTTTAACGTAAACGCGCCAACCCATCAAGTTTGGGTAAAGCGCGAACTTCGTCCCATACCACTAGGTCATCTGACATCCAGCACTGATAATACTGTAGGGTCACACACTTCCCCAAATACAATAGCCTAGGGTTCGACGACATCCAACACCGATGCTGACCTTGATAGTTTAACTGGACTCGCTAAGCTGAAGACACCCGGTCAAGCATCTTCGCTATTTGGCACGCTATCGTGTTACGTTGTTCTGCTTGTATTCGACTCTCTAGCCAGTTAGTTGGAACGCATTGATATCTTGGCACAACCACCCAAATATACTATTCCATCTGACTACGCTATCGTGTTCTTCCTTGGTCTAGTATTCCTGGGTATATAACGAGTCGGAATAATTAGTGATTGGTCTTTGCGTCTGTCAAGTTCGCACCAGGGCAAATCCTAAAATATGTTTGCAGGAAACTAATGGTTTTCGATCTCTGGCACCTAGTTATTAAGGCTTGGTTCGCGTTGTTAAGTTCTCTCCTTCAGCAAACAAAGAAGTCTCTTCTGCTGTCTCGCTTTTAGCCGCAGAGAGGTAATAGATTTTGTGGGTTGATAAACTGTAATTTGTAGAGTGGTTAAGCAGCTTCAGGTTGCTGGAAACATTGGAGGTCTGTCACGACTCCTGTCTGTATATGCACCTGAATAGGAATAGCAAGGCAATGAGAAAAAGCATGCGGGGATCGCCCGAAGGGCAAAGGTAGGTAGCATGAGTTGAACTGTTAGAGAAGAGTTAGATACTGTAAATTTATCAACAAGCGAGGTGCCGAGTGGTAGTTAGAGGGAAATTAGTGGTGGGCTTATGAGGTTAGTGACCCCCTGAGCATTTCTGTGGTAAATCATGCGAAATGAGGCAACAATCCAACCGTCTTTTGAATCAGTTTACCGAGGCAGTTGACTACATCCCGTGGTAGGGTATTCCATAAAGCACATCCCGTTAAGGAGAAAACGTTGCACCCGAGCCTGATGTTAGCTCCCCGATATACTACTCTGCTGAGGTCTCCTTGTGATGACCACCGCGTTTCAGGCAAGGCTAGTTTCTTTTCGTGCTTTGGCTGATAGATGTGCTACACCTTCCAACAATATCCAACATCGGTGGCCCAAGTAGAGAAAACTTGTCGTCCCTGAAATTTCGCTCCCAGATCTTGCGTTGTTGAAATACCATTGGCTCTGCTCACCAACATGGCAATGAAGCTAGTGTAACTATTAGATCTTTTTCATGTCCACATAACGGATATTTTTTATTTTTATTTTTTATTTCATAAGTGCATTTCCGAATCACCAAATTCTGCCAATTTTTTGTACATTTGATGCTTTTGGACGGAAATAAATTGTTAAAAATCCTGCAGAAGGTGACGATGTACTGAACCAAATATTTTACCACAACATATGTCCAATTTTGACACATTCAGTCTCCACTATCATCTCCTCCAACCAGATCTTCAGTTGATAGTTCCACTCCACAATAAACAATATGCAGAGATTACAACAGAACGAAATGAGAGCCGATCACTCGAAGTGGTTGGGGATTATACTTCATCACAGACGACCCCAAGCTAGCACTGCAACTCATACATCTGTCTTGACACCGTTATTGCATTGAAAGGTTTCAAAAGTATACCGCAGGCTGACAAGCCATTTATGCCCTCTAGCGCCAGCAGAAAGCCATGCGAACCCTCGACAAGATACTTCTATGTGCTTCAGTCGATTCTCAACGCTCTTAACTCCCTCCCGCACAACCACGATGCGCATATAGTGCACCCTCATGGTACCAAAATGCAAATATGGCCAAAATAAATAGATTAAATTGAATCAGCCCAATATTGGCCCGGTAAACCTCTAGCTTGCCTCCAGTCCTTTAAAGTGTCTTAAGTTTTGCTTTAACGAGCAGACAGCGGAGCAGGCTTTGAGGCCACTTTGCGCTACCTTTGTGCTGGTTAACACGCGCATAATTAGTCTCTGGTTCTGCCATATAAGCCAGATAAGTTGGATGAACGTTTTTCTTGATGATTGCTACCGAATTTATTCTTTTTAAATATACTGCTCCTTCGAATATGCCTCTGAATGGCGATCCATTTGATTTGTGCTCCGCTATCGGCGCCAACTCGTTAAGCAAAGTACCGATCAAGTAGGTACTAGAGCACGTCGATCTAGGGTTGGTTAAGCGTTGCTTAACGGTAAAACAAACAGCACCCCTACAGTTGGTGGGCCCTAGAATCCTTCTCTTATTGTGTCTGGCGCCTTGCAAACCCCGCGGTGATTCATTTGTCCTATTTATCCTATTTCTGACACTGTTTTGTCTTCGTTTTGCATCACGCTTTCCGTTAATTATTTTATATTGTAATTTTTTATTATCGATGTCGTGCCACATCATATCCCTTTTCAATGGCTGAGAACGACGACTCTGATGCACAGATGGACACACCTTTTCGGCTTCTCACCTGGGCCGTGAGCCATCTGCATGGTTCGCCCTCGTTGAGGCTCTATTTGCCTTAAGGCATATTCGCGGGCAGAAACGAAAGTCAGATAATGCCCATAAAAATGACATCCGTTTGTATAATTCACCTTTCGGAGTACATCATTATTATTAAGTAGTTACTGTAAGCTTAACCGAAAATGCAGTCAAAAATGTTTTAGATGTGCTAGACGACGCAAAACGGAATCTGTACAATCACCTCAATGCCATCCCCGTCAAACGCGTTGCATTTACTGACCAGCAGAAAGTGCAGGAATTTTCCAGAGATGGGCACCTCGGTGGTCGTGAGACCGCACAAATGTCTTGCCAGACGAAATCCAGAAGTGGTGATGCATTTCCAAAGCAACTGTGGTTGCAGATATTGCCAGATTGCCAAAGCCGAGTCAAAACACACGCTTGAGAAGGGAATAATCAGATCATCTAAAAGTTCATGGTGTTCACTCTTGCATGCCGAAAACAATGGTAGTGGCTGGAAGCTTTGTAGTGACCACCGAAAGCTAAACGCTACAGCGATCCCAGATCATTGCTCAGTCCGTCACGTACACGACTTGACTGCCGCGCTGAAAAGTGCTACGGTCTTCAGCAAACAAGACCTGACACGCGCTTATGATCGAACTCCCACACGTCCAGATGACACAACTCGGTTAATCCTAACTTCTCCGCTCGCCTTTTGGATCGTGAAACGCCACACAGACCCTCCAGCGTTTTATCCACAACGTCTCGCGCGGTTTAGATTTTATTCATGCCCACCTTGACGGTGTCTTAATTGCAGATGTGGATGAAGGTAGCTATCACATCCACTTGTGGTGAGTCTTCTCAAGGCTTGTCGAGCACTCAGTTTTTGTCAATCTACCCATGCGCCAGTTTGGTGTCCGTTTACTAACCACCCTTGGCCATGTAACGGATGGGACTGGCATAGGCCTACTACCTGAGAAGGTACAATGGATTCAGGAGTTTCTGGTGCCAGCATCATTTAAAGCGCAGCCTAGAGACGGTGACTTATTATCGTCGTTTTGTCCTCCGCTGTGCTCACACTTAAACTGCCCCAGCTAACCTACTTAAAAGTAAGTGTAAGACCGTCGGCAAGATTCCTGAGGCATTGGAGGGGTTTCACACGGCTAAAAATGCAATGGTAGGTGCCCTAATGCTGGTTCACTAGGTTGTAAATTTTCCTCTGGGCATTGCTGTTGGTGCACCCAACACGGCCATTGAAGCTTCATTGCGGCAACTTCCAGATAACACTTGGATCCCGTTTACATTCTTCTCCCCGAAGCTATCCGCCTCCGAAATGCAAATGTATATAAATCGTTAGTTTTTGCACATATTCGCCTGGACAATAAACTTGCATCACTTTAATTGCTTCTGTTCTGTTTTGCAGGAACCGAGTGACCAATTAGAAGTCTACTCACCTCGGGAGTATACCTCACTTACCATGATTAATCACTGCACACTGCATTCGAGTCTGCTGCTTCAAATTGTGATGTTGGTACGGCAATAACGTGTGTTTCCCCATTTGGCCTCGAGAAGACTTCTACCCGTGACTCCCGCTCACTGACGTCCACAAAACACAACTATAGTTGTATTGAAAAAGAAGCCTTACGTATGATCTTTGCAGCCAAGAAGTTTCATAAAATGATGTGCAGACGACGGTTCACAAACCTTATTAACAGTATTTGGTTCCGTAAAAGGGTATCCTAGTTTGCATCGTGAGTTGCCTTCAACGGTGGGCTACAGCGCTACTGCGTCACGATTTTGGCATCCAGCACCAGTCCACAGGTAATATCTATCAGATGGATGTCGTCTTCTGACTAATTAGTTCTCGCCACTTACGAAAAGAAGACACTAATTGGAGGCACGGAAGTCGAAAAGGAAGCTCAACAAATCCTGAGAATAGGAGCAAGGGAATTACCGGTGCCTTTTAAGGACATCAAATCTGCCGCCAAAGGAGAGTGGGTATTAAAAGATGTTAGAAGCCTTCTAAGGACAAAATGGCCAACATCATGGCACACTGACGACCTGAAGCAATGCTTTCGCCGCCAGGGCTCACCTTCCATTTTGAACCATGTGTCATGTTTGGTGACAATACCCTATTGCCAGAGAGCCTTTGACAACACGTTTAGAACCGATTCCATGGTGCCCATCAAGGCACAACTAGAATGGAATATCTGCACGCAACCATGTAAGTTGGCCTAAAATGGACAGAGGAATCAAAAAGATGTTTAAGAGTTGTCTTAGCTGCACTCTTGCAGCCGGAAGTCTACCGAGGTCTCCCTCACTGCAATGGCCGGTGACCGAAACTCCATGGCGGACGATTCATGTTCACTTCTTAGAACAAACAGAAGGGGAAATGTATCTTATTATTGTGCCGAAATGCCCAAATACGCCGTGGAAGCTAATTTTACCAAAGTGATTAGTTTGTTAAACTGGTTCAGCGTTCCACAAACCATGGTGACTGATGGTGGCACAAAACTTACTTCGTTGACATTCTCAGCTTTTTGCAGACATGATGCAACCTAGCACTTTCGACCACCACTTAACATCCACAATCAGATGACCAGGCAGAATGGTTTGTAGAAACATTTAAAAGTGCTTTATTTTAATGGGAACGAGAACGGTCGGCAAGCCATGTATATAACAGATCCCTTGCCAGCTACTCTAGCCCCCCCAACTCCACTCCTATGCGGTTTTAAGTCTAAACGTATCTAACAAGGATTCGTATGTTCCGAGTATGTGCACATGTTAGGAATGAACTTACGCGGCTTTTAGGCTTGACGCACCCGGCCACACTATCCTGGACATTGTACAAGTGGGACCTAATAGACGCGCCTTAAACTGTTCCTCATGGGAAGTGGTCTGAACGGAAATCGGCATTCTAAGTAATCAGTCACTAAGGTAGAAGTTTTGGGCTCAAACCTTGTTCCGTGTTACCTTGTGGGCGGAGAAAAATTTATTTTACAGTAGTAGGCGGTGATTTCCATGTGGAAGTCACCTCAAGAACTATCTCGTTTCAAGCTTTGGAACCCACCGGATGGGTTCTATCAGTTAGTAACTGTACTAGAAGAAATAATTTGATGGATTCAATCGTTTAAACAATGTGTCACCTTTCACCATACGTACCAGGAGCGGATTCGCGGAATGGTGCCCAAAAGCTGCAACCTGTCAGCTTTTGCACCATGCGGGTTCACTTCAACAATACCGAGGCCCGGAACACTCGGTAGAAGTTTTGTGGACATCGACTGGTTATACTCACAATGCTTAATACGTTGTCCAGACTGGGACCAATTTGCCTCATCCTATAACCTGAACGGCTTTATTGGAACTTCTGTACGATTGCCGTACCCCAATAAGAAAGCATGAAGGCTGCGTACTACAAGCCAAGACTATATTCCCATCACGTCCAGGCAGAAACTAAAGGGATGGGAAAAGACGTCTACCACAGACCATGGCTTCTCTGTCATTCATAGCACGCAAGCAGTTTTCAGCGGCTTGGAAACTCATAGACAAAACTGTGAAACTCTCGCTGATAGTAGGATTCCAAATCATGCAAACAAAACTGCGCCCCTTGACATTTCTCTCCAAAATAAAACTCCTTAATGTACCCCACCCGCTGAATATTTTGAAAGTAGGTAACAAGACCGTTACGGACCCCATAGAGATATGCGAACTACCATGTTACGCGATTAGTTTTCTCTTCACCGAGTGTAACAGCAGCCTTTCAACACCCAGTGATGTTGGTTCACATGAAACCTCATAGCTCAACTTTAGTTAAAATAACCTACGCAAAGCAATTAAGTCGCTGAAACCCTCTCTTGGTGGTGGGGCAGTAGCAATACCTGAGATTTTCTTCAAACAGGGCAACATGGGTTTTCCCACGCTGCTTGCAGGAGTCCTCAACCAGTCCTCAAATCCTGATACCATTTCAGACTCACAGAAGACTAGTCATATTAGCTCGTGTTTCCAGAAAGCCTCGAGACTCAGGCAGAAAAACTGCCGTCTTATCAACTTAGCATCTGTCTTTTCACATACTATGAAGATGGCAATAGAAAATCCAATGCTCTCCCACTCTTCAGCATGTGGGATCGCCAGATCCTTGCGGCATGGGTTTCCTTCTAAGAAATTTTGCATTTCGTGCAGCCCGGAATTCTTTGATCACGTAATGAACGGTAGACATGAAGGAAAAGTAATTGTTTCGCTTTGCTTTCAGTTCACTAAAACTTTTGACAGTGGACGTCACCCTTCATAAACTGACTTCCCTTGGGACAACTGGCCACCTGCATGGACAGGTCAGCTCATCTCTGGTTAACCGAATCAAAGTTGTCGAAAGAGATTAACACTTTTTTCCCTAGAAATATCACTGGTGAAGGCTTATTTCCGCTGCCTTTTCTCTCTATTATGTGCATAAATGATATATGCGCCTGCGTTAGATCGGGGAAACCAGGCTGATTCTGTACAAGGTATGTGTGCTACCACTACTGGAGTACCTTCCTATCATACTTAGTTGCCCTCGGTCTTCTTGCAACCAGAAAACAGGAGAAGTTCAGCGATACTTTACCAGACTTATTTCTCCAGGTATACAATACGGAGGCGGATGTCACACTAATTGGCTGCAGCCTATGTGGTCAGAACGAATAAAGTTGAAACGCTACATCTTCTATGGAGCCTCACACTATAAATTGACTACTGGTGTTGATACGGCAAAGTTTACTGACAAAAGCTTGTGATCATAGGGGGCCAATAGTGCCTAATCACATTACCACGCTCGTTAAAACAGCCTAAGTCTCCATCTTTGTAACACGTGACAACAAGATTTGGAATAGGCTTCCGCATGGTGCCCAAAGCTGCGAGACTATATCCAGGTGTCAGTCAACCTTGGACCGTTTCATCGATGAATTTGGAATGTAAAGGGTTCGTAACGTACCTTACATAGACGATAACATGTTCTTTACTGGCCCATCAGACATCCTAGGCTCATCACTCTATAACGTAACGCAACTACTTGGGAATCCCGTCTTTTTGATTGCACGCTATTTTGCCTTTTTTTCACTTCATTATGATAAGCAACTTTAACGTTAACGTTTTAGTGCGCTTGATACATGAAACCGAAGATGTATGCTAGCAGTTACGTCACACATTCTAGACAACGTTTACATGGAAGCGCCTCATACGCGTACCCCGCCCAAATAATTGGAGATAGCGTGCCGAATCGCTCACCCATATCGAAGTTACCTTCTCACATTATTATTATTATTATTATTAGTCCCTTGGGTTCCTAGTGGAACATAGGGCTTCAGTAGCACGCCTCCAGTGACCTCTGTTCTCTGAGATCTTTTGAACCTGGTTCCACGACAGCCCACAGCCTCTCATTTCCTCCTCGCATGACCTCCTCCATGTCACCCTCGGACGTCCAACTAGTCGCTTCCCATGGGGATTCCACTCGAGCAACTGGCCTGACGCGTGATGTCCTCCGTCGGCCTTCTCAGTGCATGGCCAATCCATCTCCACTTCTTCCTGCATATTTGTTGCGTGATAGGTTCTTGGTTGGTTCGTTCCCAGAGTTCCTTGTTGCTTATTTTTTCTGGCCATCTGATCTTCAGCAGCGAGCGTAAGCAGTTGTTGATGAATGTCTGTAGTTTATTGGAAATGCCTTTCGTGACGCGCCAAGTCTCTGAGCCATACAAGAGCACTGACTTGACGTTGGTGTTGAAAATCCGTATCTTGTTCCACATGCTGAGTGCAGAAGATCTCCACACTGGTTTCAGGCTAATGAACGCCTGTCTTGCTTTTCCGATTCTGACTTTGACGTCCTCGTCCGTCCCGCCTGTAGTTGAAGCAGTGCTTCCTAGATAAGTGAAGGAGGTTACTTCCTTCAAGTTTCTCCCGTTGACGGTGATTGGAGTTTGTTGTTGTTGTTGATGGTGGTGGTGCGACCTTCTCACATAATCCTCGAAATTCTGCCCATATTGAAATCAAACACCATTGGCAAACAGACCATGGGAGTCGACCTGAGTCGGAAAGTTGGAAAATGTGGAGAACACGAAAAAGTATTTACCGAAGCCATCATACCATGGGCAGTGTTTTGCTAAATTCCCCAACATCCTATGTATATTCGTGGTCAAAATGTCGCTGAGGCTACTTACTGATCCGGACCTTAATTCCCCTCTAGACTAACTACGCAAAATTAATTTCAACCAGTTATGCAACTGACCGCTCCACTCGACACACTCCTGCCCTACTGTAAAGGGCTTGTAGCCTTTACGTTGTGTGGTAAAACAAGTTAGTTTTACATGAAAAACAAAGGCTAGACCACTGCCTGAGTGGAGGTACAAAGTCCACAAGTGTCGCCTGGAGTGAAATACATACCAGCGGATGATGCATTCAATAACATATCCATGGTCTTAGTCAGTGAAGACTGACCTGAAAGTATAATTCAACTCAGAACTTTACAGAGCGCACAGTTATAATATGGCAGGGAAGTTAAAGTAAAATGGTGGTGGCCGTATACCTACGGGCCTGCAGTCATGAGAGGAAGTAGAAAAACCCGAGATAATGCGGGAAAAACCCAACACGTTGCGAAGGAATGTATTTCTATTTTAATTCATTTATTGAATTTATCACAGTGTGGGAGTGTCGTTTACTCGACTGCGTGCCGGACATAACCTATTGTCGAGAGTTATACCAAGATAACTACACAAATTTGAGATATCCTTCATTTGGTCCTAACTTCCTCACCCCCTTTGTTATATTGGTAGTAAGGTCTTCTGTGTCCGGAACAGGTGCTGGGCTATCACTGCTGCATGTATTAGGTGTTGGTTTGACAAACAACGATTCAGTTATCAATCCCTTCCCCACCCTGCCATGTTAGTTATGGGGATTTTCACCTCACCGCATCCTGTTTTGTGGTTGCCTGTAACTGCATCATTGGCCACGACCGAGCTTCCCTCTGGACTCCCTACTTTACTGGGATCTATGGATTTTGACCTAAGTTTTTGTTCTGGGGCAGCCTAACTGACCCCGGCCGACTACTTCAACCTGTATATTTGACCTTACCGTCGTTCAAATTGTCCCACCGTATCTCGGTTAAAGCCAGCTTAGTACAGCGTCTAAGTAACGGAACATGAGGATGTACTGGTGAAACAGAAGACCTGAGACAGGAAACGTTAAGGGCACCTGACTCATCAACAATTACCCTATCAAGTTAGTTGGTAAGTTTCTTGGGAATTACAAGGAAAATGTCACCAATATTGGCAACGAGAGCATTGGTGGTGGCGGCACTAGTGGAAAGACAGAATTCGAAACTTCTTCAGAATTACCACACAGAGAGGGAACTCCTGAAACATTGCATAGGCTTCTTAATGCTCCTGGGAGTAGAGTGAGATTTAAACCGACAAAGCTACTTCGAAATAAGATTGCCGGTTAAAAGATCGTGTTGGTCCAGTTGAGTGGAATAAATTAGTTTACCGAATCCGTCGCAACGATCATGAAGTCAGATACACAAGTTGAAGTAGCTGACCGGGGTCAGTTAGGCTGCCTCAGAACAAAAACTTATTATTATTATCATTGGTCCCTTGGGTTCTTAATGGAACATAGGGCTTCGGTAGCACGTCTCCAGTTAACTCTGTCCTCTGAAATCTTTTCAACCTGGCTCCACGACAGCCCACAAGCTCTCACTTCCTCCTCACACGATCTCCTTCATGTCACCCTCGGACGTCCAACTCGTCGCTTCCCCTGGGTATTCCACTCGAAGGCCTGACGCGTGATGTCCCCAGTCGGCCTTCTCAATGCATGTCCAATCCATCTCCACTTCCTCCTGCATATTTGTTGCGTGATAGGTTCTTGGTTGGTTCGTTCCCAGAGCTCCTTGTTGCTTATTCTTTCTGGCCATCTGATCTTCGGTAGCGAGCCAGCGTAGGCAGTTGTTGATGAATGTTTGTAGTTTGTTGGAAATGCCTTTCGTAATGCGCCAAGTCTCTGAACCACACAGAAGCACTGACTTGACGTTGGTGTCGAAAATCCGGATCTCGTTCCACATGAAGATTTCCACACTAGTCTCAGGCTAATGAACTCCTGTCCTGCCTTTCCGATTCTGGCTTTGACATCCTCGTCTGTGCCGCGCGTGCTCCCCAGATAGGTGAAGGAGGCTACTTCCTTAAAGTTTCTCCCGTAGATGGTGGTCGGAGCTTGCTGTCGTTGCTGTTATTGTTGGTTGGGTATCTTCATCACCTCTGTCTTCCCTATATTCACTTGAAGGCCTGTCTCCACTGCCTCGCCTCTTCTATCAACTTGTTAGTTTTCGCCCTTAGATATTCAAGCATGTGTGACATTACACGTAAGTCATCGGCAAAATCCAAATCTTCTAGGTTCTTTTCCCCTATCCAGCCGACGTATCCCCCTCTTCCCGCTCCCCACTGTTTGCCGCACGACCCGTCGTCCGTCGACCACGATCAGGAATATCATGGGTGATAGTAGGCAGCCTTGTTTCACTCCTGTCTTCACTTCAAAAGCATCACTGAGCCTCCCATTGTGAAGTACTTGGCATGTGGCATCTTCATATAGTTGTTGAATGAGAGTGATTAGGGTTTGCGGTATTCCGTAGTGTTGAAGCAGCTTCATAATTACCTCTCGGTCGACGCTATCAAAGGCCTTCTCAAAGTCGATGAAGTTGAGGTAGAGACTCGACTGCCATTCTATACTGTTCTATTATGATGCGAAGCGTAGCAATTTGGTCCGCACATGATTTGTACTTCCTGAAGCCTGCCTGTTCCGGTCGTAGTTTTGAATCTAGCGCATCCTTTAGCCTCTCCAGGATGATGCGGCTCAGTATTTTGCTTGCTCTGGGTGGACAGGAGGGTGATTCCGTGTCAGTTGTTGCAAACACTGGGGTCTCCCTTCTTCGGGAGTTTGACAAGGTAACCCTTCTTCCAATCAACAGGTACCTTCTCTGTCTTCCACACCTTCTGCAATAGTGTTGTGGTGTGAGCATGTCTGCTGTCGTCCTTGTGTCTGTTTGCAGTGCCTCTGGCGGGATCCTATCTGGTCCTGCTGCTTTCCCGTATTTTAGTAGCTTTATGGCGTTCAGAGCTTCCACTTTTGTTGGAGGATTTATGTTCACTTGTAGTTCAGCGGCTTTAGGTGGTATTTTTGGACGAAGTGCAGGTGGTGGTCGATTCAAGGACTTCTTTTAGTGGTCAGCCCATTGTTTCCTTTGTTTCTCCTCTTTGGTAACTAAATTTCCTTCATCATCCTTTATTGGTTTCGTCTGCACTGATCTCTTCCCAGATAATAACCTGGTTATTTGATACAACGTTGTCAGGTCTCTGTCTCTCCTACCTTCAGCCTGTTCTGCTTCACTTGCCAGTGTGTCGTAGAAGTGTCTTTTGTCTTCCCATGAACTCTTCCTCATCTGTTTGTCCAGTGTAGTATTTTGTACGTTGTACTCATTTTCCCTTCCCGTTGAGCATCCTTGCACTGGTTTATCTTCTGCTTCACTATCCTCCTCTCCCTGCTCTCTCAGCTGCCATGTGTCCGTTGAGATCCATTCCTTATCTTCTTTCTTCTTTCTTTCTAATACGTTTGTGCAGGTTTCTTTCCATATCTCTTTCAAAGACTTCCAGTGTTCATCCACACATGTTTCTTCAGGGATGTTGTTCAGTATCTCGCATTTTGTCTTGATGGCTGACTGATGTGAAGATTTCCTTTGTAGTTTTATCCTTCAGTTTCCCAGTTTTGAACTTGAACTGTAGTCTATCACCAACTTCCTTGAAGGCTTTTAACTTGATTTTGTAGGAAGGTTCCTCGCACTAGACGGTGGTCTAAACCTACATCTGCTCCCCTTCTTGACCTTGTGTAAAGTAGGCTGGGTCTCTACTTTCTTGAGATTGAGATAAAGTCGATTTGATTTTTAATGTGTCTTGGTGTCTAGTGAAATCAAATCCATGTCGCTTTGTGGATATCCTTGTGCTTGAACACACTGCCTCACCTCCAATCACCAAATCGTTGAATGCACAGAATTGGGCAAACGATTCTCTATTCTCGTACGTTTCACCTAGTGCTTCCCGGCACATGGTTGGTTCTCTTCCTGTATTGTCCTCTCTCAGTTTGGCATTCATGTCGTCCATTAGAATTTTGATGTGGTCAACTGGGGTCTTGTTTACTGCTGATTGCAGGTGTCTGTAGAATTCCTCTTTTTTCTCTTGCTCTGCATTATTTGTAGGTGCATAGCGTAGCGTAGCAGTGTATTATTGTGACCTTCCTTTTGAGTTGGACCTTGCTGTCATGATCCTGGAGGAGATGAAGGATATCTCAAATTTGCGTAGTTATCTTGGTATAATTACATAAAATAGCGGGCATGACACCTCAAGTACTCAAGTTAAAATATACATCTAAATAACTTCCTTGCGCCTTGGTTCCTGGCTCTCTGTCTTCTCTATTCTGGTTGTAAACAGGATCTTGGAAACCAGTAACTTCACTGAGATCACAGTACTTCGTCAGCAAGTTTCTCAGATATCACTGCATTAGTTTCCAAGACACTTCTTTGCAGTCATGCAACCCGTGGTGAATGTTCTTGTGGCATCACATGAAGAAGCTTCCATGAGACCTGACACTTTTTTATCCAACGTGGCAAGAAATCATGCATTTACTGGAATGTTCTACTTCCAGCCTGTTGGCTGGCACCATTTTGTTCACTGCAGCTATAAACAGTACATGACCATGCGAAGAAATGCCTACGACTTCATCCACAGTGGAGTTTCACCATAATTCACCGGGCTACTATGAGCGATACAAACCATTATGGCGGCTGTGGCAGTCATGATACTTTTCATCAGGGAGATGATATATTGATATCAATATCATTTATTATTGTCTGTACAGAATACGTTGACCTTTCGATGGACCTAGAGATGTGTTTCTTCTTGAAAATGCATAGAATCTGGTCGGTACTTCGCTCCATGTACATGATATCTCAAATGAAAACGCTTGAGTAATTTGGCGAGCATCACTTTTGCTTTACAACGAACCTCCTTAATTGCTTCCACTTTTTCCCCTGAATAGTGCTTTTACGTATTCATTAAAAATGACTTTCGCTTGTGTTGGTGAGCCCAAAAAATGACAAAAATTCAACGTTTAACTTAATGTACACCATATGTATGTGCTGTAAGATCTATTTTCTTTCAAACTAGAGATTTGCGCTACCTGGAACCAAGAAGGGATGGTAAAAAGCAATACCTAGGGTTTTTCCCCGCTAAATGTTGTAACCATATCTGCAAAAATGATAAGCGCCCGTAAATTTGGTAATAAATTATTATCATTGTTAACTACGGGCAGTAAACTGTTCCCGAGAGGTAATCCGGTAGACGGTACTCTTACGCTTTGTAACAAATAAACCGGAGCTACCCCTGCCTCTATGGTACTATCGTTTTGAAACTTGCATCTCTCTTACTCATGATGGTTTCTGAGTACAAAACAGAAATTATGACAGAATGGTTTGAAAGGAAGGCTGGTTGCACTAGCAATTCGAGTTCACCAATCTACGACCTAAAACCATTCTGTGCCGCCATTTTTAACTCAGTGACCCGGATATGATGGCACCCAGTAGATAACACAGAGGTCGTTCCCCCTATGGTTATATAAAACGTGTCGGTGACTATAATGAAGCGCAAGAGTTTCATTTGAATATTAATAACCCCGTTTTGAATATCCTACATTGGTTTTCTTCACTTAAGCACATACGTAGTTCCATGTCTTGCCTTTTCCCCATTCTACCGCAGTATCTTCGTCTTCAGATTCCTTTTCACTTCTTCTATGCATAACTTCTGTAGCGACGACAATCCAAGTATTTCGATCTCAACAAAGGAGGCAACTCAATGGAACCAAGCTAATGAGATCTAGACGAGTTATTGCTTTCTGCTGTACAGTTCTCCAAGCTTCCGTGGGGCACGCACAGACAAAGATTGCGTTTCGACGGCTTCGAAACGCGATTTAGTGTGATAAATATTTGATAGGTTTGTGGCGAATCTATGACACTGTTGAACTACAACAAACCATACCAAAATCACAAAAGTACCTAAGCAGTTCCGCTGGGTAACAATATGGTTCAAAGTTTTCACCCTCACAGAATACTTGCTATACAGCAAAGAATTGGTTGACCAAACTCAACCAATTAATACCAGAGAATCAGCAAGAATATTCAAAACAAAAAAATCAAAATTCTGTCTGCAGGAATCAAATCAAACAGTAAATGTTTCATGCAGACAGCCATATGACACGTAGCCACTCCGCACTGCAACCACGAGTTCAGTCGAAATGAGATGTTGAAAACGTTAAAACGTGGCCACTTCGTCAACAGTCCAGCGTCACGCAGTAACCGGGTGGAGTGGCTGGGATAAATCTCAATCAAACAATGACAGATAACCAAGGTTAAGTCAGGGAAGATGGGAAAGCGTCGAGACACACGCCAGGAGAAAAAGACAAGATCAACAAGAAGCGGAAATATTCAAATAGATGGCAGTACCGTGAAATATAGTGCTCAGGAGGGATTTTCAAATCACTCACACCATCAGCATTAAAATATACTCACATTTCCCGGTTTCGAAGGCTTCTCAGCCGTAAGATGCTCCTACGGAAGTGATAGTAGGGTGTTCTTCCGGTTATTGCATGGCGGCTTTCCTGATTACTTCATCTAGCCTCTTAAATACTGAACGTGTCAATACTCCAGGACTTTTGTTTTATTTTTTTGCCCGAAGCTTGTCTTTTGGCTCCTTGTGTGCATGACGCTCCTCCATTCACGTGGGATATGCCTTGACTATGTGGCAGTCTAAATGTAGTTGTCGAGGGGTCAGCCACTTTGGTTGCAAGCTATCTGGGCTGCTCATGAAACAGCTCATCCAATCCTCTTGATATTTTCGCACTCAGGGTGATTGCCACCGCAGGCATTTCATCCTGGTAGGTGTCCACAAAGTTTTTCCGTCGGATGCCAATGTTTATGCCTTTGGTTTTGTATCCGCGGGAGTCTCCTTGTCAAGGACCTCAGGAGAACACATGACAAAAGTCTCTGCTTTATTCCTGTCGTCTTCACTTACCTATTTAGATTTCGGTTCTCATTAAGAGAAGGATACTACCGTACATATTAATCATACAGCTCACTCAGAAGAAGAGCCTCTTCTTGTGTTTGGCGGCAACTTGGGCGAGATGCTGTTGGGAAAAGTCAGAACTGCCTAATTGCAGCCATCAATTTATTCCGATTCGCTTTGCTGCGCTTCACTTTAATAGTGACAAGGCAAGCAAAAAAGCTCCAACGCTCTTCCCCGTCTCAGCAGATTACCGATTTTTCAGTTTATCCAAGGTGGAAAGTGTTCTTACCTCTTGGACACACTTCAGAGAATGAACGGCTGACTCACTGCGGTGCACAGCTACTTGACACAAAACCATTCAACTTCAAACAAAGCTTCCGGATTGACTGTCCAGTTCTCAGAAGAGAGTGCTGATTAAGCAACTAACGTGTTTATCTTTCGCATGTTCGGTCCAAATTGAATGCTGGCCTGAAAAAACGTTGTGACTGTAAATCTAAATGTGATCACGGTGCGATCATTCTTATTGATAGTTGAAAGCGGCCGGATGAGGCCGACATAGTACAAGGGAAAAACGAAGTATAGGACAAGTGAGGCTTCATGACAATCGCATCTAGTTGCTATCCTGACTCGTTGTATAAGAGCCAATTAACCTGACGTTCACACCAAATTATTATGAAACGCATAGCAATATGCCAGTTTTTTCGGTCCGTTCCAGCCAGATATTACACTGATTAGCTGCATCGATTTACTCGGTGCACTTTTCGCCTTTCCATGAAGGCAATACGAATTCTCGTCCTGTCCAAAATGGTTTCAAAATCGTATCTTTCCAAAGCCTCACGGCGTGGAAACACACCAATTTCAGACTTCATTTCCCTCTTGGTGATCTGAAGTTCAGATTTTTTCTGCTACTTGTTATTTACTCGGACGACAGCAGGAACATCCGCACACACAAAGGCTCCAGCCCATCGGAATTTACGGGCATTCCTAAGACTAATACCTCTCCTCTTCATTTACCTAAACATGACTTTAAGTATCCAAAGTATCTTGGGTAAGGTGAATTTTCTATTATTAGCTGGTTGACAAAGCGTTTGACTACGCTCGTTCCCCGGTCAAATTGACCAAGGAGTTTTAGGTCTCTCCTCTCTTCAACTCTGCAGAAGATGAAAGAACTCTCACGAGGTTCTGCCCTGTCTTTTCTGTCCTGAGTGATGACCGTTAACTGCAGTATCATAAGCGACGTATTAGTGCACGGCTTAGTTTTCGACTCTTGCCGTTATGCAGAGTTGTTGTGTGTGGAAGTCGGACGAAGATCTGGCCGACCAACCCTACCGTAGCAGCCTAAGACCCCAATTTCATCCCATTTCATGCAAGAGTCGTGCCGCAGAGCAGGGTGGGACCCACGGCATGTGTGGTTTCTTAGGTGGTAATTGCAGCGCTAAATTCCATCTGTTTCGTCAGAAGTTGACATGGTCTCGCTACTGGTACTTTTCAGACTGTATTTTCCAGCTCGGCAATCTTAAGACCCTTTTCAAAATCACCAATTTATTTTTTCAGTAGTTTCCCTACCCAATATTTAGCTTGCTGTAGAAGATTCCAAAAGCCTTCACAACAACTAGTCTGTCAAAATGTACAGTATTGTCGCCACTTTGACAGTCATCAACTTTTATACTGGACACCGAATTCTTCGTGGTGGTAGCCAGAAGTGACTAAGCTTCCCCGACTAATACGCTGGTATCCAAGCGGTAGGAAATGTGAAGCTGGATGTTCCCGACACTGCTACTCTTCCGCACACCATAAGCACCAGAAAGTGGGAACTTCGTGGAACTACTTCCTCCGCTCGTTATATTTTTACACCACCGGTCACCGCGTTGAGGCGCCCCGGCCTGCCACAAGCATTTCTGACACAGGCCGTCACCATCTTGAGGGTTCGCACCAAATATGGATTGAGAACATCCGAGATGAACTGGGACTTCGAAGAAGCTATAATTCCAAGGCAGAAAGCCAAACAACATATCTATGAGAACGCCCACATAATGTATCAAATGCTGTATGCGCCGAAGAGGTATTTCTAGGCGGTTGGTAAACAACTGTAAGAAGTCCACCTAAAGAGTCTCCTTTTTATCCCAATGGAAAACTTATTCACTCGCGGCAAAAACCTAAGCAGCCGTCAGTGTGGTAACGGAAAACTTGCTAAACGTCCGACTGAAAGTGGGTGGCGCACGCGTTAAAATCATGATAACAATATTTTTCAAAGCACTCGGTGTCTGCAGGTGGTGAATACAGTTAAAAGTTTGAACCGGCAGCAGCCGTTGAACTTTCGGACTTCGGAGTTAGAAGCAGCTTGAAGAACCCCCACCCCGTTGTTAAAATTGGTTTCTTTTCTAAAGAACGCTAGTAGATTAAGTAGTGGGAGTGGTTGTGAGTAGGGATTTATTTCCTGCCGGTCGAATAAAAAGCCGGAAGCAGAAGAAGAACCGAAATCTCAGCTAGCAACTAGATGTGGTGGATTTCCGTGTAGTGAGGTCTCGGCAACAAATGAAGCCGATGTCTCTATGGACAGGATGAAAACTCATTCTAGTTGCTTGTCGCCTTGCACAAAAATGCACACAGTCCCCTGAACAAGTAGACTGAACTTGTTAATGCATTGGGGACGGAAAGCCCTGACACCGCTGCTATCTCGGAGGATTGACTCTCTTCCGAGATTACCGGCAATGAAGCACACTCATGGAGATTCTTTCTTTATGAGGGTGATACGTTGGTACGCAAGTGCGATGGTGTCATCCTTTAATTCTAGAGCACACCATCTGTAAGAGTCAGAGAAATGGCTTAACGCGGAAGCAGGACGCATAAAATGCTGCGCTGCCGACTGGAATGCAAGTATCATGATGTCAGTCTGGTCCCAACATACTGAAGCCCTGAATGTGAGGCAGAATATTCCCACCCGAACAGGCTGACACTCTGGACAAACAACTGCGGACGCCTTGTCCCAGGAGGCTTCAGGGCACCGTCACTTAACCTGAACGGACTAACCGCAGAAGTGTAACGTAATTTGCTTGTTCGTTCTGAAGTCATAGGCAATTTTCTCACATTATTGAAAGTTTTTCGTTGCCGGGGCGCAAAGAGTAAAGATCAATCCTCAACTTTCGACCTGGAAGTCAGTAGGGAGAGGTTTGCGGCACGCCAAAGTCTACGGTGCCCTGCAGTTTTTTCTGTGCATGAATGCGTATATGAACACCTCGAAATCCCCTATGGTTTTCTGCGCCGATGGTGTACAAATCTGTCGAGAAACTAGGGATGACGAGGGAGTGCGTGTATTCGGGACAAACCTGAACTGTTTGTTGAACCGGTCAAAGATATGGTTGATGCCCATCAACACAGGAAAGTATGTGAACGTGAACACAAGGCGTATAGATAGCAAAACCTGCCATATTTGTGGGTCTCCTCTACCCTCACTACTGACCTAGGAGTCAGAGTAAGTCATGATTTGAAGTCCGGGACGCACTCCCAGTCAGCCGTAGCTTCGAATTTTTCAAGCACTGGAGTATCACTCACAACGTCTACAAAAATAAGCAACGATGCGTTCCCGACACTGTACACACCCTCTGTTAGGTCTTGGCCGGGAAGCTGTGCACCAGCAGCAAATCCTGGTCGTCGAGGCGACTCAGACCCCCTGGAAACTGATAAGAAGACAGTTACTGGCATGACTGCCACGACGGCCGGTCTGACCTACGAAGACCGACTTGAAGAGCTGACACCCTTTTCTTTATTCTACTCCACACGGAGGTGAGACCCAATCTTTCCATTCAGGATTCTAAGAAATGGCTTTGGGCTTGATCTCTTTCCCGTCTTCTTTCCCTCCAAGCTAGGACATATTGGAGGACGTAGAAGCAGAGTGTAGCAGCAAAGGACGTGAGTGGTCTCCGTAGGGGGCTGGCTCATACGTTGGGTAACCAACTTCTGGAACCAAGTCTCAGAAATTGTGTTCACTCCATAAGCTGACTGGTTGAGAAGAGGGCCGGACACAGGCAGAAATGCACTGGAAAAGGACCACTATGGCCTCCCAGCTTTCCAACCTCAAACAAAATATCTGAATCGTACTCAGGTCGTTCACTGGATTCGTAAAGGAAACCAGTTGTCTACGCTTACAATATCCAATTTTTGCTCCATAGATTATCGATAAAATGGTTCCGTTTTTCTAATTTGGTAAGATATAATTTGCTGTTTTGCTGACAGCTGTTTAAGACTTTCCAGTTCTTAGACGAAGATACCAGTGGATACAGTAGCCCTTAATTCCACCGTCCTATCAAAAAACTGGTCAAAGCCGGCAATTTGAAGGTCGGCTGCTCACCCTTAACCCGACAGGTTTCTGGGACCTTCGGCCCCCATACTCTTATTCTTTGTACCAACAGCAATGTACGAGGCCTACGCCCCAGGGTACCTGAGTTAAGGTTATTAGTGGATGGGGAAAGTCCTAGCATAATGGCTATGTGTGAAACATGGCTATGAGAAGACATAAAAGACGGGGAGGTTCGTTGAGGAAAGCTCAGCCTAACCTGAAAGGGTAGACCGGAGGGTCCAGGAGGTGGCGTTGCTCTTTACACCTGCCCTTCCTTAAAAGTTCATGAGATTCAATCTCATAGAATTGGCATTAAAGATGTCCTCTGGTGTATTAGTAAGTGCTGCGGAGGTCCGTGTTTAGTTGGAGTTGTATACCACCCTCCTGCAGCTGATGCCACTCTAGATAGAATGTTAATACAGCCCATCAGAGGAACCCTGGAACTGAACTTCCCACAGGTCCTCGTTATGGGAGACTTTAACTTTCCTAAACTCTACCACAGAAAGTCCATCTACTGCTCTGAAAGACTTTCGAGAATTGCTACTGGAAAACTCCTTGACAGAACATGTTTCCCAGTGTACTCGCTTGGGGCCTGACTGTAAGGCATCCCGGCTAGATTATATTTTCACGAATCAGCTCATTGGGGTAAGCAGCTTGTATGTTTTCAGCCCTATTGGCCTGAGTGACCACGCAGTTATCTCCCTCAATATTTCCGTATGTAAGCCACCCGTTCCCTATCAGCCTCCAGTCAGGAATCTCAAGTGAACTGATTTCGAGAAGGCTCGGCAAGATCCAGAAGGTTCCGCTTGCTTGAATTGCGATGACCTACTGGATCTTGATGTTGGATGGGGTCTGTTGAAGAATACAACTCTGCAGACGATGGAAGATAACACTTCTCTGATTCCAGGAAGAACTAGCAAGCTCTACTCCCCTGGCTTAAGTCAAGCATGCGCAAACTAATACGGCGTAAACGGTCGTCTTGGAATCTATGGAGGTGCACTAATAGCCCTTTCAACCGGCTAAATTATAAAGATATCCGTAAAAAATGTACAGCAAGGATCAGGAATGACCGGACAGACCACCGGACACAACTTTGTAGAACCCTGGAGGGGAATCATGGGATACTGTGCTTGTTGATGAGACAGATGAGTAACAGTTCACTAAGTTTACAGGACCCTATTGGTTTGAAGATTCTCTATTCCAACTCCGAGGTAGCAAACCTACTAGCCCATGAATTCCAAAATAACTGTTATTTGGGAGGCAAAACCCCGTCTCTGCCGGACTAAACAATATGGAGTTTAAGCCGTCTGTAATTATGGCAATATGGAAGAAACTGAACCCCAGTAAGTCTCCAGGAATCGATGGGATTCACCCAAGAGCACTCAAAGAGTGTACTGAAGTTCTGTGCGCCCCACTGGCAGACCTCTTCGAATGCTCGTTTCTGGGGGCAGGTTACCCTCCGATTGGAAACGGGCGGCTATCGTCCCAATTTAGACAGGTGGAAACAAACTACTTGCCTCCAACTACAGACAGATCTCCCTGATCTGCTCAGTTGCGAAGGTTATGGAGAGTCATCAGTGACTCACTTCGTGATCACCTACTTCAGAAATCAATCCTAAACGACTGTCAGCGTGGCTTTCTGCCAGGAAGGTCGTGTAACACCAACTTGTTGACAGCTTGGAATAGCTGGACACTCTCTGTCGAGAAGAAAAAGCCTATACACATTGGTTTACTTGACTTTTCTAAGGCCTTCGACAGGGTAAATCATGATATCCTTTGTAAGAAACTGCAGCTCATGGGTGTACACGGAAAATTATTAATCTGGCTTAGAGATTATCTGTGCACGAGAGTGCGGTCACTTAGAGTCGGCTCCTCTCTATCTGAGTGGTTCCCGATGCTGAGTGGTGTGCCTCAAGGTTCCATACTGGACCCACTACTGTTTCTTGCCCTTATCAGTGACCTACCAGGGGTCCTTAATTCGCATTCACTGTTATATGCTGATGACCTGAAGATCTGGGGGGAAATACAGGAACCAGCGGATATTTCGCTCTTCCAGGAGGACCTAACGAAAACCCTTAACTGGACTACAGAAAACCTGCTTCCTCTCAACTCGAAGAAGTGTCGGATTATGATGGTCGACAAACATAAAGGCAGTCCCAGTTCCTACCCTCTAGGTGAAATAAATATCTGTCACCCTAACACGGAACAAGATCTGGGAGTTACACCAAATGATACACTAGAAGCCTCTGTCCAATCTCGCCTTGCAGCTAATAGGGCTTATAGAATCCTGGGGTTTCTCTCACAAACTTTAGGGTGTCTGACTTCTTCCCTTTTCACCACAGTGTATGCTGTGTACATTCGCCCTCATCTAGAAAAAAACTGGCTTGTGATGTCCCCATACTTGAAAAAGGACATAGTCATCCTAGAGAGGGTACAGGGAGGGGCTACAGAGAAAGCGATTGGGTTACGGTACAAACCGCACCCAGACCATTTAGCTGCTCTTCAGCTTGTAGGGATGCGTGTTACAATTCCGTAACGTTTGATCAACCCTACTTAATTTGATGTGCTCTAGTACCTGCTTAACCAGTACTTTACCTAACGTGTAAGTACTGATAACAAAACACAAATCAAAAGAACTGATACGCAATGTATTTAAAGGAGCTATGTATTTAAGGTAAATGTTATAATAATGAATGAGGGAAAAGTTTAATCAACTTATCTGGCTTGTAAGGCTGAACTAGGGACTCGGAGTACGTGCGTGGTGATCAGCACAATGGAGCGCAAAAATGGCGTCCAAGCCTGCTCGGATGCATGCTCGTTAAAACAAAACTTAAAACACCCTAAGCATCCGGAGGCAAGCTAGAGATTTATTTAGTTAATTTAATTTAAACTATTTATTTTAGCCCTAGTTATATTTTGGTGCCAGGAAGGTGCACTACAGGTTATCCCCCTCCTAGAAGGTTGTTGGGATACCGGCAACCTTCGATCCTAGGAGGCGACTGCGAGGCGGACACGCAACACCTTTCCATATTGGTGATGGAGTAGGTGACGTGTGGGTCTCCGAAGCTAGTGCAACTATGCACACCTACGAGGTAAGATAACTTTGCGTCTAGACGCAACCCTTCTCGCAGTGGTGGAAGGTGACCCAAAGCCTCCGTCTACTTTTCCCTATTGCTTCTTAATCTACCGGGGAGTGTACAGGGGGAAATTGGTACAAAGAGAACCGAAGAACGATCCAAGTAGCATCGTCAGCGGCCAATTGTATCCAATTTTCAACGCATTTTCTAGGTTCTGCAAGAAGAAAGAAATGGGACATTAGAGTGCTAAGAAAAGGAAAACCAAACAATTCGAAGTGGGAGTAGTACAGAAAAAAAAATAACCAACCAAAAAAAGTTTTCGGAATTTAAATTGTATTTTTGGTTTTTCTTTTTTTTTTTGAGAAAAAAACTGTTTGCAAAGTAGTAAACATGACTTTTGAAAACTTTAGATATGAAAACGCATTGAAAGTGTATGCCACGACAAAGTAGTTGAAACTCCGAATTCACCAAGTGTGAAGTTGCTCTGGGGCTAATTAACGAACTCGGCGTATCGCTTGGGCCAATGTACACGCCTCCCAGCACGTGTAGAGGTTACTGGATCAGTGTTACTAGACGTGGCTCTTTTAGAAGGTTCAGGATACGCGCGACTAAACGAGTCTGTTAGGGAGTCCGGCGGCAAGGGTTTTTCTAGTTGTGTCGGTGTAGAGGAAGGCGGGTCGTCCTCTATATAAGCTGCCTTCAAACGATCGACACTTATAGAATCCTGCCGTCCAGATCTGTCAATGACGAAAAACTTTTCTTTCCTACTGAGAACCTTGAAGGGTCCGTCGTATGGTGGCTGTAAGGGCTTACGTACACCGTCACAACGCACAAAGACGTGAGTGCAATCTTGGAGTCTTTTATCCAGCTGCACCCGTCTACACTGTATCCGTGTGGATGAGGGTTGGAGGCGACGCATGTGTAACTTAAGAGTTTGAGCATAGCCATGGATATCGGTAGGAGTTGGGTCACTGCAGTCTGAAGCGACCATCTCACCCGGCAAACGTAAGTTACTACCGTAAACTAACTCAGCAGGTGTACACTGTATATCAGTCTTGAGTGTAGAACGGATGCTGAGAAGAACCAACGGCAGAGACTCAGTCCATTTCATATTGTCGACTGCCATTAGTGCGCTCTTAAGGTGTCGGTGGAATCGCTCGACCAAACCATTGGAAGCTGGATGATATGCGGTAGTGCGGATGCGTTTGCATCCCAACAGATTCATCAGCTTCTGGAAGGTAGCGGATTCGAACTGTTGGCCTCTGTCGGTTGTCACGGTGGAAGGGCATCCAAACTGTGAAACCCATCCTTCGACGAAAACCCGACTTACTGTTTCGGCAGTAATGTTAGACAGTGGGATGGCTAACGGCCAGCGAGTAAACCTATCGACACATGTCAGTAGGTAACTATATCCATCGGAGGGTGGAAGTGGGCCGACAATGTCTAAGTGGACATGAGCGAATCGTGAGTCAGGTTTGGCGAAAGTTCCAAGTGGTGGGATGTTGTGACGATTCACCTTGGAACGTTGGCACTGAATACATGACCGTGTCCAGTTTCGAACATCACGGTTAATACCAGGCCAAACAAACCTAGCAGATATGAGCTTGTCAGTGGCGCGGATGCCAGGATGTGAAAGATTGTGCAAAGCATCAAAAACATGCTTACGCAAGGATAAAGGAACAACCGGTCTGGGTGTGCCTGTGGAGGTGTCGCACAATATTGACACTTCACTGTTCAGGAGCGGTAGACGCTGTATCTTCAGAGAGGATGAGTGTTGAAGTTTTTCAATCTCCTCGTCTGAATCCTGAAGTTCGGCAATCTTCCGTAAGTCGACTGCTCGAGGCAAAGTAGTGGTGCAAACGCGAGACAGTGCGTCCGCGACAGGGTTATTCGCACCAGAAATATGACGGATGTCCGACGTGAATTGCGAAATATAATCTAGGTGACGTAATTCACGCGGTGAATATCTGTCAGTAGTGGTGTGTAAGGCATACGTCAGAGGTTTATGGTCGGTAAAGATGATGAAGTCACGACCTTCCACAAAATGACGAAAATGTTTCACTGAGGCATATATGGCGAGCAGTTCCCTGCCGAAAGTGCTGTACCGCATTTCGCAGGTGGATAACTTCCGGGAGAAGAATGCAACTGGGATCCAAGTGTGATCCGAAAGTTGTTGCAACACAGCTCCAATGGCCGTGTTAGAGGCGTCAACCGCAATGCTAAGAGGTAGGTTTACGTCTTGATGCACCAGCATCGTGGCGTCTGCTATTGCGGTTTTGATCTTGCGAAATGCTTCTAGTGCCTCAGGAGTCAAGCTGAAAGTTTTACATTTACTTTTCAGCAGGTCGGTCAGTGCAGTCAAAATGTGTGCACATTGGGGAATGAAGCGACGATAATAGCTCACCATACCCAGAAACACACGCAGAGCTTTAAGTGACGCTGGGACTGGGAAGTCTTGGATCGCCTGTACCTTTTCAGGTAGTGGGCGAATGCCTTGCTCGTCGATAACGTGTCCCAAAAATTTTAGTGAACGAACGCCAATTGGCATTTGGCCAGGTTGACTGTCATCGAATGCTCTGACAGTCTGGCGAAAACCTGTTTCAAGTGGTTAAAATGAGTGTCTTCGTCTGGACTAGCGATTAGTATATCGTCTAGGTAGGCATAGGCGAAATCGAGTCCACGTAAAACATCGTGAATAAAACGTTGGAAGGTTTGTGCTGCATTGCGAAGACCAAAAGGCATACGGAGGAACTCAAAAAGACCAAACGGTGTAATGACGGCTGTCTTGGGAACATCATCAGGATGAACCGGGATCTGATGATATGCACGCGTCAAGTCAAGCTTACTGAAGATAACCGAGCCTTTTAAAGATGCAGTCAAGTCGTGAATGTGAGGGACTGGGTAACGATCTGGAATCGTTTTAGCGTTGAGCCTTCGGTAGTCACCACAAGGCCTCCAGTCCATGCCATTGTTCTTGGGTACCACATGCAAGGGTGAAGACCATGGACTGTTGGATGGTCTGATTATTCCCATTTCAAGCATGTGTTCGAACTCGGCTTTTACAGCACGCAGTTTCTCCGGGGATAATCGCCGTGGTTTCGCAAATACTGGCGGGCCAGTCGTCGTTATGTGATGAGAAACGTTCGAAGTCACACAAGGGACACAACGACTTGGCTTAAAGACATCCGGAAAGGACTGAATGATAGACGCATAGGGACTAGAAGCGTCCGTCGTGCAGTACACGGGACTGAGGGGCGGCGTCTTTGTGACTATACCGGAAACAGAGAGTGTTGTGGTAGAATCTATCAACTTATGCTTGCCAGCATCTACCAGCAGCTGATAGTGCTGCAAGAGATCCATACCAATAATGCCGGTGGTCACATCTGCCACTATGAAAACCCAACGAAAGGGACGACGCAATCCAAGGTTGAGATCGAGGAATCTCCGACCATAGGTTGTGATGGGCGAACCGTTGGCGGCACGAAGTTGCAGAGACATTGGCCGCAGACGCTCTTCCTTCGTAGGTGGGATGACGCTAGCTTCTGCCCCAGTGTCAACTAGGAAGCGTATCCCAGAATGTCGATCAGTGACGAAGAAGAGGCGACATGGAAGTGGCTCGCCAGCGACGTTAGTCGCCGTCACGTGCTGGCTCACACGTTTCCCGCCTGGTTAGCCTCGAAGGTGCAAGGTCGAGTGCACCTTTTGGCATTGGCACCATAACGTTTATGGTACCAGCACAACCTGGGTTGGGATTGTCGCGATTTGGAACGTCTGCTACCGGTACGGGAGGCAGACCTGTTGCGCGAGCGAGACGTGCGACCTTTGTAAGAACTACCAGACCGCATTTCGTTCCTGATGCTGCACAACTCTCATACAATTTTGAGATGTGAGTTATAACATCGAAACTTGTTGGCTCAACAGCCGAGGGAGGGTTTTTGACGAATCCGTGGCAGTAGACAGTGCAGCTGAGATACTAGTGTTGGGTTTCGTAGCATCCACAGCTCTGTCAGCCGCTTCCGCCAGCTCTATTAAGGGACACTTATGGAAGGGTGCGAGGATCCCTTGAACCGACTGTGGTAACCTCTGTAACCACAGTTGCTTGAGAAATGCTTCATCAATGTTGAAGTCAGCAATCAGCTGCTTCATCTGACGAAGCAGTTGCGTCGGCTTGCGATCACCCAGATGCACATCCCTGAAAAGTTCTTGCACTTTCTGCTGGTCAGTAAGTGCAACACGTTTGATGAGGGCGGTTTTGAGGCGATCGTAAAGATTCGGTGCTGGGTCATCTAGCACATCTGAGACGTCTTCGATCACATTTTCCGGTAAGCTGACGATGACTAAGTTGGACTTAGTTTCTTGTGATTGAATGTGTCTCAAGGCAAACTGAGCTTCCACATGGGAGAACCATGCAGATGGTCTGTGGGCCCAGAAGGTGGGAAGCTGGAGGGTTATGGCCATCTGCGCAGTCGAGTCGTTATCCGCCATTGATCAGGGAATTAACGAGGCACGATAGTGATAATAAAAAAAATTACAATGCAAAAATAACCAATGAGGAGTGCAATAATATAAAAAAACGCTAGACGTGCCAAAAACAAAATAGGCCAGACAAATCAACGCAAGAGAACAAAGGTACTAGACAAAGTAAGAAGTGATACTCGGGCTCACCAATTTTTTAGGGATGCGTGTTACAATTCCGTAACGTTTGATCAACCCTACTTAATTTGATGTGCTCTAGTACCTGCTTAACCAGTACTTTACCTAACGTGTAAGTACTGGTAACAAAACACAAATCAAAAGAACTGATACGCAATGTATTTAAAGGAGCTATGTATTTAAGGTAAATGTTATAATAATGAATGAGGGAAAAGTTTAATCAACTTATCTGGCTTGTAAGGCTGAACTAGGGACTCGGAGTACGTGCGTGGTGATCAGCACAATGGAGCGCAAAAATGGCGTCCAAGCCTGCTCGGATGCATGCTCGTTAAAACAAAACTTAAAACACCCTAAGCATCCGGAGGCAAGCTAGAGATTTATTTAGTTAATTTAATTTAAACTATTTATTTTAGCCCTAGTTATATTTTGGTGCCAGGATGGTGCACTACAAGCTGCACCCAGTACAATACCGGAGGATCAGAGGGGATATGATCATGATGTACCACATCGCCCATAATCCCCCTCATCCTAACAGATCCCCTCTAAGTTCTAGTCGGAAACGCGACTTGAGGAGTCACCCGTTAAGAATAGAGCAAGAGAGAGCACGTACAAAGATCCGTGCTAACTCATTTGCAGTTAGGGTCTGTAAACTGTGGAATTGGCTCCCTTCAGCAGTTGTTACAGCCCTATACCCTGATACCTTTAAAAGGGGGCTAGACTCACACCCCGAGTCCTACGGTACCAATGGGTTATACTCGAGAAGTTTTCTCCAGATAAGATGCAGTAATACTAACTTGAGACCAGATTAATTAATTAATCGTATCTGTATCCTTTCAGGTTTTTCAGAACCGGGAAGATAATTGTGACCATTAAAAACGTATTCCAATAAGACAGACGTAGAACCCAAGAAACCGCAGTTCACTAATTCTACACCACGAAGTTTGAAGTTTGAAGCGTGTTATTATAAAGAGTGCGCTACTTAAGTGGCACGTGAAATGCGTCTGAACTTCAAGGTAGCTTCCTCATGCCAGTCCATATTATTTTTAGTTCAAAAACCTCTTTGGAACAGCTTACAAATGTGGATCTGTTGTTTTTACAGACAACGGCTTGGGTCTATTGAGCCCAGTTGGAAATCAGATAACTGTTTTCGACCTTAAAAAGTAGTCTTCACTTCTAATTCTTTTTATTTTTTTCGTAAGAGATGAGGTTGCTTCTCTCAACGTCTCTTCATTTCATGACGTGAGACATTTGGCTTTATCTCCATCTATTCCTATGTTGGTTGCAGTTAATGACAGTAGGTTCTGGTAGTATCCGTTCTTCCATTTCATCTTTTCAGTTGGTGATGCGTCTCTATGCTCGCTGTCCACAGGATCTGTCATATCTATTTATCCCTTCAAAGGCGTAATTTTGGCCATATCTTTCAGTCCAGATGGGAAGTAAGTTAGTAGTCTTCCCATAACTACCCTAGGTTCCTGGCTGTTGCGAAAGGACACACCATTATGGTGTTCTTTACTCCTTCTGAGAGACGTCAGTTTAATCATTTAGAACTGTACCGTATATTTTACGGCTTTACAGACAATGTGACATGCATTGATTGGTCTTGTGATTCCAGGTAACTTCTAGAAATCGATAATGTTCCTAGGTTTTTCATAGCTGGGTCTGTCGATTCCACTTGTAGATTATTTTCAGTTTACAATATTCCCAAGATCTTCGTGTATACATTATCTGGACACAAAAACCCTATTATTGGGGCATTCATACTTCGAAATGGCGTGAACATAGTAACAGTCAGTTCTGATGGGATGGCCTGCTTTTGGGAGGCCAACACCTCTATTGAAGAGCTAAAAAGTATTGATAGTTCTGAGCCTGGTTCATTGTTTAGAATTAGCAATAGGTAAGCCAGTGTTTGAATTATATCCTTTTAACTCAATTTGTTCAGTTTCTTGTTTGTTTTTGTACTCACTAAGCCACAGATTGAAAGCTATGAAAACTGCTTTAGACAAAGTGAAGTCCTTATAAAATTTTTAATAGACCTGTAGCAGGTTGAGTTTTCGGTGGCAAAGTTGGTTGCTCTAAACCATTGTGATGCATTAAACAAAGGTAGAAGACGTAGACTTGTCAGATAGAGAAGTGATTAAAAGTTTTGCTTTGTGGGTTTTGTTAAGAAGTACGGGTTTCCTAAACCAAGCTCTTATTTTGACTTGAAATTGCGGGAAATATATGGTTATTGTTATGCAGAATATGTCTTAGTACTGCAAAACGTTCACTTCATATTATCAGGAAGGAGTTTTCTTGTGGTTACCACGAGATCAGCCTGAATAACGTGACCGAAATTCTGCGGTATATGGGCATGAAATGCTTTATAGGAGCTCAAGGACAATAAACGAAGGAGAGTCAGACAAGCTTCAAAAAAACGTCGTTGATAGCACATCGGCCTGATTGACTGGTTTGGGAACACAGGACGTACAGTTTCAGAATAACTGGGTAAAATCTTGGACCGGACATTATTCTAATCGGGGTAACTGTTTGGCAATCGCATAAGATACAAACAAACCAGAACCTCCAATTCTTACAACTACTTGATCAAATGAAGGAATGAGCAGTATTTATGTGATATGTAAATTAATGGTTGGCTTGACCGGAAACAGAAGTTAGTGGAGCAGATACCATCTAGAAACACAGAGAAGTGCGTAGATGTTTTTGGGAAACAATCTCTAAGGCTTTGACTTACGTGGTAGTTCACAGGATGGTGTTAACATCAGTTGATATTTTCACTGTCATCGATGACCAAAGTGAATGTATGCCATTCATTCACTTGGGATTATAGAGATCATGTACACCGCTGGTTTGTTAATAGGGTTTTGTAACAGGTCTTCCTGTACTTTGCCTATGTACCTATCTGGTTTGCTTGATAGACCTGCTTTCAAAATTTACTTGAACACTGCCATGTGAAAACAGTGGTTAGCACTTTGCTATTGAAGGATATGAATTTCCTGGAGTACTGTATGTGAGAAACTGCAGACTGGACAGTCTGTGTCGTTATTGGTATCCATATGCATGTAGAGAAGTGAAAAAGAATGTGGAAGGAAACAGGTAGTGAAGATGGTTATGTACAGAAAAAGTTCCGTCTTCTTCCATGTACTTTTGTCTACTTTGATGTCAATCTTTCCCATCCACCTGTTATTTGTACACTATTGTGAAGTGTGGCAACTTGAACGATGCACTTCTGTGTGAGGTTTTACGTTGGCTTTTGTCTGTCTGGTCTGCATGCAGTGTCTGGTTGGAGAAAAAGAAGGTGAAGGGGATGTTAACTCATCGGATAGAATCCATAGAGAATTTTTTCTAGCCTCGATATTATTGTATTTTGTTCCGAAAATTGCGGTTTGGTATGTCATTCCCATGCTAATAATTTTAGTGATGTGGGTATTTTGATTAAATACTTTGAGAATTTGGGAAGTACTTTTTGATTTAGTTTTTTTATTCTAGTAGCTCATCACTTAAGTTTTTAAACCGTCTTCTCAATTCTCTTTCAAGCTAATTACCATGAATTTACCTCTTCAATTCATTTTTTGCAGGTATCGTTACACGAATTCTGGAGATGTACAAATTACAAGTCCTATTAGTTCAGTGGCTTTCCATAAAGATTTGCAGCTACTTGCCACAGGGTTTGAGTCGGGCTTACTCCTGCTGCACACATTTCCTGACTTTGTAATTGTCAGCGAAGTCAGGTATGGCATCATATTTTTCCGTTGCTGTATGCTTTAGGTGATACGGAAATTTTGACTTGAAATTACCATTGTCTTAGGTTTTATTGGTTACATCGAGTAACTGATATACACTAGCTTCATCTCAAATTAGTTGTGCTAAAAATATTCACTGTATTGCGTCGATTTAATTACTTTATTCAGAAAATGTTTCTTATTTTAATTAGTGAATACAATGCATACTGTGCCATACTACTTCGTTTCTGTCTGATCCAGAAGTAATCTAGCAGGTTCAAGTCGTAAGGAGTGATTAGTAAATATACAAAGAACTCTGATTCAATGTGAAAAAGTAACCAAGTAATCATTGTTCCCAATTACATCGCTTTATGGTAGTGTTGTGTTCATCGTAGGCTAATTGCATTCATTACAGTACTTTATGTCATATGTTACTACTTAGATTTTGCATGCTTGGTGCTACAATGATAGCACAACTTGATAGCTATTTTGTTTTCTGTTGCATACAGTCTGTTCACCAACAGTATCAGCAGCTTGACGATTAACCGTAATGGTGATTGGATTGGTGCAGGTTCTGAGTTGTTCGGGCAAATCGCTGTCTGGGAATGGAGATCACAGTCTTGTTACATGCGTGCCGATTCACATTCTAAACAGATGACAAGTTTGGCTTATTCTCCTGATGGACTACATTTAGTAACTGGTGGTTATGATAATAAAGTGAAGGTATGGCGTATATCTGGTGGGAGATCGATAGTTACTTTTTCTGAGCACACAGCTGGTGTAACTGGAGTTGCATTCCCAGCCCAGAATTCCAAGATCGTTTTGTCAGCCAGTTTGGATGGGACTGTTCGGGCCCATGATTTAATCCGGTATGTTTTTTGCTGTCGTTTTTTTGTCTTGATGCACGGTTATATCCAATAAATTGCTGATTTATTTGTGTTGTTTGGGAACATAGAAAGCAATATTTGCTCATTATTGTGACTTAAGAGACTGTTAGGCTTTAAGTGACACCTGTGACAAACCGAAATCAGACACCAAAAATTGCGATGACTATTTAAATATAGAGTTAGTGCTATTAAAAGTGCTCATGCTGTCAAAGTCCGTCAAGTCAATTTTCTAGAATACACTGAGAGTTTTTTGTACTATGGTTTCAATGAAAACTTACCCTACTGATCAACCTGACCACTAAACTAGTGCAATCTACGTAATGTGTCGTATAGCATACCCGTAACTTCCAGTGTGTGTAGCAGTTAGTGGTACTCGTAACGTGCTTACTGTTGTCAGTCATTTCACACTTTCGGAACAAGATTCTTGTTTGGTAATCATAGACGAAGTGGTGGGACTATCACTGTTAGCCAGACAGGAAATATCAACATAGGATCTAGCATTACTGCTTATCGGCTCAAATTGCCGCACCTCAAATCACCACATCAAGCAAGAATACATTAAGATTACAGACAATGAAATAAGAAAGAAAGCAGTCAAAAGTTGTAGAGAGTAGGGCAAGGAGGGATGAAATATAGTTTGACGATTAAGATGAGGATAATATCTGCATTCCTCTACATGACTCAGACCAGCGGTCGAAGGCTTCAGATACTGATGACATGTTTTAGGTTCGTCACTTCTAGTTTTTTCCCAGACTGAACCTGCTTCAGCTAACATTGTGCAACTAGGCAGATGGAGACTGGAAATACGTAGCACATGTTCCAGCCACCTGAATCGATGAAGGTTCAAAACTTCGACTGTCTTTCCTCTTCTATCTAAAACGCTACGCTTGGTTTCTACGTTATTGACGTGGTAACCACGACTCACTGCGTATACTACGCAGGTAACGGTTGTCAAACACGTGAAGCCTTTTCATGTCCTCTACCTTTAATGGCCACGTTTAACAGCCATACAGTAGAACCGAGTGGACTGCAGAGCCGTATGCTTCAAGCTTAATAGACAGTTGGATATCTCAAGGACACCACAGATGGCCTAAGTTGGTGAAGGGCAATCAAGTCTTTTGTATTTTATCGGTCACTGACCCACTGTGGCTGATCCAGCTTCCCAACTGGGTGAAGTGGTTAGCATGTTCAACCACCTCATTCCCTGTTGTTAGACACATGGCTACTAAAGACCAGTCCTTGAGCAAAAATTTGCGAGAAACTTATCCGGAACATTCTCAAATTGTTGCTGAAGATGTCCAGAAGACTGCATCTTATCAGCATCTTCAACGAACAGGACATCATCTGTGCATTCTATATCTACCAAGCATTCTCTTGTGATTTGATCAGTCCCTGTGAAACCAGATGACGAGACGTAAACCTAAGTAGTTATGTCTGTGATAAAGCCCAATAAGAATGGGGAGAGTGGACATCCTTGAAGGACACCATTTTACGTTCAGAACTCACCGTAGGCTCTAACACCCATGGATATTTGAGTACAGAGCTTTCAACAGAGTAATATACTTGTTTAACATTGTTTTCAGTGAGAGATCGCCTTAAGACCTCTCGATCGAAGGAATCGAATACCTTCTTTAGGTCTGGAATTGCAGCTAGTTTCGGGTGTTGGTAAGTGCGCGTGTGTTCCGGAATTGGCTCTAGGCTGAATATCTGGTCTATGCATACATAACTAAGTCTAAAACATGCTTAGGTTTTTTAGGTTCGTCATTCTTGAGCTCCCATTTGGATGTCTGATGATTATACAACCTAGCATCTTGGATATTATTTTGGTCAGGCTGATTCCTCTGAAGAGTTATTCCTGTTTTTGAAGACGGATGGTCGATGGTTGAGAAAGGGTGGTATCTGATTCCTATAGACTAGTTAACTTTTCAGTTAATCTGACCAACAGTCCTCGAATATCGTTTTTAAATACCTGTGATATCAGATGGTCCCACCTTCTACCTTTCCTCTTTCCAGATTATTTACGATTTTATTGACTTTTGCGTTTTAGAGTCCCCTATCTCAATGTTCCACTTAAGATCTGACTGGATAACGGGCAACAGAGTAGTAGCTGGAGACCAGTTGAACCGTTCCTCGTAGTGTTGCATTCGTTTCTCAATCTTTCTCCCCTATATTCTCACTAACCACTGGTGTTTTCTTCCTAATCTCGTTGATAAGGATCATTAGCTGTCTAATGTTGCATATTGTCGTTGCCTTTCCCATTTCTTTAGCTCTCATTACCCACTACTGCTGGCTGTCACTGTGTAGACTGTTTTTCAGTCTGTACTTCAGTTGCTTCTATTTCTCATTGTGTTCAGAGCCAGTTTGAATGTTTTTGCCTTCCTCCGTTAATTCAGAAGACACTGGTGAGAACCACTGGTCTTTTTTGATCCCTTTGTAAGAGTCAGCTGCGGTCTTAGACACTGTTTTTACTGCAAAGTGGAAATAACACCACGTTTCCTCTGAATGAGTGATGTTACTCTGTACTGATACGGATGACTGTCGAGCCACTTTCTTGCTGAAAGCAACCCCAGTATTTTCATCTTCAAGCGGCACTCTCAATGGTCTTGCTGCTGTAGTTTTCCCACGTCCATTTGGGGCGGACATACACATACTCAAACTAACCTGCGGTCGCTTCCCAAACACGTGCTCCAGAAGGAGTGGCAATCTTCCATCAACTCTCCATCGAAAACTGATTGCAACATGGTCTATCTGCCGTCGATTTAAGGTTGATGAACGCCGCCTCAGACAGTGTCTTTCTTCAAGTATAAAGTCCTTGGTGGCCAGAAATAGGTTGTCTGGACACAGTTGCAGCAGGTTATCTCCGTTATCTGTTCGTTCGACTGGAATTCTGAATGCTCCACCTAAGTACCTCCTTGTTTGACTTAGCCTACCTACTTTTACAATGAGGTCAGGTGAGAATACTAGGCAAGATAGACAAATCGTTTGATGGAGTTGTGAACCTTTATCGACTGAGGTGGTTTGGGCATGTGTTGCTCATGCGAGTCACCGCCTACCTCGTCGTGCAATGCTGAGGGAAGTTGGATTAGCTTGGAATAGGGTTCAGAGTGACCAGACCAAGATGTGGCACCAGCCGACGAGGTCTCTTACTGTTGGTCTGAGCCGTGTTGGGAGATGTGGACTGTCTAAATGGAGTTCTCGAGACGACAAAAATCAGTGGTTGAGAACTTACGGTGACATACCTGGAAATCGGTTACAGTGGCGCAGTTGTATTCACTCTTTGACATCTAAAACTTGAAAACTTACTTTAAGCTTCATCTTCAAATCGCTTATTCTACTTTGATATCACTCTTATTGTACCCACGTGTTCTTTGTTTACTGTTGAGAAGTGTAGCAACATGAACTGATGCACTTGTGTGCGAGGTTCTACCTTGATTTTGTCTGTCTGTCTGTCTGTCTGTCACTGTGTCATTCAGTGTAGCTGTGGCTCGTTGGTTTTTTAAGTTGGGCTCCGACTAATCGGTCATGAGTCCGTTTCACCTACTAGGGTTTGGGCAGCCAGGTAGTATCATTAGCCCTCACACAATAGGTGTGGTTCATTGCCCGGTGCTGAGTGTGCACGGGGTTGCTGAGTGCATTTTGACGTTCATTCTTTCGAGTAGCGTACAGATGACTGTCAACTGGGATTCAGTCGAGCAGTGCACTTTATGGGATACAAACACCTACAAGACCACGAGGGACTAGCCATCAAATTTCCAGAAACTCTAGGGGCAAATTTAGCAGATTTACCAAATAGACAGGGCAAAGTTAAGGGAATAACCGCGCTTGGGTTTTATATTCGTGTCTTTCGAACGCACTAAACATCCATGGCCTGAGATGCTAAAGTAATGTGATTCTGGATAAATGCATTCATAACAATAACTGAGAGTCTACAAGACTACTTATTTTAGTAGTATCTACCATTTCACTTACTGAATATATGTTTTTTCATTACTAATTTCTAAGCGGTCTCCAAAAGGCTGGTCATCGTAAGGAAGGTGATCATTTTGTGAGTTTTCTACAAACTTGAAAAAGTGCTAATGGCGTCTGTTAGCGTCTCTAAACTTAACGTTTTTTAATCTAAGTTTTTGATTGTTGGCAGTTAAGTAACTGATCAAATAAGTTTAAATATAGTCTTAGCGTGTTTAGAAAACCATAATAAGAATTTCTGGAGGTTCAGAAAAATTTTCGATTTTCTAAAAACTGGGATCATACAAAAGCTTATTTTTATAGTAATTAAGTCAGCCTTGGCTATCAAATTCTTACGGAATATTGATAACCTTATTCTGACATTTATTTCACATGTAAATGTTTTACTTAGTAGTCTGCGAATAATGTCCCTTTTTATAATTCCAGTCTACTTTTTTAAACAGATTCGATAGTTGGCAGCTTTACATTGCGCATCATATCTATTCAACCTTTAAGTAAACCTTTTTTCGTGAACTTTGACATTTTGTTGTGTATAGCTATAGGAATTTTCGTACATTCACTGTCCCTACACGTCGTATTCAGTTCTCGTCACTTGCTGTTGATACACGTGGCTCTCTTGTTGCTGCTGGTGGTTTGGATACCTTTGAAGCTTATGTGTGGTCAGTTAAAACAGGTCAGCTGCTGGCTACCTTGACTGGACACACTGCCCCAATTAGTGCACTTGCGTTTAATCCTGATGTTTCTGGAATCGACATTGAATTATCCACTGTTAGTTGGGATTCTACACTTCGAATTTGGGATGTGACAGGCAATTCAACAGATGAAAATAATTTATCTAATATGGGCCTTACTAAGGAGGTTGTTAACTTTTCATGTGATGGTGAGTTTCATTTGATTTTGAATAGCCATATACTCGGTTTACTTCTTAACTGAGTACTAATATATTCGCTTTAAAACCATGCAAGTGTTGCATCTAACCAGTACTACCATATGTGTGATGCAAAGCTAAAATGTATTTCAACTGGTCTTCATAAAGCCACAAATATCGATTTTGTAGGATGAGATCAACTGTGAAAGAATGCAGAAAAGCGGTGTATCTCACTGATTTTGACTTAACTATCTGATACACAATCATGAATGATGTTCAGGACCACTGGCTTTAAAGCAAATGGTAATAATGACAGGGTAACTCAGACACTTCGTTAACTGAGTATGTATGGCATTTCATTCAACCATCGAAATCTGTACGTGAAAGGTACGCAGATCTAGGAAGCTAAGAGGTCAAGCGGCGCAAACCAACTAAAGAGTTTAAGGATGAATATTTATACTCTTGCTTCAAAAAGTGACACTTGGTATATTCATTTCATTTCGAGTGATGTAAATCAGTACTAATCGTAATTAGCTAAACTTGGTTGTTGAGTTTAGAGATTTGTTAGCAGAACAGATGGAAAAATATATTTTATGCTCGTCCAAAAGTAATACTGAAAAATAGCCAGGCAACATAGTTTTATGTTTTATAAGGGATCAAGGAAACTGTTGTCTATCGCTTTTTGGATAAAACGGTAAACTCAAACATGCGTTTTTCATATTTCAGTGTGCTGACAAATTTGTGAGTAGTATGATTATCTCTAAGCGACATTAGGTAAACAAATATTCTGCTTTATTGAACTTCTAACACCGTACTGATGTGGATTAGGTGGTGCATTGCTCTCAACTAAATTTACAGGGAATTTGTGTAGTACGATATATATTGAGTTCAATGACTAGAGTCAGATTGCTTCACTGTTTCTTTGTATATATTTGTACTTACCAGCTTAACTCCACTGATTTGCCAGATTAATCTTAGTGTTGTAGTCTTCTCATAAACAACTATTCGCATTAGTACATCGTTGGTGATTTTGGCTCTAGTCATTTTCCTCATTTTCCTATATCATGAAATTATTGTTAGAAAACTATACTACTTCTAAGTAGATAAAGTAAATTTCTTAAAACTATGTAGACATTCCGGTTGGCTTTGTACAGATATTGCTATATAACCTTCATTCATCACCCGGTGTAAATGCTAGTATGCCAAACCACGGGTGTCTCAATCAAAATGATAATCAGTATGATGCTCCCCCTCTCCAATTCAGTTAGATTCGGATTGGGATGAAAAGTCCTCACTAGGCAGCCAGTGTGAATACGATCAAGCGGTAACGCGTCACAAACTCACATGGTAGTCGAACAAAATCCTTAGTGATTGAAGTGAAATAAGACTCTAGTCAGCAGTTAAACTTCGTAGCTCAGTTGGCAGGACATCGGGCCGGAAACCAGGTGGTCGCTGTTTCGGATCGCACCGCTGTCCAAATTATCATTTCACCTTCAGTCATAACTCATTGTAAATACTAATCTGTCAAACCATGCTTATCTTACATAGTCAAAATAAAAACCAGGATAGGTCAGGATTGACAAGTGCAGTGTGGTATAGTAGAACCTTTTTCACATAGTGCAAGTCTGTGTAAGTTTACTCATTCAAGCCCCTTTTTATTATCAATCACTTGGGTTTAATGATATATTACGATTGAGTCCTCAAAGCCATAACACCGATAATGGCACACGTATATACGAGTAATTGTAACGACTAATGATTAGTTTGATCTTCCGTTTTCCAGCTCTATGCGTTGCCTATCGAGGTGATGGAAAACAGTTGGCGATTTCCCTGCTAAATGGGAATATCGTTTTCTATGATCCTAACGAAGGAGTTGAATTGGGGACCATAGATGGTCATCGTGACCTTGGAGTCAGTCAGACTAATGAGAACGACTTGGTTACTCCACGCAGAGCAGCTGAAGCGAAGTATGTTTATTATTGTCTGCTGTGATTCTTTGAATATATGTACACTAGAAATTCAAATTCTTTATTTCAGTTAGATCAAGAAATGTGCTGCATTAAGTAATGTGATGCCATGAAGGTGAACGCAAACGAAAGGTAAGAGCACAATAGTTGTTCAATAAAGAGCACTTATGTGAAAATAGACATGAAGATGTTCTCGTTACTTTCTGGTCCACTACTCCGTTTATATAGGTATGGGGAATTTTGTGTTTCTATTCACTGTTATGCCTAACGGTGTCTCTAACCTGTGGATAATATGGTTCATTGGAACTCACTTAACGTTTCATGTGTAGACTTTGGCTAAAGAATATCAATCATTTTGTAACTTCATGTTATGGATTGCTTGGCTATTCATTCGTTGCATTTGGATACAATTTCGAGAATTAATACTTGATGGGCAAACGGTTGAAATAGAGGTCAAGCAATTCGACCCTATTCAGCAACTGATATCGGTTGCATAAGAGGTGGCTGTAGTGCTCCAGTGGCCTAGTGGATAACGCTTTGGCGTTTAAAGCTATGAGTACTGGGTTCGAGTCTCAGTGGGGACAAGATCAGTCACTGGGGTGCAGGTACACCCAACTGACGAGTCTTAAATAGGACGAAACGCATGTCCTGGTTTTCACTGCTAGTCACTAGAATGAATATAGTATGCATAAAATTTGTTCAAGGGTCTAAAGCCTATGTTTCACCTAAACATGTGGAGTGCCTATCATCATAATAGCAAAAAGCGAAACCAACATTCGATATTCATTACTTGTAATTTGCACAAAATGCTTGGAAATAAGTACTGTTAAGATAATCAGTTTTGAATCATAGTATTAAAAACATACTTTTATCTTCATGGTTTAACCTGACAAGTACCTGTTTTATTAAAAGATTGCATGCCACAATTGTATTTCAATTGTTTTTCATCATTGAAAGATACATTGGTTACAAGCTCTAAGTAGAGAGTGGTTTCCAAATAGCGGTCTGTTTCACAATGTAACAACTGAAATTTACTGCTGAATTCTGCAAAACTGAAAATTTAAAGTGTCATAATTAGCGCATCATGTATTCATTTAAAAACTGAATGAATAATTGTTGTTGAAACGAACTTTAGTATTACACCGAGGGTATTTTCACACAAATTATTCTTCTTCCCGTGAACATGAACTTAAAAAATATTTAATTGTTTACAATAAAGTAATTATTATAGTGATGATTAGCAAGGGCAAACGAGAATCATTAACAATTAAGGCTGTGATGGTTGAGACAATTTAACTCCGGTGATTTGCTGAGTATAGTCAAAAGACTGGTGCTCAGTTGAGTTCATAGTAATTCGAGCCGTAGACCTGTGCTAGTAAAAGCTGACAATATATGTAAAGAATTGCGATGACCTTGAGAGACAGGTTAATTAGAATGATAAAATAGTCAGGAGTCAATCAAAACACTGAAATGGTAATCCGTGTGGGACAGAAAGACCGTGAGCGAAAAGAAATCAGAGAGTATAACAAGTAAGCGAAAAAAAATCAGGGGTGCTGGTATTTATGATCATATAAACTGTTTTTAACATTGAAACGTTTACTGACTCTTTAACTTTTTAAATATCTTTCTTGTATGTTCTTATGAAAAGGAAATTTCAAACCATAGCATACTCTGTCGACGGTGAGCATCTATTGGCAGGTGGAGATTCGAAGTATGTCTGTCTTTATTCTGTTCCGGATAAACTTTTGTTAAAACGGTTTGAAGTAACATGTAATCTGTCATTGGATGGAGTTCAAGAAGTACATGATCGACGTAACTACTTAAGTCGTTTTAGCATAGAAACTATGAACGCTAAAGAAGCCCAACGTCCTAGTCTTCGAATTCCATCAACTGTAAAAGGTGAAGATCGTAGTCGTCGTCAGTGGAAACCTGAAGTGAAAGTTTCTGCAGTTGGATTTTCACCTACCGGTAAATCATTATATAAAAGTTGAATTATTTTTGGTGCTGACGGTCATACTACTGAATACTTTTTGTTGTAATAGACTTTAATTGTTTTGGAATGTTGTGAAAGGCTTTATTTTGTGCTAATATTGCTTCATAAGATTGAGTTGAAGTTAAACACTCTAATGGGACTAAGGTACTAATTTACTATCCACAATAGTGATTATCCTTTTCTCTTTGAGCTGGTGGTTCGGTTCAGAAAAGATACATGGTTAAATACAGCCATTACCAATACAGTTTATTGCAGAGGTCTTTTTTTCACTAACAACATTCATATCTTTGATTTGGCTTTTTTGGTCTATATCGCACTTAAAGCCAAACTCTTCTGTTCATTTATACTGTGCTTGTCATTAGTTCTGCTTCTCATCTTGTATTAATGTGTAATTTAACACAGGCTTATCACAAATATCATACTACTGACTAATTTTCAATGTCAGTTAGGAGACCATCAGAAGACATAATCTTGTCTGGTTTCGTTCACGTGAAGGTTACTTATCTATCTCTTAAAATCCCTAAAATAAATAACCGTGATTACCCGCAGAGTACTAGGTTATTATTGGGTGACATAGGCTGGATGTTCTCGATGAATGGTTTCAGATGTGTTCTGACGGATATTAAAAAGTTTCTAATACCAGAAGGAAAAATTGCGAGGGTTTGATATTCACAACCTTGAGTCTTAAATTTGAGCTAATATATGGGATCATTATTCGGAGATCGTTTATAAGACAGTTTCCATTGTTTTTTGGTGGCTTATTTGCGCGCTGCTACTTTATATTTCATTTTTAGTCTGATTTTTATTGACCATTTCTTTCCAGTTACTCTTCACTTTTGTCATGAGGTTTTTTAATGTAGCCTTTCATTGTAGAGTGGATTCAATAAACTTGTAGCCGTTTTAGGTTATTCCGTTTTATTCCAAACGATAATTTCATTTTTGGTAGAAGCATTTAAAATGTACTTTTAATTTTTGAGTTCAAACTTGTTGATTTTGACCTTTACTCTAAGTGAAGTGATCTTTTTCTCGTTGTTCTTAAAAAAATTGTCTAGTGAATTTTTGAGTAAACATGATGCATATATAGGATATTTAACTATTTATTTCCATTGCGTCATGTGTTCACAGGTGATGCATTTGCGGCTACTACTACAGAAGGTGTTCTCGTGTATTCTTTACCATCTGCTGGGAGTGGATATGGTGTGGGGAGTTGTTTCGGTGTTTCAAGTTATAGCGAGAGTGGTTGGTTATTTGATACACTAGGTATTGATGAGATGACTACTCCGTCAAATGCTCGTGCAGCACTTATCCAAGGTAGACAAGCGGAAGCTTTAGATATGGCTATTCGGTTACAATTGCATGAACTTGTTGAAGAAGTTATCGAGTCAATCCCTGTTGATCAAAGTAAGTGATAATTAGTTTATTGTAACTTGTTTTAGGTAACCTTGACTAAAAGAGACTTGAGTTGCAGTAAAATTGGAATCAGTAACCTCTAAGTTACTGACCTTCCAACCGAAATGCCAACTTGGGTTGAACTTGTCCTATACACACTATCTCAACAGATTGTATAGCTTCCATTGTTTGCTGGAACTGAGGCCGGTTGGGCGAAGCAAGTGTGGTTAATTAATAATACCATTGTGGGACAACTTAGTTGTGTTCGCTCAGCATCTATCTATCAGTGCATAATGGCTCCTTGGATATCTTCTGAGGTAACGTGCCACCCAGTGGCTTGATATGTTGTGGGATAAGGTGTAGAATCAAAATAAAAGTTGATTATACCGTGTAGTCTTCCTTTTTTTTCCATTTAAAAAAATAGTGGTAAGGAAACGAAAATTGTTATTTATACGACTACTTCTCGTGTTGTGATAATTCTGTTAAAGGTTTTCTTTCCCGTTTCTCTAATGGTTTACATGATATAGGTTGCATTTCTTAGCAATCATGTTTTATCGCGTATATGTTCAAGATAAGCAACTGCTCGTACATTGCAATGTTTGCTTTTAAGTTAGGTCTTTTTATTCTGATGAAAAGTAGTCTGAAATTAGCAAGGAGAGCGACTAACGAGTTGCTAACTAGTCATTTTGAACTCAGTATGAAGTCATTTCACTGAAGAATCGGATGTAAATCTTAATAAACAACTTTTTATATTCACCAAAGTTGTAGGGATTCCCACGCTTATCTCACATTTAGCGGCTATCTGCCTTTTAATTTTTCTAATACTTAAATTAAGTGTGAAACGAGTAATTTTAATTTTTAGTGGTCACTGACTATGGTGTTAATAATTTTCCTTAAAGAAAACTTAATATTCTTGTGGTTTTATTTTTAGCAACGAAAGACTTTTGTAAATATGGGTCGCAAAACACTCACTTATATTGTAGTATAGTATAAGTACCAGGTGGTTCAAGGAAACAAACAGAAGGTTTGGTATATTTTTGGCTGTTGACTTCATCAAGGAGCATACATTTGTATGGTGAATCAATATTTAAGTTTTATTTAGTTATCTAATCATTTTTGGATGAGTTGGGAATGCACTTCTCTGTTGATCCCCAGGTGTTTGTCTACTTTTATGCTGGAACACTTTCTGTATAAGCACTGTGACGTGACTTTGTGCTTGATTATTACTTATATGATGTTACAGGGTTGGAAATTGTGTCAATATTTCAAGTCTCAGATAAATTGCAAAAAGGAAAGTGTGAGGTGTTTGGACTTCCCTTCTTCAAGTTATTGACAAAAAAGTCGTTTGTCTCACTGGATTCTGTGGACACTGAAAAATAATAACAAGATATCCATCCATAGATGGTTGTGAAACGTATTATTCATTAAGACTAACAATATTGGTAGTTTTCTCAACGCCGGTTTCTTTTTCCAGCACATGTGAAAATTGTCATTGAACACCATTACTAAGTAATAATGCAAGAACACTGGCTACCAGATAAGGAACAGTGGACAACTTAATATGCAGCTCTTCCCAGCACTAGCTAATGGGGAAAAAATTCACAGGGTGGAATAGTTTAACAGCTCAATTACAATAGTTTTTCATCAACCCTAATTATGGCAATACATAGAAGTGATCGTTTTAAGTGAAGTATTAACTTTATGCCCTAGACAGACGACATGTTGTGGCTTGTATCGTGGTATGTTGGCCAAGACTAAGCTGAAAAACATCTGCACATTTCTCTCATAAATCAACAAAATGGATATTTATCTTGTAACGATGCTTTGTCATGTTGCAAAGTGATCTCACTGGTACTTCAGATAACTGAAGGCTTTAAAGATAATCAAACGTCGAAAGATTTAGATCATTTGGTGTGATATAGGAGATACTCATAAACATGGTGCGACAAAAAGCTTCATTGCAGCCTAATTAATCGTATAATTTAAGGTAGTTATCACATGCGCTCATGGCAGTTTAAAGTTTCTTCAATAGAAGACCTGTTAGTATCGTTCGACAGCTTCTCATATGTTTTAGTTGTTTCAGATTCAGAGTTCAGCTGAGAAGTTGCCTCACAACAATATATCGGGTGAAAAATACATTTTCGTCCACTTTATGTTGTAAATTAACATGTGACCAACAGGTTCAGCTTTATAGACTTTAGGATCAACATTTAACTTGATAGAATTGAATAAGTTGAGCATTGTGTAAATTATGTATAAAGGAGATATATTTATAAGATCCCAGTTAGGTAAAAAAAAAAGTAAATTTTGATGTTTCACGACCCTGCAGGAGCCACTTCCTCAGAGAAGATATTGTTTTTTCACCTCATTGGGGTTTTACTAATGTGTCTCCTATATATGATTCAGATTGGTTCGGAAATGGTTTTCACTACGGATTTCAATCGGGATTGAGGTCTGCTTCTACTAGACTTGTGAAACTGATATAATCTGATAAACTATCATGTCTCGCAATACCAGGAACAACCTTCGGGGTATTGTGATGACTAGAAGTACAATGCCATTGATAACCATCTGTATCAGGTCAAGTGGGCCAAAGTTAAATGATACAATATGCTTCGCCTTAATGCGTACACTTTGGAGGCCGTCTCATATCCTAATTGCTCTAGATTCATATCCTTCTGTAAGTTGGCTAGCTGTTGATATTCATTCGTACTATTATTAACCGGCAACTTTTTGTAGTTAGGAATTTCCGTTGAACTACTTGACTGAAAGCTTCATACCAGGCAGAACCTTACGAATTCGCAAATATGATCAAACTTCATCTATGTACTAGCACAGCATAGGTACTAATTTATCGAAGTTAGCATGTTTATTCATGCTATTTTTTGTAGAAACTAAAACAAACAATAACATATATTTGGAATTGAAAACGTAAGTCATATGGTTGTTGCTTTGAATTGGGTTTACGAGTATTTATGTCTACATCAGTGAGAACCGGATGTAGATAAGAGTCAACTTGTCGATGCCATTCTAATTGTCAGCTCTGAGAACTTGGCCGGTGTAAAGATATTTATCATCACGAACTGATATTGCTTATATAGCCAATAAAACCAAGTGTTGAACGATGTAGAAATTCGTACTGTATGCAGGTAGATTTATTTATTTTAGAGCGTAAGCTTTCATTGATAGACCTTTTGGTATCAGTCTAGAAATCATTTTCATCTTTGCTTTACTCATCAATAGGATTTCACTAATCTGCAAGTCAATACCGTAGTTAACAGCTGTAAATTAATATGACAGATCATTCGGAGATATCTCAATACATTTGTTAGAATTTTAGAGGTATAGTTATATTATACGGAAATCTTCAACCCCCAGAGTTCAATAAGAAATTTTTGTTAGGTTTCCTTTACATTCATCTATGATTTTCTTGTGTAATAATTGCTGTTCTTTTTTATGGGATGAACTCCATTGGTATTAGGTTTGTTTGAGCCTTGGGCATCAATTTAGCACAAGCTGTACCATTATACAACTGGTGTATCTTCTATTATATGCAACATTTTTGTAGTAGTAATGGTGGTAGTAGTGTTTCAAACCTTTCGTTTAATTTCCTTTGTTGTATTTCAGTTGACTTCTTAGCCCATCAACTACCTATCAATCAGGTCATACATTATCTCATCTCTTTCCTTGCCCGTCAGTTGGGAGGTCGATCACGTCATCTTGAATTGTATATTCACTGGACACATTCGATACTACGTTCACACAGTTTGAACTTGCGACGGATAGCGGCAAATTCAGCTCTGTCTGAGGCTATAAGTTCAAAGGAACCGAAGCACTTGTTAAACAAGGAATCAGCAGAAGATAGGAAAGAGCTGAATAATCCAGGATTTTTAACACTTCGAGGAGAATGGGCAACCTGTCAGGCAAGCTTAGTTCGTTTACAAGCTAGTTTGAATCATGTAAAGTCCAACCTAATCAAACAGTGAGTGTTATTCAGCGAATTTTTGAATGCATGGTCAGCAGTGTTTCTTTTGTCTATGTTATTTATTGAGAGTTTGTATCTTTTTCATTGAAACAACACATTTTATTTTGTTTACTTATTACTGCTTTTAAATATATATTTTTGCATAATGTCGTTTGAGGTTTATGGGGTTTTTATTTTTAAGGTTGTATTCATCACGAACTGACTGCTTGTTAGTAACATGATTCGAGATGGATACCCGGGAGTTCTAATGAAAAGCTATGACCAGTGGAGTGAAGCGAATGCCAACTGAAGACTTTAGTAGATAGTCGCGCTATGTCACGAATTGATAGAAGTGAGAAACTGTGAACCATGGATTTCCGAGCTATTGGCTGAATAGTTAACGCGTTCGCTGCGAAACGTGAACGTCACGAGTTCGATTCCTGATGGTGGTACTGCTGAAGAGTCTCATACTAATGCGAAACAGCTGCCCGATGCTCCCAGGTTCCCAGTGGTTCTACAATTGATGTCAGTTCATGATGAATACAACCTTATATATATATATATATATATATATATATATATATATATATATATATATATATATATATATATAGTTTATCGCCAAAGGTAAGTGGACACAGAAGCTTCCATCAGTCCTGTAGAAGCAGTGAGTACTTCGACGATATCAAGTACATAACATACAGATACTGATTACCAAATGGTTAATTAAAATTTGAGTAGCCTGGGTGTTGTTGCTAAATGAGACCATATCATTCACATACTCGAGATCGAAAAGTCTTTTATGTGATGGTAACAGATCTACATAATCACCATACAACTCCTTCAGAGCTGTTTCGAGGGTGTCATTGAGGTCAAAGTTGAAGGGAAGTGATGAAATCAAATAACCCTGTTATCTGGAGGAGGTGTTTTATATGTGACTATCGTCAATGCATTGACTAGTCTTTTGTTCAAGATCTCATTCCAGAGCGATATAACACCCACTTTTAACTATATTTTGATGGTTTTACTCTACTGTCTACTCGTTTCTGAAAAGTTTATTGTTACACTTTTGCACTCCTCTCTCCGTTTAGCCTAATTTGTTTTGCAGTTTGATTAATTAACTTCCTTTATTCTTTACTCTTTAAACTGTCCTCTTTATTTTCATTGTAAAGTGAAATGTTTGTATTGATGACCATGATAAGCAAAAATAATGACTATTTGAATTAGATTCTAACGATTAGATAGAATAATTTACCACTTATGTTCTAGCTCAAAGAAGAATCGGAATAGCTTAAGTCTTTTTTCCCCTCTCATTTCACTTATATCATCACACAGTTAGTTTATTTTCGCAAGTTATAATGGGTTTTCAGTTTAATGAGAATGATAACCACTCACACTGTCATCCTTTCCTTTACTATCAAGAGAATTAAAATTAGCGTAGTTAATTCATTCACTAGTAAATTGAAGCTGATTTCTGTTACCGTTTATCAGACATTAGCATTATTAGGTGTGACCTTACATATCTTAATCTTCCGTTTAGTTTTTATTTGGATTGCTTGTGGGTTTTGTGTTTCAATCCATGCAAGAGTTGGTTTAATGTACCTTTTTCTCTAGCCAATCGTCTACAAGTAAATTCAATAAGTTACAGTTGACTGACTTTTAGTCTGTGTATCGTACCTTATTTTCTCTAATTATCATGTTTTATTGTTGCCTCGTTTCTAATTACTCTGATGAAGAATGACAGATTGTTCTGATTAGAAATTAGAATAAAGTTTGTTGTTAATCACATAAAAAGGATTGATAGTTATCCATCTTGTCGCTACTAATTATTGCATTGCCGTCATTGTTATCATTAGTACACTTATTTATGGTTGTAGTGAAAATGGGTTGATTTAGACCTGTGTTGTGTTGTCAACTTCTCTTATTTCTTCATTCTTAGACTATTGTTTTACACTATTTTTGTGGTGTGAAGCTCATAGTTTATTTCTTAAGAAAATACAAACTGCTGGGCTATTTATCGGTCTACTATCACCATAGTATTAAATGTATTTATCGTTCACCGCTTCTGATGAAAATAATTTTCTATCTCTCTTCTTTTAATTGTATCTTGATGGAAAGGTTTTGTTTACTTAGTGTACAATGGTTATTGAAATCTTCAAGCATAACTTTTCTTTGTTTTCTTCATGATTTGCTACTTACTTCTCTTTTGTATCAATTCTCTGTCAGTGGAGTAGAATTTCAACTACGAGAAGTAAATAACGAGGATGACATTTCTACTTACGTTTGAGGATTAGACGATTTAAGTGAGAGAATGAAGTAAAGTACATAGTTACTAGTTCAAATGGATCATTTTTCACCGTTAAACAAGTGAAGTATACATTTCGAGCAGGTACAATATTGCAGTGTCAACTTACTTCTGCAACCTAAGTTGTCGTAAATACCTTAGACTGCACTGGTTACATGACATTCATTCTTGTCGAACACTTTGCTGATATTTATAATACCTTCTCATAAACTACCGCATCGTACAAAGTTTTGTATTTTTCTACATGTACAAACAACTGCTCTGGTCTTAGGACATTGTATGAATATGAATGAAAAATCACACTGCACTAGATGGCGTTCAAAATTCCGTCATTTTACGCGGCGAAATTTTTTGTGAAATTGTGATATTAAGTACTGTCAGTGCTTGTCGGCAAGGTTTACGAAGTTTTCTCAATCTGTCCACTTTAAAACCCCATGTGTTACATTAGGTTGGGTATATACTAAGAAATTGGTAGGTTTTGTTATGTATACTTTGACATGCGGTTCATTAAAATTTCAGAGTGAACATTTGTGACTTGTTTAAAGTCAACTCTTCAGGGATTTTGAAGTGATAAACAGACAAAATCAGAGTAGAACCTCACACACAAGTACGTTGGTCTAAGTCGCCACAATTCACAATAATATACAAAGAACAAATGTATGACAGAATGAACAGTTTGAAGGTTAGGGCAAATATTCAAGCTTTAGGAGACGTCAAGAAGTGAATGCATCTACGCCACTGTAAGCTACCTGATTCTCATCGTCTCGAGGTTCCCAACCAGGCTGTCCATATCTCCTAACACGTCTCGGGCTAACAGTTAGGGACTACATGGATTAGTGCTACGTCTTAGTTTGGCAACCCTGAGCCCTATTCCAACGTAATGCAACTTCCCCTAGCCTTGCACGTTAAAGTAGGCGGTGAATCGGTATGTACGGTATGTCCAAGCCAACTCAGTCGATGAAGGTTGACTGTTTTGCCTATAGCTCTTCGCCTGACCTCAACATTGCTGACAATGATTCCACCAAACGCTAACAATGCTGTGAACAACTTAACATGAGTCTGTTAATTTCTACTGAAGTTATGAGAAGTTTACAAGAGAATTTTTTTACTCAATACTGGTTACTCTCAGTAATCACTTAGTCTTGTCCAAGTTGAATTTCATTCTAAAATATCTAGCTGATTATGCTGAAACATGCCATTCCATTCAACACGGAATATAAATTTGAGCACTGTATTTTACATATACTTTCTACATTTGGAGCCAATCCACAAAGTCTTTAACTGTTGGTCTGATTCCGCGTAGGGTGGTGTAGGCTATTTGACCAAGGTCTTCGATAGGGATCAAGAGTTGCAAACTGTTCGCAACATGACTAAAAATTGTTTATGATGGTGGAGATGTATACATTCTTTGTCATCAAAGTTTTGAATATTTTCATCAACTTCCATCTATTTATACTCTCTCAACTCTGGAACTTTTGTGACAGCGTGAATTCTTTTGTACCAGATTCTGCATTGATTTTTCCATCTTTTCTATATTTGTTACGGATGCATTTTACGTCAGTCATCTGTTGCTTCAAGGTTTTGTACTCGATCTCGGGGAATCAAGTATTTTGTTTGCATTCCCATTGTATTGTATTAAACACATTTGCATTATTGCCTTTCAGGTAATCAAGTTACAAAAAAATCTGTTCTATGTTTGGCATCTATTCGTATTCTCATGCATTTTCCATCTTTAGAATCGACAGTTGTTTTGTAAATTTATGACTTCCCCGTTTTACCATTAGTATGTTTCTTATGCACGCTATTGTCATTCATTTAGTACATGGAGTTGATAGAGTTTTTTTATTCTTATCAGGCGTTTCGTTTGCATTCCATCTTACTTTCGTGTTATGATTAACTGGCGAAGCATATTAATCTTACATATGACTATCTTAACTGAATTGAATTGTTATCAGATATCCCAATTTGCCCAGATACCGATGATTTTTTAGCTTGGAAATAGTCCTCATATTCCATGTTGCTGTAGTTTTACTGCTTAAAAGTTGGTCTTTCTACTTAGGCTTGAACAACCTGGTTAGTGTTCCTGTATCTAATTGATCTGGTAGACGAAAATGCAGACTTCTCCTATATTACCTTTATAGTTTGTTTTACACAATGTGATTAGTATAAAATCAACTTTATTCTTTTGGCATCTTCCAAGAATAATTAAAACAGATTTTATACTGGTTCTATCGCTAAAAATGGAGTTATTAGTTATCTAACGGAAATCGAAATGCATTCAGCAACGTGGTGCATATTTGTTCAGTAGGCCATGAGCCACACATATTGTGTGAGGGTTAATGATACTACCCGGCTCCCCGAACTTTGGTAAGTGGAGCGGGGTTCAAATTTGTGACCAACTGAATGAAGGTCATCTCTTTAAACCAATGAGTTATAGCTCCACCGTTATCCAGTATTCAGTGATTTAATAATCAAGATGTATATTGTGTTTTGAATCTGTTAAGCGGCAATCTCACTTTATTCTGTCTAATCATATTCATCTTTATCAATGTGTACAAGTTAATTTTTGTGTTGTTCCTCTTTTATAGCTTTGAATCTGTGGACAATCTATGGAATTATTTAGAAAGTTTATCAAAGCTGTATTACGTAAAATCTACTAGTGCAAAAAAGCAAGATATTACTGAAAATTGTCAAGCTTAACGTATTTCACTGATTTACTCTAATTAGTTTCCATATTGTAAACTTAAAAATTAATTTACGACTATTTTGTTGTTATCAGTGGATTGTAATGAGATTTATTGAAGGGTAGATGCACTTTTCTTGCAGATTATTTTGTAATCTGACTCATTTTTCTGAGCATTTTAATATATTCTAAATGCTTGTAAATATACACTTTTCGAAAATAACTAGTGTGTTTGTTCTTTACAACAGTTAGACTCTATTTCATGTTAGTTCGCAGCATACAGGTGAACTTTATTCGGTGTTTAAGAATCATTTCCAATTTTTCAAAGATTATTTCCCCATTTTATTTTGTGAAGCTGCACTTTCTCACTAAGCTTAAACTAGTGTTTGAATGTTGTTTAATTACTAATTACTAATTGTAGAACATGAATGGCGTCCATAAACTATTCTTCATATGTACCAGTCAGCTGGTTACCTTAGACAACTAAATCCTAACAATATGAGTAAAACTTGGGTGGTGTGGTAGTGTATAGTTCTATATTAGATTGTTTATTTGATATTTCACACCGTAATACTGTTTCATTGTGTGAAATGTCAAGTAAACAATCTCATATGTAACCTCTGAATAATGTAGAATTTCTAATTGACTGAGGAGTATGTACACAGAGTTACGTATTCTAGAGCTGACAAGCATAGAAAAGACCAACATAGAACTTGACATTGCTGCGTAGCGGTCGAAGCTACTACACCTTATATCAGCACATAAAAAAAAGAATGCACTAACATGAGAGATGAAGAAATAATGAAGAGAGCAGCAAAGTGGCAAAAATTCATCGGGAGAGATCAAGGATGAATAAAGGCATACTGAATTTCACTTTGACGATTAAGATGAAACTGTTGTTCGAATACATCTGCTCTACTGAGTTCGATTCTCACCTTTATCATCTAGAGTCTCCCACCACTGGTTGTTATTGTCTCACGAACTCCTCTACACAACTCAGACCAACAATCAGAGACTTCAGAAACTGATGGCGTGCTTTAGTTTCGACTTATCTCTAGCCTGTTTCCAGCCCTAACCTACTTCAGGTAACATTGTGCGAAGGGGCAGATAGTGACTTGGCATTCGTCACACATATCCCAGCCACTTGAGTCGATGAAGGTTCACAACCTCATCAAATGAATTTCCTGTTTTACCTAAGACGTTGCATTTGACTTCTACGTTACTGAAGTTGTGACACCATGAAACATAGAATATGCTACGAATGTGAAGGTGGTCAAATGCCTAAAGCTACCTGATATCTTGGTTGTATTGTGTTCTCTGAGCTGGGTTGTTTAATCGTGAAGCTTCCGTCATCTTGCTAGACGACATCAGCACTAACTTCAGTATGTCCTCCACATTGAATGTCCTTGTTTTACAGCCATATAGTAGAACAGAGTGGATTGCAGAGCATTACACTCGTCTTCTAGTAGGCAACTGGATGTCATAGTAGAGTGACGGGTGTCAACTGGTGATAATCAGTCAAGCCTTTTGTATTCATATGGAGATTTCGTCGGTCACTAATCTACAGATAAATGGAATGGTCAAGGCGTCCAATCATTTCACTACCTATTAAACAATATGCCACTGAAGACCAGTCCTGGGACAATCGGCTCGCATTTTTTCATCATATTTCATTTTATAATTTTTTTGGTTAATTTTTAAGTATCATTGATAGTATTTTCTATAAGGGTTCTTCAGCGATCGGTTTGTTTATGCCGCAGCCATTTGAGATCCGCTGGATGTGATGTACGGATGTTATGACTACTCGTTATCAATGATGCTTCTTCCAGAACATAAAATATCAGTATTTTTGTTTCTCTTGTTCTTGTTTTTAGGCTTTCAAAACTTGTGAAAGTTTGGAGGATGATTATATTCCCAATCAAAATTAAATGTAGGATGGTTATTCTCACAGGGGCAACAAACACGATGTTTCGACCAAAGTGATAAAATCAAAATATTATTGTAGCTGAGTGATTGACGTTATTAGATAATAAGTGAAGACAGATGCCAGAGTCGACACTGTTGGTGGAGTGATCCTATACAAGTATCCAACTGTCTAAGAAGTTAAATCTGGGTTTTTTGCTGACAGTCGTGAATTCATGGTCGCAAGGTGTTACTTAGCTTTTTCAGTAGGAAGTCTAACGAATGTTAATCCTATTAGACATTGCATTATCCGAACTCTTGGTGTTTGCATTTGTAGTTGATGGCGTATAGGTCTTGTAAATATCGGTTTTTTGTATTTTGAAGACTACTATCTACGATCTATGGCAAGCTTTTGTATCTCACCAGTAAGATGTGGCGTTAAGCAATACATCAATAAATTGTTAGTGTCACATAAATAAAGGCCTTAGCAAAGCGTACAGAACGTGCATATATATTTGAAGAATACCGGAGTCTATCAAGTTATGCCAGTGTTTTTATTGAGAAGGAAATTGTTTCCCTTCACTCCCCTTGCCTGGATTAAGCGAATACTATCTCAGTATTGCCAGCTAAATTCTTTCGTAAGTCACTTCCAGAGTAATGAAGACATTACCGAACTACGGGTGCAACGTTTGGCTTAGGTTGGCTTATTCAAGCTGTATAGGCGAAAACCTATGTTTCTTGGGGTACTATCAAACAAGGAATGTTAACTGAAGGGTGGGGCAGTGGAGGCTAACTGTTCAGAGGTCTGAGGGTTGGGTTCTTCTACAGACTTAAGTAAAAGACCATAGTAATCAGGTGGTTTTCAAGAATGAGCAGCGGTTCCAGTTATGATGCTTTCACTATCGGAAAACGTATTTGTCAGTACTAAAAAAGTAAACTCCACCTAACCCCTTGGAATTCTAACCCTTATGCAATATAAGATCGTCCCGTCAATGATTTTCAAGACGAACTTCATGTAACTACCCCTATGACCATTCATCAAGTCTGTCGCAATACTCATACTCATCCAGTTTCACTCGCAAGTACCTTGTCGGAAAATACCCCCTTATCAAATAGGTAATAAGAAAACATTGATTGGTCACAGTTTTCCTGTAGCATTGGATTCCTTTTTGACCGTTTATCTTCTTTCTAATCGTTTCTCAAGTATATTATTGTCATTAACTTTTCACTGCCTTTGAAGTCCTCAACTATAAGTCACATCCAACGCATTCTATGTCCAGAACCTATGTCAGAGTGAATGGTGGGTGTTACTACTGAAAACTGGCTTTGGACTTTTGTGAATGGAATTTTCACTTGCAATGAACTAGGATTTAGATATTTATATACGAAGTGTATTTGTAGAGGAACTGACTAAAGGGTAAGTGGACGGCATGACAATGTTATTCACTTGGAGGTAGTGTGGCACCGTTTTCATATAAAATTAGTTTTAGATACTAGGGGGTCGGAGAAAGAGTCCAGAAAGGCCATTGGATTCCTACAACTACTATTGGAGGTAGGAAGAGGAAGGGATACATGAAGACCAGCTTTAGCTCAAGGAGGAATAGAGGCAGTTCATCTATGAAATGAAATGATGGGAAAGATTTGTAATTTCTGATAAATTACGTTGATGGTGTTCTCTGAACCCTGATATTTTATCGTAGACGTTTCATCAACACTTTATGAACTTAGTTCTGAGGATGTCACCAAGCTTGGTGATGTAATGTCCACGACAAAGTATCTAGGCTCAGAGAACATTAAGTGGAAATGATTTTGTGCAGTGATTCTGAGCGGTGGTAGGTATAGATTTCAAAGGAGTCCTGTTTTGTTCACTACAAAAGTTATACTTTTAAGTCACTGACTAGCCAAACTAATAATAAGTGAGGTGACTGGAAAGATTGGCAAAAGGGTAGGGGCGACACTTCCACTTACTTTCAACCAGTATTTAGTTCTCACCATTTAGTGGCAGTGTGAATGGAAAACTGAAATGGAACTTCGAAGTCTAACTGAATTTGATGATACACCTGGTAACTTAGAAATGAAATAGTAGACCTTGATAATGTAACGTGAAAATGTCCAGAGATGTCTACCCAGTGTGATTAATTAGAAAGGTAGTTCTTCCTAGTGTATGGTAGTTGAAAGATATTTCCTTATAGCTGGTCTGAGTTATAAGTGGTTACCGCATACAGCAAAGAAGAGGAATCCTTCAATGAAAGCCAGAACGTCCTTTTTCATATCCTGTCAGATGTGGTCATCTGACTTTTAGTCATAGCATCTCTTGATAATGGTGTAATTACGGTTTGCGAACCCCAGAATTCGAGCGAAAAATGATGAACATGGACCTTTATCAACTAACGCAACAACTAGTGCACCATATTCTGAATCACTACTTTTTTGGTGTACTACTTTATTCGAGGTAGAGCTGTGTAAGAAGATAGCCAAGGCTAGCTAAACCAAGGCATATCACAAATCCATGAAGCCTCTGGTTGCTGGCTACAGCCTTCTACGCTTTGTAGATAGTGTGTTTGTGAGAAAACCGACACGAATGTTATGGGAATGGTTAAGAACATTTCAGTAGCTCAGATACATTTACGCAGTACTTTTATTTGAAGTGATTTCGTTATACTTGCTGCTGTGCAACTTTTCCTCCCGCCTTACATTGCTTTTCAGTGTACTGATATGAAGTGTAGTAACTTGTGCCGATCTTAAGTTTTATTAAGCCCTTTGGTGTTCTCGTTTATTTCTGTAAATGTTGTTACTTGTATTTTCCCATCGTTGGTTGAACTGAATTGGTCAGTTTCTATTGGCAAATGGGCTCCTGCGTGGACGCCTTGATACTGCCTGTGTTTAAATTTTTTTTCATATTAGAAGAAGAGACCGACCAATTCGGCAGAATCAGTGACGGGGTAATACAGGTAACAACATTCCAACTATACCCGTCTCTCAAGAAGTGGCTTTCGCCACCCGGTGGCCTAATGGATAACCATCTAGGCTTTGAAGCGGTCGGTCCTGTGTCCGATTCTCTGTGGAAACAACACTGCTCACTTGGAGGCAGGTACACACAGCTGACGATTCCTAAACAGGACTAAATGCACCTCCTGGATTCCACTGCTAGCTACTATCCACTAGTAATGTTTCTATAAATGATGAGTATAACAAGGTTGAGGTAAACGTTTAATTTTCTTCTAATCAGTTAACCTGCAATGGATTGGCGTGAATTCCAAAGCTTTAAATGTGCGTTTCAACCCTGTACATGTACACATACTAAGCTTCGAGCTATAATTAGTGTGTAAGGGCTTATCTTCCCAATCAGGTAGGTGTCTAGATTGAAGCAGATAGAGTGAGAAATGAGCTCGCAAACCAGTTGACTGAAAGTTCAATGCTAAAGTTGCCGAAAAACAACAATGTAAAAGAAGCATTTTAAGGGGATAGCCTATTTCATTTTGAAAAAGGTGATATAACTGGATTCTCTAGGGAATTACTGGTTAATATACTGGACTGTCGTCGAGTAAATACAGATTTCGGCTGAAAATGAGTTATTGTATATTGTCTGTGTAGTTTATTTGCGCATAGCCTCTTACGACAGCTAATTGATGCTGGCTAGTCAAACTATCCTTCACTTGTCCAACCATCCATTCATATCATCATTAGTTTTGACTGCAAACTGTTTGTGAAAATGTGATAAGAATGATGTGGAATTTTTTTTAACGGATAAACAGTTTTCAAAGGAATTCATGAATTACCTTTTTTGTTGTAAATGTTTTATTACTTCATAAAACTAATCATGTTTAATCTGAAAACATCCTTCACCACGTGAAAATGAAATAAACCTTTTATCATGAGAAGTTTTAATCTGATGTTAACTTGAGAACAAATTACAATAGTGATAACTAATTTTGTCCGTAAAATGGTGGGTATCATAAATTAGTCGTATAAGTATTAAATTCCTGGTAGTTGAAATGAAGCATGCTCAGTTTAAGTTTCAGTATCCAATACAACTTATGGTATATGCGTACTTCTATCCAGTTGTAGCTAAATACTGTGAACTTAATACTATGCATTTTATTACATACCACTAGTATTTACTGTCTAAGTATTGCTGAACTGAATAAATGTTTTACTAGCTTCACTCAATGAATTGTTGAAAATAAGGGTTCATACACAAGGCCATTAGGACAAGCTACTAGATAAATTACCAAGAAAACCTTATTGGTCACTTCATTCCCTGAAATGTTTTGTTGATGGTATTGTCTAGAATGACAATGAAAGCTTCACGATTAAACCATCTAGCTCAGAGAACGCAACACCATCAAGGTATGTATTCCTTTGCAACGGGTAAACTTTAAGCGAATGTATAAACCCTTAGCAGTTAGTTCTATAAGACTGTGTGGTTGCAAAATGTCGCTGAGGTCTTTCACTATCAATGAATCCTGGATATTGGTTTAACACTAAAAGCAGCTCACTGAGTCACGAAAGGTGAACACAGCGCAATTCGTAACATGAAAGCTTATTTTTTCCAGTATTACTGCTTTAAGTCTTCCCATGCAGCTACTCAAACCACGATAAATGCAACACCTATCGAATCCGTAACTCACTGGTTGACAGTCCATTGCTTAGAACAGTGCATAATGTATCTAGTGATGCTGAAGCGAATATTGCACTGAGTTTAGTCATCATGGGTTGTTGATAAACTTCAGGCTGAGACAAATGAATCCTCACTTAGTCAAAGCATAGCGTGTTCTTAAAGTGGTTGGTGAATACGAGCATCAAGTTTATCAAAAACCTCTCGATAATCAGGCTGTTATTACCTTTATAATGGTGTTGCGTTCAACCCCTCGAATGAGCAGAAATATACTAGAGACAATGGTTTTGATCATCAAGAATTTATGCAAACGTGATTACTATTTGAAATTATGAATTCATTTAGCAAACATTTCAAATGAGAGGATTATCTAACTATTACATGCAGTCTGTTTCCTTCATGATGTTGAACAAAATAAAACTTATGCGGTGAAAATATGCCTAATTGTTCATTTTAATTTCTGTAGAATTCACGAACAAACAGGTACAGAGGAGAGTGAGACGCTATACATCTCAGAAAAATCTATCTGTTTCTTCAGAATTAGGATTGGAAAACTTCTAGAAGAAGTAACTACGAAAATTATGTCGCACAGTAAAAGATGTCTCTAGTTGTGCAGCTTGTTCCAGTGTATCGAATAAACTAGTCATTCAAACAATCAAAAGTTAATTGATTCCTATTTCTTGGTATCTTTAGTTGTATCTACTATTTCACGAGTACTTACCAAAGAATATACATTAGAAGAGAAGAAAGTACTTGATTGCACTTCGAAACACATTCTGAAGAGTTTGAGCTTCAAAAGTATGACTTTCTTGAGTAATTAGATAACTCTACCATCAGTATGACATGGGTGTTTTGATATAATTGAGAACAATTGGCAAGTAGGTAAACTATAAAACGACCGAAAGTGAATTTATGCATTCAGAAAGATTAGATTGTCAGTGATAGCCAACTTATCTCTCTTTGCTTTCCCGTTTATGATTTCTACACAACATACTTTTATCACGATTACTTAACCGATAGTGCAGTTTTCTCATTACTGAAAATTTTCTATTTCCCTCTGGTTTCTGGGTTTCTCACACGTTTCCGAAATATTAATCCATGTATCCCATAGATACATAACCTTTCAATGACCCATTCAGCCCTTTTCTTACCTTCTCTGGATTTGACGACGTGATGCCAGCATCCCTTCTACGCAAACATTATTTCTTAGAGTACGTAAATATTCATTCTTATGATTGTTTTTAGATTGTTTTAGGTTGTAAGCAGTCGAAGAGAATATCTGGAATAAGATGGCACTATCTTATTTTGCTTCAATTGTTGTTTTCGCTTTGTTCCTCTTTACATATTATTTGGCATAGTCAGATAATAGGTATTTACTCAATTATGCATCATTATTTATTAATGCGTTGAAAATAATTGGCAGTTTTGTTTCTTTGGTCAAGTATATAAAAATGAATGAATGTGTCCAAATTATAGGTTGAATGAATAATTTGACAATAACACATTGTTTATTCTCGGTATTATTTTTGTTTTGTTCTACTCTTATTCTATAGCCTTTTTCCCCAGAATTATTTTATTTACCTGGTTTCTTCTGTATACAATTATTTTTATCTCTTCTTTTTGAGAACCGTGATAAAATTTTGATTTCCTCAAACGATCAGTGATATTTTGGATGATGGTGAATACTTGTAGCTCAGGAAGATAGTTTTGATGGTGTTGTGTTGTCTAAGCTAGATGGTTTAATCGTGAAGCTTTCATTGTCATTCTAGACAACACCATCAGCAAAAAATTTCAGGGAATGAAGTGACCAATACGGTTTTCTTGGTAATTTATCTAGTAGCTTGTCCTGATGGCCCTGTATGGGATTGGTTGTTTCTGCCAGCCTTTTCATTGTCTCCGAATTTATTTCGGTTGGTTGTCCTACTGACATGGACTTTGACCTTCTCGTTGTTTGATAGGTTGTGTCAATGTTAATATTTTTGTTGATTGCTGGCTGACATGGATACCAAACCTCTAGAAATTCTCTGGGAATTTTTACATTTCTTCTATCCAGGATTTGTACATTTTTCGAGTCAAATTATGTTCATACTTGTCTGTATGCATCAATATGTGGAAAGATATTTCATGACGCTTCACTGCTAGTTGGCATTCATGTAGACGGATGCGAAGATGTCGATCACTGTATTCGATGTAGCATTTTCCGCGGTTTCTAAGGTTTATTTTGTAAATAATAATTGGTGTGTCTTCCTTTGTTATGATATCTTTTTGCCTGGATAACAGAGAGTGAAGAGATTTTGTGGGCTTATGAGATATTTTATTATTATTATTATTTGTCCCTTGGGTTCCTAATGGAACATAGGGCTTCAGTAGCACGTCTCCAGTTAACTCTGTCCTCTGAAATCTTTTCAACCTGGCTCCACGACAGCCCACAAGCTCTCATTTCCTCCTCGCACGATCCCCTACATGTCACCGTCACATCGAACGCCAAACTCGTCGCTTTCCATCGAGGTTCCATTCGGGGGCCTGGCGTGGCAAGTGATGTCCCCAGTCGGCCTTTTCAGTATATGCCCAATCCATCTCCACTTCCTTCTGCATATTTGTTGAGCGATAGGTTCTTGGTTGGTTCGTTGACAGGCCAGAGTTCCTTGTTGCTTATTCTTTCTGGCCATCTGATCTTCAGTAACGAGCGTAAGCAGTTGTTGATGAATGTCTGTAGTTTATTGGAAATCCCTTTCGTGACGCGCCAAGTCTCTGATCCATACAGGAACGCTGACTTGACGTTGGTGTTGAAAATCCGAATCTTGTTCCACATGGTGAGTGCAGTAGATCTCCACACTGGTTTCAGGCTAATGAGCGTCTGTCTTGTTTTCCGATCCTGACTGGCTTTGACGTCTTCATCTGTGCCACCTGTAATTGAGACAGTGCTGCCTAGGCAGGTAGCTGAAAGAGGCTACTTCCTTTAGGTTTCTCTCGTAGATGGTGATTGGAGCTTGTTGTTGTTGCTGTTATTGTTGGTTGGCTATCTTCATCACCTCTGTCTTCCCTATATTCACTTGAAGGCGTGTCTCTATTGCCTCACCTCTTCTGTCAACTTGTTAGTTTTCGCCTGTTTGTGCGACATCAGACACAAGTCATCGGCGAAATCCACGTCTTCTAGGTTCTTTTCCGCGGTCCAGCCAGCGTATCCCCCACTTCTCGCTCCTCACGATTTGTTGCATTATCGAGTTGACCACAACACAATCAGAAAAATATCATGGGTGACAGTAGGCAGCCTTGTTTCACTCATGTCTTCACTTCAAAAGTATCACTGAGCTTCCCATTGTGAAGTACTTGGCACTTCACTACCAAATAGTAACCTGGTTATTTGATACAATGTTATCAGGTCTCTGTCTCTCCTACCTTCAGCCTGTTCTGCTTCACTTGCCAGTGTGTCGTAGAAGTATCTTTTGTCTTTTCGTGCACTCTTCTTCACTTGTTTGTCCAGTGTAGTATTTTGTAAGTTGCACTCATTTCCTCTTCTCGTTGAGCATCCTTGCACTGGTTTATCTTCTGCTTCACTATCCTCCTCTCCCTGTTCTATCAGCTGCCATGTGTCCGTTGAGATCCATTCCTTATCTTCTTTCTTCTTTCTTTCTAATACGGTTGTGCAGGTTTCTTTCCATATCTCTTTCAAAGACTTCCAGTGTTCATCCACACATGTTTCTTCAGGGATGTTGTTCAGTATCTCGCATTTTGTCTTGATGGCTGACGTGAAGATTTCCTTTGTAGTTTTATCCTTCAGTTTCCCAGTGTTGAACTTGAACTGTAGTCTATCACCAACTTCCTTGAAGGCTTTTAACTTGATTTTGCAGGAAGGTTCCTTGCACTAGATAGTGAGAGGTGTGAACCTACATCTGCTCCTCTTCTTGACCTTGTGCCAAGTAGGCTGGGTCTCTACTTTCTTGAGATTGAGATAAAGTCGATTTGATTTTTAGTGTGTCCTGGTGTCTAGTGAAATCAAATCCATGTCGCTTTGTGGATATCCTTATGCTTGAACACAGTGCCTCACCTCCAATCACCAAATCGTTGAATGCATAGAATTGGGTAAACGATTCTCCATTCTCGTTCGTTTCACCTAGCGCTTATCGACTCATGGTTAGTTCTCTTCCTGTGTTATCTGCTCCCAGTTTGCCATTCATGTCACCCCACCATTAGAATTTTGATATCGCCAACTGAGGTGGGGTCTTGTCCAGTGTTGATTGAAGTTGTCTGTAGAATTCCTCCCTTTTCTCTTGCTCTGCATTATTTGTAGGTGCGTAACATTGTATGATTGTGACCTTCCTTCCTCTTGAGTTGAACCTTGCTGTCATGATCCTGGAGGAGATTGGTCCCCACTGCATGAGAGCCTTCGATGCTGTTGGGGACATCATGATACCTACTCGAAAACAATGTGCTCGTGGTTGCCATCTGGCTGACAATATCAGAGCAGATTATTGACTCTCTAGGTAAGAGTTTGGAGAGTCCACTTCCATCCCGTCTACTTTCGCAAATTCCTAGCACTTCAATGCTATACCTTCTTATCTCGTTTGCAATCTGGACTGCCTTGCTAGGTTCAAACATCGTACGGACATTCTATGTCCCCACGTTTACTCTCGCTTTCGTGGAGAGAAGGGGAGACACATCGGCCAGTTGCTTCCTGAAGGCTTTCACTAACCGTCGTCATTTCGCCTCTCCGATTCCAGCGAGGAATAATTTTGCTATTATTTTTTATATTTTGTTTGTGCTTTGAAGTTTCTTTAGCGGTTGGATCGGTTATTCGGGGTATGGTTACTAACCCTACACCCAACCTTCCCTCTTTACCGGGCTTAGGACCGGCTAGTAAATAGTGAACTAGTTAACCAGGCGAGGTTATGAGATATAGCGGGTCCAAAACTTTTCGATAATCTAGTCGTGATCTCGCAGATGTTCTTCATGTAGAGTGGGACAACCCTTTTGACTTTTTGGTTAACGGCGAATTATGCAAATATCTTTTGATGAAGTTGCATGGATAGCCATTGATATCAACGAATGAGATACTGCAAGTGGGTCGATATTTGACTCTTGATCTAAAGTCGAATCGGTTATTCTCGTTATCTACGAGTGATAACATTCAATTGATTTGTCATGTCATGTGCTTGGTGACTGACCTGATTTCGTTTGTTAATTAATCTAGGATTTATTGATACGAAATTAATTTTATAATGGATTGACATCAACTGGAGAACCATAAAAAACCTGATACCACTTCTTATCTGTTTCATCCTCGTTTGAGATTCTCAGCCGTGCGCACCTTTGACCAACTACTATTGAAATATTTAGCGTAGATACTATTCCCTATTAGAAACCACTCAAGCTGTCAACTAGGCAGTTAGTAAAAAAGACTATGAACTTCTAATTGAAGCACCCATTGAAGCCAAAAAATTCAAATTAAAAAGTCCAACAAATTGATGTGGGGACAGTACCCGATAAAGAAGAATGAAGCTACGAATGATACATCGTCAACCTTTAATCGAACAAAAGTATGATGAATCTCTTAACTAGCGGATCAAGTTTGACCTCAGTAAAAGTTTTAGAGGGAGTACTAGATTTAAACCCAAACCTGAAGATGTTACACTTAAGATAAAGCGGCGTTAAGCTTACTAGATAAAACAACTGCTGATCGGATCCGCGTACACTAAAAAGCCATAAAAAAGTCAGAAAGAAATTAACAGGATCAGAAATGCTGTCACTGGGAAATTTAAGAAATGACAGTAGTATAATAACTGTTGAATGTGACAAAAGCAAATCGACAGTAGTTATAGATGATGCGAACTATTTGGATAAAGTCAATGAACGGATCTCAACGGGACCATGTGAGGGAATTAAGAAAGTTATGAAAAAGATTATAAAGTCCACGTCTGATCTTATATGCCGAATTAAGCCATCTTTTGATGAATTTCAGTAGTTTAATTTAATGCCTGAAAGTAATAAACAGTAAAATGTATAGTACCATTAAGATTTATAAACCCGGTTATCATGTTAGGTTATAGTTGACCTTACACACCAGCATATGAGTTAGTTGAATATTTAGCTGCAATACTGTTTTGTATTAGAAGTCACTCAAAGTTTAGGCTAACCACTTCCTCTGAATTGAAAGATAGACTATATAACATGCAATCAAGGGAAAGATAAAAGATGATCACTTCTGATATAATGAGAGTTTGTACAAATATACCAATTACTATGGCACTTGAAGCAGTCAGAAATGAATCCTTCACTGATCACGAACTCAGTAATAGAACTAAGGTTTCGATCTAAGAAATCATGCTAGGGATACTGTTGTATCTAGCTTCCATGGTCTTCGAAATTCAAGATAAAATGTGTAAACAAACGGAAGGAGTGTCAATTAGGTCACCAATATCTCCAGTTGTAGCAGACATTTTTACGGGCAGCTGGGAATGTATAGAGCTTAGAACATTTAATCTTATCTTGAAAGTGTAGTGGAGACATGTGAATGACACATTTTCTTTGCTGAATTCCCAACAGATCTATAACTTCTTCGAAAACGTGAACTCATTAGTTCATGGAATACAGTTTACTTTCGAGTTAGATGAAGAAGGAGAATTAACTGTAAAACAAAACGAAAACAAGACGGTGCTTCAGATACAAGTGTCTGCAGTAAGCCATCATACTGTAAAGGACATCTGGATATTAGTTTATCTGACCCTATATCAGTAAGGGTAAATTTAATTGAATGTCTAAGTAATTGAGTAAGCTAGAAAATTTAAATAAAGAAGTGAAACATAAAAGCAGCTTTATGTTCCGGCGATTATCCTCTTAAATTTATTCAGAAGCACATAAGGAAGCACAAAAAGGAGAAGGAGTGATGTGAACAATGATTGTGACACGAATAAGAAATTCAATGCCTCTATAGCATTGTCATATGAGAGAGGAAGAGCAGAAACTCTGCTTAGGTTTCTTAATAACGCTAATATTCAGGCGGCGCTGAGAGCCACGAATTTTATTCAGAGACAGCTTTGTTGGCTTAAGGATTCTACTGAGCTAACTAAACAAAATACTTTAATTTGCTAAATACCTAGTATCTGAGGTGAAAACACATAGGTCAAAGTAGCTGACTGGAGTCAATCAGGTTGAAATTCACTTAGGAACTTGGCCATGTCTATCTTGACAGATCCTAATAAAATGAGTAACCTAGGGAAGAGTTCAACCATAATTATGCATGCGACAACACAAGACCACACTATAGGGTGGGACAAAATAAGTTCTAATGACGAGGTTCTAAATACATAAACAAATCGAAACAGTGTAAACGTCAATTCATTCACGAATTAGAAGACTGATCGATAAGTTTATTGTTAACACTTCATTCTTCATACTGGATTATAAAGTAAATAGGTTGTTTTCAAGTCTGTCCAGTTAATATCACGTCTTAATTTAATGTACCTAAGGAGTGAATCGGAGAATAAAGAGAGTGTTTACCACTTGTTGATACGCTTGTAATTCCCTATTGTTCTACTGGATCGGATTGTTCGTCCCACATAGGACGAAACGCGTGTCCTGGATTCCTTTGCTATCCATAACCAATTAAACTATCATAAAAAATGTTCAGGCAGTATCGAGACATCCGCATAGGAGCCCATGTGCCAATAAAGGTCGAACAATTAGATTCAATAAAACAACGAAGAATTACAAGCACATAAAAAAACAGTACTAACTAATACCCGTTGTACAAGAGGTCACTATCATGCCTCAGTGGCGTAGTGGATAACGCCTTGGAATTTTTTGCGATGGGTACTGGGTCCCAGTCTCAGTAGGAACAACACTACTCACTGGGGTGCAGCTACATCCATCTGATGATTCTTTAATAGGACGAAACGCGCGTCCCGGGTTCCTCTGCTAGCCACAACCAAGTAACATATTATAGGGTGGGAAATATTCGATAAAGTAACTCCTGTCAACTAGTTAATACAAATCAAGATATCTGTTTTCAGTATTATGCATCTGAACAATTAGAGGTACACAGTTGGCTTTTATTCAGTATCAAGATTCTATACAACTCAGCTTAGCCTATTTAAAGTGGCCCAGAGTACAGTAAGGGGAAGAATGGAGAAAAACAGGCAAAAAGTATTAGCTAATAAAGCATAAAGGAAGAGGTTGAGCAGTACAAGAAACTAGTAGCTTTCGTATACAGTAGGTCAAGTGGGATTTTATTCTAAACCAGTAAGATATAAAGAAACCGAAAGAAATCAGAAGAAAAATGCATTCCGAGGCAGGTCATGCTTAATATATATTATTTTTTTCAACACAAAATCGTCAGCAAGAGGGAAATCTTGAGACTGAAGCAATTTGGATAAGTCATATTTGCATTTAAAATTAAAAGCATTAAAAGCAGTTTGAAGAGTCAGACACAAAATCATTTCCGTGGGGACGATTGTTCAGTAATAGATAAGGAATTATTCATTCAAAAACAACCTGAAGTGGTGGCCGATATGGAAACCATAATTTTATTAGTATAATCCGAATGACTGACTGTAACTGAAGAAGTCAAACAGAACTGAAAAGAAGAGAAGGAAAATAAGAGTACTTTAAGGAAAACCATCTTCAGACCATATTTTCGCCATACAACAGGTTCTGGAACACAAAGATACTTACTGGTGCCCGACACTTGCCATATTTCTTGATCTGAAGAAGGGATTTGACTCAATCGACCATGAGGTAGCAGCGTCTGACTGTGAAGGAAGTACCAAATAAGCATATAGTGCTTATCAGAGATCTCTACTCTAACTCATAGCCGTATCAGGGCTTATAAAGAGTTGTCAAGTGAGCCGACAACAACTAGTGCAGCCCACCAGGGATGTCCACTGTCACCGCTGTTGTTTAAATTCGTCATAGACGTACTAATGAAAATAACCCTGTGTATGTCTGACTTCACGGGGGTTGATCTACACTCTGGAGGTCATCTGGCTGACTTGTAGTGAATAGACGCTACTGTGTTGCCAGGTGAGGCTGATGAAAAAATGCAGGGTCTTCTGAACTTTTTGAGCACCATTGTGAATATGTTTGGGATGTGTTTCCTAACTGTCAGGTGTTAGATGATGCTTCAGGAATGGTCTGCAAGTATTCCCAATTTAATGATAAAAAGTAAAGCAGTGGGATGTGTCAGCCACTTTACTTACTCAAGGAGTTGTATCAACTAGAACAGGCTGGTCGCTTGGATAAATGAGGAGCTTTTTGGCATTTGCCAACTTTGATCATCTGGCACCGGTATCCAACTATCTATCAAAGGGCCGAGCACGCTGTGCTTAAGTTCATTCTGTCCTATTATATGACTCTGAGGCATGGCAGATGAATGTAGCAACATGAAGCGGTTGTAGGGTCTTCATAACAGGTATCTTTGTGTACTGATTGGTCACAGAAGAGCAAGCAACTTCATGTTGTCTAGTCCTGAGTGTAGATCGAATCCTATCGATCATATTTGTAATGTGGCCACCAACTTAGGAGGTTCAGTATCACGGTGCACATTAGTTTATGTTTGTTGGTTGGGGGCAATCGGCAGGAAGTCCTGGACCTAGGTCTCATGTTTGTTGACACTTGTCAGCAAGGCGTATCTGCAACCTCGACAGAACTGATGTCCCGCCCGAGATTCGAACACTCGTCATCCAGCGTTGTAGCACTGCTTGTGGTGTTGCTCGCGTTTGGTAGAATCACTGTGACCAATGTTCAGGTTAGAAGATGGGTACTAGGCAAGACAGGCAAGTCAGTTGATGAAGTCGTGAACCTTCATCGACTGAGATGGCTTGGACATGTAGTAAACATGCCTAGTCTTCCTTACCTTGACGTGCTATGCTAAGGGAAGTTGAATTAGGTTGAAGAACGGATCAGGGTAGACAGATAAATAAGTGAGACCAGTCTATAAATTCTCTCACTGTTTGTCTGAGCTATGTAGAAAGATGTAGGTTGTGTGGTTGGGTTCCCTGAGATGAAGCGAATCAGTGGTTCAGGACCATCGTTGAAATGGCTGAAAATCGGTCAAGGTGGCGCAGATGTATTCACTTCTTGACATCCTCTGAAGCTTGAATATTCAGATTGTCTATTCTCTCCCACTACTCCCACTACTTTGATATCAGTTTTTTCTATCCACTTGTTCTTTGGGTATTGCTATTAAGTATGGCAACTTGAGCCGATACATCTATGGGAGCTTCTGCTTTGATTTTCAGTTAGTCAGTCAGTCGTTGTAACGTTTCAGAGGCTCGGGTATATTCGATCAGGTTAGGTCCTGAATGTAACAGTTTGCGCTACTAAAGGTTTGCGCATTTGACACGACCACAAGCAACTGCCTGAGTCAAAGGTCATCGATAAAAACCACTCTTCTTTTTTCCGGTATTGTATATCAGTTACTTACAGTAGTTCGTCATCAAGGATCGTCATGTGGAAAATCCTGTAAAGTCTAGTGATATGCAAATTACTGCCAGTTACAAGAGGGATATTTGAATAGTTATTTCTGCACCATATTTAATGATGGTTTTTTATGGTCTTAGTTAACGGACAGCTTTGTACTTACCTGCGTCTTAAAAATGTGACATCTATTCTTACGTTTATGTCAACATTTGAATCCCTGCTAGTCTTTCAAACCGCACAAGTTATTACTACCAAATGCAACCCTAGGTGAACATTCCACTACTGCCGCTCACTATTGTGGCTTGTTAACTTCTTTAAGCCACTGTTTCATAACCAACTGACATTCACAGTAAATGAATGTCAACACAAACTATTATTGTAATTGTAGTGTGAGGAGAAATTTGCAGACCATAGTTAACTTAATATGAATTTTACTGAATTTCGCTATAATTTACGTCAGTTATGGATAAATAGAAGATGCCACATGCCAAGTAATTCACAATGGGAAGCTCAGTGATGCTTTTGAAGTGAAAACAGGAGTGGAACAAGGTTGCCTGCTATCCCCCATGATATTCCTCATTGTGGTCGACTGGATCATGCAGCAAACAGTGGGGAGCCAGAAAAGGGGGATACGTTGACTGGACCGCGGAAAAGAACCTAGAAGATTTGGATTTCGCCGATGACTTGTGCCTGATGTCACATAAACTTGAAGATCTACAGGCGAAAACTAACAAGTTGACAGAAGAGGCAGAGCAGGGCAGCGAAGACGGGACACCATTCAAGTGAATATAGAGAAGACAGAGGTGATGAAGATGCCACACCAACACCAACAACAACAAACTCCAGTCACCATCAACGGGAGAAACTTAAAGGAAGTAACCTCCTTCACTTATCTAGGAAGCACTGTTTCAACTACAGGCGGCACAGACGAGGATGTCAAAGCAGCCAGGATCGGAAAGACAGCAAGACAGGCGTTCATTAGCCTGAAACCAGTGTGGAGATCTACTGCACTCACCATGTGGAACAAGATTCGGATTTTCAACACCAACGTCAAGTCAGCGTTCCTGTATGGATCAGAGACTTGGCGCGTCACGAAAGGGATTTCCAATAAACTACAGACATTCATCAACAACTATCTACGTTTGCTCGATACTAAATATGAGATGGCCAGAATAATAAGAATAAGCAATTAGGAACTCCGGGAACGAACCAGCCAAGAACCTATCGCTCAACAAATATGCAGAAGGAAATGGAGACGGATTGGGTATACACTGAGAAGGCCGAGTGGGGACATCACGCATCAGGCCAGGTGGTCGAGTGGAATCCCCATGGAAAGCGACGAGTTGGGCGTCCGATGTGAGGGTGACATGTAGGAGATCGTGCCGGGAGGAAATGAGAGGTTGTGGGCTGTCGTGGAACCAGGTTCAAAAAATTTCAGAAAGCAGAGAGCATTGGAGACGTGCTACTGAAGCCTTATGTTCCATTAGGAACCCAAGGGACTAATAATAATAATAATAATGGACAAATAAGTTTTCTCTCTGTTACTATGCTTTGGATTTTCAATATGCTAGTAACAGGTGAGAATACACTTATCTAATCCCGACGTGAATTGCTTTAGGTTCTCAGTTGAGGCACTAATGTCAAGTTTAGTTCGTTAGAAGTTACCTTACATCAAAGGCACAATAATTTGCAGAACTTTATTAGAATCTCCTCTGAAAACTGCCTTATTACAGACCAAAGACATCGTACTCCTCAATACATAATTTGCTTCCGGATAACCCTAGTTACACTCATTCTCAAGTACTTTTTAGATGAATTGTAGGTTGAAAGTAATCGCAAAATGTAAAGAACTCAAATGCTGTCCAGTTCTTGACCGGATTTCATTTTGACAAAGTAAGAAGTGATCTAAATCGACGAATCTTATTTCTTCTTCATATTCCCATTATTCTGACACATCCCATCACATCACCGACTCTTTTCTGTAGCAGTCCGAGTTGCATAGAAACTAATATTTTACTAAAAAAAAGTATTTTTTTCTTCTAAGAATTCAGCATAAAGGACAACACTTGAGATACAGGAAAATTGTGTCAGAAAAAAAAACCAAATGATTGCTGGATTCTAGATCACTCTCAGAGTAACTACAATATGTTCAGCATATGTCGATGGTTGTTAGTATGTGATTGAACGTTTCCATTTGTTTCTATATTCATAATAGTCCTTAATAATACTGGCTTCCTGCAGATTAACTGTTCATATCACCCCAGTAATTCGAAGAAGGATTAATCGTTCAGTATTTTTAGTATGTTGATACATTTCTTCTCATGTCTCATCGTAATGGAACTTTTTTTCCCTCATCATAATCAGGCTAACCTGAAATCTTAATCCCATCTGAAAGATAAGTAAACTGTTATTAAGGAATTGCTAAAAGTTGATCCGAAAGGTATTAAGGATATTTTGCCTTTTGAAACGTAGTTTAGCCTATAATTGTAAGTATAAAAATTTCACAAACTGACCTCATCAGAGCGACAGAGAGAGGGAGAGAGACAGAAAAGCTGTACAAAAAAGTATCCTCGAGAAAAGTGAAGATAGCATTATTATTTGATAAATTATAATAAAACAAGGTAGAAGGCGATAAGAGGTCATTTGGGAATAGAAAATGAAGAATGGAATTTTATAGTGGATAATCATGAAAGTATTTGAAGACTTCATTTCTACTGGATAAAATGAAACACGTAGGCTGTAGTTAAAATAAAGCAGAGAAGTCTCAGTAAGTTAGGGCTTTTGATAATTAGTCAGTCTATGGTGACGTATAAATAGGCCATTGGATCTTTTAGAGGTTAACTAAGGGTATGCATTATTCATTGCAACAGCATTCCTTGTTTTTGAAACGAAATGATTATATAACCGCCATTTTGGTTTTTTTGTCAATTACATTTGATTATGACGCTAGAAACATATATTATATATCTGAAGATGTAGTCTAACAACTATGGACTAAATTTAGTTATAGTTACTTTGATTCTAGATGAATTCATGAATTTCATTGAAACAGTGACTGAAACTGAAATCTTAGGAGAGAATGTTTACGTTTTCTGACACCCTTATGTACTCGTATATAGCAATGTTTCACTTTCCATAAGAAAATCATAACATGAAGACTATTTAAAAACTTGCTGTTATGAGTTTATTCGTGACAGAATTTATTACCAGCTGTTATATACCTGCCATGAACTACTGAGTTGTTAGTTTCATATTAATTTAAACCGACAGGTTTGTCGTAAAAGTTTGCTATCATAAACACTTCGCTTTTGTATACATCTAGCATCATGAAACCAGATACTAGACTGACTTCAGTGAAATGAACTGTTTAGGGTGTATGCAAACTTGTCAAGCAGATTCGTTTATTTTGGAAGGTAGTTGTTATCGTGATGTGACACAATTTCAAGTTACAGACTAGTTTTAGCAGTTTTAGAACTCTATATCGAGAACCATCACACAGTTTTAAGTAGAGGAACCATAATTTATGTAAGTAAAGAAAGATGGCATTCACCTAGCCTCTATAGGATGGATTCTAACTACCCAGGTGAGCTCCAGACTTCATAAAGGATTCATGGGTGCTTTGTCCATTCTTTATCGCTATATATGATTGTTACTTTATCTGAAATAACTTATATAAAATTTTTATTTGAATCGAATCAGCCAAAACGATCTTTGACAATTAATCAATTCGTTTATTTTAGATCCTTATAATCTGGTTACACTGCAGTAATTTACTTTGTAAGTTAATTCCAGAGCCAGTTAACCACGGTCATATGAATCCTGACAATAAAGTAGTACATAACTTTACTTTTCAAAGAATACTTCTTGTCACACTTACTGCAGTAATTACTGACTCAAAATGGTTTGGAATGAAATTCAGTTTTTCTCTAAATCAGAAGATAGGAAAAAGAATTATGCAATGTTTGAAATAGTAATGGGAAAACCTATTAAGACCGAAGCAACAGTTGTGTACTAAGCTTAATGATATGATATGGTTAAAGGGATTCGTGAATATAATGAGAAATTAAAAATGTAGGGTTGATAGGATGTGACGTGTGAGATGTTAAAGAAAACATTTTGAGGGTAAAATGATCTCATGGGTCCTATCCGTTACATCCACCAGTCCCTGCAGCCATATTGTATCATTTAGCCTAGTAACCAAATGTTGCTTTAATTTTGATATGTTTTCTACGTATTACTATTTCGAAATTTTTATTTGTTGGTGTTTGTTAGTCTGGTCTTCAGTGTTCAGAGTTGGAAACAACTGTCAATTAATCATTTTGGGAATTCCAAGGTATCATTATTCAATTCATTGTCTATCAGTTGACGGCTGATTTAATCTTTGTTGACATCATTCTTTAAGTGTACAACTTTTAGACGACATTTTGAAAATCAAGTGAGCTACCATTATAATCCATCGCTGTCAAACTTGTTTTGGTACAGTGATGTAAATAAGAGGGACTATTTGAACCAAAACTTTAGCATATAGTCTGTTTACGTGGAATTGCTTTTTATTTGACAGGTTTACCATCAGCAGCTACCATCTACCTCAAAAACTTCTGACACGAAACGGATTTAGATAGAGACCCTTCTGCTAAGAAACTTAAGAAGTAACAATTTCATGAGAGGAAAGTGGCTTGTCAGTACAAAAAGAAATTAAAGGGGTCTAAATAGAATAAATATTTACGCCATAATCGTCACTTGAAAAACGTCTATTAGATAACTGATACGTAAAACGGCAGGAAAGCAGGGGATGAAGTTGAGAGTTTCCTTCATATCAGATCACAACTTGTGTGAGTACATTTACAGTGTAAACGAGAGAAGGGCACTCGAGCGTACTTAAGCAGTTGGTAATTGCAAGTACACATTAGATACTACTTGAAATGATATCCAAACTGATATGTAATACTTTGCGCTCAAAATTTTAAACTTATAGATCAGTAATACGCATATCTTTACAACGTTGTGAACTAAACGCCCTGAAGCAATTTTTTAGGATGGTAATTGGTAGTAAGATCTGAAATGTTTTCAAATGCCCTGAATTTAAGTTTTGTCCACTTTGAAAGGTCAACCATTTACGATTTCACTTTTACTATCTCGAAGAAAATCCAGAAATAAGAACCTTATGTATGAAACGGTTTTCCACTGTTTTGGTTTTTGCTTCGATGAGTTTCATAATGTAGCAGAAACTTTCCTACATTTTTATTCACCATAGAAAGCTCTGTTTTCTCTCTGGCATCACACTGTTGTTTGTAATTCTTGGGTCTCGTCAGAAATCGATGGATTTATTACTCTTACATTAAGTTATATCAACTTGTCTTTTTATGAAGTTCATTGATATTAAATTACTTCCAACTATGTACAGGTCATAGTAGAACCTCAACCGTCGAAGCTAAATATTTAGAATTTGATAATTTAAACGATTAGAATGTTGTCTGGGTTCATAGACATATTTTGTTCAAAACTAAATAACACGTAAAACGTAGATTGACTTCTACCCATACATCTTTTCTAAGTACTTTTATTCAGTACACAACCTTAGTGTGATTAGTTGTGTTAACTTGTGATGGAATTACACAGGTTACTTGAGAGAATTCAGCAAGTGTTAACTCCTTCACAGGTATTAGTGAAATCAGACTTTTGTGTAAATAAAGTTTTGTACATTTGTTATAAGGACTTGCATTCATATGGCTTTGTTCATATCAGTGATTATTATTTAAGGCGGAATAAACAATTAGAATTAAGAGTTTCAGCAGTTTACGGTCAATGTTAGTTATTCATTATGGTTGGATTGGAGTAGTCATGCATCAGTAAAGACCAACAGACAACTTCTTTTGATATCTGATTCTCTAATGTATTTTGTGCTTAGCTGAATAAGTATATCCAGATGTTACTTGATGAGGTACCCTTTATACATCAAAGAAGAGTAATTGAGGGTTTCATTATGACAGGCGTAACGGTGTCTAATGATAAACAAATAAGCTAAATTCATTTCACTTTAAGGAAAAAAATACACCGAAGATTTGTTTTTGTTGAGCCGGCAAGGATTCTTTCCCTCTCTAATTTAATAGGATTTAATAGGAAGGTACGGAAGAAAGACGGTTGGGGGAGGTGATGTGAATTACATCCTCTCCAGCTATATATATTACGGCTCACTGGGACCGTGTGTCAATCTGGATTTGAGATGCGGCTCTACATCTAGAATTATAATGTTTGAAAAGCTTCCGTTGATAAACCTGTCTCGCTTTTATTATTTCGAATATCTGAGATAGCCTTTGTTTGGCAGACTAGTATTTATACTGGGTTATGATCAAAGATGAAATGAAAATTTGGACCGTGACCGGATTCGAACCGACGACAACCGGGTTTTCAGCCTGATGCTGTATCAACTGAGCTGTGATGTCTAGCTGTTGGCCCTACTTTTTTATTTCACTGTCCTACTTTAGTTCGGTCACAGTAAATAGATGTAATGTTAAACATATCAAACACTTAATATGCGGGGTTCGGAAAAACAAACAGAATTTCTCTTTCTAGACAAATAAACTTCTTGACTAGAGTTGTAACTTCGCCTGATATATATATATATATATATATATATATATGTATACATATATGACCCTGCTTTTATCTAGTTTTTAACACACATTTATTCTTTCGAAATCAGAAGGCTTACTTCACTTATCTACCGTTCATTATTCAACTAACTGTAGAAATAATGTCATGTAATCGCGACACAAACTAGTGTCATTTAGAAAGTACTGATGCAAGTCATATGTACAAGTTACTCATTTAATTTAGAATGTTGGTAAAATATCTATGGGATAAAATCTAACTTATTCCAGAAACAGCTTTACTTTGTGACTTAATATGCAGTTTGTATCCATAAAATATTTGGACAACCATCATTGAGTGTTCTTGCACTTGAGATGGAGGTAAGCTGCAAACATTTTTCAGAGGTAGAATAGGTCAAGTTTTCCTCAGCGGAAAAGAGTTAGGCAATTTTTAACATTTGCAATTTCGTTACATTTAATTACATATTTTAATAACCCAACGTCATCTTTATTTTTTTGATGCTACTCTTCATCATGCTTTATTCTGAAAATTATTCTTATAATATAATATAAGTTTACATTCTCTTCTGTTAATGACGTTTGTTTCATGCTCTTCTGTCATCATTTTTCACCTTAAGTTATTCTTTAGGATTTTGGATCTTCGTTCAACTTGGTTTTTGTTACTGAGTTTAATTCAATAACTCTCATAACTATCTATTATAGAAGCATAAAGACGTATAAATTGTGATTGTACAGCTGTGTAAAGTGAAACCACAGAAAAAGATATCTTCATTGAACGATTGATTTTCTCCAATGTGCATATGGGAATTTTTGGTAATCTACAAAGTAATTTTTGACATTCCTTTAGTCTGTTTACCACTTGCATTAGGAAGAATGGAAAATTGCAAAACTAATTTACCTGTTAAACGTTATCGCTGTTATCTAAATGAATGTACATAATAGAGAATGTCATAAAAAGATTTGTCTAGATTTTATAAAGAAGTAAGTTACTTTGAAGAAGTCTTTACAATAGCTTAAAAGTAGAGGCATCTATCACCTATTTTGACCTTCAGTAAAGATACTATCCTACTTGACCTTGATGTTAGTGCTAAGCATTCTTTCTCAAGAATTCCTAGGCAAAATATTTCATCAAGCGTCATCACTCACAATGAATTTTATATTTTAACATTCTTCATTTGTATCATTTTATACTACAGTGGTCTCTGTTGGGTCATACAGCTTTAGGAGACTCTTTGACAGAATTTTTCCAGTTAGAATGGATAAAATAGAATTTCACTGTTTGTTATTATAGTTTATTTATCTATGCGTTAGTCGAATCTTTGTTTTTAGGACAGAAATAGCATCGGAACCTGTTCTACAAACTTACTCTCAAGGAAATACAATATCTGAAGTTATCACATAAACTTGTGAACTAAACGTTTAAGTTGAAGCCTTGATGAATAGTTTATTTTGGACAGTTAAGTTTATTTAATGTTATTGCTTGTATTACACCTTCGTTGATTGGACTGAATTGATCAGTCTCTGTTGGCATATGGGCTCCTATGTGGATGCCTCGATATTGCCTGTCTTCTAACCATGTTTAGTAATGATGGGCAGTGGCTAGCAGTTAAATCCAGGATGCGCATTTCGTCCTATTTGGGACTCGTCAGCTGGATGATGATTTATGTTTCTACATAAGCCTGTAGTAATAATAAAATAAGAAATCAAATGTTTAAAAGTTGCTTTATATTCCATCTGCTCAGTAATTATTCTGAGGCTGTTATTACACAGGCACTCACTTATACCAGTTCACAAATCCAGTCTGACCTATGATCATGCGATTCACTTTCTGTTTTCATCTTCAAATCCTTCAGTAACTTGCTACCATAAACAGTTTTAACACTTTTGTCGTCTTAAGAAATGCTACACATTGCTTTCATAGTAATATCTGTAAATTTTTGTTAACATAAACGTTCTGGAGCGTTCTTTAAGATTGCCAGCATTCAAACTGTAGTATTCATTTGAAAAATAAGTGCTTAGTTAAAAAGTAGGGAGATTCAACTTCTTATGTTTGCTACATTTCAGAAACTTCCTCACATACTAGTGAAAGTGCTATAACTACCAGCTCGTATTGCATATTTCATGAGGGTTTGTCCGTAAACCTAGAGGTATAGGTAAATGGTGTTGCTTTTGTTTTCAAACTTCGCCTCTCATTCGGACTCTTACTCAAAGTTATCAATACAAGGAAGGTATTAGTAGCTGCATTAATGATATCTCTTGGTTCATTTCAGCGATGCTTACACGGATTGAAGTCAGGATCTGGTGAAATAAGCATTTCGCCCTTAATGGTCTTTTCAGTCACTGTTACTTAATAGATATCAAAACGCTGCTCTGATTTTTGTGCTGCTTAAACAGAACTATATGAAAGGGAGAGATAGCAGTAACCAGATCAATGAAGATAGGCTTTTACTCGTAAGGCTGTATTCGTCAGCATAGTAAATATGCTTTGTCGCTTTTGATTTAGACCATACACTTTTGTTCATCAGGCATATCTTTAGTATCAGACACTAAGAAAGTCACCACCCTTAAGTGATCTATTTATGAAAGGAGTTTGCATTTGTGTAAATATGGATATAACTTCACTTTGCCAGGAATTGAAAATAGCACTGTTTGCATCTATAGTATGGCAAGAAAATAATGCCTAAAATCATCTACCATTAACAGGATCATCCCGCTCATGAAGAGAGAGTTTATGTAAGCTTTTTATAACCAAATGATGCTTATCTATCCATTCAAACGTGCACCAAAAAGTGTAGGGTTTCGACTTTTGTAGCATAAAGGTGTTACGAAGTGTAAAGGTAAACAGCAATATCGGGTAATCTGAGTAACCAGTGGAGTTTAAATGGTTATTCTATCGAATCCAAGAAAAAACTGTGCTAACCGACTACTAATTAGAGTCACAAGAGGCATGTATGATTATGGATGTTTGGCAGTTTTATGGAAGTAGAGAGAATGAGGTATTAGAGAAAATAAGTCCAGCGAAGATGTCTTTTTCTACGACTTCATTTTCCATAACTGTACAATCATAATTTATACATTTTTGTTTAAAGTGACATATCACATAAAATATTCATCGGATGGGTAGAGTCAAACTGAATTGTTTCCGTCTAGTCAGCATTAGGTACTTCTGTGACAAAGATTGAGACTTAGTTCCATGCTTTTGTCTAATTATTTTTTATCTGAATTCAGGCATATTGCAAACAAGTCTAAGGTATATTTGTTAGTTTTATCATGACAAGTTGGCAGTAATCACTTAAAATCTTTGTCTAAAAGATTTTGAACAGTAATTGGTGAGAAGAGTACACAAGACTCAATTATCCCAACATATGGTTGATATTCTTGAATATATATAGATAAAGCATGACTTCCGGAGACAATCGTGTTTCTTGGTAAATATCTGATAAACAGTGAGTACTTATGACAGAGGGTTATCAAATATAAACATTTAGTAATATTCCCAAAGGGTTCTTTAAACTGACTGTTCACGTATGTTTCCAGCCACTCTATATATACGGTATAACAATGTCCTCAGTGATTTGTATTTGCATTGTAAAATTATTTTGGCCAGTGCAGTATACCTAATCTGATATACAGTTAACACATATGACGAGAATTTTCTTACACACAGTATCATTTTTGAATTTTAGTAGCAGTAGAAAAACAATTGCAGCGGAATAACATTAATTCACTTTATTTTGTTCGTCCTTCATCAGCCGTTTAAGAGCAAAAAATAAACACATCGGTATAGCAACAGGTTTGCCATCCTTGAGCAACTTTGAAATGATTTCGAAGTGATCAGTGACACTGAAGACGTCTGTACGGTCATCCTAGGAAACTTTAAATTATTAAAATGACGATGGTGGTTACTGATAGGTTTTTTCATAATTCTGACGATAAAGGTTATGATTAGCATTATTACAACCATATGATTGTTTCACATCGCTTACTAATCCTGAAGAATTTTTCATCCACCTGTATATCCTAAATAAGAAAAGATTGTGAGCAAGAAGTTCACACTTCATTGTGCTTTAGATTTAACGTAGGCACCGAAAGAGGACATAATCGGTGTTTATTTACAGGTTCATGACTTATTTTTTAAGTTTCTTACTTTTGAGTCCATAATTTTTTCCTCATATCCATTTTCATGAACCTGATGTCTGTTTTTTTCTGTGAGTCTAATTCGTAAGTCTTTTTATAAAGGTTCATATAAATAATCAAGAAACGATCAAGGTCGCTTGAAGACTGATTTACATGTGTTACGGTCAACGTGGGTCACATAGATGAATATCTTTGTGGAATGTACTCTTACTATTAGTAGTAAGAGGCAGTTAACAACCTAGATAAATTCCTAAGCATCGTTCAAAAGTTATATCTACTATTATTCCTTTCTATTGTTTTGTTAAAAAAAACAATAATTCCTCTATTGGTGCGTTGGTCATTTAGTATTCACTCATGAGTGGCAGAATTCTATAGTTTCATCAACAGATTTCTAGCAAGGGAATTCAGACCTACTTTATGTAGTAAGTCGATGGGAACCGACATGCTGTTGTGCGGGTATACAGGCATATGGATAAAGTTAACAGTGTATGCTCATAAAGTTCTTTTAGTGACATCTAAGTTAACAGAAATTTCAAGAAAACTAAAAGGGATACTATTCAAGTATTTCAGCATTTCGAACAGAGAATTGTATGAGAAGGATAACAAATAAACTGGTCGATGGTAAGTAACAGACAAACTGTTACTTCCAGTGTAAATGTATTTAAGCATCACTTAAAATGCGTATAGGTTCTAGGTAACTTCAGCCTGTACCAATAAATGCAAGTTAATTGAAATGTTTTAGCAATTAGACTTACAGTCTGACTAGTCGGCTAACAAGTGTAAGTTAAGAAATATAAAATTGAAGAGATGTTAACAACCAATTATTATGCTCCTACAGAAATCGGCAAGAACGTACTGAAAAGGTAGAGCAGGTAGTTGTAACTGTTATTGCAACATGGGTGAAAACAAATTCGAAGCATTTTAAATGCATTTTTGCTTATGAGGAAGAACATTGACAACTCTAAGTAAATTCTCTACTGAGGCACGAAGTAATTGAACATTCAAACCAAAGAAACACTATGAAGACAGAAAAGGATTGGCGACATAAGGTTCCAACTGATGGAACTAGAAAAAGCATTTAAATCTACCAAACGTGATGTAATGACTGCAAAGCCATGAATGGCGATCAGTGTCAAAGTATAGTTGGTAAAACTTAGAAAAATTGAATATCACACATTGTACTAAGATAAGTAACTGAGAGAAGAGCCTAGCAACTTTTTACATGGATTGACTCACTCTTACACAACGTAATGGAAAACAGTAGCAGTCCTCAGGAGCAAATTACTGAGGTTGTAAAGGATAATGACCATCAGGTGTTCTCTCATCGAATTTCTCTCGGTACATGAAATGGGAACAGTTCAGCACTAATTCCAAACATTTGAGAAACTGATACCATTGAAACCAAAGGATTAAAAGCATTAGAAAGGAAAGTTAAATTGGCAAAGTAATTTGACTACTTTTACATCATTATGGTTGATAAATTGTTCTTCAAACGTTATCCAGCAATACTGTATTTTTAATGGGACACAAATTTTATGAGAAATTTAATTTATTTCCCACTGTCATTCACGCAATATCAAATGACTTTTCAAGAATCAGTGTTTATGAAAGTGAAGTAAATACCTACCATTTGACAGTTTATGAACTACATGACAACTTGATGAATAGTCATTCTGAAGCACTGTGGGTTGCTCTAGATTTATAATTGGTTAGATTAAAGGGAAACTTTAAAATATGACTGAAGAAGGTCAATACCATATGAATATTGGTGAGACAGCTAATAGTATATATTTATTATCAGGACTAAATTCACGAAACGTTAGTGCTATGGGAGTCTGCTACTGGTTTGTGAAAATCTACGATTTCGCAATTAAGCCGCCAACATAAGAATACTTTATAGTTGTTTGGTGCTCGTGTACTTATTATGAGGGATTAAAATCACATTCATCGTTATTTTCAGGCACATTTTGGCTAATAGAAAGCAGTAGAAAATAATGACTATCAGCTTAAAAACAAGTCATAGGAGTTTCAAGGGCAGGAAAGTTTACATAGTCATTAAAAAGGGACACTGGGACCATTTCCAGTGAAAAGATGACCGTCTTCAGATTTGTAAAATATTTGAAATTTCAGCTTAGCGACCGAACGGTGACCAACCTTTTAGGCTTGAAGCACTATTAGTCGTCTACCCTTGGATTTATTTTGATCAGAATCAATGACGAAAATTTCTCACTGTCAGCATAATCTTATTAGTGATCCCACATATCGTTTTCACATTCATTGTGATTCATGAAACTTTAAAAATCCATCGTTTTGAGCTAAATATTACATAGAACTCTTTTTTTATGAAAGTATTAAGATGTTGGTCCTTATAGAACTTCTTGGTTTAGATGTCGTTTATTTAACGTTGTAGCGAGTTTTATCAGCGTAACTTGATAACCAGGTACAATAAAGTGAGAGAACGCTGCATTTGCTCAAAATAAAATCCTTTTCTTGTATTACATCATTTTTTCTATCTACGGCCTAAGATGAACCTCTTCTAGTTAACTAGTTTACTAGTTACTGGGATCTTCTAAGCCCCTATAAAGAGGGAAGGTTGGACATACGGCTAGCAACCCTACGCCGTAAAACCAATCCAGCCACTGTAGAAACTCCAAAACACAGAGAAAATATAAAACATAAAAACCAACCTATTCCTCTCTGGAATCGGGGAGACGAAATGACGCCGGTTGGTGACAGCCTTTGGGAAGCCAATTGGCCGATATGTCTTCTCTCGATGAAAGCGAAAGTAAACGTGGGGACATGGAATGTCGCACTCTGTTTGAACCTAGCAAGGCATTCATTGACCTGAAACCAGTGTGGAGATCTTCTGCACTCAACATAAAGAACACGATCCGGATTTTCAACACTAGTGTAAGTGCTTCTATATGGTTCAGAAACTTAGCGCGTTACGAAAAGCATTTTTAACAAACTACAAATATTCACCAACAACCGCCTACACTGGCTCGTTACTGAAGATCAGATGGCCACAATAATGAGAATAAGCAAGGAGGAACTCTGGTGAGGAGACGAACCAACCAAAACCTATAGCTCAACGAATATGCAGAAGGAAGTAGAGATGGATTGGGCATACACTGAGAAGGCTGACTGAGGACATCACGCGCCAGGTCAGGTACTCAAGTGGGACCAAGATGAGAAGCAACGAGTTGGGCGTCCTAGGTGAAGGTGACATGGAGGAGATCGTGCGAGGAGAAAATGAGAGCTACTGGGCGTCAGTGGAGCCACGTTGAAAAGACTGCAGAGAAGAGAGTGTAGTGGAGACTTGCTACTGAATCTCTATGTTCCACTAAGAACCCAAGGAACAAACAATAATAATAATACGGCCTAAAATGAGTAACTGTCAACGAAGACGACTATTCTTCGCAGTTTTTATCATTGCTGTCCTTAATATTTTCACTCTATTTAGTTACAAACAAACAAGTAGTGAAACAACATTTCATTTTCTTGGTGTTGTTATTTTTGTTTTCCTTTCAGTCGATTAAACCTTGACAATCCAGTAAGAAATTTCATCAACTTTTTGTTTTATATAACAGACTGAATGAAAGTTTATCAGGAAAAGTTTGTGAAATTTCGGATAGTTGTTGTTGCTATTCTTTCATTTATACCACAGTGAATAACAAATCTCACTTTGTTTAGGATGAATGTAAACAACGAAGTTTGAGCTTATTTCTTCTGAAAGCATTAAAATTGGTTATTTTAAAGCAAAGTTGAATTACTGATTGTAAAAGATATAAAATATTTACGGCATAGTTTGTAATTTAACAATAAGCCTCAACTGTAAAATAGCATAATTCATTACTATCAACTAGGTGACTGGTTACATTTTTAGAAAGAGTTAGTATATATTTGTTGAATCGCACTCATACAAATGTCAACTGACTCGTAATCATAACATATATATGTACTTGTTTACAGATATTGCTTTGATATTTGACCTTCTGTCGGTATGCAGTTGGAATATTAATTCGATGAACTATTTGGTAAACTCTAGTTAAGTGAGCAGATGTAAATTTTATTGGAGGTCTTAAGAAAATAAGGGATACGAAGATTATGGAAGGAAAAATGTTTATTTTCTCTTATCCTGTTGCCGAAAGTGTACACCTGTTAGTGTGTATCAAAAAAGAACAGTTGTTTATTCGAGAACAATTTCAATTCGTAAGTTAGCATATTCCTAATGTTACAGAACGCAGATTATTGTACGAAAAGAAAAGTTTTGGGAATAAAAGTGAGAATTAGGAATTGAAATAAAATGGAGACTAAAAGATGAAACTTGAATACAGAGTGAACAAGTTATCAAAAATGAAAAAAGCGTACATACTTGTAGGAAAGATGCATTTTATACAGATTTTTCTTTTCATCATAGAAAATTTTTAGAATTTCCATCCACATATACTGCAGTCACCTATAGATGTTATGTGTGAACCTTTATAACGGTTCGAAAGAAAGTTGAGGAAGCCTTTTAGGGATTGTTCTTAAAGGATTAAATGCTTTGAGACGTTGTGTGTATAAACTGTGCTGAATGTAAAGAGTTTTGTAAGTGTTTTCATCTCTCAATTCTGCATTTACTTTCCTAAGCAGTTGTCATTTTAGTTGCCAGTTAGCTTCTGTAGAATAAATTCTGCTGATTAAGCTGTGTCATAGACAGCGGGACTTTCAGAATTATTTTACTGTAATTTCCTAAAGCGTTGAGAATGTATTAAAATTTATTTAGTGGTCAAAATCAAACTCGGTGTTTAAATAGTCCTAGGATATTGGTTATGAATATGTTGTATGCTTGTCTCATCTAATCAGACAGGACTTAGCTCATTTAAACACAAATAAATTCGATTTATTGTCTACCACTCGATGAATGAATTAACAGCGTCGTTTTTTCAAATATATCTATGAACCTCTTGAAACAGTTATTAAATTACTTTTGAAACGTATATTAAATCATGTAATCACAAAATATGTCTCAGAATTTTAAACAAAAGTGTACGTTAACTATTTTCATTGATGTATTAGACTTATCATACAGTATAACAGTATTACTTACGGAATTACGCTTCGGACATAACTTATTATCCATAGTGATATCAAGATAACTAAACAAAGATTCATTTATCAGTCTCCCCCTCTACCCTGCTATCTTAGTTGTAAGGATTTTCACCCTGTCCTATCCTACTGTATGGTTGTCTGTAATGGCCTGTATGGCTAGCTACAGCTGAGCTTTTTTCTAAATTTCTTACCATACTAGGGTCTACCAAGTTTGACGTAGCTAAGTATTTTTGCTCGGATAGCCTGACTTACCTTGATCGATTACTTCGAACTATTTATTTGACCTCGTAGTCACTGCAAGGGATTTGGTAAGCTAAATTATTCTGCCTAACTGGATGAGTAGGACATTAAACCTACAAACCTTATTTCTAAGTCAGTTTGAAGGCTTAAATACCAGCCTTATTAAGAATCTCAGGCAATGTCTCTGAGATACCCTTCTTTTTTTGGTAGTACTATGGAGGTTTTAAATCCTCTATTTCCATTATTGCCACGATTATCGTTAACATTACTATGACTACTATTAACACCTGTGTTACTAATATTAGTTATGTTTCTCTTACATACAAATAACTTGGCAGTTGTACGGAAACTCTCCTGACTCTATCCACATTTGCTTCTGAGTAAACGTTTTAGGCATATAACGTTTCAATAGCTCCAGGTTAGTTGTTAAGGGTTAACCAATAGATAACTCTGAGCTTATGTCTCATGCATCTGGCACTTACCTAGGGTGCATATTTGCTACCAAGTGGAAACCGGTTATCCAATAGTGATTTAAAGGTGGATCACTTAGTTCTGAAGAGACTCAAGGATTCTGTCACTTAACCATCCAAGTTACTGATAACCGATTCACGTGGAAAAGTCACATGCTTTTTGTTCATCATCTGACTCATGTTCACCGCTGTAATTGCATAATTGTTTACTTAGTGAATAGTATTTTTGCAGTTACATTAAATAGCCTTTAACTGAATTCTATTTGTAGATATTACTGTTCATTCAGTTCAACTTCTAATCAGCGTTCTCTTTTCATATAGTGTATGGATGACTAGCACTAGTCACTATGAATGTGTTTTTTATATATCCATATCAAAGGCACCAACTGCATATAAATTTTCAGTTGTTCGTTCAAATTTAGTGAATAACTTTGCTAGGAGTTAATTCCCGTTTGAAGAAACCTACGGGGCAAATTGAGTAACTGTGACTTTTTGTTTAGAATTTTGAACACGTTTAAGAATTTTTATTGACGTCAACTAACATACCGGTTTAAATAAAGCCCTAGCAAAGTGTTCTGAAAATCGGATATGAAAACGTGTCATGAATGGTTTCGCTACTGACCACGAAACAGGGAAGTTTATCTGTCAGATAACGGTTAGTGATTACATCAAATGAAAGGAATCTTGAAAACGCATCTCCTTTAAATGTAACTATAGTTTGGAAAGATGTTATTTACTGATGAAAAATGTATTTGAAATTTAAAATGTGTCCATCTGGTAAGCGAAAAAGAAAGCAAAGAGTTTATTGATGTGAGGGTGATTACTGAAAGGGGAATGAAAACATGAGTCATAACACCATGACCTTCTGATCTTCATCTATGGCTTTACCAATTGTGCTAACAAATTCGAAGCTAGCTGGTTGAAATCTTACCATAACTCAGGTTTTTATTCCATCTTCAGCTATCAATCTGAGTAAGATATAGCAGTCTGTAAAAGCACAGCTACCTCATATCTATTCATAGATGAAAGTTAATTTTCACAAATCTCATAATCCAGATTCAGGTAAAATACCTTCTACTGAGTAGTAAACATGTCCCTCATCCTGTTTATTAACAGTCCGCGATAGGGGCCTGGAAGCTATAGCTGTGTTTTTACTGAACATCTGCCCAGTATTTAACTTTGCAATGATCAGATCAAGTTTGTGTAACAAACGAGTTGATGTATTTCGTTTCATTTAGTTTTGAACTCATTTGCTTGATAAATAATAGTTTATTCACGATGCCTTTCCATAGTCTCAATTCGTTTTAGTTTATTTTTTTGTCTGGTTTATGAATAAATTATAGGTTAGTCTCAGCGTTATACTGACATAGTAGTAATAATTTCCAAACACAGGTCCACAAACCTAAGACACGCTCACACTTCATGGCTTTGTATAGTTGTTTATTTATTTTAGTTGGGTGTCAAGTCAATTATTTGGATGATAGTTTTACCTTGTTCCGGATTTAAAATGAATTCATGATGGTTATTATGAAACTTCTTTTCCTGTTGCTATATAGGGCCTGACTGCTCAACCTGTGTTGACAGATGGGCTCCTATGGGGATGGCTCGATGCTGCTGGTGTTTCGTGGTTCATCAGTGATCACGGTGACTGGCAGAAGAATCCAGGACGGGCGTTTCGTCCTATTCGGGGCTGGTCAGTTAAATAGCATGGGGGAATTGCAAGTATGATAACAACAACTGATACCCGTCGCACAAGAGGTTGCTATTGTGCCCAGTGGAGTATTTGACAAAGTTCTAGCGTTTGAAGCAAAGGGTCTGGATTCAAGCCCCTGTGGAAACGAGATCAGTCACTGGGGTGCAGGCACATCCAGCTGACGAGTCGCGAATTGAGCGAGATGCGCGTCCTGGATTCTTCTGCTGGTCACCAAGATCAATGGAACTCGTGGTAAATTTAATCAACGGAGTATTTTATTCTGATCAGTGCTTGAGAAATAACGGAGAGAAACGATAAACTAACCATTATAAAGAAATTGCCAAATTTTTTATCACAGATGGAGCATGGCAAAGTCACTGTTTGGAGACATTTGCTCAAAGAATGTTCTAAAAGAAAATGAGGTAGAAAAATATCTTAAGAGCACTAACTTTATAAGTCACAATAAAAAATGGTGCTGTTCGCTCAACTACTGTGGTATATTTTACTGATTCGAGATCTGGTTTGCTTTGAAACTAGTTAAGTTTGAACCTACAATTGTTTGTACGTTAGGCAAAAATGATTTCAGTTTGAAAGCACGTGAAATTAATGATTCCGGATTCCTAAAACATTTCGATGTAATATTATCACTATTTTTAACTGGCAGGAAATAAGATAATTCTTTGATTTTATCCAAATTTTCACCCATTTCGGGGTTTTAAAGGAATGTAGCAAATTTAATAGCTCTTGATATTTCATTTTAGGAATGAAATGGAAGTAGCTGAATTGCAAAACGCTGATAAGCATTTAGTCTAAAGCTTTGACTTTGACAGTAAGAGATAAATGTTTTTTCTGTGGTGTTATTTTAAGTTCGTTGGCAGTGCCTAAAGTTTTTTCAAATGACATGCAGTTATTAAGAAGGTTGTGTTAAATTTTCTCACTGAATGACATCTTATTCATTTAAAATATTTTCATAATATCATTTATGACATCAAAAACAAGATGTGCAGCAAAAAGGACTATTTCCAACGAATTTATTCTCAACCTGTACATGCGAATCTATCTATCTATGATATTTAAAGATTACTATCCATGGGGAAATTGAATTTAATTAATGGAAGATTGAAACAACAGTAGTGATGATCATAGTTATAAAAAGTTTGCTAGTTGATGAAGTAATGGTTAACTGGTGGTCAAAAGAGGGTTACGTATGACTTTCAATCACTTCATAGGGTGCATAAAGAGTACGGATGGCTGAAAAGTTGGTATGAGCAATTAACAATTAAAGGATTAGGTATTATAAATAAGTTTTTTGAGATAAAATGAAAATGTTTTGTTGGAATTGGAGATTATTAGCAAGAATAAATGAATTAACACTAGAATCAGTTAACTGTAAAAATAATACTGATAATGACGATAAAAGAGCTTAAAGATCATTCTGAGAAGGGCGAAAAGAGAGAAACAAAACCAAGACCAAATTAAGGCGGTCTGTCTGTACAACTTGTGTTCACGATTCAGTTCACAGATAACCGAGATCTCAGTTGGTTTTACAAGTTGAAAACGTGGAAAATGTGAAATGCTTGGGTGAATTCGATAAAAATACCTAAAATTAATGTTTAGACCGTCTGAGTGGTTGGAATTGATTATACTTTGAAGGATAAAGCTTATCATGCATCGCTTTTCACCATTGTAAAACCAGATTGGAGTATGTTTATGTAAATGTGTTGACAACAATCTTTGGCTGCGACCAATGTACCTTCCTTCACAGGAGCAGGTGAACTGGTAAATGCAGAGAGGCACTTTCTTTTACATATCAAGGTTATATACTACTAATCAGGTGAAAACTATCCAGGTAAATATATCTATTCCTTGTTGTTTACGAATACTTTTTACTACTGACTAACGTTTGTGACAAAGCTGTTTTGCTTATCATCCGCTCTTAGCGAACAGTCTCAGCTAGCAGTTTTTGACTCTTAAGCATGTTTCAATCAACAATTAGTGAATTAAAAAGTGTCCTTATCAACAATAAATGTCGAGAAATGTTCGTGTTGACAGAAACTATTTCTCCAAATTAGCAACTTCTACGGGTCACGAAGCGTCACAGATTTATTTTTGCAACTTATTGGTATTTTACAAATATGTTTCCATTGAAAACTGTTTCGTTTTGTTTGAACTATCTTCCTTTGCGCAGAACTAGAGATTTTATTCTTTATTTTCAAGTTGGAATGGTGGTTACGAGGATGTGGTCTAAACTGTTTTTAGACTGGCTGTCGACTAAGGCTGAGTAAGAAAAGAAACTGTTTCAGTCTGCCCGGATAGTTTTATATTAGCTAGCAGTTTCTTTTAGCGAGAAATATTCCGCAACCAAAACATTCTGACCAAAGAAACTATCTACCGATACTGTTAACCTAACAGAAGAATTCATTCCTAGTCAGTCTGTAGTGTTTTCTTTTTCTAAAATTCCTAGTTTTTAGTAATTTACCAATCATTGATCTCATGTATAATCTTTGGAAACAACATAATTAGTCTGCTCGTCAAAAACTGTACCAAGTCTCTATTCATTATTTACTATTTCCGTCGTGTGTAGCAAGATTTATCTGAATCCCATTCATACGAGTAGTTCATTTTCTATTGACTGCTGATTTCCTTGAAATACACGGAGATTCTGAAGGAAAGTACCTACTGTTTTGAACATCCAGTTCATCAAAATAGACGAAAATTTGGATAAAAGGATGATGTTCTGTACCGCATTTACGTAACCTAGAGATATAGCTTCTTTTTATTATTTGGTTTTTAATACACTACCTAGCTGTCTCTAACCAACTCCGATATCACCGGATTATAGTCATTTTTTAGCCATGATCGCATGTGATGGAATTCGATTACATACACTGGGTTCATGATACAGCGGAACCAGTTTGACTAATGACTCTTTAGTAAACCTAAACTCAGCCAATTTCTGTTAGCTGGAAAACATGATAAAGGAGTTAGGTTTAAAATTCATCATACGACTGTCTCTTTTACTAACCTCTGAATATGACGGCATTCATGTGTGCAATGCTAAAAAAACAATCGCACCCATTTTGCATGCAATTATTCTTTTATCCATGTTGTTGCCAGTATTATCCCGTCATTGACTGGACCGAATTGGTCGGTCTCCATTGAGGCATTAGCTCCTGCGAAATGCCTTAATATAACATGTGTTTTGATTATGTATTAATGATGGATAGTGGCTAGCTGTTCCATGCAGCCGACGAGTTCGAAATAGAATGAAACATGCCTCCTGGATCCCACTGCAAGCCACTACCCATCATTAATATTCTTTTATTCATTTATTTAATTATATTGTAATAAGTATCTTTGTGGATATTTAACTGAAGTAAAATCATTTTATCTAGCTTGTTTTTCCAGTATGTCGCAGAGTATGTGACTGATTGTGAAAAAGAATTCGCAGATACTACTGAAAGCACAAGCCGATCTTTAGACTTCACTTACTAGATCATATTGATCTAAAACCAGACTGCCGTCGTGTTCTTTTGGTAATGAGCTCATTAACGATGTGTCCGAACAAGTTCAGTTCAAAGAGAAGAATTGTCCAGATAAGGTGGATCTGACTATCTGACTGGGAAGGTAAGGTACATTCTAAATGGTCTATGTTGAAACTTCTCATAAGTGAGTAGTTCCTCAAATACTCAGCTATTGAGGCAGCATCATCTCCCTCAGAGACCAACGAATCAGGATCACAAGATGTGATCTCTAGCAAAAAGGTGCCATAACCTAATGGAGTATATTTTTATTAACCAAAGTAATAAGGAACATCTCACACTGATCATTCTTGAGATCGGTAAGCTCCACTTCACTCAGCATTGCTTATTGAAGTCGTTTATCCTTTGAGTAGTTGGCTAAATAAAAATGTAAGAGTTTTCAGTCAGAACCACTGCAACGTAAAAAATTGTACTGGAAATGAGAAGACCACGAAAATATTCAAATTTTTAAATCATACCTGTTTAGGCAAGTAGTTAGCCTATTTTTATTAGGTTAGCAGGTCTGAATCCTGTGATAATGTCAAATAAAAGTGATTACTCCATGATACACCTGTATAGCTTCCTATGTGACTAGCATAGAGTTGATCGTTTTAACCATATGGTAGTGAGCTAACGATGGCTTTCTGATGAGTTATTGTCCAATTCTTAAACTCAAGGGTCTGGAATCTATTTCAGTTAGGATTAAGGTTGTGTACTGCTAACAAGGTGTAAGCTAGACAGGTAGGTTTATTTACTGTCTTTTGGTCACAGTTACCTTTTCCCGTTAACCAGAGCTTGCGATACAACTGTTTTGTTATGTTAATCATTCGTTTTCAGCAAACATTTTAGCCTAACAGTTTTTCGTCTTATTACTGAAACAAAAAGATGCCATCATATATTCTTGTAAATGAGTAAACATACTAACTTCGTAATGTTATTATTTTTGTCATTTACCTTGATTAAAATGGGCCATAGATAGCCCAGAAAGATATACTGAAGGTAAAATCAATACTGAATTTTAATTTAGTACTCATTCATGCGTCAATTTCGATACAAATGGCAATCCATAAATTAAAAGGCAGAAAGATTAAGAGAATATAAGATGGGATTTATTTTGTCTTTCATTGCAACAAAGCTGTAACAATATGAAAAAGACCTGAACTAACGTATTTCTTGACGTGCAGAAAATTGTTTTAATCCTTTAAATTTTATTGTCTGATGAGTTGTTTACTCCTAAAATTGGATTGATTATAAAATTGGCAGTGAATAAATTTATCTCTTGGTGAATTAACGAAGAAATGGTCACTTTTGATGGAGTATTGACAGGCAATATTTTGTTAATTTCTAATAAAAAATTAACAATGCTTTGATGGGAATCTATGGCAAATGATTCGATCGATGTGGTTTATATTAAACTCGGTCAAAAAGCTTTGTGTAGTACATAGACACATGGAAAACTGCAGATAGTAAGATGGAAACTTATCAATCTTCCCTTTGTATAGTCTTTTATATCTTTTTCAAATTACTGACGAGTTCATTAGTGTTATACTGTGTACTTTTCCATATTGGATGGAATGACTGTTCAGCAAAAAATTAATCGCATGTTTATTTTGAAGTGATGACTGAATTTTATTAATAGCTTTGCTATGTAGTCAACAAACTAGGAGGCTTACCATCACGGTGCACTTTAATAGTTGTTAGTTGGCTAGAGGCCATCATCAGGAAGCCGAGGATCTAGTCTCTGTGCTTGTTGGCACTCGTCAGCAAGGCCTATCTGCAGCCTTTACGGAACTCATATCTTCTGAGGGATTTGAACCCATGTCACTTGGTGTTGCAGTCAGAAACGTTCCCATTGAGCTGTTCGCGCCGCATATGAATTCCTGAAAAACTGGAATAAGTTTACTGGTCCAGAATTTCGTGCTGAGTGCCTCCAACCAACTAACATCTGTCAGATTGCATCGCAGTGCTGAACGTTTTAGCTTGATGGCCACACAGCATAAATTTTCACCTGAATTCGGTCACTACCCAGGACTAGAAGACATGAGATTTGTTACCCTCGAGTAATCAATCAGTATATATGTAGTTCCGTCTTACAGAAAGTTAGCCGCCGCCCGAATGGTTCAATAATAACGTGGCTGAGTGCAACACTGGGTGACGGGGGTTCAAATCACAAGCTTGACGTCAGTTTCGTAGAGGTTACAGGCAAGCCATGAAAGAAAAAAAGGCCACAAATTTCAGCTGATCCCAACCAACCAGCTAAAAACACTAATCTCTTCCTAAAGCCTCAGATTCCTAAGAAACAGACAATTGACGTTTTCCTAGTCATTAATTATGTAAAGTGGTTGAGTCACGTTTAGAATTGGGGACACCCGAAAAGGCTTCATGTTCTGAAAATAGACTGTGAATTAATTTACGTATACAACTTCAGAAATGTGGTGGAATGTAATTCCGTATTAGATTTGTTTGCTTGATTTGTAACATACAGTGATGCAGTATTATTTACTCGATGACGTTCCCACCATCACTCATCAATACTCATAATCATATCAATGTAATCACACCACTTTGACATCTACTTCTTATTGTCATGTCACCTCATATCGTTTCCTCTTATCAGTAGTAGAAGTTTCCATTTCTCTGAGATAGGTGTTGTATCATTTCCACTACATGTGTTTGGTGTTGATTCATGAACAAAGAATCAGCAATCCATCTCTCTCTCCTCCTAATTATATTGGGCATAAGCACATAGGAATTTAGTCAAATATAGAATGACGGACTTGAATAAGATCAGTAATGTAGAAAAACATTGAGCTATTGTAGCGCATGCATTAACACATAACCACACACTAGGATGGGTGAGTGAATCACTGTATTGAAGTTGAATATAATTGGGTGGAGAGGGGGATTGATTACTGATTCTTTGTTCATGAATCAACACCATACACATGTAGTGGAAATGATACAACACCTATCTCAGAGAAATGAAAACTTCTACTACTGATAAGAGGAGACGATATGAGGTGACATGATAGTAAGAAGTAGATGTCAAAGTGGTGTTATTACATTGATGTGATTATGAGTATTGATGAGTGATGGTGGAAACGTCGTTGAGTAAATAATACTGTGTGTTACAAATCAAGCAACAAATGTGATATAGAAAAGGTTGTGAATATCATTGAAATTTGATCAGTAAATTATCTCGTGCTAACTTGAAAGATTTTCTCCACTTATTTCCATAACTACAGCCTTGACTACAGGAATAAATTTTTGTAATTACTGCTCCTTTGACCTTTGAGCCGATTGTGGATTATACCTAAAGTTATTAGATTTCAGAGTTACTTGGAGTTTATGAAATTGGCAGCTAGAAGCCCATGTAAGGTTTTGAAAATCTTCGCTCATCGAAAACTTAATGAAATCAACAATCTATAAATAATTACTGAAAAAATAGTTATACCAACGTGGAGCTTTCCCTGTGGTTTCATAAGTTCACATTTCCACAATTCACAACAGTGTATAAAAAAAATAATGCATCGAAATAAATGATAGTAAAGTAGAGAATTGAATACGACAGGAGACCAGAAAATAAATTCAGATTGAGTAAATTGTTCAGAATTCGGGAGGTGATGAAGGGTACATTATCTGTAACATTTCGGTGGATTTCGGAATTTGTCATTATTAGTTATTCACTATTGATTCGTCATATGTTAGGAATTATAGCCAGGTAACTTATAGTTCACTTAACGACACAAGTTATCAATCAACAGCTTCGTAAATTGATGTCATGTCTGTCTCGAATATTATATAAGACAACTTCTGATCATGCGAACTTATAGTGAACTATTTTCCAAGGGAAGTGGGTTTGTTTTTAAGCTAAAACATGTGTTGTAGATCAGAGGTTTAGTAATCTAAAATCACTTCCTCGAGGTTGTAGCAGTGGTTTCTGAGTTCGCTCGAAGGTCAGTTTTCAACCAACCCATCATTCATACATTTTACTAAATAGCCTAATTTAGGATTGTTGCATTCTCCCAATATTGCAGCACAATGATACTAACTGATGAGTCGACAACTGTCATGCAATGTATTTAGATAAGTTCATTGATTTCAGGAAGATTCATAAGCCGTATGAGTGAATAAGGAGTATTCTTTTCGATGATTTCATCTGTCAGTCCTACAGTTGTGTACATATTGAGGAATCGTGCATCAACAATGTTGGCATTTCGCCTATCAGTCTGTTAATATTATTATACAGTTGTGGAGGTCAGCTCAGAAACCTCTTCTGAGAACGTTATTTATGATAGAATCAATTATTACTAGGGTTAAATTCAAGACAATTGGTCATCTGAAAAAGTATATGACGTAGGTAAGGTGATGGTTTAATGAAACAATAGAAAAGTGTTTTGGAGAGTTGGATGAAATCAACAAATGAGGATAATTTAAGGAATAATAGCTTGATGTAATGTTACTCATGTTGTGGGGTAAAATGAGTTAAGGGTGAATAGATATCAACAGTATGGAATTAGAAAATAAGATTACTTAGGGTAGGATGCAAAGCGATCTGTGATTCCAGAATCAAGCCAATATAGTTGAAGCTGCAACAGTTGCTTTACCTGACTGAACACAACTGGTTGAAACGAACCTTAAGGTGGAGTGAACGAGTCGTTTTTCATTCAACACTGGATTCTTTTAAACTTCGAAAAGCGTACGCTACTCAGAATCATTCTGACTGCAGAAGCGGAGGCAATCGAGCTCAAACAACCTGATTTACATCCTCAAAAAATGCTATTATTGTCACTACAACTACACTGGCTTGATTCTGGAATCACAGATCGCTTTGCATCCTACCCTAAGTAATCTTATTTTCTAATTCCATACTGTTGATATCTATTCACCCTTAACTCATTTTACCCCACAACATGAGTAACATTACATCAAGCTATTATTCCTTAAATTATCCTCATTTGTTGATTTCATCCAACTCTCCAAAACACTTTTCTATTGTTTCATTAAACCATCACCTTACCTACGTCATATACTTTTTCAGATGACCAATTGTCTTGAATTTAACCCTAGTAATAATTGATTCTATCATAAATAACGTTCTCAGAAGAGGTTTCTGAGCTGACCTCCACAACTGTATAATAATATTAACAGACTGATAGGCGAAATGCCAACATTGTTGATGCACGATTCCTCAATATGTACACAACTGTAGGACTGACAGATGAAATCATCGAAAAGAACATTCTTTGCGCACTCTAATTACTTTTGAAGTATAATGGAATTTTTATTGATTTTCAGCAAAATCGCCTGGTGAAATCAGTTAGTATTTTGCACTGATAATATGGCTGTGTTTAGGAAATAACTCTGATAATTGAGTAGATACCATAATATATAACAGGATTTTTAGATATGATCTAGGCATCACTAAGTAGATGTAATACGTACACCCAACAGATTTCTTTAAACCTTCCACCTGAAGCTTTGATAGTGTAGCGACTATCACTGTTGTCAAAACTTCTCTTGGCCTGACGACTCGTAAAGTAAGGATCTAAAAGAGGACTTTCATCGCTCTATTGGATATTAAAAATCTTTTGAGAAAGTATGTTTTTCCAAATACCGTGCTGTTCAATGTCTTTTACATTTTACATGGTTTTTCCACGAAAAGTATTCACATTTAATGACCCCATTATTGGTTTAGGTGTAAAGATTTATTATTTGGAGGATATATGCAACTGAATGGCAGTAATTTTTTTCCTAATAAAAAGAATGGGAACAAAAATCCGACAAGATCTTTATTATCTAATGAGACTTTATAGCTGTTGACGTAGTATGGGGTCGGTGGAAAGAAATTGAAGTCTTTCAAAACGGTGCTTCCATGTCTCACACAGTTCAAGGTCTTAGGCATAGTGAATTTGTCGGTAGAAGCACAGATAGATTTTTCTATTAATCTTTGAATTCTTCGAGGTAGAAAATATACTCTTAGGATTAATTGAATGATATTTTACATCAACTCATAAAACAATAGCCACTTATCCTTCCTAAATGTTGACTATATTAAGGCACAGGGATAAATGATCTATCACTAATCTACTACGAAAAAGTGAAGGTAGATTCAAGTATTTCATAATGATTTCTTTTTGTAAACATTCTAGTGATAATTTTGAATCACTTTCAAATAACTATGTGTTGGTGGTGCTGATTAATAAACTCGTTTCAAAAGAAGGATTTCGAGATAAAGAAAGTGAATAATTAAGCTTTTTAGTTTGGATGATGAATATCAATCTGAAACCAACTTCTTTTTTGTTTTTTACGCTATTTTCATACAAAATATTTGTACTAAATGCACGTGATATGAATTTAAGCAATAAACTGTTGACGGAGAGTAACCCAATAAATAATACTGTTTCACTGTGTACTGTGTTAAATAGAAAAATCTTAAGTAATGTGCACTCACAATCTCTAGAGGAATGCAACCCATTTCTGATGTCGTTTCAGTACAATCGTGGCTTAAGTCCTGTTTTACATCAAGTAATTGTTTGTACATATTATCCGGTATATTCTTAAAGGTTTCAGTATGACAAAATTTAAGGGAGAAGTATTGACTGACTAATTAAAGTATTCATTATCGTAGCAGATCTCAATATCTTGAGGAATAAATGTAAGAAGTTAGGGTAATCAAATCTAATTTGATTGAATTCTAACTTTTTGTGATAATTTCAAACAATTTTATCAGATAAGTGACCGTCGAAAATTAGGTTTGTTAAAAATTCTAATGTCATACAGATGCAAGGTTTTGCTTGCCAGAAGATTTTTATTATGAGCAGATTGACATTTGTTGGCAGAATGTAATTCACTCAGAGTATATTTACCATGCAAAGTGCTTTGGATCTAGAGTAAGACAAGTTAGTGGCATCTGATAACAACATGTCTAAACTTACCTACTTAGTCCACTTAACTAAGAAAGATACCATCAGTTCTGTGTACAGCATATTTTGTATATATATCCCCTGAAAACAAGTATTTTAGTCCTAATAAAACCGTGAGTTACATGAATATTTTACTCATTGTATATACTGAAAATAATTGCAGTGAGTTAAAGAAACTAATCCACGAAACATTTCGTCATATTTCCGATATATAAAATACGAAAAATATTAAGTTAGTTGATCCTTCTTTCAGGCAATTTAAGTGAGAAGGTTGCTTACTGAATAATTTTGCTGAAGCTCACCAGATTACTGACATTGTTTATAACTACTGGATAGCAGAACTGAAAGTATTTTACTTAGATCTGTCTATGAAAGATTATTTTCCAGTTTGGAAATTTTCAGACACGACTTACGTTGTTCAATAAGTAACGGTCAGCGTCTCCCTTCTCACTTAGTTTGTGTCTTATATACTAACAAATCATTGACCTTGATAATAATGAGAGTTAAGTCATTACTATATAATTAAAAACACAGGCAATATCGATGCATCCACGCAGGAGCCCATATGCCAATAGAGATCGGTCAATTCGGTCCAATCAGCGACGGTACAATGCAAGTAATAACACAAAAACTATACTCGTCGCACAAGAAGCGGCTATCATGGCTCGCTGGTCTAGTGGATAACGCTCCTGCACTGGAAGCGATCGGCCCTGAGTCCGAATCCCGGTGGGAACATCACTGTCTGAGAAGCAGGTACATCCAGCTGACGAGTCTTAACTAGGATGAAGTGAGCATCCCGGATTCCACTGCTAGCAACCATCCATCATCACTTTATAGTTGAGACATTTTCAGTTTTGTGAAAAAACACAAAGATAGATTCTTTCGGCTATGCTTGATGGTAGTAAGTAGTTGAGTGAAATACACATATTGTGTCACTTCTGTTTAGCTGTATTCCTGTGATTTTTAACAGTAGTTGTCAAATGCAATACTAATTGCTTGAGATGGTATTACTTTTTCGTTAGTATACTAAGTCGAATTTTTATCAGTTGTCAACTGTTACGGAAATTCTGTCTTTCCTTTGGATGTTTAACGAGACAACGTTATTGGTCTTTGATTACATCTGTCTTTGTATGGATACTTTGATATCGCTTTTGACGAAACCAAAATCATGCCTTACGGTACTGGCTAGCAATGAAATTCAAGGAGCGTGGTTAATTCATGCCATAGATATAGTCTGTGTATAGCTATCATAAATGACTGCATGTTTCATCATTTAAGACTTCTTAATTTTCTTTTCCTTAGTTCATAGTTTGAAACTTAAGCTTGACATTACCTTCATCAGTAAACGTTATCATTCCACAGTTAACACTGATACTTTCAGAAGATATTTTGATAGATTATGTGGGAAGGGAACGAAAATAACTGATGGGAAGAGACCAGAAAAATGTTTAAAACGATACAATTTTTTTCAGTAGTGACTAACAATAAAATACTATGTGTTCATTTGAAGATTGTCAACTGAATAATAGTATCTATACATGCTAAGACCATTCTGTGTGCTGTCACTAATTTCCAAGTACTGTTCAATGAGTAAATAGTTGGAACTTATAGGCTTTATAGTACACAGATGAGTTTGAAGTACGTGAAAAGACGGTGATTCCATAATAAGTGGCAGTTATGTTCACCAGAAGGCTAAGAATGTCTCACGCAACTAAAAATTGAATTTATGCTGATTCGAATCCTATAATATACTGACCTTAGACGCAGCACATGTTAATGACAGATCGGTCGCTGATTACATGGTTATTTGAACAACCTAATCATGACGTATTTTATTTCGTGTAGCAGTTTGTTTTATTTATTATCCCCTTCTTTTTAATCTATTAGGTTTACTTCAAAATGTTTATTAAACTATAAGTGAGTGGATTTTCACAAAAATTCTCTATTACTGACATTTTTTTTGCCACAATGTCAGATTCTGAACTGAATGTAAAGATAGACAAAAGAAAATAATCATAGAGGCATCCACCAACCTAAATCTTTACAAAGAATTTGTTTACAGTCTATGTTCTAAATCAATAAAATAATCCAGGGCTGTTGCCATAGGAATATTGTCAAGGTTTATACGGATAATATCAATATTAAATAATTAATGAGTTTAAATAAAATGTGAAGGGAAAGACAGTACAGTTTATCACCATAGTAGTAGTAAGAGTGCTTCCCTCTACCTAGTACATTCCTAACTATTAGAAGGAAATTAATCCCACACGTGAGTAGTTGGAAACGACAACCATTTTTTGCGCAATTTATCATAACATGATTAAAGGAACTACTCAAAGGAGGGTTCGATATTAGATGGTTTATTTCATATTGCTCATATTCATGTCAAAGTCATGAATATATATATATATATATATATATATATATAACGTTGGAATACGTAACCAATTGGTTTTGTGCTTTTAAAAGTATTCTCATCAATATGTTCTGACTCTACAAGCTGTTTAAGAAGTTGCACTGTTTGCATTTCAATCAAAGAAAAGTTTGATTCATAAGACTTTGATGAACTTTGAATTCTGACTTATCAGAGAATATACTGTGCATCTTATTTACGTAAGTGTTACGCATTCTCCTTTGTCAATACTTAGAATAACAATGTCTATGTTTTGACATAGTTTATTTCAAGATTTCCAGTGGTGTTTATAGATTGGGAAGTTTTGGTTGGAAGATTTAGTTCCAAAGTGGTGAGCGATATAAACCATCCTCTACTTAAAACTAATTTTCATCATCATTTGAGGTGGCATTAAGAGTAGTAAGTTGACCATTAAAAGTTTTAAACTGAGATTCAGTTTCGGTTTTGTTATGCTTTCTTTAGGGGACCACAGAATTTGAATCCCACTGACAGCTTCTCACACTTCATCTTCGACAGAGGAACATCTAAAAAGTTATGCACGTATTCAAAAAGATTACATTAGAACATATCATTTTGATCATCAAGAAGAAAAGACTTTATCAGCTTCTTCTTTTCGATTCCTCTGGTATTTTTCAGAGTCATTTATACGTATTTTTGAAATTTTAAAGAGCATAAGAATAGATCATTTTGAAAATTTAACAGTTCACTGAACTCAAGATATAGATTAGTGATTTCATCTGAAGTAGAAAGTACAAGTAGTGAAGATTTGTACGTGTTTGTCTCAAATTCTATTTTACAAGAGATTTCAAGAGCGTTCGTGGGAAGATACTCAGCTGCAAATATTCCAACAAATAGCAGTTAAAAATACAAAAGGGAAAACATTTGAATGGTTCAAAAGGACAAAACAGTCATGTGGAATATACAAGCTTTACTTGTATTGTTGTGGTTGCCCAGGTGTATTATGTAGTTTTAAGAAAACATGATTATTTCCTTTACTTGAAGTTATATAGCTTACTCATTGCAATAACTGGATAAATATTGCTTTTGCAGTTTAGCAGGTTCCTCTTCCGCATTCAGGAGGAAGACTTTGCTGATTTAAGCAAGTAAGATGTTGATAAACAAGAAGTGTTAATATTTGGGGAATTTTATTTAGATGGGAGTTCTAAAAAATTATGACAGTAATTTGGTACCAAATTTTCTCAATAAGGTGCCAATTTCGCTGCTAACTGCAGAATTGTCAACACTAAGTAGTTGATAGTTAAACACCTGGCACACCACATGAAAAGTATAACCAGAACGTTGATTTGACATGTCTGATTAAGAGTTTTAGAATCTGTCCAGATTCTTTTCATTCATGTTTAAAGTTGAATTGAATTCTGAAATATAGTTCTTGGCATATACTATAAAAGTGGCCAGAAAATTCGATATCAAATAAAACTGCTTAGGAGTGTGAGTTGAAGAAATTTCAAAAATTAGTACTTCCAATTCGAAAGAAAGGTTTGGAGTATTCTTCTCCTTGAAGGATAAAATGTGTAACTTGTCTGCCTCCATTCAAAACTAATTTTGTGTTGTTATGAGTAATGAGTATGAAAGTGAAAACCTTTCCGAGTTTGTGTACGAAACATCAGTCAGTGATGTTGCGTGACTATAGAGAAGATGAACTTTTAGTACAGAACTAACACCATTACGAAACATTCGCCACTGCTAGCCTTCAAACAGGTATTTAATTCAGATAGGTAACTCATCATTAAGTATAGGAAATGTTGATACATTAGACTGTATCATTGTGTTTATAAATGCGATCGATCCTGTGTTGTTTTCACTACAGCTGCCATACTATAAATATGCATGCTGAACGTACTTACAAACAATATACTGCTTGGTTGATGGAAAAGAGCATGGTATCAACCCCAATCCAAAATCTATTCTTTCTGTGAGATCATTACTTTCTTTCTGACAAGTCGTTAAAAATGTTTTGTAAGGCCTCATTACATCATTCAAATATATGAGGATAATTTAATTTATTTATACAGTCGAGCCATTGGTGACTCACAAAAAATACAACTCTAACTTCATGTTCACATATCTATGTACAACCAGTTTATTTCCCCAGCACCCATGTTATACTTTATAAATTAAGGATCTGCGTAGCCGTTCTTTAAATCATGCAATATTATCTCGTTCTTACTTCAGAACTTTGCTTGTCATCCTATTTTAGTAGACTATCGATGAGAAACTCATCTGAGATGTACTATCATTTACACGACATAATTCAGTAACCACAGTTCTGAGAAAAGGTGATCAAAAGACAATTTTCGGTTGCAACCACCATTTTGTTCATCCTTGAATAAAAGGCTATTCGCAGAAGAATAGCTTTTGAGTGCACTCTCAGTATCTCAAGTGTAACTTATCAGAGCATGGATGAGGATAACTTAAAACCGTCATACATCCTTCATGAAGATGTCATGCTTTGTTTTATCGATTCACTGTAAACATTTCGCCGAGATTAATTTTCGTCACGGATTAACACCAACTGAAGAATAATTTCGAATCTGGAAGTACTGAACGACTGTGCCATGCTAGTGTGGGACTCCACAGCAGCACATACATATCACACCATGAGGGGTCTATTACCCATTTGTGACTTGATTCAAAACGAATTTCCCTAAGTTTTTTTGAAAGTAATGACCTCTAAGGCTAATCAACCCATCAGTGAGGTGGATAACCTGTGATGACACCTAATGACGACCAAACTATCCTGGATAAGTAGCAAATCATGAAACAGTAGGCTATAGCTTACTGGCTGAGTGCTAACACTTTTGCAGGGAGACCTGACGGTTCTGGACTAAGTCTCTCATGGTTTCAATACCACGCATTGCCGAAGAATCCTATACCTGGACGATAAATTTATTCCGTCCTCCTAGGTTTTCCAATGTTTATCCATGCCCCACGTACTTATATAAAAGTATTTACAAATTTATAAGTGCTTTTTTAATAAATCAGCGAAATCATATCGTTACTTGTATCCTTCAACGGCTGATGAGGCTACATTGATATGTGATTAATCAGTGAAATCCAGTGAAATTAAACTGACTGTAGATCTAAGTGAGCTCATTTGATTTCGTTAGATAAAAGTAAACTTGAAATCGCATTAGAAAGTTAAAGCGGTTGTTTTTCGAAGAAATAGCTGATAATGTTCCTTATAACTCATTTACTTACTTGGTATTGTTTATGCATGCAAGTGTTCACAGCTTATGATCAAAATTAATAGAACAGCTGAATTGTGTCCAAAATATAATTGTAAAACTTAAGCACTGCGGTAGAGTATAATTACACATTACATTTGATTGTTTCATTTGTAACACACAGTGATGCAGTATTATTTACTCAATGACGTTCCCACCATCACTCATCAATACTCATAATCATATCAATGTAATCACACCACTTTGACATCTACTTCTTATTGTCATGTCACCTCATATCGTCTCCCCTTATCAGTAGTAGAAGTTTTCATTTCTCAGAGATAGGTATTGTATCATTTCCACTACATGTGTTTGGTGTTGATTCATGAACAAAGAATCAGCAATCCATCTCTCTCTCCTCCTAATTATATTGGGCATAAGCACATAGGAATTTAGTCAAATATAGAATGACGGACTTGAATAAGATCAGTAATATCGAAAAACACTGAGCTATTGTAGTGCATGCATTAACGCACAACCACACACTAGGATGGGTAAGTGAATCACTATATTGAAGTTGAATATAATTGGGTGGAGAGGGGGATTGATTACTGATTCTTTGTTCATGAATCAACACCAAACACATGTAGTGGAAATGATACAACACCTATCTCAGAGAAATGAAAACTTCTATTACTGATAAGAGGAGACGATATGAGGTGACATGACAATAAGAAGTAGATGTGAAAAGTGGTGTGATTACATTGATATGAGTATGATATGATTATGAGTATTGATGAGTGATGGTGGAAACGTCATTGAGTAAATAATACTGTATCATTGTGTGTTATAAATCAAATAGTCAAATGTAATAGGTGTCAGAAATACCTGACTACCACTTAAATGCTTGACAACGTAGAAACATAATGTTTCAGTATCACTGAGAATTAATTTGATAATTGTTTTTGCATTTCATGCAAATCATACTAATTTGTTGGTTTTCACTCAATTATGCTAGTCTCTCTGTGAGGCTTTGTTGTTTTACGGTAATCAGTTAGAAGTAAACATGAAACAACTAACAGTTTTGTAAGTGGTTAATAAAACATTTTTTTGCAGACATTAGTTTGATTTAGGAAAATTAGGTCAAATACAAGTTTGTAATTTGTTCATTTTATCAAGTCCCTAGATATGGGATTTATTCTACCAAAAGTGTATCTACACTGATTCTAATCAACCGAAGAACAATTTGAATTTTCCATACAAATTTAATCAGTATTACTCAGTGCATTTGTCCGCTGTATTTGAAAGTAAAGCAATTAGCCAACTTGTCGAGCAGTTTGATGGGATTCATTTTTTTCATTTAAAAGCTTTAGATAATATGAGTATCTGCACTCTGCATGTGATAAATGTAATAAATGAATTCGTTGTTCTTTGTTGACGTCAATTTGGTGAGGTCTTCGTTGTGTTAAACGTCTACGTATTCTATTATTTATACCCCGTTGTGTATTTTATATAATTCCGGCAACCAGCTTTCCAATAGTTTGGTTATTTGATTAGAAGTTCCATGAATCCAATATTAGTTTAAGTACCCAGGGATCACTAGAGAATATCTATTATTCTATTACGTTTTTTCTGGTTTTCAGATTCCTTGGAACTATATATTCCCAGCTTATAATATAGCATATTTACTGTGGCATTATTATTATGATAACTATGTTACTGAAAGGCTCTTGGTTCAGTCTTTTAGTTGTATTTCGGCTTAATAAACTCTCTAAATCACCAGTCAAAACAATTGAAGTGTTTTGACTACTTACACTTTATCAGCAATGTTTAATGCAATAATCTAATATTTTATTTCCCTAAATAGTCTTCATAGTCATGCATAGGAGAAAATTCTTTTATACCGAGTTTTACTTCTGTCATATTACTTAAGAAGTTTACCTGTGTAAATTCGATTTATGTAAGAAATGTTTCTCTGGGATAACAATCATCAATTTAATAAACAACTTTTGTTCTTTTTCATATTGTAATTAGTTTTGAAAGGAAGGTTAATACGCATTCTGACCGCCTGTCTCGTTCCAAAATGTTTTTGTATAAACTGGTTACTGAAAGTAATCAGTTATGTTCGGTGCATGCACACTGTGTAAATATTGAAAATTTTCGACTACGTAGCTAGTGCGAAACAAACTGTTACCCAGAATTCCACTCTGAATTCCCATTTTTGTGATCAATCAGAAGATAAGTTCTCGTGAAGTTCAACAGTCAAATGATAGAAGATAAACAGAATGATAATAAAATTATTTAGTAGTTGATGGAAATGATAGTCACTGAGGTTAAGCTGACAAACATCTACTTGGTGTGTTCTTAAGAAGTCATATCACTTTGAGCCCGGTATTTGAATAACTTTATAAGGGAAATGAGAGCTTAGTATCGATTCATTTCCAGTATCCATTCAGAAACGGCTACTTTCAGTTCGAAGTAGATGGTAACATTAGTGAACTTTGACCACATAATGGGGAGGTGAAAATTCTCTGGACTATCCAATGTATTAGTGCTGGGGGTGGCCTGCCTAAACTTTGAGCTACCAAAAAGTTTCCACATAATATATTTCATCAAATTCTTCCCATTAAATTTGTTTTAATCTTTTAAACGCGTCATGTACTCTTGAACACTCTTAAAATGGTTTCACAATGATATTTTCCAAGAAACAGCTATACGCTAGTGAGAGGTGAGCTTATAAATGTACCAAAATATTGTACATTATTATTCCTTGGATAACTATGTCGAACTAAACATATGGGTACTGGTTGGATAAATTATCACCGTCGAAGTGACCCTCTACTTTCAATTAATTCAACAGTTCAGATCAGACAGTAATATCATATTAGGTGCACATTTCAAACTGTGGCTTTTATTCATGTTATTATTAACATTGTTCTAACGCAATAATTATTTCGCTTAAAGAATGAATGAATTTGTTGAACTATGATGTGCTGAGAACTCCATACTGTACCCTACATGTTGTTTGGAATGAAGCAATTATTATTATACATTGAAAACAATCTGATTACATGTTAATATGTCAGAGTATTTGCATGAAAACTCAGAAAACGTCAAGTAATTCAACTGAAAACATTAAAGTAGGGAGAATAAAAGCAGAACAAAGACAAAAATATCTGAATGTCATCACCTTTGATGTGAAGACAAAACCAGTACTAACGGAAGAGGTTTAAATGAATGCCACTTAAGTACACGCTCATGATTACTCCACTCTAGTTCAATCTTCATTCCACAGGAAGACTAGGTGAATGATCTATAAATGTTGATGAGAGGCGTACATTTTAAAGAACAGAACTCTGAATAATTCTCACTTTCACATAATGTTTGTACCTATTGATAAATTTCAACATGAAACCATTCGGTGTCAGTGTCACCATAGACAGCTTGGTTTTATTTTCTTTTGTATAATCTGTACATATGTGAACTATCCTAGTAAATAAACTTCTAAATAAAACACTTTTGTATTGAATTAGACAGCATCTATTGAAACCGGTGCATAATACCAATAAGTCTTTCACAATAGTAAATTGGATAGTATAATTGTTTTTATATCATACCGTCGCTGATTGGACCTAATTGATCGGTCTTTATTGGATACCTCGATATTAGCAGTGCTCTAATGGATCCCATATGCCAGTAGAGGCCGATCAATTTAGTCCAATCAACGACGGCATGATATAAAAACAATTATGCTACAGACTATAACCGTCGCACAAGAAGTGGCTATCATGGCTCAGTGGTGTAGTGGATAGGGCTCTGACGTTTGAAGCCACCACTCCTGAGTCAGAATCCCGATGGGAACAACATCACTCACCGGGAAGCAGGTACATCTAGCTGACGAGTCCCAAATTAGACGAAATGCGCATCCTGGATCCCAATGCTAGCCATTATCCATCATTACTAGTAAGTTGAGTGGCCAACAAAAGATTATTTGAAGGACCATGGTGACAAAGAATGTTGGTAGTCATTATCACCTGGGTTTGTGTACATTCAAAGACAATTTTTACTCACTTTGATGCTATTCAGATTTGGTGTTTTTGTTCTTTTCTCTTTTTGACTAACCAGAAACCCATAAATTATTTTGCAGGCGAGAGGAAACTTACTCAAATGAATATAATTAGAAAGATCAAGTATAGCACATGTATAAACAATTGAAATAGTTTGTTATGAAGCTTTTAAAATTTTATCTTAAGCCTTGAAGAATCCCTGCCGAAAACTTGCATATGCACATGTATAACTATTTCAGCATTCAACAAACCAAATGTATCTAACCTTTTCTTGAAATATATAAGTAAAACAAAATAAATGGAATTTATTCTGCATGAATGTGCATGACAGTGATTTATATTGGCTGATGTTTGCATTTCTTTGACGTTCAAAGTTAAATTACTGCCGTTTTAAATAATAATGACATAATATTTCACTTATGTGATACAGTAGAATACAGTGAAGTTTATCACAATTAAATCTTAAATCCGAAATTTCAAATTTCATTTTAGCGAAATGATATTCTTCAGGAAATATTATATTTGATTTTCATTAAAAAATAACGTTGAATAATCTGAAAATTATACTCCTCATTGATGGCAGTTTATTCTACAAAAGAATACATCTAAGAGTTTTGCGGAGATGAAACTCAGGACATGTGTTATAAATACGATAGCATTTGGATTAACGAGCCTTGTGAAGTAGAAGTAATGGAGTGGTAGACCAGTGAAGGATTTATGTGTACTTATTACTCAGTTTCGAAATACGGTTCTAGGATTCATGAGTACTTTTTGTATGTTGAATTGCCATATGATGAATATTCATATTTCGAATGAAAGTAAGGTTGTGTTTCTTATAAATGTCACCAATAAAGCTGGTATTTCCGGCAGTTATTACTTCTAGTTATTCAAGCTGCCAGAAGTCAATCTGCTGTTGACTCAGCGCCAAGGGCTTTCTTTTTTTGGCATTTATCAGTAAGCTATATCTAAAACCACTCTGAAGCCATTGCACCTCGAGTGACGTGAACCTGAGTAGCCACCTTCTGAATGCAGAAGGAGCTTTACTGTTAAGCTGTTTCTAACGCGACTAACCCTCTGTAGAGGTGGATTGTACACAAAGAATGATCACCAATGGATGACAGATTTAACTGCATTACTTTTATCGAGTATAACAGTACCAATTTTCATTATTGGAGGGTAGATCTTTGTCACTTATTCCAAAAAAAGTTTCTAGGATTACTAGAAAAAAGTATACATCAAACCAGTTAACCAGTTTCCTTCATTGTACAGTCAGAGAGAAAAATGGTTAGCATAACGCTTTATTTCAGACAAAATGCGAAACGTAATTTCTTAACTTTAATAACTGTGCGAAATAGATATTAGAGTATCAACTTCATAAAAGAATACGTCACCAGGTTTATTAAAGAGCTATGAAGATCCTATATTTGAAAAAGTTTAATAGCTAACGAAATAAAGATTTAGCAGCTAGTTATGTAGGTGTTATCGGTGAGAAGGACGTTTCTAACACTCATCTATGTTAGTTCCAAGTTTTTATTTCAAGTTATTTGTAAGCACACTTTTAATGGGATATCAGCGTTGTCTGAATTTGTTCGAAATTTGTCCGATAAGTTTGCAATTTGGACAATAAGTGGGAAAGGTATTGACGATACACTTTGATGAATGTCATGAACTTGAAAGCCTCATTGGTTGTCCTTTAAGGACCGATTTATAATTATTATTTGTTCTCTAGGTTTCTAGTGGGACATGGGGCTTGAGTAGCAAGTCTCGATTTCACTCTGTTCCTTGAGGTCTTTTGGACCTGGCTCCTCACCAAGTTAACTAGTTTGCTTGTTACCAGCCGGTCCTAGGACCGGATAAAGAAGGAAGGTTGGGCATAAGGCTAGCAACCCTACCCCGTAAAACTAATTCAATCGCTTAAGAAACTTCAGGAATGACTTGGTAGCCTAATATTTGACTTTAATACTGCGTCTTGACAGTTTCAATCATCATCTAGGTCTCTAAATCCCTAAGTTTATGAATGTAACCTACCGGCAAGCTGTAAAAAACATGGAAACATACCCGAATTCCACTGCTGTCGACGGCTGCCTAACATAAAATATAGACTCATAATCGAACAGAATTGTCAAGTTTGGGGCAGACGAGATTCTGATTGTTTTGCGGCATATTTTCTGAGAACTTTACTCATCAGTATAAACAACTTTGCAGACATCACGCGCCAGGCCAGGGCCTCTGGTGGAACCCAAAGGCGAAGCGACGATTTTGGCGTCCGAGAATGACATGGAGGTAGTCGTGTGAAGAAGAAATGAAAGGTTATTCGCAGTCGTAGAGCCAGGTTAAAAAGACTGAAGAGAAGAGAGTGAAATGGTGACGTACTACTGAAGCCTTGTGTTTCACTGGGAACCTAGGGGACAATAAAATAGAAATATGAATAACATGTAAGTATATCGACAACTTGATACACAAAACGAGATAGGCGTGGAAACCGTATCTGAAATCAGCAGTCATCCTAAATTCAGTGCACGGAAACCCTGATTAGATTTCAATATTAGCTGTGTTCATTGCCTTCAGTTATAAAATTACGACGTAGGTGAAAACCACGTTCTTTAGATTTATTGCCCCCATGTACAATTACACCTCAAAGGAATTGCGTGAAATTTATCTCCTTTCTTTCACTGTACTTTTGTATTACCCAACTTCGTCAATCATTTCACCAAAAGTTTCGGGTTGTGATCTTGATTCTTTATGAAGATCACAAGTGGTTTCTGTCTAAACATTGTAAAACAATGTGTCACCTGATCTCGGATTATATTTCTTCGTCGCAATTTCAAGATCTGAGTTGTAGATTATCGACTTTTCGTTCCTTTTGAGAAGTTCACTCATATTAACTTGTACAGATGAACAGAGAGTAGTTTAAAAGGATAAAATTTTTATTTCTCTTGTCTTGTTTCAATTCATAAATTGAGCCAGATACACATGATAAAGGCTGTTGATGCTAGTCAACAGCTTTTCTATTTTCTCAATGCTCGCTTTCATCAATTATTTTTCCAATTTATTGCTCCTGTCTCACATTGTTTTTCACTTACTTTTCTACACATCAAAGTAAATGGAACGGAACAATTTTTGAGAGCTGCATGGATCTAAGTTGGGCTGTTAAGCAACTTTAAGGACAGATTAACCGATCCCTGCTTTTTTGGAAAGTGAAAACTCAAATGATGATTGATGAGCCAAGTACTGTGAGCGTGTAGCTGTTACACTGTTTCATTGACTTTTACTAGCTTATATTTGGCCATAAATACAATTCAGTCGGGTGAAAAATTATACAAAATTATGGAACATAGAAACAAAAAAAATGAAGTGAATAAGTATCTGTTTTCAAATATAAAAGACAGGTTTATCTATCACCAGACAAAACATTACAGTACCACAAAACCAACTTTCATCACTTTATTGTTATTTATCTAAGGACTGATGATTTATGTTATAATCTACTTGGTGACTAGCAGTGGAAACCAGGACGGGGGTTTTAACCTATTCGGGACTCCTCAGCAGGATGTGCTTGCACCCTAATGAGTGATGTTGCTCCCACTAAAACGCGTATCCAGTACACATCACTACAAAAGCCAAAGCGTTTTACCCTTTAGGCTGCTGAGGTACGATAGCCATCTCTTGTGCAACGGGTATCAGTTGTTGCTTTGATACTTGTCATTTTTCTTTGTTATATAGAAGTGAACTGATTGATCAGTGCTGACAGAAGAGCTCTTACTCGGATGCCTCGATACTGTCGGATATTCATGATGTTACATTCATCTTGTGAAAGATAATATCACATCCCATTGGATCTACCAATTCAAATGTACTTGTAGTGTAACTACGAAGGACTCATGGATCCGTGCACATAAGGACCTCGGAATATACTCCAAAGTGTATTCCGAAGTAAATCGAATCACCTAAACCCGTAAACTTTGGTAACAGACGTCCAAGTTCTTCAACTGCGAAACATATTGTTGAGCCAGTTTATAAGATTGATACAGTTACTTCCTTTAGAGCTATTTGCAAAACGTGTTGTGAGCGGATCCTCGAATTTATTGAAGTTTTAACCATGAGGAATTTAGAACCACCTTTGCTTGTTCATAAACGATTTTTTATCCTATCGAATCTCCCTTGTTGAATTCACATCTGAAACCAAGTTTGACGTACTTTTATTTTCGCTGTATTGATACTTATAGTGCATCTGAAATAGGGTCTTTCTAAATTAATGCACCAAAAGATAGTATGCTTTGGGAAACTCAAATCAGGTTTCTGTGTAATCTATCACCTGTAAAGACCATATAAACCTGACAATGATATATTTGGCACACTAAAATTTGTTATAAAGTACCATCTTGACTCATCCTTACTTCCATTCTATCTTGAGGTTTGTTAACTGATTTTAAGTTGAAATTCATCACAGACTGATATCATTTGGAGGAATATTGGCAACCTGGCAGCACCGAACAGCTATTTTGTCCTAGTATGAGACACCTCAGCAACGCACACCCATGAGATCGAACCAGGGGCCCTCAGTTCCCGTGGCCGGCACATTACCATTGAGCTACTGGGTCGAAAACTAAAGGTCCGCATTTACAACTCCTATCAGTTCATGATATAGCGAGGCCAGCATCCATTGTTGTCGTTGAGCAACTGTTCTCATGTCCTACTTGGTTTGCCCCACCGGTCACGACTTCTCATTGGAACTTCAGGAATCACCTCTCAAAGCTGGTCACTAGTGAGCACTAGATTAATTCAATTCAGTGGTTAGTGGAGGTCTGTTGATTGATTTTAGGTTGGAATTCATCATGTATGAGCACTGTTGAGGAGTCCCATACTAGGACGAGACAGCTATCCAGTACTCCCAAGTTTCCAGTGTACCTCCAACTGATGTTAGTCCATGATTAATTCCAACCTGAAATCATCTTCACTTTGTTGAACAGATTTTCATTTTGTTGATAAACTGATCGCAAGAGATAAGAATGGTGCTTAAAATATCACATTTTTCCTTGTGTTATATACACACTTGGTCAGTTAAAAATCTCTAGTGTGATAAAATAAAAGCATGTTAGGTTAAAAGAATATTCACAAATGTGACATTCCCACCGTAACATGGTACCCCTTGAATAGAAAGTTAATATTTTTTAATGTGTGATAATTACTCGATATAAACATAGTCCTACTCGAAGTGAATCGAGGCGTGCTGGCAGTTAATTAACCTTGTCCATCAGATGTGAAAATTCAATATACACGAAGCCCTGACTCGAGGTTTTATGGCTTCTGGCTCTCATCGATGAGACGTCTGTACATAGGAAATTCATTTCCTTTCACTGATTTGAACTTGCAGCCATCACTGTCAAAGTCAGAGGTTGTAATACTAAGCCATCTAGGCGATGACTGGTCTATTACAGGACTAATTTATGCACTGGAATCTATCATTAGTGAGTATCCAATGCAACCAATGCCAAATTGATCGATAGAGTCTGTTTAGTGATAAGCAGTAACTATTGGACCGCCCCACATCGGTTATACATTGAATAACCAATTTATTTAATTTTATCTAGATAAAATAGTACGTAAGTGATTGCATCCAAAAAGGACTTAATCTAATAAAATATCAGCTCACGAATATTGAGCAAAATGTTCGTTACACATCATAAAATCTTGTAGTTCACTCCAAGTAAATTAGGTCAACTGTTTTCGTTGCTTGTGTTCACTCTGAGTGTAGTTATCTATCCAGTGTCGTTAAAATCCAGATATCCGCTTGTGTGCATAAAAGACAATCTTTACTTATAGACCTTATTGAAATTAATTAAAAAGGAAATAAAATTAGTTATGTATTTCATAACGACTAAATGATTTTCTGTCTTTTTTTGATTTTTGATTAGAATAACTGTCCCTCTCTTTATTACGTTATTATTCAATAGGATGAAGAAATAGAATTTAGTTCCTGCTTATTACATATCGTAATCCTTCCTGTTTCGCCTTTAAAAGGAAGCGAAAATTCAAAAGAAAGTTTTGATTAATTGACCTAAATAAACAAATATGATTAGTTGTTTTTCCTAATGTTTATTTATCTTATAAAAATATTTATTTCCCCACATTAATTCTGTTCTACTGCTTAACTGAATGTAATAAGTCGACCACGTGTTATTCGCCGTACATAGCTGATTTTGCCTATCGTTGTTGTTATTGTTCACAGGTTTGATGTTCGTTCCGATTTCTGTTCATTATCTTTTATCGTTCATCAAATCTTGTTAGTTTTTCCATAAAATTGATCAGATACTTTACCTGTATGAATAGGATTTGTAGGTTTAGTTTCGATATAAGATTTATTACTTTCCTCCTGTTTAGCGATGTGGTACAATTCATGAATAGTCAAGTTACTAAATCATGCTTCTCTTGTGTGTATGTCTACCTCCTTTTACGCATTATTTCTCGCTCACTGAAATTTGTGATAATTGTGATGGTATCAGTCAGCTGTTGTTTTAAATGTGTTAACCCATATATCATGTATTATTATTATCTTGGACAGTTTAAATATTCGGTTCTTAAATAAGTTGATTTCACGAAAAATGATTGTGCAGAGGAAAAGAAGTGATAATGTTAGGACTTACTATTTCAATTGTCGATTGATTCGGACCAGGTTTATTGATCTCTGTCGTTATATGGCAACACAATCACTAACTGAGGTGCAGTCATATTCAGTTAACAAGCTTCAAATGGCAAGAAACGTGTATTCTGGATTCCACTACTGGTTCCCCATTCATACTAACATCAAAATGAAGTCGGCGGTTACATAGGAACATCCGTACAGGGGTCGGTATTCCAACAGATAAAGTTCATTTCAGTTCAAACCAGTCAAAAAAAGGAAATAGTTTCTTTCATCAGTATAGGAGTTAAACATGGGCACTATGGCAGATTGTAATTCCTTTTCAGTCTGTTTATTAGAATTGTCGTACAGTAAAATCGTATTATTTACCGAATAAGGTTTTGGACGTAACAATAATAATACTATTTTACTGTGTAATAATCCCAATAAACAGACTAAGATAGAAATTCTGATACAAAACTATACCTGTTGCGCAAAGAATAGCTATCATAACCCAGTAGCCTGGTGAATAACATTTCTGCGTTCTCAGCGATGTGTGTTAGCTCCATATCCCAGTGGGAACACAACCACTCACGGTTCGTATGTATAGTCAGCTTGCCAGTTGAAAAGTAGGAGAAACATGTATCCTGGATTCTACTTCTAGCCGCTACTCAGCTTTCGCATCAGAAGTTATAATGGACTAAGATTTCTTTTTCAGCAGCGTTATTGTCTTTTTTGTCGCTGAAAATCATCACAAGCCGTACTACTATGCCTTTCATTAATGGTTAGTCTTTATGTTATTTTGTTTGTGGTTCCCTACGTTTAGTGTGGAGGCTATGATATCTGGCAGGATAATATCCACTGTATCGATGGAAAGTTAGTAATTGTCTATGGTCCCTTCTAACTGGGCTATCTTGCTCTAAATACATTTTGATGTATTACTTGGTTCTCTTTTAACATGACTTTCCATAGTCTACGAAACAGGCTGAGCCGATCTTTGAAAAAGAAGTATCGAAAAGGTTATTATCCACTTAGAAACTACTTCATATTGGTTGCGACTGGGAGATGTGGATAAACGTATAAAATTTAGCAGGAATGACGGTGTCAGGCAAAGCATAAACTTTTATATTTACAGCAGATAGCATTTGTAAAGTAAATTTTAAGAGAGAAATAGCTAACGTACTTACCATATTAGTATACAAACTAATTAGATTAACATTGTTTTATTGTTGCCTTCGGAAAATACACTGCTTTATTCTGTATGCTAAAGAAAGAAATGTTTAGCATGAGTGTAGGCTAGTCGGTGTCCCTTGAATGCATATATGCTGATGCCTAGTTAAGATGTCAATGTAGTATAGAAAAGTAACTATGAAAGCACCGTAATAAATGGGATTGTATGGGCATGATACCGAACCAGTGGAATATAAACGTATTATATACAAAATTGTAATTAGGAATAAATAGCATGGAGCTGGATCCTCTCCAGTGACCAATCAGTGCACAAAACCCGGTACTACAGGAGGTCAGTTGTGGTCCAAATGACTCAGTGACAATATGTTCAACTACAGTACTAGGTGACATCCATTCAAATCTAGTTCCCTCAAGGTTGCAGATAAGCCTTCCTGACAACTGCCAACGAGCACAAAACGTAGGTCAATGGCTTTCTTCTGACTGCCTGGTTCAAACTAACAGTCATGTGATACTTAAATTAACTTACTGTGTGTATTAGGAATAGTTCCTTTCTCCCAGTTCAGTCGTCAGCTTGGAAATCAGGATAAAAAGGACAATTAAAGTAGACACATGGTAGTGTTATCATAATCTCAATTGATAGAATATGAAGAAACTTTAGGTTCGCTGTATTGGATATCCTGAAAATATGTTTAGATGCAATGTAGGACATTATTTCTTAATTTACTAGAATTGATTTTTGCTTCACGTAGTCAATTTATAACTATTCCATTTTATTCTGTTGGTCTATAATATAAATATGCATTCATTGCATGCAAACGCATTATATCAATTAGTGTATAAGCTTGTTTTGATTTTGTGTACCCATCTGGTCTTTAAGAAGTTGAGTAATACTGGGTGGTGATTGAAGGTGAAATGTAAAGTTGGGCTGTGGCGGAATTCAAACCACCAACCACCGGGTTCCTAGCCGCGGTGTTCAACCAACTGAGCTATGAAACCCAACTGCTGATCAGATTTTCATCTCACTTCGATCACCGAAGGTTTTACCCGACTACAATTTGGAGTCTTGAGACACTATAATCGCTTTACTTTACTGTCAATGGCTGCCCAGTCAGGACTTCTCACCCCAGTCCAAATTTACTTCACTTAGAACATCGTATTGATTATGATTTTGACTATTCGATGTAACTACTTAAGATGGTAAAGAATGATACATTTAATTAAATCAATAAATTTTGAACATTTTATGTCAAGAACAAGATATTCAGCTAAGAGATTCTTTTCAACGAATCTATTTTCAAGCCGTACAATCGTATATGTATATTTGAAAAATCATATCCCATGTGGAAAACTAAACACCATATTGATGATGATGATAATAGTAATAAGGAAACGGATGATGACATAGGCATTTGTGATTATGATAACAACTGAAGTGTGAATGATAGCAAGTTAGATTACATAATATAGGAAATGGTGCAAATAAAGTATATAACACCATATAACCTCAATTACTATCATAATCACAAATGCCTATGTCATCATCCACTCTATTATTATTATCATCACCATCAATATAGTGTTTAGTTTTCTTCACGGGATATGATTTTTCAAATATCATATATATACAATTGTACGGCTTCAAAATAAATTCGTTGAAAAGAGTTTTTTCGCTGAATATCTTGTTCTTGATATTACAATGGGAATTATAGAATTATTGATTAGTTTATAGTCAGTGAACATGCAGAAGTGCTACTTCACATTGAAGAGTAATAAAAATTCCACTTTCTTATATACCTTCACAAATACATTTACGCTCTCCGAATTTTTGTATCGTCTTAATCTCTGCCACACATTTCACCAGTTTCACTGCGAAAGGGATTCGTTTATAAATTTACCTAGAGACAAATTAGATAAACTGTGGACATCACACAACGAAACAACTTTCCAGCTAACATATATTTGCAGTCAAAATCATCATCAGGGTTACATAAACCTAATTTGAATGTAATCAATATTCTTTTCTGAAGTCATATGATATGAGACTGTAATATTCTTTTCTTTTCCACCAGTGTCAACACAGTTTTAGTCCTAATGGTAACAGTTGTTTATTTTCCTTACTCAGTCATGTTTTTTATTCACTGTCTTTAAAATTAGAGGTCATTTTTACTTTGATAATATACAAAAATGAATCAGGCTAAAAAACAACAAAAAATAACCTGAATAAATATTTGTTACGAAATTTTTATTTTGTTGCTAGCATAAATCTTTTCTTTGCTTTCACTTTTCAACGAACGGTTTATAGTTTTAATGACGGATAGTCGCTAGCGATGGAATCGAAGATGCATGTTTCGTCGTATTTGGGACTCGCCAGCTGAGTATACCTGCTTCCCAGTGAGTGATGCTGTTTGCATCGGGACTCGAAGAAGCGGGAACATGGTTTCTGATGTGTCCATTCTTTTTTATATGGGATTGTCTGATAGAGGCCAGGAACAGTCAAAGCATTAGCAGTAGGGTTCGAAGCAAATATTGCAGTTTAAATTCATAATTAAGTGTATTTTTGAGATTGTATATTTCCTCTTAATAATTCAGAAAAATACAACGAGTGACAGCACTTCATCAATCACACTAGTGTTTTTTGTTAGCACTCCTAAATGTTATAACTTATCATGCTCAAAGCTCTAGTAGCCGAGGAAGACATTTTTATTTTCTGATAGATTTTGAATAAGGAAGAAGTCATACAGTACACACAGTTCTATTCAGCAATACACCAACATTGTATTGATAATTATAAAGCACAGTCGTTTCCTGCTAACAAATCCAGAAGGAGTAATAACGAATTAGTCAAGTTCAGATTATTTGCTGACCAAATACATTATAGTGATAAAAAAAATTACAAATAATGTTAACTTGAAGGATTGTGCTCTCTGACTGAGATAATCTGAGAATCAATTACATACATTAAATCATAAATTAAAAGGTTTGATAATCTAGAAGTTACGATATGTCCACAATAAGCGTAATACTATTATGTCTTGCGATATATACACTAAACTAGCTGTATACCTTGTAAGATAGATGGTTTGGTAAAAGGATTATTGTTGCTTAACAAAGGATTTTTCTGAAACTACTAGGGTAAGCTTATGTTTATACTAGAAGATTAAGAATTAAAATGGCGAATACTAAGCGGAAATAATATAAATAATCCAAAAAAATGGAAAAAATATTAAATCGTTTGATGTATGAATAGAAGCGGATAATACATCATCAAGAACGAGAGGAGATTAATTCAAATATCTTCAGTTGGCAGAAAATTAAGACTTCAGCACTGTGGACGAATATAATTTCATTTTCGTCTTGTCTATTATTAGTATCTCTGCACCATAAAACCATCTCTGAAGCGTTATCCACTTGAAAAATAGTTTTAAAACGTTGTGTACACCGTAGACTAAGTGAGACGACACCTTTTTATGCAGATAGCTATTGATTTGATTATGCCCAAAGGTAGTGATTTCATATGAGTAAATATCCTATCACAAATAAGCTTGTCCATGTGAAGCTCAATAAAGATGATCTACAGTTCCCTATTTGTCAGTCTTTCAATAAATTACCTATAATACTAGACAAACAACTCAAACTTATAGGATGCATTCGTTATCATGATCATGTAAAAATCACATCTGAATATTGTAGCTAGTAAAGATAATTTTGATATTATCTGCTCCTTTATACACATTTGAGCCAACTTCCATTTTATAAGTAAGGAAATTTCTGTGACTATTAGTCTCTAAAGTGTTGACAGTTGTTCAATTTTGTAGACTTCGGCAATCATTTCAGGTATTTATCAAGATAAAAGATATTTCGGCACTACCCTGAACATTTTCCGGATTCTAACCACGTTGTGTCCTCTGAGCTGGTTCGTGAAATCATGAAGCTTCCACTGTCATTCTAGACAATATCATCAACGCAAACTCCAGAAAGAAGTGAGTGGTAGGGTTTTATCAGCAATATATGCAGCACCTTTCCTGATGACCTGGTGTGTGATTAGTTAGTTCTGCCAAATGTCTTGACACTACTTCCTTATTTATTTCGCTTGGTTGTCCTGCTGACCTGAAATTTCACCTTCTCGGTGCTTCTTAATATTTGATAGATTGTGTTAATGTCAATATGTTTGTTGATTGATGACTGATCTGAGTACCAAGTTTCTCAATATTCTCTCGCATTCTTTGCATTTCCTTTGTCCAGCATTGCCACGTCTTACAAGTCGAATTCGTGTTCATACTTGTTCATATGCATTTATATGATGGCAGATATGTCATGACACTTCAGTACTAGTTGATGTTCATGTGTTCGGTTTGTTTTCCTTTTCATTGTATCTTTTTGCCTGCAGCTAGTGAAGAGATTTGTTGGCTTATGAGACAGCGATCTTGGAGGCGTTCTTCAAAATGAGTAAGACAATCCATTGGTTGATATTCAAGGTTGGCTTCTTGATGGGCTACAAATTGGGCATGCATCTTTCGGTGAATTTGCGTGGATATTCATTCTTTTGAAAGCAGTTTTCTTCTCTTCTCCACCAACCTGGCGTACTACGATGTTTCTGCACTCTTTTGAACAACGCTTTTTGCAACTAATTTGTTTTTTAATTCTTGAGGAATGAACGTATATCTAAACCGTTTCAGTGTTTTGGTCAGGCATAATTCTGTATAGCTGAAATTTGTACACAGATGGTTCTGTTGACAGTAATTCTTGTAGCCTTTGGTAAATTTCGCAGTGCAGTCAACGATATTATTGATACAATCCTAAAGGATCATTTTATCTTATACTAGGCATCTAGGATCAGTCATCAGGAAACTACTAATCAAAATTCTGAATATGTTGCTCCTCAGCTGCAGTTTGAATCTAAAGCTTCGACGAACTAACAGATATGAACTTTAAAGTCAACAGTCTAAACTGAAAGCTTTACAGTCATGTTGTGCAGGTCAATACTTTTCATAAGGGACTGAATTATCGCCATGAATATGGAGGTATAGCTTAGAGGTCTAGGCGGTTAAATTTGAACCATTCAGTCCTGGGTTCGTAAAGCGCCCGACTTACTAAGGTTTGGGCAGCCAGGTAGTATCATTAGCCCTCACACAACTAATACTAACCACTGCCTACTGAACAAGTGTGTACAAGGTTTGTTATTAAACTTCTATTCTCATTTGATGACTATAAATCTGTCTCTGTATGGTAACTGACGGAATTTTCAACTCCCAAGTACGTATCATTGTCCAAAAAAATAGTTACCATACCTTAGTGTGTCAGTACCCTGACTGTTTCACTTGGAAAACAATTCACCCTGCATTATAATTTATTCGTAGATTTTTGGTAGGATGGTTTAATTGTTGAAACCTGGAGATATCATTGTTTTTTGGTATGAGCTTCGAAATTACTCAAATAAAACCCGCTTCATTGCAATTTTTTAAATTCACTTCAGTCAGATCCTTATTAATATGAAAATAAGTGGGTTACTTCCTTTTATCTTATCAAATTCTGAAATCTTGTTTCGTAATGCTGTCTATTAAAGGCAATACTATGTCCACCTATTCCTGAATAAAGTTTGCTATTTGTCTATCTGTACGTTAACTGCTGTAAGTAATTGCGAAGTGCATCACTTTGTGACTCTGTACATTTTCATACTTGACCTGGAATTGTTTTTATTACGGTAACTGGATGTTCTGTCATTTGGGACACTGCTTCAATACTTACATGGGTTTTAGTTTGGCTAAGAAAAGAGATATACTAAATAAAATCGTTTGAAGTAAAAGGTAGTAATTCCTGTGAACTGATGCTAATTTACAAATAAAGGTATTGACAGACAGTGTCTGAAGATTATGAATTTCACTAATGTATCTTGTTTACTTTACAAAGATAACACGATGAAAATAGGAACTGGTTGAAATACGAAACATTCATTTGCATCATAGTTTATTTGTACTTTGATTGAAATCATTTTAAATCGCTGAAAAAAAGAGGAATACTTTAATATTTTTCACTGTTCATTGAATTCTGTTTCCAGTCATGATAAATAAATGTCGGAATTAGAAAAATATAAGATTGACCTCTTTGGTTTAATAACTTAATGTATTTTCCTATATCAATTCCACTTACTTCCGTTACTTTTCATTAATTGTAAAGATGGATAGTGGCTAGCAGTGAAATCCAGGAAGCGCATTTCTTTTTATTTAGGACTCGTCAGCTAGATCGGCTGGGTTTCAGTGGGAACAACACCACCCAGTGGGACGCAGGTACATCCAGCTGACGAGTCCCAAATTAAACGAAATGCGCATCCTGAGTTTCACTGCTAGCCACTATCCATCTTTACTATAACTAGAACACTGGTATATCGAGGCATCTAACGCTGGTTCTTCCTTTTTGAAAAATCCAACTAGTTCTCATTTCCTTCATATTCAGCGGAAATGTATTGAAAACAGCCATCAGGAAGTCATGGATGTAGATTCTGTGTTTGTATGGACTAGTTAGCAAGACGTTTTTACAACCTCGAAGAGAACGATGTCACATCACTCAGAACAGCAGTCAGAAAAATGAGCACTGAGCTTTACGGGCTGCAACTAACCTCACTGAAGAGTTCTAATCTCAAATGTTAATCGAATTTCACCAATTATTATTTCTGTGCATTTTCAGGCTGTCAGTTGCTGAAAAAAATACTCTGAAATGAAATAGGTTTCCTTCATTTGACAAATCTAGTTGCTACTACTTTAATGGGAAGAATAGTAGTTTACTGAACTGAATTTTCACGAAAAGTTAAAATTCACACAATTTCCATCCCTTTAATTTAAATGAATACCCTCAGACATCTTTCAAGCCACTGAATATATTTTGAAAATTTTATTCTTAACCAGAAGAAATTCAGCATATTTCTTGCTGAGTTAGCGACCTTTATTATCAAATAGCGTTGATGAAAAGTCTAGTATGCGAGGTAGCAACTGACAGTGTAACCTTAATAAAGATGGATTTAGTAGAATTCTGATTGATACTTCCTACTAACTGATGAATGCATACACAAAACGTGACTAGTTGAAAGAAAATCTTCTGGATATTTATGTGAAGTCCTTTACTTTGCCTATAGCAGTGTTTTGAAAAGATAGTATATTATTTGACATTGTTGCAATTTAAAAAATGACAAACTGGCCAGTCAGCCTGATGAAATAATCTGAGAATTAATAAGGTAAAGAAATTAGATACTGTAATTCTATAAGCCTCATTAAAATATTGAGAAACCTCTAAATGTATTGTAGAAATGTCTGTCACTTAAGATACTGCAGGTTAGAATGTCCTGTTTGCATACCCCGAAAATGGAAAAGGATAATCATGATTTATGAAAAGAGGTTATTTGGATTTCATTCGCTCACTGATCTTGTTGATCACTAAAGAAAGAAAGCAGAATTTTTCTAAAACTTTAATGATTAATTTAATTTCCAAGAGAAAAACTGGGTGATTCAGTTTAATCTTTTCATGGTCTATAAGAATTATTTGTTTTTTCTACTAAATTGATATATAAAGATAAGTAAATGTGTTCACTTATTGTCTGTGAGTCCTTTAACCAGTATGTTTGTTAAACTAGAAATGTGCAAATACTTTATTCAAACCTTACTTAAAACCATAATTCATTTGTATTTGCAGCTCATATAGTATGATTTATTTGTTAAAAAATATTTTAAAACAACTAGTTCCCTGTATAAACTTTGACAAAACAAAAAAATGTAAATTATCTGAACCATGTAGTGTATTTACGCAACATATTTCAAACTGTGTGGTCTCACATGTGCTTATCATAGCTATCTATATGAAACGTCATAAAAATAAGGGGTGAGAAAATGAGAAGAGGTCAAGTGGTTATGTTTAATTAAAGGCCAAATAACAATGAAAATCAGTCGTACATCAAACTTGGTTTTCAGAGTTGAATTTAACAAGGGATATGTGATGTGACATATAATAATTAGGTATGGCTCATCGCCTACCCATATTCGTCTGATGCAGTGATGAATTAAATATTTGCCTACCGCAGCATCTTATTGGCACAAATATTTGATGGTTGCACAGTAAATTCTTGTCAAATATGAACATGCATTGGAAAATGAACTAACTTTTAACTACAATCATATACTGAGATTTCCAAAGGTGAGTACGCCAGCAGTGGGAAGTAGTTGAGACAGAAACCAGCATTTTAAGTCGCAGGCTATGGACTTGAGTGATCATGTATTAGAAGAACGTCTGAGGATCGACTCTGAAAATATTTGAGAAAGATGCTTATTCAATTGACCTCTGAATGATGTGTTTTCCAGCCGACAAGTGATACACAAATGCTTGAAAGTCAAGCTGCAACTTTACACTGTTTCACTATGTAAGTTGACTTTTTTATGTGGAGCTAGTCACATTGGATATGAACATCTCGTCCTTTCTAATCACATTTCAAGGAATTATCCTGGCAAGGTGTTCAAAGGTAAACGGAAATCAATATCTGGCACTTGATCATTTGGTTAACTTCAGCCACAAAGTCCTCCAAAGTTATGAAGATAAAACAAAAGTAAGAAAGGAGTTGTTGAGCCAAAAAGACTCGATAATTCTGTACGCAGAAGTACGCATAACCTTTCCTTTGGTTATGATATTATTAATAACGTACTACTGCAATGCTCCTTTCCATTTTCAGAAGCAACTTCTAATGCTTTTATCGAACGCACAATAATTATAATAATAGACAATTATTTCTTTCCAGTGCTTATAAGTACTATTTCATAGGTATATAGGAAGATACCATCAATATTATTTTTTCCTAATAAAGTTGTTTTATTGTTCCTTATAAATTGTGAAACTCGATGTTTTCTTCTTGATATACGGAGTTCATTTTATTATGCTGTAGAGAAATGGCTGGTCATTGTTCTCCAACTTTCTCACAAACAGCTAGTAAAACATAGTGTGAAAGGCGCATATGAATTTATAGACAGAATTAAGGATGCTAACACCATAAATAAAGCTCTACCGGTGAATGTGGCATCCGCAATCATCAATGATCCTCTTCTCGAGACGATTAACTATATTAGTGAACATATGGAAGAAAAATCTGAGAATGTTGCTCAAATGGACGAAAAATGTTAACTTTAAATTTAACGGTGAATTATACACATAAGTGGATAGAGTTACAATGAGCTAACCACTGGGTCGCATATTAGCGAACCTTTTACATCGGAAATAGAGAATGGCTTGTCTGAATGATCTATTAAAGTGTTTTCATTTTATTGTTGACGTATGGATGATAAGTTCATCCTGTGCGAAAATAATATGGACAAGACGGAGGTACTCAGGAGATTCAACGTAGTGTACTCAGCGATATAGTTTTTATATATGGGAAAGAGTCATAAGTTAAAACAGCTTTTCTTGATGTTGTTCTCTCAAGACGAACAAATGGGTCGATAAACAATAATTTGTTTAGGATAGGTACGTGGGAGAGGTAATACACTCATTTTCTCAGCTTCAATACAAAGGAAGCTTAATAATAATAAGGGCTATCTGTTCGATGGGTAAAACTGAGAGGAAACTAACTATTTTGTGCAACGTACTAATTGAAAATGACTATCGGGATAAATTCATGGAGATGCAGGAATACAAAAATAGAAAGAACGGATGTTCCGATGGCCGGCAGAAAACTACTATACATTCGGGTAAAATTCAGCAGTGGCAGGTTTGATGAGATATTAGTTCATAAACTACCCATATCAATTCAGAAAACTTTTAATGCTGGAAAATTGAAAAATTTCACTTCCCACACGCTCAACAGTGATACGGAGACTGAATAAAGAGTTACCTGATCTGACTACTTCCTGTTGTGCTTATCAGTTTGACTGTTCCTGTGGTGTCACTTGCATCGGCGCTGCTCTAGGAATTTGATTTTCTTTTCTCACGAACATCTTCAAGCTTGATTAAGGTGTGATAACACCATCACCAGCCCATGTTAGCACATTTGGTTGAAATGAGCCATAAGGTGGATATGAAGGAGTCATTTTCTATTCTGTACCATGTTCTCATTAATTTGCTGAAAGGTACCCAGTTCAGAGTCATTCGAACTGACAAAACAGTAGCAGTTAGGATCAAGAAAAATAAGTTGTCTGTTCAAAATGCAAGTAATACCACTACAACCACATAGCTTTGATTCGTGACACACGGATTCCTTAACATACTACTCCAAGTAATCCTATTTTCTAATTGCATACTGTTGATATCCATTCACACTTATAATCTGAAAGAAATTTAACAAATTCCCTTAACTCATTTTACCCCACAACATGAGTAACATTACATCAAGCTATTATTCCTTAAATTATCCTCATTTGTTGATTTCATCCAACTCTCCAAAACACTTTCTATTGTTTCATTAAACCATCACCTTACCTACGTCATATACTTTTTCAGATGACCAATTGTTTTGAATTTAATCCTAGTAATAATTGATTCTATCATAAATAACCTTCTCAGAAGAGGTTTCTGAACTGACCTCCACAACTGTATAATAATATTAACAGACTGATAGGCGAAATGCCAACATTGTTGATGCACGATTCCTCAATATGTACACAACTGTAGGACTGACAGATGAAGTCATCGAAAAAATATTCTGTGTTCACTGAAACAGCGTTTCACTTTACCTACAATCACCATCTCTCACTGATAATATTAGCATGTGGAAACCATTGCTATCTCGGGTAGTCTTATCAACATTGTGTTTAGAAATCAGTTACCTTCGTCTTGTTAGTGAGACCAACGTAGATTGCATTCTAATCCGCTGCTTCATGCATCAAAAGTCTATCATTGTTTATATTCTAAAAACTTCATTATCCATGATGCGACAGGTTTGAGTAGCCTTAGTTGGTGTATAAATCTGGAAGCACAGGACCAATATTGGACTTAAGAATGAAACACTTTGTAATTGGAATTGATCGGAAAGCATTCGCTACAACTGACTGCTTCTCCACTGCGGTGATAGTATGATAAGATGTAAATCATAAAACTGGATGCTAAAGCTTCATTTCTGATGTCTGATTAAAATTTGCCACTTTTATTTAACAGGGAAACAGTCCTGATAACTAGTCTCGTATTAGTTCAAGACGGGGGTCAGTTTATTCTTTCTGTATCCCATGATTCATTTGAGCAAAATAATGAAAACATCTTCTGCAAGATAAGATAGATTTATCTGATTTTCTGAATTTCTTTCCAAGCCGCAAAGAGTTTTCTTAAACTTTTTTAATCTCTAAACAGTAAACTATACAAAGCACTCCGGATATAAGCTATTAAAAATTTTAGGTCAGAGTTTTGAAAATGAAAAAATAGGCATTGGATGACATTAAACAAAAGAGTAATTTAGATCTGTCTTATAACTAATTATATTGAATATCTCAGATATCCTACAATAGTTTTAGAATGCTGAGGACACAATAACAAGGTTATTTTGGAATGATTAATATGAAGAGAAGAAAATGTCTTCTATCAAATAAGTTGCCTTTTTGTTTAGTTACTTTCTTATGCTCAGTTTCTGAAAGCCATTTACTCTATTTTAGAAAATGTTAACACTTTAATTTATAGGCAATACAAGGCACATACCTGAAGGTGTATATTTCTATCACATTCATTGTTGAGCGGGAAATCCCGTAAACTCACTATTAGCAAATATATATATATATACCACCTGTGTTTTATACTCGTTCACAGGCCTTAGTGAAAACGCTTCTCTCTGTAGGATATGTGTGGAAGAAATAATAAGTAGTCAATGACGATTCAGGTGAGATAATTTCAAATGACTATTTGGCGACGACGTGAGTTAAAAAACGGTCCTATTAGTGATCAGGACAAAGTTTCAATGTTTCTTTGCCCGGGTTAGTACAGGAAACCTCCAGTTCGGTGATCAAACGTAGTGAAACTACTGTGCATACGGAGTACTTTTAAGGATGAGACGAAAATATTGACAAGAGTATTTTTTTCAAAGTTTTTTCTCTAAGCATGTTATTCAAGTTAGAAGGATTAAAGCATGAGGACCCAATGTCTACAGTAATTGTTAAAGAGAAGTTATAATGAACCCTTCTTCAAAGGCTAAGTATTTAGACAGTCGCCGAATAGCATTGCTATAAAGACAGATAATTCCATTGGTGTCATGATGACTGTGAGCCTTCAACCTCAATATAAATCTGCAAATTCTTACAGACGAAAGATTGGATCTAGTCCTATGGAGTCAATCTAGGTTTATATATGATTCCTTTTAAAGACGACTCAGTGACTTTGTAAATAAAAGTTTGACACTACATTGTCAGTCAACATAAAAAGAAATTGAACCACTCAACCTCACCACAGAAAGCGACAGGTGGCAAGCCTCTTAACTGTCAAAAATATTACTGAAGTATGCCTTGAAAGTGGTGTTCATACCCCCTTTAGTTTTGCTGACAAAATTTTAATGGATATACGCCCAAATATGCTAAAACCCTCAGCATTTGAAGATTTTAAACGCATTCATGTATTCACAGTTACTTGCTTATCATATTTAAATAACCTTTGTAAGCACGAGTTTCAAACCTAGGATAGTGTATTATTTTAATTTACTTCCAAGACATCCAGTTTTATTTTGACCACTTATTCAACCTTCTCATTTGATCTTATTCTATTCTGTCACCTATTATATTTATTACCCTAAAATCAAATATAACAAGAAATTATTTAAGATGTACTGTACAAATATGAGATTCATGATTTGAATAAATTATGTCAGCAGATTACTTTTATTGAAAACTTGAGCAATATAAAGGGGAACAAAGTAAGTTTGGACTAAGGAGTCAACTATTATTTGTAATTTTAGAAAGGATAGATGATTTTGCTGTAAAAGACTGTCAGTTGTTGCTTATTTTTCTTAGAAATTAGATAACATCTGCTTTTTAAGCATTATTTTCTGTAAAAATAAGGCAGTTGTGCCAATAATTTTCTTCACATTTGTGTATTCGCATGCTTTACACTGAATCGTCTGCCACCACAAGCATGTAATAATATACATAGAGTACGCTTTATTGCCCATTGTAATAACAAGGATTTGAGTTATGCTGATAATAGCAGTAATAATAATAACGTCAATAACTCCAAGAATAACAAGTATGAAAATGTTAATCGACGATCCAACAGTCACGGTAGGTAGATACTTTAAAAACACCTAGGTATAGTATAATACGCGACTGAGTAAAATGAATAAACAATGTCCAAATGTGAATGCTTTAACAGTGCATCGAAAGTAGGAAAAAACAGGTTGTAAACCTTGGGGAAACGAAATTCTCCATGATAGAAACAAACAGGAAGGATTTAGAAAATACTTTTGAATCCAAAACATAGACTTGTTTAAGCAAATTCCTACAGTTGCACTTCCAAGTTAAAACACATACCGAAACCTTGTCAGAAAAACGTGGCAACAAGCGATAAATTTTTTTATCAATAATTATGTTTACAGTATGAACACTATCAACCAAATGATTTGGTTTCAGCAGTATTTTTTAAAGAATCACCAAAATAAAGATAAACCGTGACTTTCTGGAATCCCACAAAATCCTTCAAAACAAAATCCATTCCAAGTTGTGATTCATCACAGTTTAATATTAACTAGGTAACTATTGAAAACCTGGGAGTACTGGACAGGTTTCTTATCGTATTATTATTCGTTAAACTTAATGGAGCGAAAATTGGAATTCGTCGGTCATTACTGATGAAAATAAAGGGTGTACTTTCTAATATTTCCAAAGAAAATCTAATGCCTGTAAGGAATGATCAAATTTGCAAATAACCAATGCTTTACAATATTCGAATGTGATTGCTTCGTTTCTCCATGGACAATGAATGAGGTTAACGGTGGACATTTTTAGTCATTTGAATATTTGTATACTAAATAAGTTTTTATTCTGAGTAATTAACACGAATGAGTTTTTACATAAAACGCCTCTGTAACATGATATAATTGACTCGCTAAAGATATCCTCTAAAGATATGAACCCATCAACAATAACCCTCAGATATAACCCTCAGGGGTTACCTGAGGCTTCCGAAAATAAAAAAGGAGGTAAGACAACTGAATTGCAAGAATAACTATGTTCAGAAATTCGACTACAGAATTATTGACACTCCTCTTGGTTGCTTTCAGCTCTTTCTAGTAAAGTAGTGCCGACTGATTTTGTCCTTTAAATCAACCTTATATTCAAATATACATGCAGACAATATGTGTGGTACAGTGCATAGTTTTCAGCAAAATATTCCAACAAACTTAATATTTCAAACGAAATAATTATTGCACATTCATTTTCGGTCTGGACTGGTGAGTGAATAGAAAGTACAGAGAAATTTTGGTGGTGGTTGTTTATTCAGTCTGTACAAAAATTTACAATTCGGTATAAGTATCCTAGGCATAACTGTGTACTGCATTTTCGTGTATTTATAAGTCCATTTCTTACCGGTGTAACATTTATCCTTAGTTTTGTTGTTGGCCTAAATAAACTGCAGTTTGAAAACATTTTGAAAACGCGTGAGAGTAGACGACACACATAAAAGACAATGAGATTTTTAAGAATATTGAAAAGGGAATAATTTAACAAAATGTATTCCATTGAATTTTGAGGGATTTGTGGGGATCTGTAAGTATTTTAAGTTGTTATTCATCGTAGGCCGACATCAGTTGGAGGAACAAAGTTTGATGGTCGTGAGGACAGTTACTCAACGATGACATTGGGTGGCGGTTGCTCTATATCGTTAGCTAACAGAAGTTGAAAATATGGACCACTGGATTCTGATCCGGTGGCTCAATTGTGACGTGCTGGCCACGGAACCTGAAGGTTGCGGGTTCGATCTCCGGCGGTGTCGTGGGTGCGCACTGCTGAGGAGTCCCTAGTGGGGCGAAACAGCTGACCAGTGATCCCAGGTTTACTTTGTTCCTCCGACTGATATCAGTCTATACTTAGTGAGGAATTTTCGGTGACTCAATAATTAGGCAGGCCCCCAGTATGTGTTGAAAGCTTTTCAAAAGTCTGAAGCACTATGCTTTTTTGAAGGTTCTGGACAAGAATATTGCTTACAATGAAAATTTCCAAAAGACATGAAATTCTAAGCATATTCTTATACGCCTAAAATAATCAGGATTCGTATATACCTTTTTCGGGTAGATTAGTCTAATTACGTCACTCAAATTTTCATTTGTGACTAATTGCTAAATAGTCAAAGTGATAAATTGACTGTCTTAAAGGAATTTCTAAAATTATAGCGAGCATAGAGAAAAGGTAGATATTTATTTGTATTCCGTTATCACTGTTCACTTCGAGAATATTTTGGAAAGATAATCCTTTTTCATATAGCCAGCGTTGTCTTCCAAAAATTGAATGGAATCTGTCAAACTGAAACTGACAATAAGATATTTTCTTGTTTAAAATAAAAATATGTTTCTGACAAGCTTTTGGTTTGCGAAATATTTAAATTTAGTGTTTTCTAGTTAATACGTGCTACGAATATTGGAGTTTTTTAGTAGAAAAAAAACTGAAAGACCAGAAAAAAACTATAGTATGCTGATGGTGGTTTGTTGTTCTCTGAGCTTTAGTGTTTTGTCAAGTACTTTCCATCACTTGGCTTGGTGGACATCCTGAGCACTATCTTCACAAAAAATGAAGCATATTCAGATGTTACACTAGTCTTCGGGTCAGAAAGAACGCCACCATATTCAAGTTTGGTACTGATTTGTACGTCAGACAACTTTTTCCAATCTGTATTTTGACTAACTGGATTGACTAAATGTACATTGCAGAAGAAATCTTTCATCCAGCCGGGATCCACTTTAGTCAAACTGAAATATGACACTTTATGATTATATGAAATCTTCAGTCCATTGCTTATCAAAGCAATTCATTAAAAAAAAGTAATAAGTATAAAGAAAGACATCAGTTAAGGGTGATGCTTTTACTTCATAATTCACAATCAGGTGTAGGATTTCATTAAGTGCTTATTCATCAGTTGGCTGAGTAAAAACATATTAGTTCCAATCTTCCACTAAAATTCTCACTGTACATTATCCCGATTAGCGATTATACTTGTTGTTATTGATTTTTATCCTACTAGTCATCACCCTGACAGACTGTACACATTATGACCACGCGATCTCTTTCTAACTGTAGAAACATTCTCTTCTGATGACCTAGTATTAACCCGTTAGCCAAAAATAGATTGATTCGTTTGTGCGTTATTACCATAAGTACGAATGTTCAGCTCCTGGAAAAGATTCTTCAAAAAGAAAACTTTCACCACTGAATTACTCATTGTTTTGAAAGGTGAAACTGTTGCATAGCGCAACATATTCATATTTACCTTTATGCTTTTGCATACAGTTTAATTCCCTTCTAGCTGTTTTTTAACGGTAAAGAACCGTGATGCATTTGGAGTTTGAGTCAGTTTACCTGACTGCAATTAGTGGTAATTTCTAATTATTCTTGAACATTGCAGGGAACTTACGATGGACCGACTGAACTGTTCTTGATTTTTATGATAAGAAAGGTAAATGAATTACTGTTGAAGTGAACAGAGTTGGTTCATACTATTTATTATAGATACCAGTCTTAGGTAATTTTACACTAGTCAACTAGCCAGTTGGTCGATATCATTAAGAGGTCAGAGGAAACTGCATCAGGATGTCAGAGTAATAGGCAGTGAGGTAAAAAAAGTGGAGAAACAGAAGGGAAAGTCATGAAAAGTACTATAAAGTCATGAAGAAAGAGGAAGAGGGAGTAGGTTATTCAATAAAAATTGATGACAGGATTACTATGAGGATGATGTACGGATAGAACTGTGCCCCTCAGACTGACTTTAGGCCACATCACAAACAGTCTTTGCCGAAATATATTTCAATCTGGAAATTTATTACTTGATTTCAGGTTGGGATTCATCATGGACTGTAATCATTTGCAGGAACAATGGAAACTTAGGAGCATCGGACAGCTGGTTCGTCCTAGTTTGGGAATCCTCAGTAGTACGCACCCATGACCCTGAAATACCATGAACTGACAGAAGTAGAAAATATGAACCAGTGGATTCTATCCAGTGGGTCAATGGCAACGTGGCGGTCATACAACCTGAAGGTCTTAGGTTCAATCCCTGGCGGAGTCATGGGTGGGCATTGCTAAGGAGTCTCATGATAGTGCTCTCAGGTTTCCAATGTTCCTCCAACGAATGTCAGTCCTTCCAACTCGAGAGACACTTCTTGTCAAGTCTGCAATACACGAAGCTTATATTTCTTTAACTTTATTGTTCATCCTTGTGGTATTCATTTCCAGTGAACAAAAATAAATAACTATTTTAGTTTTCTCATAGACTACATACAAAACAGATCAGTGAAAGTTTAAAGCTTTTTAAGCGAGAGTGTGGACGAAAAATTTAATTTGATTGATTACAGTACTATATAAGCATTTGACACTAGGGTGATTGGAATAACGTTAAACTGTTTTTTTTCCTATTAGCTAAGATCAAATTGCACAATTCAGTCGAAAAAACTTTTATAAATTAGTTTATCAGTTTAATGCGTCCATAAATGTGATTAGACACCGCGTTAACTGAAATGAAGTTTTTGATTGAAAAAATCTTTAGAAATTCAAAATATTTACTGATTTCTTACAGATTTTTTATTGATAAAGATGATTTATTTAAGGAAATGACCAACGTTTACATTTATTTGTCAAAATTTGACATGAATTTCACTTCTATTTTGTCTCAGTTGGTACATGCTTTCATACCTATTGAAATAAGATTGTTCTGCTTTCTTACAGTTTTTATACAAAAAACAATTACTCAGGTTAATTAAACAGCAACATTCATATTATTTATACTCATAAAAATAGTGTACACATATATAGATACATTATCATCAACGTTACCATGGTTTCATCACAATGAAGTTGTTATAAAGGCAAATATTGTGGTTGCAATACTGTTATTATTAATTCTTAAACTTTCTGACAATTAGACGGAAGAAGAAATTGTCTAGAAGAAAATGAGTACATGATATCTATAAAATAAATGTTGCCTAAATAATTTTAAAGGGCGTTTCTAAATTAAAGTTATAAAATACTTAATTCATGGTTGTAATTTGAGTGGTGTTTTATTGAGTACATTGGAAGTGAAAACCATACAATACTAAATAATCAACCACATTATATAAAATATCTAAGAGTGATTAATTAAGAGAAAGAAGAAAATGATTCCATATTAGATTTGTTTATTTGATATAAAGCGCACAGTGATACAGTATTATTTACTTGATTACGTTTCGAGCATAAATTATTGCTCATAATCATATCAGTGTCATCACACTTCTTTCGACATCTGATTTTATAGTTCTGTCACCTGATCTCTCTTTGTTTTTTGATTGGTAGTAAAGTTTTCCATATCTCTGGTATAGGTGTTGCGTCGTTCCTATTACATGTGTTGGGTGTGGATTCGATGAACAAAGATTCAGTAATTAATCTCTCTCTCCACCTAGCTATATTGGACTTAAGTACAGTGGTTTTGTCCCACCCTATTGTGTGGTTGTGTGTTAATGAATGTAATGCAATGGCCGAGTGTTTTTCTAGGTTATTCATCTTAATGGGGTCTGCCGTTCTATGTTTAGCTAAATTCCTATGTTCTCTTAATCTAACTGACCCCGACCGGCTAGTTTGACCTATGTATTTGACTTCACAGTCATTACATAGAATTTGGTAGATTATATTATTTTGCCTAATTGGTTCTGTCGGATCTTTTAGCCGACAAAGCTTACCTCTAAGTGAGTTTGTTGGTTTAAATGCCACCCTAATTCCAACCTTGTTGAGAATCCTACGTATGGTTTCTAATGTTCCTTCCCTGTATGGTATCACAATAGAGGTGTTGATTTCCTTTCTACTTATGTTGTCGCTATTATTTGTATTTGTATTACTGTTATTATTTTGCTTCTTATGTGTTCGTGTGAATTTCCTAATAAAACGATGGGGATAATTATTAATTATTAACGCTTCTTTTGTGTTTCAATTCCTTATTTAAGTGATTACATTGATATGATTATGAGCAATAATTTATGCTAGAAATGTAATAAAGTAAATAATACTGTATCGTTGTGCGCTATATATCAAATAAACAAATCTAATATGGAATTACATTCTACCACAGTACCGAAGTTCTACACTTATATTAAAGAAGAAAATGATGTCTGGTAGTTTCACATGAATGAAATTATTACTATTTTCATTAAAAAATTTTAAAATAATTTCAAATATGCTATTGATGGATTCAAAGTGAAACTTTAAATCAATGTAAACTTTAAAACTCAGAGAAGTAGAAACTCAAACGATCAGTTCACTAGTAATTGTCTAATTGCACTGTTCACTTTGTCATTTCCTTTAACTGAAAAGTTTCTGAACTTATCAACTTCGGTGTCAACAGTATTCTTATCGGAAACCACCCAATCAAGGTTAAAAACTTCAATCTCTGATGCTAAACTGACCTGATCCGACTATATAAGTAAGACGAGTAGCTGGGATTTATTCAAGGTCATCTACAATTTATTAGGTTCTTAAAAAAATTTTCTAAATTGGTCATTTCATTTGTAGAAAATTTAGGTGAGTCAATCAAATTCAGTCGACCTAATCAACTTAGGTCTGAGTTGAATTTGATCCCAAAGTAGTAAGCTGAACGTTCGGTATTTAAACTACTTTGATATCTTTACTGAAATCTGCATAACAGAGTAGGAGATTTTCAACTATGCATGTTGTTTAGTAGACGTTAAAAAAATTTATGCATTAAGAAAAATTTGAATTACATCCGAAATTGACACTGAAAATTCTAAAATAAATGAAACCTTTTGAGCAACAAAATTATCAATTTATTGTCTCGAAATATACTATTTTTATGACTGACTAACAGTTCTCAGTCAAAATCATCTACATGCAATATGAAAAGATTGTGATAATGGTAGATAATAATTCACCTTGTTCTTTTACCACTATTCACTTTACTAGACAGGTTGATTTCCAAGTGCGGGCAGTGGATAATTGGGATTTTCAAGAACCTCATTTAGCTCTGTTAAATGTTTCGCACAATGCAATAGTGCGGTTTGGTGTTTTCAGGGCTGATATCAAAATTGTGCATGATCAAACTTTTGTCAGCTGAATCACATTTATCGACAACGGGCGCTTGAATTCTTGCCTCATGACAGATAATGTGGCTTAAACCGCCAATCTTATGAGCGAGGTAATGGGCTTAACTCCTGAAAAAAGTAAAAATTCAGATGTAAAATTTTCTTCAGTTTCCCAGGTGATCATACAGTACTAAAGCATATCTCATTTTCCAGCCCTCTGTTAATAAATGTCGATATGATGGGTTTCGACTTCATCATAATTTGTGTCTGGTAACAGACAAGATGTAATGGTTTTTCCAGCAGCTTCAGCTTCTCGGTCCAATGTACCGTGGGGATGTCTAAGAGCTAATGGCTTGTCAGGTTCATTATTCCACTATCATGGGAAATATCACATGAACTTCGCAACCTAAACGCAACTGGTCACCTGGTTCACTGTGAGCAAGGTGAGGGTCTGAATGAATTGGTGTCTGCCTATTCGCTGACACGCTTCTTTGCCAAGTTTTATGTATAAAACAGTACAAGGTTGGAGAAACGCCTACTGTTCGTTTTGGGTATACATTTCCATCCCGGTGCTGTTCCGATTCTGTGTACAGCTTTCACACATGATATCAAATGTTAATGTTTAACCCTCACAGAATATAACTGAGCCTGATGTCAGTCTTTAAACTTACAGTGCACCTTGTCGTGAATACTTAAAACAAAGATAATAAACAAATGAACAAAACTCATGAAGTGCCAGTCATCAAATTTCCAGTCTGTAGAGACCGATTTGAAGGAACTTTATCAACGCCCTAACTGTCGGTAGCTTATGGCTGCTGCTGAGTGATATTGCTGTTTTACAACACAGCTATACTTTAATTTCATAAGCCCTTGAAACTCAGCCATAATTTCTTGCGTTTGTTAACGCTGTGCTCAATCCTGTTCAAAAAAGATGCACATATTTAGGGAATGCAAATTCACACTGTTTCGAATAAACATTTCTCGAACAAAGGTATAAAGAAAAAGTTGAACAGAGTAAATTGCTAACTGTAGAGATGACTATCCAAGTGCTGTGTGCTATTTGACCACCTTTCACGTACATTAAGCATCAGGTTTCCAAAAATGGGATGCAATAATGACTCAATTCATGTACTTCAAAAGTATGCAGATAAATACCAATAGTTTGAGAATATGGTTCATTTTGTACTACTATGTGAGAATAACACTGATCTCTACAGCATTTACATGGAAAGAATAATTGAGGCAGACATTTGAGAAGATAAAAGTGGCAAAACCCCTGAGCCATATTTATGGGATCATGACACAGTGTTTTAAATTTAGTAATAACTTACCTCTGCTTCTAACTGACACAACGAGAGTATTTAATGCACATGTGAATAGTTGAAAAATAATCTTAAGGCTCCAGTCTTAGGCGTTCGTCTGCTCCTCAAAAACAGGGGGAATCGGAAAAACGATAAACGGTTTATCGGTAAATCAAAACTCACCCAATACCTGCCACTCTGATGCGGTGGTCAGACTAGTATATCACAATGACACAAGGAACTGCACTGGCTGGAACGCTTGTTCCATCAAGGCCCTACTATGCCAGAAGCGTCTGTTAAGTATTGTTTGGTCAAAATGTGGTTTCCACTATGGTGTAAACTTCTACGCCATGTTGAGGATCTGAGAGAGTATCCTTACAGCAATATAAACGGAAGCGTGACGGCAGTAAAGTGTTTCCTTCTAACAACAAGCAGTAGCACAATGTGCTGCATTCTAAGTGAGAAGGGGGAGAAGTTGGGAAAGATCAGGCAAAAAGTCAAACTCGCACCACCCCACAGCTTGCCGGTCCCGGTGTCATAGGCGTTGGATTTGGAAGTAACAAATCAAAATCTCAAACTTGCAAAGCAGTCGTATGTGACAAGCTTCAGACATAAAATTTCGACTCAGGAGTCACGCACTAACCCTTTTTTGTCAGGTACCTGAAGAATAACTAGGCTTCTGTGATGTGCGCAATCAGGAAATGTTAAACACGATCACAAACCTTTCACTGCTCAAGTTCCTTCAGTCGCTGCCTACCCTTCACATCCCTACTTTCTAAGCATTCTTCACGTTTCTCAGTTAATTATCATACACCATGTTTAATTTCTCGCAGCTTTACAGCTCGGCACAGATTTGAGTTCAAATAACATCATCCTTGGCCACTGTGGTAGACAGTAATTCCATTTTAGTCCGTTTATTAGGATTGGAATGAGTTTGACGATGATATCATCTTGGTTTTATGATGATCAGCTGAGAAAGTGAAGTTAAAGAACTACAAGCCGAGAAAACCAGGCAGATTTAAGACCTAGCAGTGAGTGCATTGACTTGAAGGCAAAAATCCTCTCTGCCGATCGAGAAGTATTACGGTAACGTCTCTCACTGGAAGGGATATTGATTAGGTACATTACTCTAATAAAGGCTGTCTAACAACCCAGCTCAGAGAACACAAGGCAACCAAGACTGTCTACTGAAACATCTTTGAGCGTACTAGAGTTTATGGTGAGCCATGTACATCAAGTGTTGTCCGTCAAGGATATCTAACCTCTCCATTCTTGCTCAGCTTTACCACAGACGTACTTTATAGGTCTACCTCATATCATCTAACTTTTAAGGGGTTGAATTTGTCACGGGAGAATCCTTGGTACATCTGAAATAAGCAGCTTACATAGTGCTGTTAAGTGAAGATGATGACAAGGTGCACAGTTTTCTGGACATACTGGATAGTAATTTGGGAATGTTTCAAATACGTTTCTTGCCGCCGGAATGCAAACTGTTGCCTCAAGACTGGTCTTCAGCGGTACCCCAGCTAACAACAGACAGTGAAGTGGTTTAGTGCGTTGACCGATGAAATCCTAACTCAAATGAAAATGTTCTATCGGCTTCCACCAACTTACGTCACCAGTGGAACCAGTGTGATATTCAACTGTCTACTAAGGGTCTAGTGCACCGTGGGTCATTTCGCTCAACTCTTCTATATGTCTGCAAAACATGATCATTAAAGGTTGAGGACGTGAGAAGGCTTTTGTTATTTGACCAACGTTCCCTTTGTAGCATTGGGTGTGTTTTGTCGCATCGCTACGGGAGGAAAGCAGAATTGAAGTGTAGAGTTCAACGAAGGAGAGGTGAGTCAGTTGATGTGGTTTTAGGACTTCTTCGACTGAGACGGCTAGGACATGTTAAGCATGCCTAATCACCGTCTATCTCATCGTAAAGTTTTACACGAAGCACATTTAAGCTAAATATAAATTCGAATCGGTCATACTCTACCATAGTATAGTCTCCGAAGTCTTGAGCTGTTGGTCCGGGCAGTGTGGGCGAGTGTTGACTTTCCAGATCGGTCCAACGTGGCACCAAAAATCAGTAGTTGAAGACTCTGTCTAGTATGGTTTAGATTCCATGTCACTGGGGCAGATGTAACTACACATTATGCTTATCCTAACAGCTAAACTGAATTTGGCATTTTCTCCTTACTTCTTTGTTTCTGCTAGTTATAACCAAATCTTAATTTCTCTAATTTTTCATTTTACTGTCTTCTAGCTTCGTGTATTGATATGGAGCAGCTTGAACCCTTGCACTATAGTGTCTGGTGCTATTTTGATATCAATGATGAAGATGGTAAGTCATAACGTGTACGACATATAACGATATATTTATAGATATGCTTCTGGTGGCCTTGGTACTTTTTACTTTTTTTCAGAAGGGTAATTTTTATTTGATAAACTCAACCAATCGATTCGAAGGTCACATTTATAATCATGTGACTTCTTGCTAACACTCAGCAGGTGAAGTTTGTTTGTGAAGATTTTCAGGAAGTTTTAGACATCACAGAAAGGTCTGTAAAGTAATATTTCACCATATAACGTTTAATAATTACTAAAACCTACATGCAGGTTGATGTATGCTTTAATGACCGTTTTGATGTTTTTAAAATTCAGGAATAAAATGAGAAGAAATATTCGTAATCGATTTCTTACGTATTCACAATTGTCAGCAGGATGTTTTTACAAATTCCAGGAAACAATGTTACATTTAATACTCCTACCAAGGAAATTGACAGAACTAATCTTTGTACTTTTCAGATAATATCTGGCCATTTAAGTGATTGAATTACATACGTTAAGGTATTATGAAATGAATACAAGTGGAATTATCAAGTCCTTAATGCTGATTGACGTCTGAAGAACAACTTGTGCTCATTCTGCTTAGTATCCAGATTGTAAGCATGATTTTATTATTTTTATTATTAGTCCCTTGGGTTCCTAGTGGAACATAGGGCTTCCGTGGCACTTCTCCAGTGACCTCTGTTCTCTGAGATCTTTTGAACCTGGTTCCACGACAGCCCACAACCTCTCATTTCCTCCTCTCACGACCTCCTCCATGTCACCCTCGGACGTCCAACTCGTCGCTTCCCATCGGGATTCCACTCTACGGCCTGATGCGTGATGTCCTCAGTCGGCCTTCTCAGTGTATGCCCAATCCATCTCCACTTCCTCCTGCATATTTGTTGAGCGATAGGTTCTTGGTTGGTTCGTTCCCAGAGTTCCTTGTTGCTTATTCTTTCTGGCCATCTGATCTTCAGTAACGAGCCAGTGTAGGCAGTTGTTGATGAATGTCTGTAGTTTATTGGCAATGCCTTTCGTAACGCGCCAAGTCTCTGATCCATACAGAAGCACTGACTTGACGTTGGTGTTGAAAATCCGTATCTTGTTCCACATGCTGAGTGCAGAAGATCTCGACACTGGTTTCAGGCTAATGAACACCTGTCTTGTTTTTCCGATTCTGACATTGACGTCCTCGTCTGTCCCGCCTGTAGTTGAAACAGTGCTTCCTAGATAAGTGAAGGAGGTTACTTACTTTAGGTTTCTCCTACTGATGGTGATTGGAGTTTGTTGTTGTTGTTGATGGTGGTGGTGCGGTATCTTCATCACTTCTGTCTTCTCTATATTCACCTGAAGTCCCGTCTTCGCTGCCTCTTCTATCAACTTGTTAGTTTTCGCCTGTAGATCTTCAAGTTTATGTGACATCAGGCACAAGTCGTCGGCGAAATCCAAATCTTCTAGGTTCCTTTCCGCAGTCCAGCCAACGTATACCCCTCTTCTCGCTCCCCACTGTTTGCTGCATGATCCAGTCGACCACTACACAATCAGGAATATCATGGGTGATAGTAGGCAACCTTGTTTCACTCCTGTCTTCACTTCAAAAGCATCACTGAGCTTCCCATTGTGAATTACTTGGCCAGCATGTGGCATCTTCATGTAGTTGTTGAATGAGGCGGATAAAGGTTTGTGGTATTCCGTAGTATTGAAGCAGTTTCCAAATTACCTCTCGGTCGACACTGTCAAAGGCCTTCTCAAAGTCGATGAAGTTGAGGTAGAGAGCTGATTGCCATTCTATGCTCTGTTCTATTATGATGCGGCGCGCAGCGTTGAAATTTGGTCTGCACATGATTTGTACTTCCTGAAGCCTGCCTGTTCCGGTTGTAGTTTTGAATCCAGTGCATCTTTAAGCCTCTCCAGGATGATGCGACTTAATGTTTTGCTTGCATTGGGTGGACAGGAGAGTGATTCCGTGCCAGTTCTTGCAAACACTGAGGTCTCCTTTCTTCGGCAGTTTGACAAGGTAACCCTTCTTCCAATCGACAGGTACCTTCTCTTCCTTCCACACCTTCTGCAATAGTGGTGTGAGCATGTCTGCCGTTGTCTCTGCATCTGTCCTCAGAGCTTCTGGCGGTATCCGTCTAGTCCTGCTGCTTTCCCGCATTTCAGTAGCTTTATGGCGTTCAGGACTTCCATTTTCGTTGGAGGATTTATGTTCACTTGTAATTCAGCGTCTGGGCTGTAGGTGGTATTTCTGGACGAAGTGCAGGTGGTGGTGGTGGTGGTCGATTCAAGAGCTTCTTGAAGTGGTCGGCCCATCGTTTCCTTTGTTTCTCTTCTTTCATAATTAAATTTCCGACATCATCTTTTATTGGTTTCATCTGCACTGTGTTGATCTCTTCCCTGATAGCAACCTGGTTATTTGATACAGTTTTGTCAGGTCTCTCTAACCCGGCTCCAGCCTGTTCTGCTTCACTTGCCAGTGTCTCGTAGAAGTGTTTTTTGTCTTTCCGTGCACTCTTCTTTACTTCTTTGTTCAGTGTTTTATACATTGTGCTCAGTTCCTCTTGTCGTTGAGCGTCCTTGCACTGGTTTATCTTCTGTTTCACCATCCTCCTCTCCTCTATCAGCTTCCATGTATCCGTCGAGATCCATTCCTTGTCTTCTTTCTTCTTCCTTCCTAATACTGTTGTGCAGGTTTATTTCCACATAGCTTTCAAAGACTTCCAGTGTTCTTCTACACAGGTTTCTTCAGGGATGTTCGTCGATATCTCCCATTTTGTCTTGATGGCTGCCTTGAAGACCTCCTTTGTAGTTTCATCCTTCAGTTTCCGAGTGTTGTACTTGAACTGCGGTCCATCACCAGCTTCCTTGAAGGCTCTTAACTTGATTTGGAAGGTTCCTTGCACTAGATAGTGGTCTGAACCTACATCTGCTCCTCTTCTTGACCTTGTGTTAAGTAGACTGCGTCTCCATTTTCTTGAGATTGAGATAAAGTCGATTTGATTTTTAGTGTGTCCATCTGGTGAATGGTGAAATCCATGTCGCTTTGTGGAAATCTTTGTGCCTGAACACACTGCCTCCAATCACCAAATCGTTGAATGCGCAGAATTCTGCAAACAATTCTCCATTCTCGTTCATCACCTCACCTAGCACTTCTCGACCCATGGTTAGTTCTCTTCCTGTGTTGTCCCCTCCCAGTTTGGCATTCATGTCGCCCATCAGAATTTTGATATCGCCAACTTGAGCGGTGTCTTGTCCAGTGTTGATTGAAGTTGTCTGTAGAAATCCTCCTTTTTCTCTTGCTCTGCATTATTTGTAGGTGCATAGCGCAGCATTGGATGATTGTGACCTTCCTTCCTTTTGAGTTGAACCTTGCTGTCATGATCCTGGAGGAGATTGGTTCCCACTGCATGAGGGCCTTCGATGCTGTTGGGAGGGGGACATCATGATAGCCACTCCAAAGCTCAGTGTGCTCGTGGTTGTCGTCTGGGTGACCATATCGGAGTAGATGATTGATTCTCCAGTTGACAGTTTGGAGAGTCCACTCCAATTCCATCTGCTTTCGCAAATCCCAAGCACTTCAATGTGATACCTTCTCATCTCTTTTGCAATCTGGGCTGCCTTGCTGGGTTCAAACATGGTGTGGACATTCCATGTCCCCACGTTTACTTTCGCTTTCATCGAGGGAGAGAAGACACATCGGCCTGGCCAATTGGCTTCCCGAAGGCTTTCACCAACTGGCGTCATTTCATCTCTCCGATTCCAGCGAGGAATAATACTGTTTTCATTTTTATATTTTGTTTGTGCTTTGAAGTTTCTTTAGCGGTTAGATTCGCTTTACGGGGTAGGGTTGCTAGCCCTATGCCCAACCTTCTCTCTTAACCCGGGCTTAGGACCGGCTAGTAACACTAGTGAACTGGTTAAACAGGCGAGGTTTGTAAGCACGATTGGAAGACTTTAATTAGCTTTCGGGACTTACTACCTAAATACTACCATCTTGTAATTATTTGCCTACATTTCGCATAGTCTTTTAAGAGGACGAAAAACAAAACTGATAATAAGTACATACATTTGTAATTCTTCTAAAGCACAAAATTCTTATTAGCTACTGAGTCATCAGTCTTATGACAAACAAGCTAGACTAATCTCTTAAAATATAGTCACTGTAACTGTTGATAGGTGAGAATATAAGAATTTTTCATTTCAAATAAACATTCAGAGGAAGTAATTAGTTCTCATAATTATCTCACTGATGACTAACTGGAGTTAGTGCATAAAAATGAGGTCACAGGTAGTAAATCATGAGGGAAGGGGATAACGGGCCTAATTTGATTTGCAGAGAGGCGGTGCACCACTTCTTCATCCTTCAGTTCTAAGGTAATTATAAAAGGGGCTTTTTTTTAGCTGTCTTAGCAGGAACGTATCGATATTCAAAAATGTAACTATCATGTAAAGCTGCATGGTTACAAAGCATCTCAAGTAAGCTATTTCTAATATTGTTCTTAAATGTCTCAAATTAGTAAGCTAGTTCAGTTAGTTAATAAATACTGCTTGTTCTTGGAGTAGTTCAGTAAGTAGAATATGGAAACTACATATTTATTAACTCCAGATTAGTATTCACTGTGGACTGACATTAATCGGAAAAACATTGGAAAACTAGGAGGACTGGATGGCGGTTTAATCTTAGTGTGGGGTTCCTTAGTAGTGGGAACACATGACCTCACTAAGGATCGGACTCTGAACGTTCAGGTCCCGTGGTGAGCACGTTATCATTGAGCCGCATGGTTGGAATCCAGTAGTCCATCTTTCCTACTTCTGTCAGTTCACTATATAGCGTGACCTCCATCCAATTCCGTCGTTGATTAAATATCCTTATGTTCGACTTGGTTGGTCCCACCAGTCATGGCTTCTCATTGAAACTTCGGGAATCACCTCTTGAGCGCAGCTATCAAATGAGGACTAGAATAATTCAACTTGACGGTTTGCAAGGATTTACTTTTTGATTTCAGGTTAGTATTCATCATATCTACTAAATATCTTTTATAATACTAGTTTTTAGTGAATTTTTTAAATGTCATAATAATTCTTTATTTAAAAATTACTGTAGAATTTTGTAGTTGCTAAAACACATAAAGCTTAAAGAATGCTAAAGTACATTGTACTTTCAAGATATTTTGTGATCATATTTTCCTTTATAACATATATTTGAATGGACAAGATTTAGCATATTTTCATAAATTGTCGACAGTTATTTCATCAATATGAATTAGTTTTGATTTCGACTTCTTTTTCCACATGACAGATGAATTCACACACTATATCACTTCAAAGTGTATGTATGTGTGAGGTTGTTGATTTATATGATCTGATTCATTTGATTGTTGATAAGCACTGAGTTCTTTGGATTACTGTCATCCTAATTACACCTTTATTATGTCAGCCAATTAATGGTCACAGATACATATTACATCTCTCGTATGAAAAATGAAAAACAATTAGGTGCAAGGCCAATTAGGAATTACAGTTCTGCATGAAATGAAATCATTCTACAGATGCATAAACTGGAGACTGAAAATACTGATGTCTGGTCCCATTGCTTCAAATGAGACTCCGCATGCTTAGGCGTGGAAAATCGCCTAATATCATACTCCTTCAAGCGACAAACTTGAATGTTGGTTTACTGCTGATACCTGCACAATATATCTATATTAAAAAAAAGAAATTTGATGTATTCGTTCCTGCAATCTTGAAAAACATGAACTCATTGATTTAGCACAAATTTAAGAGGTCCTTTATCATTATTATTTGCCCCTTGTGTTCCCAGTGGAGCATAGAGCTCAAGTAGCGCGTCTCCATTCCACTCTGTCCACTTCAGTCCCCTTAACCTGGCTCAACCACTTCCCAGAAGACATAATTTATTCCCCACACCATCTCCATGTCACCCTCAAATGCCAAACTTGTCGCTTCCCCACTGTGTTCCACTTCATGGCCTGGCCTGGCGTGTGATGTCCTCAAACAGCCTTCTCAGTGTATGTCGAATCCAATCCATCCCACTTTCTTCTGCATATTTGTTGGGTGATGGGTTCTTAGTCGGGCGGTTGCCGGCTAGTCAGAGTTCCTTGTTGCTTATTCTTTCAGGAGTTCCAATCTGATCCTCAGTATCAAGTGAGCTTAGGCTGCACCTGTTGATAACGTATGTCCGCAGTTTGTTGTAAGCGCTTTTCGTAATGTGCCAAATCTATCAACAATCACATAGAAGCATTCACCCAACTGACATTAATGCCGAAAATCCGGATCTTGTCCACACCTTATGCTGAGTGCAGTAGATCTTCACACCAATTTCAGATTGATCAAGGAAGGTCCAGCTTGTTGTCTTTCCAATCCAGGCTTTGACATTTTCATCTGTATCTGTGCAGCCTGTAATTGAAACGATGCTGCCTTGTCTAGGTAGGTGAAAGAGACAATTTGATTCAGATTTCTCCTGTTGATGGTGATTGCTGCTTGTTGTTGTTGTTGTTGTTGGTTGAATATCTTCATCACCTCTAACTTCTCCACGTTCACATGAAATCTCGTCTTCGCTGTCTCTTCTACCAGCCTGTTAGTTTTCTCCTGTGGATCTTCGAGTTTGTGCTACACGATACCAGACATAGATCATCGTCGTTGGTGAGATCCAAATCTTCTAGGCTGTTCTCATCGGTCAAACATCATATGCCGATCTTCCCGCTGCTCACAATTGCTTGCATGATCCAGTCCATTCGAGTCGATCACAATCAGGATGATCATCGGTGATAGTTGGGGGTGGAGGTGTTGTCTTACTCCTGTCTTCACTTCAGAGGCAGCACAGACCTATCCATGGTGAATCACTTGGCATGTAGCATCACACAGGATATAGCTGTTGAATGAGGCTGATAATTCTTTTTGGCATTGAAAGCGTGGTGTTGAAGCAGCCGCCTGTCAGCCTGTTCCGGTCGCAATTTAGAATCCAGTGCATCCTTTAGTCTCTCCAGGATGGTGCGGCTAATAGTTTGCTTGGGTCGGATGGGGATGGAGCAGGATTCTGCGCCATTCCTTGCTCTTGCAAAGACCAGGTCACCCTTCTTTGGGAGCTTGACAAGTTTGCCCTTCTTCCCACTTGCGGATACCTTTCCTTCCTTCCTTCCTTCCAAACCTTTTGCACCAGTGGTTTAGCATGTCCGCCACTGTTGTCTCACCGTCTGTTTTCAGCGCTTGTGGTGGAATTGTATCTGGTTTTGCTGCTTTCATATCTCTCAGTAAGTTATTGGCCTTTACGACTTCGCTTCTGCTTTTGTCGAAGGACTTGTATTCACTGATAGTTGTGTACCTGGGCTGCTGGTAATATTTCTGGATGAGTTGTGAGTGGCGAAGTTGCTAGTTGATCCAAGAGCTTTTGAAGTGGTCAGTGCATCGTTTCCTTTGTTCCACCTCTTTGGTAACTAGGTTTCTTTCATTATCTTTCATTGGCTTCATCTGCGTTGATCTCTTTCCAGGTAGTAACCTGGTTAGTTGACACAATCTTGTGAGGTCTCCGCTTCTCCTAAATCCAGCCTGTTCTGCTTCAGTGACAAGTGTCTTTTGTTTTTGCGTGCACTCTTCTTCACTTCCTCTTCCAGTCTTTCATGCGTTGTACTCAGTTCTTCTTCTCCTTGTGCATCTCCACACTGCACTACAAAGCACTGCACTGCACTGGTTCACATTCTGCTTTACCATCTTCCTCTCCCTCCTCTATCAACTTCCACATGTCCATCGAGATCCATTCCTCGACTTCTTTCTGCTTTTCTTCCTAATACGGTTATGCAGTTTTCTTTCCATGCCACTCCAACAGACTTCCAGTGTTCTTCCACTCAGGCTTCTTCACAGATGTTGCTCAATGTCTCTCATTTTTTCCTGATGGCTGACTGATGTGAAGATGTCATTCGTGGTTTCGTCCTTCAGTTCGGTTTCTGTTCTGGGTGTTGAACTTCAACTGTGGTCTATTATCACTGGCTTCTTTGAAGGCTTTTAACTTGACTTTGAAGTAAGGTTCTTTACACTAGAAAGTCATTGGTGTGAACTATATCTGCTCCCCATCTCGATCTGATCTTGTGTCCAGTTGTCTGCGTCTCCACTTTCTTCACGTTGAGATGAAGTCGATCTGATTTTAAGTGTGTTTCTCTGATGTCTGATGAAATGCGTGTCGCTTCGTGAATATCCTTGTGTTTGTACACACTGCCTGACTCCACTCACCAAATCGTTGAATGCGCAGAAGTCTGCGAACAGTCCTCCATTCTCATTCATCATTTCACTGAGTGCCTCTCAACCCATGATGAGTTCTCTTCCTGCTCCCAGTTTGGCGTTCATATAACCCATTAGAATTTGGATGACGTCATGTGAGGTGGGGTCTTGTCCAGTGCTGATTGCAGTTGTCTGTAGAATTCCTCCTTCTTCTCTTCATCGGCATTATTTGTTTTGTAGGTGTGTATTGTAGCACTGAATGATTGTGACCTTCCTTCCTTCCTTCCTTTCGAGTTGAATCCATCTTGCTGTCATGATCCTGATCGTTGAGGAGACTGGTTTCACTGTATGAGAGAGAGCCTCCGATGCTCTCGGGGGGGGGGGGGGACATCATGATAGCTACTCCAAGACTCATTGTGGTCATGGTTGTCGTCTGGGTGACAATGTCGGAGTAGATTATTGACTCTCCAGTTGATCGTTTGAGGAGTCCACATCCAGTCCATGTGCTCTCGGAGATTCCTAACACTTCTGTGCCATGTCTTCTCATTTATTTTGCTATCTGGGCAACCATGTCAGCCAGCTTCAAACACTATTCGGACATTCCGTGTCCCTATGCTTACTTTTGCTTTAATCGATAGGAGAGAAGACACACCGACCAATTGGCTTCCTGCAGGCTTTCACCAACCGGCGTCATTTGGTTTCTCCGATTCTAGCGAAGAATAAGTTTGTTTTTATTTGTATATTTGTTTGTGTTTTCAAGTTTCTTTTTGGCTATTGGATTGGTTTCACGAGGTTGGGTTGATAGCCCTATGCCCAACCTTCCCTCTATATTTGGCCTTAGGATCGGCTGGTAAACTAATGAACTAGTAAACTAGGTGAGGTCTTCGGTATTCCTGAACATACGAAAGCACCTCATCACGTTTGTTGAACAACGGGAAGAACTGCATGTTAATGAGACCATTCACTCAGTGTTTTATCATATGCTTGTTATAACAAAGTCTAGAGTCGGCTTTTGTTAACTTTTCATGACCTAATGAAACCCTTTCGTTGGTTGAGGAATAACATGGGATGGCTACTTTTAGAACTGTAGCAGTTCTAAACCGTTTGAATATTCGATTCACCACATATTATCACACTGGCATCGAATAAATTTCAAGATAATACGTATGGTTACAAAGAGCTCTGTGACGCTCATATCTAGAGAGGATTTTGAAGATTGATTGGGTCAGAAACACAAGATGATATCTGCTCAGGCGGAACCTCAGTTTTTTTAGATATGTCATAGCAGTCAGTGTTCTCCATGACTAAACACACTTATCTTAACACAATCACTGATGAACAATAGAAAAAAATTAATATAACAGACGTATACGGAAAACACTACTACAAGCACTACTTAACTTGACAGAAGGAACAACATTTGTAGTCCTAATACTTCACTGTGAAAAGTCTAGTATCTTTCTCACATTATAACTTTCTTTAGTTTGAGTTGATGGCACATTTGAGTTCTGAATAAAAATTACCCACATTTTTGTGTTTTAATGATTGCTAACCCACCTTTAACGTCATGAGATTATTGCACGTGAAAAAAGTGTTGAGGATCATGACGAATGACATTTTATTTGCAGCTTGGTTTTATTAATTACTGACCCATTCTCTTCACATGCCTCTCTACTAATAAAATTATAGAAATTATCAAGGTACATTATTTTAGAGCTGTATGAAATAAGCTGAAATTTGTTCTTTCCAATAAAGAAATTTGTATCTTTTTACTCATTGCCATCATTACTTTTCTGATCTCTGTTATAGAGATTTCTATGTTAAAACAAATATGCATAAGTGTATTTTAAAAAAACTATTCAAGGTTAAAGGATACTTTCAATACTATGTTGTTTTTTAGTAAAAAAATAAGCAGCTTAGCGAAATAATTTATTTTATGTGGGACATTTTTGAATGACAGTTGTATTTTGAATACATGTATTTCCAACAGAGATTACTTTACTACTTACTGTGATTTAATGACTGACAATGAACTGTAGCAAAATATCTCCATTTATGTGATGAAGCGTTTGACTTACTTGGTCGTGTAGAATTTATTGGGGGCAGCAGTAATATTATATACCTTCCAGATAATTAATATCATTTTACCATCTTTTCTACATTTGTAAAGGGAATAAAAAAGGAAAGAGGTTCTATATCTATTGAAAATTTACTTCCAAAAAGACTTTCGAAACAGTAGGGATTGAGATATCATACTGTACGTTTCATGCTACATCTTCATGAAACTAAAGGGCTAGTATCATGCTAGGAATTGGCTTTAACACTGTTTTACTCTATCAGATCCTATATAAAAAGTGCAGAAAGAGAAGGATAAAATTTACTCACACTTTCAGTTTGCATCTAAAATGAATCGGCGGATTATCATATTTTAGAGATCTAAAATAAACCATATGAGGGACTAGTTAGTCGGTACTACTTGTTTACATTCATAAGCTGTCATAGGACAACCGGAAAACTGAGTGGTTGAACTTGAATATCAACCAAGGAATTATCTTTCCCTATATGAAGAACATCTGAGCGATCACAACTAGATTATTGAAGTCTTTTGGAATCTCTGTATCTCACAGACCCAAAAAGATCACTTCGTTCTGTATTGTGCAGGCCATAGGATTCAATAAGAAAGGACTACAAACCGAACATTATCTGAGAAATAAGCTGTAAAAATTGCGAAAATGCGACACCAAATACAGTGGTCACCCTCTTTGTATCCGTCTACATGAACATCAACTAGTACTGAAGTGTCATGACATATCTGCCATCATATAAATGCATATGAGCAAGTATGAACATGAATTCGACTTGTAAGATGTGGTAATGCTGGACAAAGGAAATGCAAAGAATGCGAGAGAATATTGAGAAACTTGGTACTCAGATCAGTCATCAATTAACAAACATATTGACATTAACACAATCTATCAAATATTAAAAAGCACCAAGAAGGTGAAATTTCAGGTCAGCAGGACAACCAAGCGAAATAAATAAGGAAGTAGTGTCAAGACTTTGGCAGAACTAACTAATCACACACCAGGTCATCAGGAAAGGTGCTGCATATATTGCTGATAAAACCCTACCACTCACTTCTTTCTGGAGTTTGTGTTGATGATGTTGTCTAGAATGACAGTGGAAGCTTCATGATTTCACTACCCGGCATAGAGAACACAGCACCATCAAAATTACCTACGATGTCCCTGATCGAATGATATGACGATCATCCCCAGTATTTTTATCAATTCTTCCTTTATATAAATGTTAGACTCTACTTCAGTAGGCCTACTCGGGTATTAAACCGAAGTTGGAGATAGGTAAGTCGTATCTCCACCAATAAACAGGTTTGGTGGAAGATTAATGTATCTTCTTCTGATAGTTGCTTGAAGTCTGATCATATATGGAGATGGATATTTCATCATTTGGTGCTTGACGATCAGAAAGGACATGCAGTAATGAAGCCTATATATGTACACTCTGGATATGCAAACTTTTAGTGCGTATTTAAGAAGGAGGTAGCTAGGTATTTATCTGACCATGACAGTAACCCCCAGATTGGTGAGATCTAGCATACTACTAAATTTTTTACAGAAGCAGTCAGTTTAGAAAAACAATTGACTTCCACAACCCCATTCGGTCTAGTTCTGAGAGCAATGGGAACAGAAAGCAAAAGATTTAACTGGACTAGGAATTTTCATGGTGGTTGCAAACTCTGATGAATTGAGAAATCGAAAAACAGTAGGGAAGACATCAACATTAGTTATTATTTGACAGTTATTTTGGCTTATTAAGTTTACTTGCAAGAAGACAATGGTGAATGAAACCTTCACCAAAAGAGGGAGGGTTCACGATAATCTTTCAGAAAAGGCGGCTAATATGTTTAACGGAAGTGTTTGAAAAACAGAACTACCAGACTAAAGCCACGCTTATTTTGTCTAAAATCCTGCGCTAGCCCGAAAACATTCCTGATCTCCATTTCATCGAATTCGCGGAGACTGTTTCAAACCTTAAACGATATAAAGCAGCAGAGAGTGATGGTTTGTCATTGAAAGATTTTAAGGGTTAACGTAGTGAACCACTGAGTAAAGTAACTGGGTAGCCAGTTATTCCATGCCATTTAAAGTCAGTACAATGAGACTTAACCCAGAAATTAATTACTCCGGTTTATTACAAAGGGAAAAGTCTTTATTCTGACGGTCGCAAGATAGTCATTCTGACTACTGTCATGTTGAAGATCCTGGTAGTAGTAGTTATATGACGCCTAACTTGAGCTTGAGAACAAGAAGCTATAGAAAACAATTAGGTTTCTTACTTGGTCGAGGGTCTTTGAATCAAATTTTCACCCTTCAAAAGCTTTTGTAATACCTTTTTTACAGCCCATGGTCATTCTTTCTCTTCCCTTTTCTATTTTACATGCTGCTGTGTATTGTAAAAACTTGGACCGAAGCATTTCTGTACTACTTTGGTTGGTTCTGTGCGCAAGAAAAGAATCATGATATAGCATTCTAATATACCACTCATTTAACCAGTTTACCTCCGGTTATGCTGATACAAAAAAGAAGAGGAATCAGTCTGTAAAGATCTTGAGATGCGTATCCATTTGATTTCAAGAAGCTTGGACTAAAAGTGTCCAAAAATGTGGTGAAATATATGTGTTATAAAAAATTCTATCTCTACATTTACAATTGTATGTTACTGTTGTCTAAATAGTGCGTCAGTGTTAATGGATAGTAATTAAAAAAGCGGAAAACTTTATGCTAACTAGCATTCGTTAGCGTAAAGAAATTCCAAACACGGGTTATTGGCACTGCATGATGCCAATATGGAACAAGAAAAACCTTATGGATTACGTAAGCAGATATTTGTTTACAAACGGCTAAGAGATGTGATAGATGATATATCTTCTGTAGCTTATTCAACATGTCTGCGGCTTATTTGATGTGATAAGTTAAATATAATCAGCTTTTTGAAATACTTAATTTGTTATCCTGACTAGTTGAATAAGCGAATCTGGGATCACCTTGAAATACCCCTTATGTTTCAGGCCCATGCACCTAGAAAAGAGGATTAAGTAAAATAGTTAACAATTTTAATATTGTAGTTAATGGTGCCTCTTGGTTACGGTTTATTTGGGTAGCTGAATTACCTACAAAGAAATCTGGCATGAAAACGAACAACGTTTTGGATATGACTTTGATTGTAATAGGTTTAGAATATAATATCTAATTTATGATTTTACTATTCATAAATCGAAAGACAAGGTGGTGTAGTTAGTGAATAATGCAAATGAATAAAGAATTCATTAAAATGAACTTCTGAATACTGAGTAAAGATTGAATAACTGGTACTTACATAATATCTGTGAATGTTATGTCCTAAAACTGAGAATTATTTAACAACCCTATGAGTTCATTTCTGAATTTCGTAAATACATCAGAAGTAATCAAATTTCAATAATTAGAGGAAAAAAATGCCAAGCATATTAAAGAGAGTTAATCTAATCGGATAATTTTCCTATCATCTCATTCGCCATACTTATGACTTACGACTGAAATTATTTGTTTACAAAACGAAATAACACCTAAAACCCTCACCTAATTCTGCAGTTTTTCAAAAATAACGAAAATGAACAATTTGGCTTTGCAGCAAAATATCTACAAATAACCTGTTCAGAAAAGAGATGAACTTTATCAGTTAATGCTATTAGTAAAGTGTGTAAAACGATCATAGTGATATATAAAGTGATGTTCTGTACCACCCTATAGCAAGAACAACATTGCTAATTTTTGGACTGACTTGCAATTTTGAATAAATTCTAATTATATGTATATTTTAAGTTAATTCTAAGTACAGATCAACGGCTAAACAATTGAAAGCATACATTTTCGTAGCCTTTATAATATTACTACAGTTTCTACTTTCAGTACCAGAGTTTGAAAGAAAGTATTTAGTTAACATTCTCACTGTGTTCCTAATATTTTTAAGAGTGTACAAATTGATTTCATAACTATTACAATAATGCAAAATCAGTGTGACTAAGGCTTGAGAATGATGTCATTTAACAAGTAATTTGACACTTCACACTGTGATATAAAGCACTCAACATCTTCAAAGTATTTAAAGCGTTGTTTTGATATCTTTGGCAAACCATTCGTAACAAAGATATTAGCTATTCAAGAATTTGACTGAATATCATCAAGACTGGCGACATTTAAGATCAGTTGTGTGTGTTAGTTGCCATGTAAGTAAGTAAATCAAGTAAAAGCAGTGATAGTGATGATTACCTGTAGCTGTCTCATTTACATAAATAATATTTTCTTCAACGCCAAAGCTCCGTCTTTAAACATTTTCTTCCAGCATTTTCTACGTGGTCAACATACATACTGTTATGGTGTGGAATAAGATTACCAAAATCCTTATAATTAGCCATAAACCCCTAAAGCCTTTTTCAACTAGTCGTTTTGTCCAGAATTTTTAAGAAAAAAAAGCGTGAACCAGCGTGTAAGTATTTGATGAGTAAATGAGACGAAAAATCAATAGGACTCAAATCTAGAAAAGCCTGAAAATAGTCAAGGCCATTGTAAACATACTTAGGCCCTTGTATTTTGTAAATATTTTTGAAGTTTCAATACACCTTCTCTTATATTACCGCCCTCTCCATTTATTGAGAAACTGAACGACCATCAAGGGGTGGAAACTGAAGGTTATTGTACAGGCACTCACCTATAAATAATGAAAATATAAAACATACCAGTGTAACAGCTGAGGGATAATTAAGTAGTTTTAAGGGACTGCTTCCAGCCCATAAAAAAGACAGCGAGAGTAAGAAGTGTTGAAATCCTGTTTTTTGATAGTGTAAATAAGTAGTCCAGTCGTGTCTCTGTAACAAATGATGAATCCCGTTATTTTCGTAAGCGTTCAGATGAAACTCAACTACGAAAAAAAATTATTTACAGCATGCGTTTGCTTGTAACAAAGGTTTGGTTCTACAAGTAACAGACAGGTTGGTCATGCTCCAACCAATCACTAGAAGCGAAGTATTATCAACCAAATGATCACATTTCAATTTTTCAGAGTAAACAGAATTCAAATAGTTCAATTCATTTTATTAAATGAAACACTGCGTTTCGTAGTTTTTTATGTGTTGACGTGTAAGTCTTAATGAGTTTTGTTCAGCGTTGTGGTTCCCTTCGCATTCAGTGTCAAGTGGTTAGTTTACTCCCAAAAGTAACCAAGATTCAATTACACGTAGCTCTATTATTTACTTTGTGGCTAGCGGTGGATTCCAGGATGAGCATTATTCTTACTTATTACTCGTCATTTGCGTATACCTAGACCCCAGTGAGTCTAGCTCTCTTCGCTTATAGAACCTTGCGCTTTTCATCACACATCAAGTAATTCGTTGAATTCTGTGCTTCCTGAAACAATCAGTGTCAATATATGAAGTTTTAGTCTAAATCCAATTCCCTTTTCATTTTAACATGCCTTTTTCACGTGATACTGCATTTAGGGCATTCTTCAGAAAACTCACAGAGTTACTGATCGAATGGGATTGTGTTTATAGTTGGATTGAGATTAAACCCAAGTGACTAGTCGAGGTTTTGACGGATTATTTCTTTATTTACGATATACAGGCGTATATATATATATATACATATGTATATATATACGAAGGCGCTTCAAATCTGTCCAACCAGTCATACATAAGCTCATGTGCTTTTCTTTTTTCTGCGTTTCAGTAAACATGTCGAAGGATTGACATAACTTGATTCATCACTTCGTTTTAATTACTCCTCTGTATTAATTGTAGGGAGTGACTTTCTACAGAAGCTTGATGTTCATAAAGTTGATTACCGAATAAGTATTTCAGACGTTGAAATAAAACCTTTAAGATTAGTAATAAATCCTCATCATCAACAAATTTGGTCTAGCAATGACCAAATGACACCACATTATACAAAACTAAAGTGTATTTTTTTCATAATTCTTTGCTTTATCTTACAATTATTTTTTCTTTCTTGACTTTTTCCATGTTTTCATTTCAATCTGTTCAATATGTTATCAACAGATAGACATGCGTAAAAATTACTTAGGGAAAGACGATCAACATTCGACTGTGTATAAGCCAGTTGTCCATCACTGATCATAATCACTATTGCCTTATCGAGGTCAGAAGGAAAAAAAATGCATTCCGGTTTACAGATAACAAATGGTAGACAGTAAATCTTCCAGTGATATTTCAGTTGATTCCCATGGTCAATGTAAGTAGGATTTAGAATAGTCAAAGTCTAGTTTTTTAACTCAAAGTAAAGTAGAATACACCGAAAGTGCATTTTACTTTTTTTTCATATATAATCAGATTAAAACCTTTATTCTATCTTAAGGTGAAGGTTTTATTTAATATGGAAAAACAGATTAAAGTGAAAATAAAATACAAGATTGATTTGAAGCTCACCACAATCTACAACTTTATGCTGAATTATCTTTACATATGCAGTGAGTGTTATCATTAGATTCGAGTATGAAATTCCTTTTTAATAATACTTCAAACTTTGAAATCAGTTCCTTTATTTGTAGACCCTTCAACCCAATGCTCCTCAAATTAACATTTGTGAAGTGGTATTGTAATAAGAGCTTAGTCTAATGAGCGTAAAGTACGGCTTACGAACACGTAAGTTTTAATAACATCCAATTAACAGATTAACCATAATACAGTTTGAAGGTTTATGGGGATTTATTGATTTCAAGTTAGTATCATCATGGAATGACATCAATTCTGGTGTGAAGTCACAATCGGTGTGGTAAATCATTTTGGGCGCCAGAATAAATACTCAGTGATGACACTGGATAGTGGTAGCACTATATTGCTGATTGACATAAGTAAAAAATATGTAGACCGTTAAACTCTGACCAAGCAAAGCAGCAAAACCTGCAGGCCTCAGATTCTAACCCTGGTAATCGTAGAGAAGTCTCATGCTGGAACAAGGCAGCTGTTCAGCGCTCCCTAGTTTTCAGTAGTTCTCCAACCGTTGGTGGTTCATGATGAATACTAGCCTGAAATCAGTAAATCCTAACAAACCTCCAGACTAAGTTATAAATAATTCCGTTTATGTGATGCTTTTTGAAAATTTGTGTGTTAATGAGCTGCTCCATACGTCTGTTTTAGTAGTTTAATTATATACCATCACTAAATCTCGTGCTTAACTATCAGCTGTCCAGTAAACAGTAACACATTTCATCTTCAATCCAATCAATCTTCATCACCAACTTGCACATCACGTCCATGCTTTTCAAATTTACACATGATTGTCAGAATTACGTATTTTTATGTTGTTACGCCTAAACTGATGCCTGAGCTTATTTCATGTATGTGTCACAGAATCGCATTGCGTTATATACAACCAGTGAAACTAAACATTTTTCAACCTTCCGAAAAATTATATATAAAGCTTAAAATTCATTTGTGTATATCATGAATGAACTCAACCAGTTTTTTATGTTCGTTAGTTACCTCAATTTGATATTTATCAATACCAGATAAAAAGGGTATAACTGATATATAAACAAAAAATGAGTTAATATAATGAATACCTGTCCATATTTTTACTAACCTGAATATTACTATGAATACTACTTAGACTATCTGATAAATTCTGCACCAACAAGCTTAACTTCATTTACAGGGATGGCATGTTAACTGGATTCATAGTTGAATTAAAGTAACTACCATTATGTTATCGTTTACAGTTCCATCAGAAATCAGACTCAACGAATTTTAATCCCTGTCCACAAAAGATCAGTTCAGACTCACGCCTGTATCTCGTAAATAAAGAAATAATCCGTCAAAACCTCGACTAGTCACTTGGGTTTAATCTCAATCCAACTATAAACACAATCCCATTCGATCAGTAATTCTATGAGTTTTCTGAAGAATACCCTAAATGTAGTATCACGTGAAAAAGGCATGTTAAAATGAAAAGGGAATTGGATTTAGACTAAAACTTCATATACTGACACTGATTGTTTCAGGAAGCACAGAATTCAACGAATTACTTGATGTGTGGTGAAAAGCGCAGGGTTCTATAAGCGAAGAGAGCTAAACTCACTGGGGTCTAGGTATACGCAAATGATGAGTAATAAGTAAGAATAATGCTCATCCTGGAATCCACCGCTAGCCACAAAGTAAATAATAGAGCTACGTGTAATTGAATCTTGGTTACTTTTGGGAGTAAACTAACCACTTGACACTGGATGCGAAGGGAACCACAACGCTGAACTAAATTCATTAATGACTTATTATATATATAGTATATGTTACACATCTCATCACTTAACTAAACATACAGAAAGATCTTATATCTGTTAGAAGTCAAAAGACTTGATCTACTAATAACGATATTGAAAGTGGGGATGGCAAAAGCTGAAGGAAGTTGTTCCTTTTAATCATTGTAAAATTTTGTTATTTAGTGATTTGCAGCAATTTTCATAAACGGTGATGGCTAAAACATTATTTTTTTATCAAAGAGAAGGAAGATGAATGAGCTTGATTCATCATTTCCTGATGAGTTGATAAGGCGATCTTTTATCATTGATGTACAGATTGCTTTCTTGGGTAGATCATTAAATCTCTTTCGCAGTGAACTCGGTAAACAACATTTGTAGACCATTCGAATGCATAGAACACTATCATATGTCAACTTTCAGAAACTAGGAGACTTTGAATTCTTTATCTGAATGTGAGACCTGAGTATTGTGAACCTTTGAATGATTTAAAAGCTAAGTTCAGGGTATGAAACTTCTCTCAAAAGTAGTAGATGAGTCAGCTTTCTCCAGAAATATTAACTGGTAGTTCCATCAGCTGGTGAATTTCGTAGTCAATGTCAGCCTTGGCAGAATCAGAAAGATTTTTAAAATGATGGAGAAAGTTCAATTGCGTGGTCGCTTCACGTAAAAAGGAATCAAAATTATACAGTTCCATTCTAGATTCCTCATTTGATAGAGCACATATTGATATAGTTTTCAATTCCAGATGACACTTCGAGCCGAATTTATTGCTCATATTCATGAACATGAATATTGGCGATAAATTCTGATCGAAACATCGTTTAACCAAAAGTACTGTGACTATGTTGTATCAAATAAACAGTCTAATATCGAATTATACTTTACCACAGCGTTCTAGTTTTACTCTTTCAACATTATTTAAATTAGAAGGAGGACGTAAAACAAAGTTAACTTGGTTTCCATCATCCACCAAAGGCTGAAATAATCAGCATAAGATATACTATAAGAAATATGATCACATGTGCAGATACAAACTTTATCCTGTAATTTGCAAATTAATTGTGTTTAAGTAGTACACATGTTCATAATCATTTTCAACCACTTAAAAAGCGGAATAATTCAGGTGGGAAAGATTTAATTGAGTTCTCATGAGAAAGCTTGGATTATGCAGCTTACAAGTTATCACTAATTTAATAAGGTTATTAATAATGCATAAAGAAAAACTCAGTCGAAGTCAACCACATTCTGTCTTTCATTCATCAAGAAAAACAAATTCCAATATTTTCAATTTTGCAAAACTTTTTAAACATTTTGACTCAGTGTTCTAATTAGCTAAAGCTAATAATTAATCTATCCGCTGGGTTTGAAAAATCAGAAGATATTTTAAAAAGTTGTGTACAAAAGAGGAAAATTACCAAAATATCTCAAATTCACAGTGGATATAAGTAATCTTTATTTAAAAGCTTCTGCTTATTTTCGTACGGTGACCTTCGTTTATGATGCCAGCAAACCTGGGTACTTTCAGGAAATTCACATATTAGCATTTGACTGAGATAGCCGTAGTTTGGCACACTAGTATTTATACTGGGTGATGAATGAAGATGACAAGAAAATTTAGACCGCGGCCGGATTTGAACCAGCGACCACCAGGTTTCCAGCCCGATGCTTTACCAAATGAGGTACGAGGTTCGATTATTCACCAGATTTTTATTCCACTTCAGTCACCAAGGATTTTACCCGACTATCGTGTGAATTCCTGACGTGTTACTACCGCTTGATCGTATTCACCCTGGCTGACTAGTCAGAACTTCTCATCCTAATCCCCATGTAACTGAACTGGAGGGGGGGGAAGATCATACTGATTATCATTCGACTATCTAAGGCACCGTAGTTTTTCACCTTCAATCATCACTCATTCATTCATTTATGATTTTAATGTCTGAAAATTCATCCAGAATTTAAATATTTTTCTCCCACTACATCTTCATTATTTGTGGGTTACTCAAATCAATTTTCTAAAGTGCGAAATATCTATAAAATTCCATTTGTGATGAGATAACTCATGTCAAAGCTCTGCACATATTTGAATAAAGATACGGTTGGAAAACCTCTATTTATTTGATTTTTATGGTAAATTTAAAGTAAATGACCTCACATAAAGATAAGTTTTGTAGGGTCTGGTTATATTTTGAGATAAAAACTGTTCATATTCGAATCAACAGTTTAAATTTCATTGAAACAATTATCGGTAGGTTTTGCACATTTAATGTTTTCATCTTGCTATTTACTTTGTTTGTCTAATACAGTGTTTCTTGTGGTCATTAACTAAGATGAGTCGCCTTTACTGTATGTATTAATCGTGAACGGTGCCAATATAGATTCAACTAATAATATTTCTATCAGTCTACTCTGGACTTTAGTAGTAGAACTCCGTTTGATAACAACGGTGTTTACATTCAAGAGAGCAATAAAGCGGTAAAATGGAAGAATAACTTTGAGATCCAGATCTTACTGAAAAGCGTGGATATATACCTAAATTCGCAATGGGACAGGTTCTGGAATCTCAATTAAAACACCTTGTTAACACAGTTGTAGTTATACAAAAATGGCATTGAAAAATCTCATACATGCATAAACCGTAGTGAAGACTGTTAAATTCACTATGTAAACAGAAAACAAATTTAACCAGCTACTTAAGTCACAACTATTGTCAAAAAAGGTGGTTAGAAGTTTACGTGATACAAATAGTAGAAAACCGACAATATTAGGAGAATTTCCAATTTTTAATCAGTTCAGTAGGCAACTTGGTAGGATATTGTGTAGAACAGAAAACCGAACTCATGAAATAGGAACACTTTTGTGTTAAACCTATCAACATATACCTGAATAAAACTGCATCTTTCGGTGGCATGATGAGTAGAAATTTCACTAAAAATACTTCTTATACATAACAAATTTGATTCCTGTGTGAAAGCATTCATTTCAAATATCATAATTTTTATATTAGTTAACTCATTATTCAGTGCACAGATTATTCATCTGTATAATATACGGATCTGTATGTATATATATTAGGTCATATTGCACAGCGGTCTTGTATCTTGTACTGTCATACGCTGGTTATAGATATATAGTTTATAAACAAGCATGTGTTAAGGTTCAAATGAGTAATTAGGGTTAATAGTGCTCCCAATAGGTTGAGAATTGTTGTTTATTTCATCAAACTTAAGTGAATCATTAATTGTTTTACATGTCACCACAGTATTCTACAAATTTACGTTAGAATTATAATCTAGCCGTAAACTGTTGCTTTTAATCGTCAACCATTTCAGTTCGGTGAGAGCAAGAATGATGAAATTCGCAGAATATTTTACGAATCCTCTTCAACTACATATATTCCCTAGCTGCAACGTTTAATAGTACAATCTAGAATAATTTTTTGTGAGTAGTAGGCACCTTTTCTATTTGTGATTTGAAGCTGAGGAATTGTAGTGGAATTACTTTAGTAATTCCATATGCATGAGGTAAACTGACCACGTTTTCAACTGATTTTCACATAATCTTATAGTCTCAATACTGAAATATTTTGATAAAATTTTCCGTGAAACTCATTTCTGTTTATATTAACATGTCATACCAGTAAATTACAAAGTTTGTATTGCTTCCTACTAAGCCTAAAATCTAATATTTTTCTATCAAGATAAGTTGCAGTTAGCTTAATGTAAAGATGCCTCAAGTAGTTCAACAAACAGTATTTTTTTTCAGGGAAGCACTTTCAGTAGATGTAATACCGTATCTATAGACTCAACAAAAATGGCTTAAATATCGACAACAGGTGATGAAAAATGAACGTTATGTGAATTTCACTTGTGTTATTCTTACACAAAATAAACGAGGTGCAATAATAAAAGTAGTGGCTTCAAGCTTTATTTTTCTGTAGACAATATATGTAATAATTATATGCAAGTCTTGATATTTTGTTATGAAAAGACGATGCTTCTACTTGTCAATTTGCGAATACCTGTTCTGCCACCACGTTTTGTCCTAATGATATGCAACATGTATGTCTTCTAGTGAATAAATAGGTGGGGGTCGAAGCTACTTAATCTTAAGAAACATGTAGTTTACACAGGAATTTTAAACATACCTTTAAAAATGAGAATGAACTTGCTGAACTGCTTCCCCTTATTATTTGCATGATGCTTTTATGTATTCATCAATCACGATTTTCATTTCTGGCAGAAAACTTTATTATACCTATGAATGACCACATAAATTCAAAATGTAACATAACACATGTGATGTGAAATCATCTTTCTTTTAGCCCAGGGATTATCACTACCTGAGATGAAGAAGAGGTGGAAAACAATTTTATCGACAATTTTTGCCACTAAATGTGATAACCATATCTTTAAAAACGATTTGCAAATGTGAATTCTGGAGTAAATATTATAATTATTATTATCAAGTGTTAAGTTGTCTCTAGAATAAAAAGTTGCGTAATTATAGAAGATAGAAAGCGAACTGGCCATCGGTAGGTGACCTATTTAGGTATTTAGTCTTTTGCACTTTGTGCTGATTGCAGTCTATCAGTTAAAAGGTCATACTTTAATCTTGATCGATGAGCTTATATCAGCACTGAGCACTAAGGACTTAACAGCTATGTCTGGTACCCACTCTGTACTAATTCACGGACGCAATCCTACAAGGGGTCAGTCATCGCCTGAATAGGTCACTGGTTTATTTTCTAAATTAGGTAATTAGTGATGCTTGTTACTATTGACAAGAGATACCAGTTTATTCATGACTGCAGATACCCTTTGCAAACAAGTGTCAATAACCACTAATCTTAACTGGAGTACGATTTCTTGGCAATTACTGCTAATACGTAGCACCAAATGCTAGGCATATTTGTAAAATAGTATGCAGTTAGTCACGGTAAAGTCAATCAGGTATAAAAAGAAATCAGAATTTGAATTAAAATATCACCAGACGTTCATGGAAAATAGGGACTAACCCCTATAGATATCTGGAGGTATGCCACTGAGTAAATGGAGTGACACTTTAAGTTTTTCAAGCCGTTTACTATTGGGAGAAACAAGGTTTTTTCCTCTTAATTACTAAATTAAACCAATGATAATTTTACTGAACGAAATTTCATATTTATCTGTACTTAGATTTTTAAATCTGTCAACATTGCTGCAATTAATGTGTTTGTATTACTTATGTTAAATGTTATTTGTTTGTTAAACCAAGTCAATAATATTTATCACATAGTGGTGTAAATATTTTTCAAACGTCACCTGATTTGATTTGCTGACATTATGCTTCAACAGAATAACACAAGAGAAAGTACATCCTTTGTCTTTGAAGAAAAATCTGTTTTCATAGCATTTTTCTCGGTTAAACCTTTCTGCTGTAACGATTTGTTAAAATAATCGTAAATTTTAGCATGCAACTGGCTTATGACAGAATGTTTTTATGGTTATAATTTATTTCATTTGAATTGGAAAACAGTAAGCAATCCACTACATTGTTGCATTATGTAAGGAAATATCCAAGATTACTTGTTTCACATCACCACTTTCAAAAAACTTACTCTTACAATGTGAGTTCCATTATATCTCGGTATTTGAATTCAGAAATTAAAATGTTTGTATATTCGATCACTAAAATAGAGATATATAACTGTCTGAGACTTCTTCCTTCAGTATAATGTAAAGTTAGTTGAAAACCGTTGAAGAATTCATAATTCATGCAGAAACAGTTAAGGAGAAAATTATAAAGTCATAGCTTACAACTACAGTATTATTTGTTTGCCCAGTATTCGGATACTGAAGTGAAAGTATATAGCTTGTTGCACAACGGTCAACTGAATTTGAATCAACGAAAGTTCACTAAGTGGTTTGTGAAATGTTAACAAATAAAACAGACCAAGTGAAAAACTTTTATAATTCGGCATTTTCTGCATCAAACAAAAGGTATGAGTTGGTAGAGAAACAATAGAAATCGTAAAATATTTTACAAGTAGCTTTTAAATTATATGGTTAATTCTGAACAATAAAATTTGATCGTAACACACTGGTTGAATACAAGTTGTTTGAAAAATATAATATTGTGAAATAACTAGTACTAAATTGCTTTATGGTGGTTGGCAGTGAAATTCTCTTATTTGGGACTGATCAGCTGGAAGTATCTCTACCCCACTAAGTGATGTTGTTTCAGCTGAGGCTCCATCCAGCAACCATCGCTTCTAACGCTGGAGGGTCATCCCACAGACCACTGAGAAATCCAAGTATTTTACATCTTTTCAGAAACAGATCAGAATATCTCGCTATAGTCCTTCATTCATTTTATCATACTTAATTAGTATTTCCAAAACTAAATTCTACCATTAGCTTATTCTGCCATTATCAGCCAAAAATTGTATGGTCTTTTAATGGTTGATTTATGATGAATGCTCGATAATTGGAGGCAATCGGTAGGAAGCCTTGCTTGAACCCTTGTTCAGTTTCGTTAACACTCGTCCTCAATGCCTATCTGAAACGTCTAAGGAGATGATGTCCTCAGAATACATGGTGCTCACTTGATTTCCATATTCTCACCACATTTTAGTAAAGGCTAAATATTACTATGACAGATATATCTACAGTACATTAAGAAGTGCTGTGCATTAACCTTTTATGTAGCAAATTGAGGATGCTTAAAATATAAAGGTTATTCTAACTGGACAATTCTTAGTTTCGCATTATTGCTTCTACTTGCTGAGATTTTCTCATGAACATTATGAAGTGCTGTTCAAGAAAGAGTGTCTTTTACGCAAGACAGTAAACTTGCCAACAAGACTGATTCAAACGTTTGTGAGCACTAATCAACTAAATCTTACCATATGCAATAAATAGGCGGGATATTTTAGTGCAGCCAGAATAAAATATAGCACTTTCCTAAAAAGATTTTATTCATTAGAACTACCACATTATATGAACGAACTAATCCGGTCGAATCAGCTAAGGTATTATACAAGTTACAAAATATAAACTATACCCATCTCACTAAAAGTGACTATCATTACTCGATGACCCTACAGTACAACGCTGTGGGGTTTAAAATGATTGGCTCCAGGATGTAGTATTATTAGGAACAACATCGCTCACTGGAAGACAAATACACTCAGCTGACGGGTCTGAAATAAGACGTAACGCGCATCATGCATTCCTTTGCTTGTCACTATCCAACACTTGATCACGGTTGTTTAACTTTGTCTTATATGGATCTTTTTTAATCAAAATCAAGGAATGTTAGACTATAGAAAAGAGTTTGTTTTGGTTGGACTTCATAACCTTATTTTCGAGTCGATTTCATTTCTTTCTAACCAGTAAAAAGCATTACACTAGGATTATTAATTAACTTTCTCAATTCACTTTGTTGAATATCAAGATAATTATTAGTAACTGGATGAAATGTTATATGAAACTTACATAAGCGTGAAGTATTTTCCACAATGAATCTGTTAGCTGTATCCTACTTTCATACGTAGGCTCAAAAAAACTGAATGATCTACGCTAATAACGCCGAATTCAGTATTTAAAGTGATGCTTAAATAGTCAACAAAACGCTTACATAACCTCGCCTGGTTAACTAGTTCACTGGTTACTAGCCGGTCCTAAGCCCCATAGAGATAGAAGGTTGGGCGTAGGGCAAGAAACCATACCCCAGAAAACCAATCCAGTCCAACAGCTGAAGAAACTTCAAAGCACGGAAAAATATAAAAAATAAAAACAAAATTATTCCTCGCTGGAATCGGAGAAACCAAATGACGCCGGTTGATGAAAGCTATCGAGAAGTCAATTGGCCAACGTCTCTTATCTCCCTCGATGAAAGAGAAAGTAAACGTAGGGACATGGAACGTCCGAATAATGTTTGAAGCTGGCTGACATGGTTGCCCAGATAGCAAAATAAATGAGAAGACATGACAGAAGTGTTGGGAATCTCCGAGAGCACATGGAATGGATGTGGACTCTCCAAACTATCAACAGGAGAGTCAATAATCTACTCCGACAAGGACTTCAAAGCCAGTCTGGATGGGAGAGGCAACAAGACAGGCGTTAATTAGCCTGAAACCAGTGTGGAGATCTGCACTCAGCATGTGGAACAAGATCCGGATTTTCGACACCAAAGTCAAGTCAGTGCTTTTGTATGGATCGGAGTCTTGGTGCGTTACGAAAGGGATTTCCAACTACAGACGTTCATCAACAACTGCCTACACTCACTGGACACTGAAGACCAGATGGCCAGAAAGAATAAGCAGCAAGGAACTTCGACAACAAACCAACCAGAATCCCACCACCCAAGAAACGCAGAAGGAAGTGGAGATGGATTGGGCATACATTGATAAGGCCGACTGGGGACATCACGCGTCAGGCCAGGTCGTCGAGTGGAATCAATGGTGTGAAGCGACGAGTTGGGCGTCCAAGGGGTGACATGTAGGAGATCGTGCAGGGAGGAAATGAGAGCTTGTGGGCTGTCGTGGGACTAGGTTCAAAAAATTTCAGAGAACAAAGTGCACTGGAGACATGCTACTGAAGCTCTATATTCAATTTGGAACCCAAGGGACAAACAAATAATAATATAATGATAAAACGCTTACATAAAAGGTAAGGAACATGTTTGGAATATGTAGACGTTGTCACTGTGGCTGCCTGAGATATCTTGACAGACTGTTTTAGTTGAAACTTGGTGGTAATTGAAGGTTAAATGAAAACTTGAGTGGCGTCAGGATTCATACCATTGGCTTTGGGGTGACCAGTCCAAAATCTTATCAACTGAGATATGAGGCGCAGCTGCTGACCAGGAGTTCAGGTGAATTTAAGACCTCGTCAGAAACTTGAAAACAGTCAGACGCATAATGTATTAAAAGAAGTGATGCATTCAGAATTTGCGTAGAAGGTTTTTAAAGTTTGCAGTGTTGAAATAATTTTTCTTTTAAATCTGTCGATTATAAATTTTGTCTTGCTGTATTTAATCAGATATTTTTTCAAACTACACTCAAGTCATATACAATATTATCATGTTTATATAATCTAAGTTTTAATTTCTATAACAGATCAAGTGAAATAAACAAATTTCAACTTTTTACATCACTAAAATCATCAATGTGAAATGAACTGACAATGTAGGTTTGTATTTAAAATTGGAAAGACAAGTAATTGCTTGAATAAAACCTTTATTAAAAAAAAAATCCAGCAATAACTTCAAAATTTTGACCTTGACATGAATCTATCAACTGTTTCTCCTAATTCACTGTTAATTTATGACATCAAGTAACACGTGATGTAAACTTTTCTGAGTCTAATCAAACTTTTCATTGATCAACAAGAGACTAACTTAAGACCGTTTCAGATTGAATGAATATGTGTTTAATCTGAAATTGAGAAATTTGAAAGTGCTGAAATTATGTAAAATACAAAAGGTATTTTTCTACTTCTTCTAAGGTAGTACAACCTTGTGGTCATCCACTGTTGGCGGTATGGGTTTTCTAACTGAAAGCAAATCAGTCAACGCTAGAACCAAAGCTTTCAAAAAAGTTGCATATGACCAGTCTCAAGCAGGTGTCCCTTGTGCTCCATATCCATACAGCATTGCCACTAATCTTAACTTTTTACAAGACAACTAGTGAAGGAGGAACCTTGCTGAGTGTAGGCAGGAAGTAAGTGTCACCCAACCTAACAGTTATGTCAGCCCTAACGTTCCGTCATATCATTACTAACGTTGAAGTTTTTTGCCTTCTAGTCTTAACACAGATTAACTGGTTGGTGATTTTATATTGCCTTTAATTTCTTTAAGCTCTTCATCTCACGATAACAATTTGAGCTGATGATGACCCCACATCGGCTTCTTGAAATTGCACTCCAAACAACGTATTAGAGCATTCACTGTTCACACTCTCCATCAGATCCGCTAACAAGCGTCATTTGTCAAAGCTGTAGCAGTTCTGGCCATAGATTCGTGCTTTGTTTGCGAAACGCGAATAGAGAAGCTAAGTTCAGTTATTCACTTAACGTCACCAAGTCATTATGGTGAATCCGCAAAATTCGCTCTTCGTGTTCTTGAAGATTCGATCCCCACTTCTATCGGTCTTGTATGTGTTCCTACAGCATTGAGTACAATGGCAGAATGTGCACTACTCGACTGAATCTCAGTTGGCAGTCGTTTGTGAGCTGTTTGCCTAGATGGGATAGTGAGCAGCAAAAACAGTTGTGAAAATTGCCGTTATCTCGTTGCAAACTCTGCTTATGTATCCGCTGACTGTAGCTCAAAAAAAACGAAGGATGAGTTCTGCTAAAAATGGTTTACACGCGTACGGCAAGCTAGAAGCGCAAATGTAGTTGCTGCAGGTGGTTTTGATGCATAAGTGGGTAGGATAAGTTAGGCAGAAAGTCACTTCAATAGCACCTTCGGAATCCTAGTCAAAAGAACAGATAACGGCGATCAACTGCTACAAATATGCTTGGAAAACCATCTGATTCTGGACAGGTCGGACATCAGTGAATAAGTAGTGGGGTTGATCAGCGTCTACTCATAGGCGGACACAGGACACACCGTTTTCAGATTTCGATGCGGAATGTTGGCGCAAGATTTTCGCTGGATTACGAAGCATGGGTTTGACCAGAGATCACAACTTTGTCCGATTGCGTTTGTTTTCTTCCTAAAGGACGTATAAAAGTCATAGTAGCAAGACCATTATGAGTGCAGCTCGACAGTGAGAACACTGAGGCTGCTTTCAGCAAGAAGTTAGCTTGACAGTTAACCATTTCAGTACGGAACAATATCAGCTATCCTGAAGAAACCTAATGTCGTCCCCACTCTGTTGTGAAAACAGTGCTGAAGATCGTAGCTGACTTTCTGAAAGTGGTTAAAAATAGCCAGTGTATCCCGTTAGCTTATGAATTAATTGATTCACAGGAAGGCAACTAGAGCATAATGACTGGCGGAAGCAACTGAAGTGCAGACTGGAAAATAGTCTACGGAATGACCATGAGCAGTGAAAGGTAGCTAAAGCTAAGGAGAGAGAAAAGGTAGCGGCCATAGGTTACTATAGACAGCTGTTTGGACTTATTAAGAAAACTGGAGCAAAATTGCTACTGGATTGTGAAATTATAGTTGAAGATGTTGTGTCTTCGATCCACTCTCAATAAAGACAACTGCAATGACAGGCGTTATCGCTATCAGTTTTTACTACGGTGGGAATGGTGGAAAATTGCCATTCTTTTTCGATCACTGGTTCGAAGAGTGGTCGAATACAAGTATTTCTGCCTTTAAATGGGATTAGAAAACCTACAGATTCAGGACCATATCAAGCGGTTCTTGACAATGAGAATACTGTGTTTTCAAAGAAGAACTGATTGAATTGCTACCAAAACAGGGTAGTGCCACTCATCTGGATTATGGTTTGCTGCATGGTATAAAGCGGTGTGAGAGGCCCTAGCTAACTCTCAGAAAATGGCTGGAAATGGTAAGTGGAATTCAACGGCTTCTCATTAATAGATGCATGCACTTAAACACCCTCCATTGGGCTCTAATTACAAAGAACAGTGGGAAAAATTCAAATGTGAAATTCCAAATAATTTATCTTATGATAATGAGCAGTGGTGAGGAGCAAGTGAGGAGATGAAAAAGGCAGTGAAAATAATTTACGGTAGACTTCTATATATAGTTATCAAGCAGATTGGAGGGAAAATGTCAATGGTTAGTCAGATTATTGTAGAGTAGGAGAGACCCACAAAATACCTGTAGGAAGAACAACAGGAATAGTAGGCGGAACACTTTGGAGAACACTTCATCTGACATCTACCCACAATTCCGTTTCTTGCCATCCAATCTTATATTGACTCGATTGTTGAGATAAGCCAAACGATTCTTGCAGAAATTATGAAGATTTTAAATAACTTAAGAAAAAGAAGGTCAAAACAGGCTAATACGGGCTGTGTTTAAAGATGGTTTTCGTGGATTATTAGTCAGGTTAAGAGAGGTGTTAGCTAGCTTATAGAAGTTACACATGCTCTCTGTAATTGGTCTCAATCACTTATTGTCTTACATCTGAAGAAAGAAGAAAAATCTTTTCGTGATTACCGAGGGGGTATCAGTCTGACGAACATAATATAAAAGGTTAGAAGTTTTTTAATTGTCGGGAACAACAGCCTGAGGAAATCAGGCAGGTTAAAGATCCAGCAATTGATGCAGATTCTTAAACACAAACATACCAAGGTTCAACACTAGGGACATTTCTCAATCTGAGAGCGTCATTCCACTCTGTCAAAAGAGAGGTATGATGGCAGTGTCTCTTACTCAACGAAGTGCCAGGTAAGTATATCAGTATGATTAAGAATGTCTTTTCAAACACTCGTGTACATGTTACAGCCTATGGTGATTTAGCAAGTGAGTTGTGTACATCAACTTGTATCCAGCAAGAGTGTTCACTCTCTCCATTCTCATTCAAGTTTTTCAAACATGTATTTATGCAAGTCTAACTTTAGTCGTCGGATTTCGAAGGGATTCACCTTATCACATGAGAAGCATCAATAGACATAGAATATGCAGATGAAATAGTTCTGTTAAGTGGAGAAGCTGATAAAATGCAGAGTTTTCTGGACTCTTTGAGTGCCAACTTAGTAAAAACAATAAGCACTGAAGCGATATTATGGCATCCGTATATCAATCCATTTGCCAACCGAGGTCGATTAACGCAGTCCAGTGTAGTACAAGGTGAGTTAGAGGTATATTAACAAGTAGTAATCTGAGTATGTTTAGGATACGTTTCTGGTCATCTAAATGCAAACTGTTACTTCGGGACTCATCTTTGTTAATGTTTTATGTAACAGTATAGAGTGAAGTGTTTAAATACATTTGTTACTTCACTGACCTAGAAAGTTAAAGCACTCATGGCATATTAATTACAGAGGAAATCTATACACAGGTACATAAGGCTAGATTGGCTTTTGTCAAGTTACGCCATTTGTCACTTCTTTGTTAAATCTAATTGCCCACTCTATAATGGGTGTACTGCTCTGCAGTTCTCCCTTTGCTTTGCTGTATGACTACGAAACATGGCTGTATAGGTTATAGAGGAAGAAAAGCTCAACGTTTTTGACCACCGTTGCCTTCGCAGTGTAGGCCGTGTGTCTTGATGATAGCACGTGAGTAACGTAGAAGTCAGGCGAAGCTTTTTAGAGAGAAGGGTAACGTCAGTTCATTAGATTGTGAACCTTCACTGACTCAGGTAAAGTTGAGGCAGACAGAATGCTGCTAGACAGACAAATACATGATATCAATTTCTGAAGTCTTCGACTATCGGTCTGAGATGTGTAGGAGAATGTGAACTTCCAGTTTAGGGTTCGCGTCTGAAGAGAAAACAGAGGTTGGAGACTCTAGGTGATGTAACTGAGAATCCACCTCAGTGGTGTAGATGTTTCTATAAATTGTCTCGGTCTTTCTACTGAATTTCACTGCTGTTTCATCCCTTCTTGTTCCCTCTTCACTACTTTCCACCACCATGACTAATTTCCTCATGTTTCATCTAAGTGCCTTCCAATCTGACACGCTGATATGAGGTGTCGCAGTTTCGACAATTACACAGTAATAACAGGTTTTAAACTGAAGCTAATTTACTGACTGAGGCGCAACATAATTTATCTACGAGTGATTATATACCAGTTTTTGATAAATAAAGGAACTTGACTTTCATTTTAATCTGTGTGAATCATCCGATACGAGTTCATACTATACAGAAGTCTGATTTCGTATGTACAATACCAGGAACATTCACAATATGACTGAAATTGACATTTTATGGTTGAATGGTTCGTTCAGTTTTATGAATTATAACAGACAGCTGAAGGAGTTTCAAGTTTGCACAGTGAAATTATTTATCAGAACATCTGTCAAATATGGGTAACCATGGTGTGTTTTTAATATAACTAGCAATGTGTAGTCTAGTTTTCGTCTAAAACTGGAAAACATAACTCTAGTTACATCAGTATTGAAAGATAAATCACTTTATGTATAATTATTGAAAAACAGTTAACAATGTATTTCGAAAATTCCATATAGGACTGCGTTAATAATGTACTGCAAAAATAGATGTTATTATTATCTCAGTAGTACTAAACTACTGTGAATAAATTTTCAGATTGATCAGTGAAATGATGTATGATTCTGACCTGTTTCCCAAACTTGTCAACCGTAGCTTAAGGCAGTGAATCACACTAAATAAATATCCTAAGAATCACTTAGCACTGCCTAGTAAAGTAATCATTTTATATCTGTTTGTTTTTTAATTAACTATCCATGATTTATTCATTCCGTGAAAATCTGTAGATATACTTTAGAAGCTTTTGTCTAAATTAAATAATGATTTGAAATGTAATTAGCATCCATCAAGGGGAACAAAAGAATTAGATTTTTCCTTTACAAAGTAATAACCAGTTCTTAAGATGATTGGACTGTGCTTCCGCGTGAAAGCCACAGTAGGTACTTGGGACTCTTTCTATAAAAGATAAGTTTGTAACTTGTGGTAGATTTAAAGGGTAGTCACATGGGTTATAAAATTGTGTATGCACTAAGATTTATGATAAATCTTTGATGGAAATGTCTAGTGTGTAAATCTACCGAAGTGATAAAATATCTCTAGTTGAGCTATGCAACCAAAACATATAGTGCACTTGAAGAAAGCATCTGAGATAGAAAAGTCAAGATAATGTGAACTACAGAAAGATCGTGAATAGTGAAACGCAGGTCACGTTGCTTAACGTCTAGCACTGTTTCCACAAACTGGGTATGAATATTTCCGCAGATAGGGTTAGAAAAAAATCAGAAAAAAAGAAACCCACGTGGATAAAAGTTTTCGATAACGTAATGGATATCAATTTGTTCATTCATTTGACATTATTAAGTACTTGAATTGAATGACGTCATAACTACTGACGATATATAGTACGAGAAATGAGGATCTGATAGGTAAACTCAGTTGCATGTATTGGCTTTCCGACTTTAGTACGTTTACACAAATGTTGGCTGCATTATTATTATTATTTGTCCTTTGTGTTCCCAGTGGAGCATAGACCTCAAGGAGCGCGTCAGTCTCTTCAATCCCCCTAACCTGGCTCCACCACTGCCCGGAAGATATAATTTATCCCCCACAACATCTCCTCCATGTCACCCTCAAATGCCAAACTCGTCGCTTCCCCACTGTGTTCCACTTGACGGCCTGGCCTGGCGTGTGATGTCCTCAAACAGCCTTCTCAGCGTATGTCAAATCCAATCCATCTCCACTTTCTTCTGCATATTTGTTGGGTGATGGGTTATTAGTCGGGCGGTTGCTGGCTAGTCAGAGTACCTTGTTGCTTATTCTTTCAGGAGTTCCAATCTGATCCTCAGTATCAAGTGAGCTTAGGCTGCACCTGTTGATAACGTATGTCCGCAGTTTGTTGTAAGCGCTTTCGTAATGTGCCAAATCTATCAACAATCACATAGAAGCACTCACCCAACTGACATTAGTGCCGAAAATCCGGATATTGTCCACACCTTATGCTGAGTGCAGTAGATCTTCACACCAATTTCAGATTGATCAAGGAAGGTCCATCTTGCTGTCTTTCCAATCCAGACTTTGACATTCTCATCTGTATCTGTGCAGCCTGTAATTGAAACGATGCTGCCTTGTCTAGGTAGGTGAAAGAGACAATTTGATTTAGATTTCTCCTGTTGATGGTGATTGCTGCTTGTTATTGTCGTTAGTTGAATATCTTCATCACCTCTAACTTCTCCACGTTCACCTGAAGTCTCGTCTTCGCTGTCTCTCCTACCAGCCTGTTAGTTTTCTCCTGTGGATCTTCGAGTTTGTGCTACACGATACCAGACATAGATCATCGTCGTTGGTAAGATCCAAATATTCTAGGCTCTTTTCATCGGTCAAACATCATATGCCGGTCTTCCCACTGCTCACAATTGCTTGCATGATCCAGTCCATTCGAGTCGATCACAATCAGGATGATCATCGGTGATAGTTGGGGGTGGAGGTGTTGTCTTACTCCTGTCTTCACTTCAGAGGCAGCACTGAGCTTTCCATGGTGAATCGCTAGGCATGTGGCATCATACAGGATATAGCTGTTGAATGAGGCTGATAATTCTTTTTGGCACTGAAAGCGTAGTGCTGAAGCAGCCGCCTGTCAGCCTGTTCCGGTCGCAATTTAGAATCCAGTGCATCCTTTAGTCTCTCCAGGATGGTGCGGCCTAATAGTTCGCTTGGGTTGGACTGATATGGAGCATGATTCTGCGCCATTCCTTGCTCTTGCAAAGACTCAGGTCACCCTTCTTTGGGGCTTGACGAGTTTGCCCTTCTTCCCACTGCAGATACCTATCCTTCCTTCCTTCCTTCCTTCCAAACCTTTTGCACTAGTGGTTTAGCATGTCCGCCACTGTTGTCTCACTGTCTGTTTTCAGTGCTTGTGGTGGAATTGTATCTGGTTTTGCTGCTTTCATATCTCTCAGTAAGTTTGTGGCCTTTACGACTTCGCTTCTGCTTTTGTCGAAATACTTGTGTTCACTGATAGTTGTGTACCTGGGTTGCTGGTAATATTTCTGGATGAGTTGTGAGTGGCGATGGTGCTGGTTGATCCAAGAGCTTTTGAAGTGGTCAGTGCATCGTTTCCTTTGTTCCACCTCTTTGGTAACTAGGTTTCTTTCAGTATCTTTCATTGGCTTCATCTGCGTTGATATCTTTCCAGGTAGTAACCTGGTTATTTCACACAATTTTGTCAGGTCTCTGGTTCTCCTAAATCCAGCCTGTTCTGCTTCAGTGGCAAGTTCGTCTCAGAAGTGTCTTTTGTTTTCGCGTGCACTCTTCTTCACTTCCTCTTCCAGTCTTTCATGCGTTGTACTCAGTTCTTCTTCTCCTTGTGCATCTCCACACTGCACTACAAAGCACTGCACTGCACTGGTTCACATTCTGCTTTACCATCTTCCTCCCCTCCTCTATCAACTTCCACATGTCCATCGAGATCCATTCCTCGACTTCTTTCTGCTTTTCTTCCTAATACGCTTATGCAGTTTTCTTTCCATGCCACTCCAACAGACTTCCAGTGTTCTTCCACTCAGGTTACTTCACAGATGTTGCTCAATGTCTCTCATTTTTTCCTGATGGTTGACTGACGTGAAGATATCATTCGTAGTTTCGTCCTTCAGTTCAGTTTCTGTTCTGGGTGTTGAACTTCAACTGTGGTCTATCATCACTGGCTTCTTTGAAGGCTTTTAACTTGATTTGAAGTAAGGTTCTTTACACTAGAAAGTCATTGGTGCGAACTATATCTGCTCCCCATCTCGATCTGATCTTGTGTCTAGTTGTCTGCGTCTCCACTTTCTTCACATTGAGATGAAGTCGATCTGATTTGAAGTGTGTCTCTCTGATGTCTGATGAAATGCGTGTCGCTTCGTGAATATCCTTGTGTTTGTACACACTGCCTGACTCCACTCACCAAATCGTTGAATGCGCAGAAGTCTGCGAACAGTCCTCCATTCTCATTCATCATTTCACTGAGTGCCTCTCAACCCATGATGAGTTCTCTTCCTGCTCCCAGTTTGGCATTCATATCACCCATTAGAATTTGGATGACGCCATGTGAGGTGGGGTCTTGTCCAGTGCTGATTGCAGTTGTCTGTAGACTTCCTGCTTCTTCTCTTCATCTGCATTATTTGTTTTGTATGTGTGTATTGTAGCATTGAATGATTGTGACCTTCCTTCCTTCCTTCCTTTCGAGTTGAATCCATCTTGCTGTCATGATCCTGATCGTTGAGGAGACTGGTTTCCAGTGTATGAGAGAGAGCCTCCGATGCTCTCGAGGGGGGGGACATCATGATAGCTACTCCAAGACTCATTGTGGTCATGGTTGTCGTCTGGGTGACAATGTCGGAGTAGATTATTGACTCTCCACTTGATCGTTTGACGAGTCCACATCCGGTCCATGTGCTCTCGGAGATTCCTAACACTTCTGTGCCATGTCTTCTCACTTATTTTGCTATCTGGGCAACCATGTCAGCCAGCTTCAAACATTGTTCGGACATTCCGTGTCCCTATGCTTACTTTTGCTTTAATCGAGAGAAGAGAAGACACATCGACCAATTGGCTTCCTGCAGGCTTTCACCAACCGGCGTCATTTGGTTTCTCCGATTCTAGCGAGGAATAAGTTTGTTTTTATTTGTATATTTGTTTGTGTTTTCAAGTTTCTTTTTGGCTATTGGATTGGTTTCACGAGGTTGGGTTGATAGCCCTATGCCCAACCTTCCCTCTATATTTGGCCTTAGGACCGGCTAGTAAACTATTGAATTAGTAATTTCCCTACGGTTTAAAGGCCTCAACACCCTGTATTCCTACCTGATCACCCATGCAAGTAATAACCGTGCTCAACTTTGTTTAACTCCAGTGATCGGACGAGAATTGGTGTTTTTAATGTGGTGTGGTCGCCTACTTTTTCCGGAATAAGATGTGAACGTGAAATGAGCGAAATTTCGCTTTACGTTGAATCTTACTTGTTCCTAGCTCCATTTCTTTGAAATCACGGTTCTCAAGCTATGTTGTGCCAGTTTTTATTAGTCTCACTGGTACTTCCCTATTGTGAGAACTTTGGTGTTTTTGATGAATATTTTATTGGTGTAAAATGCAAATTTTCGTCTGCATAACGTTACACTTTGGCGGTCACTCTCTTTTTCGAAGCAAAGCGTTTAAGAAATCTTCTTGCAAGAACACTCTCTACCTTATAAGTGCGTAAGCGGTAGGCAGTTATTAGCTGTTTGAACTGGGATTCATTGGTCATGTCTTATTACTTTTGGTTACACAAGTTAATGTCCAATTTTTGATGCGAAAGTATGGAAAAATAACCATTTTTGCAGGTTAAGCATGTTTAATGAGTAGATGAGCATTGGAAGCGTATTAGTATATTACGGAAGGTGATAATTATTCGTCACGGTGCGAAAATGTCAAAGTTCTTTTCGTGTAAACTAAAAAAATGCCTAAATGTGAACATTAATGTTCCCAATTAGATCTTCCCCAGGCTTAACTCTAAAGTATGTAGCCTAATATCTCCATATATATATATATATATATATATATATATATATATATATATGAGTGAATCCTGCATATTTGTTTGTTAGTGATTAATATCTTAAAATTTACCGATAGTAATAATGGTGGTGATAACAAAACTTATGACGTTAGCAGTCATATTAGTAGTCTTGACTGAAGCTGTTTTAACAAAGTGAACCGTATGGAAATGTGTACACGCAGGTGCTCAAACTGGTCAGGAGCTTGGAAAAACAAAACAAATGTAATTCGAACGAATATAATAGTTGCTGGATTCCGCTTCTGGCCACTATTAATTATTATTAGACAGGAATATTTACATGATAAAGCCAATGATCTTGCTTCGAATGCCCAACGGGCCGAATGAATAGCATGCTAACTTCTTCTAGATACGGAGGCGAGTATTATTCGCGCGAATCGTCATAGCTTCTCCTGTGCGTAAAAGACCAGTTCAAATGAGATCAACCTGCCCAGATTTCAACTGAATTCGTAGAGACTTAAACATCAACTTTTCAAACTACGAATAGTTCTAGGTGAAATATATTTGTAAAATCCCAGTGAAGTAGAAAAATAAATTTCTGACGTTTTGCGACTTCGTGGAAATCGCTTCTTCAGAGAAAATAAACCTGTACAAGTTATTGGCTGTTTAAATAGTAAATGGTGGCCAATGAGATCACATTGTCTATACATGATAATAATATGGACATAAGCGTCATTGTTATGTAGAAAGAAGAATGAAGAATAGCCGTGGCATGCAGCAGTATGTTGAATCCCAATGCACTCAAGAGAAAGGAAGGCATAACTGTCCAACCAACGTGGACAGTATTTCTAAAAACAGCACGGTGCATACAATGATCAGAAAAAAGATGTATGCACACAAACGAACCACATTTATCATCTGTGGCGCACTCACTCACGTCACCTTGAACTTCAAACTTATAATGGATAACAAAGAAAAATTTCAATGCATCCTGACCAACATAACAAATACATTTATTATTTTTGTGGGAAAACGTGTACCCAAATGGCTCCAAAAACAAATGGACTGTGAAACCTTGATAAACATTGGTGAAGAACGACCTTCTTCATCTATAGCTAAACACATTATAGAAACAGGTCACAAAATTAATGTTCAAACAGTTTTCATAGTTTTATATGGAAACAGTCATGGACGTAGACTGAGATTTACGGAAGCAATAGTTAAAAAAAACAAATTGAAACCACCTTTAGGTATACAAAAACAATTTGTTCTTTCGCAACACCTACCTTGGTAAAGCCATTTATGCCCATTACTATTATCATGTATAGACAATGTGATCTCATTGGCCACCATTTACTATTTAAACAGTCAATAACTTGTACAGGTTTATTTTCTCTGAAGAAGCGATTTCCATGAAGTCGTAAAACGTCAGAAATTTATTTTTCTACTTCACTTGGATTTTAAAAATATATTTCATTTACAGTCAGTCTACCAGTGTTGAGTTTATCCAACTATATCAGGTCAAGTTTTGACCCTGAAGTTTATATGAACAATCTGTTTTCAGTTTATAATGCACTCGTCTATTGAAGATGAACTTGCACAAAGTTTTATTATTTAATCAATAAGTAAATTTACTTTTAGCGTACAGGTCATTCTTCATATCATCAAGGAGTTATGCAACTTGCTTGTTTAAATCTAAGAGTGTATAATGGTAGGTATAAAGTAGTCTATTTGTCTTTCTAGCCCACCTAGATCTTCAAGCAAAGGTACGTTTAAGGCGAATTTTAAAAGGTATCTGTTGAATTTATTTTTAATACTTAACAGTTATTTGATAATCAAGTACTAATATCATTATATTTTGGTTTACCGAAACACCCCTTCATTATCGTGTATTTTTCATCTAACTTTTTTCTTTCAGCTTGCTTGCATACTTGTTTAGAAGAATTAGGAATGCATAAAATGGTTTTTCAGCCTAACAGACCAAGAACCCTCCTTGTGCCCTCAGAATACAAAATGTGAGGTTAGTCATCCATCTAGTTTTTCAGTACGACTTCCGTTTTTCCATGAGTCGTTCCAGTAGATTTCCCAGGTGATATAACGCCATACTCTAAAAGCATCTTACTGACTTTTTAAGTGTGCTCTATATGTTGCTGTAGTTTTCAGTGAAGACTGTTGTGTAGTCAATTAGGTGCTTTAGAGTTTACGAGCTTAACATCTTTTCTGTGGAGTGAAATTCTGTGTAGCGTTTATAAAACATTTCTTTATTCTTTCAGCATTGTATCTGCTGAAAAACTCACAGTTTTTCAATGTGCTCATCTAATGTACAGTGTGAACTGAATTTTGTTTGCTTTTATGATTATTCCATTCACTATCCTGTTCAATTCCCTTGTAAGGAAGAGATGTTAGATATTTCCGGATTGAACGCTGCTGTAAAAGTCGTAGCTTGAGGGTTTTTGCTAGTTTTTACTTTTAAAGTGTCCATCAAAAGAAAAGGAACAAAAACGATCAGCATCCAACTAAAAATGAAAGAAAAACGAATATTTTATTTACCAAAGTGTTTCACTTTTGACATAGTTAGACATTTCGTAAACATGCAAGACAACCAATAGTATAACAGCATACTATCCAATACAAACCTTAAATCATTTTATCCAACCATCCATTTTATCAAAAGACTTCTTATATTTCAATAGAATTTCTATTTGCTAACAATATGAAACACATTGAGATGATAAAAGCGGTTTAGTTTAAGATGTGTTTGAAACGTTACTTAAAGTAAGGTGGGAAGAGAACAGGAAGAAGGAGAGAGTGAATTCATCAGTTATTTTTTTCAGTGATTAAATTTTTGAAGTCAAGAAATATCACTTTATTCATTTGACGTAATAAAGAGAAACATCAATTAAAAGCAATGTAATCGGATAAGTTATTTTGAGAATTGTCTTCTACATGTCAGTTGGATCTATGTTTATCTACTGAATGAAAGCTTGATTTATTCTCTTCCTATATGCATATAAAAAGTAAGGGAAGAATAGAAAGAGGAATATCAATACAGCAAAAAACAAGCATGCAGGAAATAAAAATGACACACATTCAGGCAGACAGGTAGTAGATGGATGCACAGATTTGAAATTCAACTGAAAAAGAAGAAATATTTACTTACTTTTTACTCCACTATTATCGCTAATATTATCCTTATCGTTATGGTTTCCATTGAATTACCTAATCAAATCATTATGTTAGGAGATGAAATCTAGGGATAGTTGTCGTAAAAGTTAATACCATGTTTGGATTCTTAAAGTTCTAACGAAACAAAGATATGTAATGTAAATGATATTACTGCATTGTGGACATTGTATGTAGACTAAAATTGCTTATTGGAATTAGTATTTGAAACTCCAGTGTGGAATATTAATAATCCCATGAAAAGAAAACTTTCTGGATTCTTATATAGATAAATTTGCAGAGTAATAAATATGAAGACTATCATGTCAGAGTATGGAATACAGTCGGCAGAATCAGAAAAGACAATGGATTCAAATAACCTTTCAGAAGCTGAAGACTATGAAAGGTTAGAATAGCCTATTTTTCTTTTTATTCTATGGTTTAACCTTCACTATCATTAATTAGGATTACAATAAAGAAGATGAAATAGATTTCAAAAGAGATGTTGATTTTAAGTCAAAAAGACATCATGAAACCGAACATCATAAGAGCATGGTGTACCAAGAAATTACGAGCATAAAATCACAGTAAATATGTGATAACAAAGTGACGTTTGAAGATATTTGAGCTGAATGAGGATAAAAGTATATCGCCCAAGTTTCTCTGAATATGCCCATCAACCACGATCTTAAAGATGCATCATCTATATCGTTCATGTCCTAGTCTATCCAAAAAATTAAGAACGTTTTGTGTTGTCAATGAGATATGCACAGTTTTGTCAAAAATATTGTGGTTGGCATTATGCAAACTGACCTTAATTTGAGGTTGTAGTTCGATGCAGATGTATTTAGTCCTTGATATGTTCTAAAGCTTGAATATTTGCACTAACCGTTGTCTTAAACTTGTTTATTCTCTCACATACCTATGTCTACTTTGATATCACTGTTTTTCTATCCACATATTCTTCGTCAACTTAAGCCGATACACAAATGAGCGATGTTCTACTTTGATTTTGTTTAGCCAGTCAGTCTCATCATGAGGATGTAGTGATTGGAATTCAACAAAAATCTTAATCACACCAGGATTCATCCAAAGTGCCCCCCGTAATCTGTCCATTGCGATGATGAATTAAGTACGAGATCCAGTTGTCGACTACGTGTCTTCTTCACTTCGGTCATCATATGTAATGGCATCGTACATGCATGAAAAGACCTAGGGCAGAAGGTGATATGATGAAGAAAGAACAACTGATAGAGATTTATTCATCACACAAAAACTGGAGAAAAATGACGATGAATCGATAGAAGTCTAAACTCGATCAGAAATTTATCTTTTTATCAGATGGACATATGGGATTTCGCCTTACTGAAATTAGTTCGAATGTGGTAGTCATAAAGTGTGAAATTTCTGTAGCCACCTAATTAACTGCTGGGCTGAAAACAAGTCATGTGTTTCACTGTTATTCATTTTGGGTATAGAATTCATTTATATCTTGACTGGAAAACAATGGTATAGTCGTAGTATCTAATATTTAAAGCAATTTTTCATAAAGTTTAATGACATTTTTGCCAAACAGAGTCTTAAGGTTTGAAATTTTTCATGCTTACAAACTATTCGCTTTCACCCAGTTATAATTCAAGGGTTAGTGAACAGTTTTGAATTATTTTTCTTGTGAAATAAAATTTTTGGATTGAATAAATTGTAAATTAAGATATGTGTAGCCTAAATGCATCTTAGCCTTAAAAAATCAAGATATCTCTGCAACCAATAACTACATTCAAGACAGTATGCTTATCACTTTCAAAATGTCAAACATAATTGAAATAACAAGAATTACGGTATATTTTCATGTAATTTATTTGACTTTTGAGATTTAGTTTATCGACGCAATTTCACAAATGTGTTGTGTTCTTTTACTACAATAACAAAACTAATATTTTCTTTCGTATTGCATAAAAACACTGAAATCTGTATCTTATTTGACATATATTATTTATGTAACTGTTGTAACATATTCCGGCAAAAATGTTTTTGTTATCGAATTCGTTTTCCTATACTGAACTATGCGCAGCCACCGTTCACACTAGCTATATCTAGATACTTCTCAGGAATTAAAAAAACATTACATACATGGGTATTACATAAATATAAATTCTGGGCTCCGTCCAGTTTAAAAAAAGTGAACTTCAGATTTAATTTTAAGGGTCATCACTTCAGCATTATTATTTTCGCACAATTTGCAAAAGGCTTCGTTGAGGTTAGATTACTTTTCAAAAATAACTTGTGTTCAAAATCGTTTTGCAAAAAGAGGCTTTTGCGTTCCACACTGCTTTCAAATAGAATTCTCATGTTCATTATGAAGGGTGGATAAAATACCTGTAAACAGCATAAAAACCAATGTACTACTTTAGGTTTTCTTTCATCAATAGATTTTGCAATGATTTTGGAAATATTTCCTTTACGCAGTTCATACTAATTAATTACTTCAACTGGTAATCTTACGGAAAACAAATTTTTTAGTAAGTTTATTGAGGAAATATCTTCAGCGTTTACATTTTTAGAACGATAAGTTAAGTAAGGCAAATATAACTACCGAGACTGAAATAAAAACAATAATAGTTTCACATAAATGTTGAAAGGTTACTTGTTAAATAGATTTTTACTTCTGCAATGTTACCTGAAATAGCCTCTTGAGATTTGTAAGCATTGACTTAAAGTTTTATAGGCAATTAGTTCAAACCCAAACACTTTTGATACTGGTAGTAACTTAAGACTCAGAATTAGGCCAAAACAGTATTTATCTCTTAAAGGAAGTAAATCACTGGCATCATGATATTTTGCAACTCTTTCTTACATATTCACAAGAAAGACCATATTAATATTTAAGTTTAATTTGTCCATTTTGTATAACTTTCAAAATGAAGTATCCTATACCTTCGCCATTATTGTTCAGAACTTGAGTTTCATTTAATTTTATTCAGGATAGCGAGTTTCGAAAGGAATGGTCTTAAGAGCATTCATAGTGACTCGCGCCAAGTTTTAACTTACATGGCAAGTTTAGCCAAAACTATTATCCGTTTATGTAAACATTTGCTGTGTCAGTAAGATTAGCTGTTCAGTGCTGACACTAATTTATTTTTCAAAATAAAACATGTGTTTTTTCGCTAGTTAGAATTATGCTGAATGTTTGCCATTTATTTTCTATATAGACTGACTCTGGACCTATTCAATTTTCTACTTCACTTTAAAAATATGGAACTTTATCATAATTTACACTCTTTTGTGCTGAAAAATATATCATCCATCTGCAACTGAGTGAACGCTGTTTGCTATAGGTTTTTTTGGTTAAAAGACATACTTTCTGTTAATGAATCATCCATAAAATCTTTCCAAAATGGCTAGCTTGGGCCAAAAAATTCCAATTTCTATAGATTTGTCAGAATTGCCCTGCAGCTCGAAACCATGTAAGGTAAATCATTCACTCATGACTTTTTAAACATGAATCCCTGAATCACTTAAATAACCTAAAGAAAGACGCTACAATTTTTTTCGGGAACGAGATAACACTTGATGCCATCATCGTCTTGTCTGCATCGTGAAAAACTCAGGGAATCAAATTTTGGAAATCAACAGAATTTGACTTTTAGAAACTGCATAAGAATCCTATATCAAGTACTGAGTTCTACTATTGAGACCGGTATTCATTTTATTTATTTTAGAAACAGATTGTGGTCAGTTTAATAAAAAATTCAGTTTACGCTAAAGCTTCATTTATATTAGTTTAATTAAATCACGCCTCATTTTTTCCATTACCCAATATGATTTTTTTTATCACTCTAACAATGAGACATTCGATTTTTACTCATTGTAAAATCGTGTTCATTTTGTTAGGAATTAAGTTTATGCTTTTAACCGTTTTCGTTCGATATAACTAATTTTCAAAAATATCTGGAGTACAGTTCAGAAGGGTATTAACTCACCAGCTGATTCTTCTGATAAGTTTTTACCTACTCCATTTTTAAACCTCAGTTGAATACCGCAACTAGCCGAATGGGTTATGTAATCTAACTTAACTAAACATGTAAATCTCTTTGTATCCGAGACTCAGTAAACTTAGAAGATTTGAGCTAACTGGATCAGTAAAGGGGTTAGTGTATTCGTGCACAGACTGGGGGACATCAGCTAGAAAGAACAAAGATTGGCATATCAAAACCTGATAAGGCAGGTAAATTATTTTTTCAAGTAGCTCGACATTTTGGACTCCTGATAATTCTATTTAAAATGTCCAAGTCCCTATGCAACATGGTATATATATATATATATATATATATATATATATATATATATGTATCAGTCTTCTATTTTCATTTGTGTAGGTATATACCTGTATACATATATGCTGTTGAAAACAGAAGACTGATAATAAAGATTATTGAATAGGTTGTAGTTTGTGATTTTTGCGAAACACTTCTGATAAACTGTTTCAATACTCTCAAGATTACTGTGATGTTTATTGTGAACGTCGAATTGATGGAATGTTAAATGGAAAAAGTTAGGAAATGCAGCTTATCAGATAAAAATAAGCCGTATGAACATCTGTTATCTCTCTGATTCTCTATGGTGCATTTGCAGCACTGTTCATCTCAAAGAGATCAAAAATCCTAGACACGTGACGAAAAACGCCTTTCAAAAACCACTTAAACAGCTTAGAAAAAACACCTTTAGTTAAAGGGGGTATACGTTTAATTTGAACTTTGGTATCTAGTAAGATGATTTCAGTGTCAGTGAAAACAGTCGACAGGCTAATGTGATTAAGCACCACTACTTCATACTGGCTTTGGAGGGAACCTAGGGGCCATCATTACAGTTACTGTAATGTCAAGCAAGATATTTTCATTTTATGAGAAAACTCCCCTATGGGACAAATAAACAAACCTGGGTGGTTATTGATTTCAAGTGAGTATTCATCAAGGATTGATATCAATCGGATGACCACCAAAAACCCTAGGGATCTAGACAGACATTTCGTCTTAAGATGTGACTGCTGAGAAGTTGGTAGCTGAGACCCAGCCAGGAACCAAACCCACAGCCACTTGGTTTCGCAGTGAGCACGTTGCCGTCTAGCCACTAGGTTGGAACACAATGGTCCACATTTAGCTGCTTCTCTCAACTCGCGATATAACGGTACCATACTCCAGTGTCATCGATGAGTATTTTTCCTCAGGTTAAACTCGGTTTGCCCCATCTGTTGTAACTTCCCACTAGAACTTTAGTAAATCTTATCTTGAAGCAGGTTACGGATGAGTATTGGACATGAATTTGATTTGCAGGTTTGTGTAGATTTTTTGAGTCCAAGCTTCTGCTGATTGCAAAGTGATAGCGATTATTGTAGTCGTTTCTAGGGTTGACTTGGAGGCTATGAATCATCGAGGAAAAATAATCGAGCAAATCACATTGATTTCCATGTGAGTCTCTTTAACTGAAAAATTGACCAGTTAAGAATCTCTCACTAGGCCATGTATAGAAAAAAAAGCTATCAACTTTGATTTATTCAAGGTATGTTTATCTATTCACTTGCTTTTCTAAAGTCAGACGTTTTAGGAATTGTCTACTTTCGTAAACCATATTCAAGCATATACTAGTCTGTTTTTACAGGAGAGAACGGGAGACTGACGGTGGTTTCATTTATGGTATTTCAAAAGCTGCGGTCGCTTAACGAATCCGGAAACTAATCTCGTCGTCATACATAAAGTTCTTGAGAACGTCCGGAAAGGCCAAACGCCTTAAGCTAATTAGAACTTCAGTACCCATGATAGTTATTGTCTCAAAGCATGAACTTTAAGTTCAAAAGAATTTCGTTCTGACATTTGATTTGGAGTTGAAGTGATTTATGAGAACACATGACTTTCAAAATTTCTTTTCTGACTAAATGACATATTTCACCTTCTCATACATCACATCTTTCATGCTTTACAACCATGACTTCTCATTCTCTAAATACAGTTGCTTTCCTTGACAAATTCTAGCAAGGTGAGAACAAGTAATTTTGGGGAATACAATACATTTTCTATTTCATATCATCTTATTTTCAACCGCGTACAATCATATACAACCACGCTATAAATACAAGAGAATTCAATCTTCATATCTCAATATTTAGGAGGAATACAGTCAATTGGAGGAAAATTTTTAAAAAAATCGTTCATATTAAGAAATTCTGAAGGAATATTCATTATTATTGGATAAAATCAAAATTATTCCACGTTTGTATAGTTGGACTGTTTTTTGCTACAATTGACAAATCGAAAACTCGAATGGATAAGATTAATTAAGTATTAGTTAAAAGTTATCATTGTAATTACGGATCAGATACTAAAAGTGATAGATAAAACGGGAATCGATTGTGAAAGAAGGAGGGGGTTACAATGAAGGTAAAAGAGTTCGTACTATGTAATAAAACAAATCAGTAGTTACAACGAAACTTTAAGGATGAAAGCTTCCTCTTTTTGGAGGTATAAGTTCTTCTGATAGTTTTTGTTTCGGCTAATCCCACTTAGTTAGAACCGCTATGAATGTTTGTTATTTTTTCGTGCATCTGAGATCTGGATATTGTATCCAGTAGTTATGTTCATCTAGCAATGCAGTGCCTAAGAAATTCTTGCCGCCTTATGAATAACTGATTTGGAATAGGCTCTCAGGTCACAACTGTAGCCTTCTGATATAAGTTCTGCTGCACATGCAGGTGAATCGGTAAATACCCCTTGAGGTGGCATCAACTGAATATATTTTCTTTTGCGTAGAGAAATAAACTAAGTGACTGAGAGAGGTATTTTAC